>JASDDO010000018.1:279405862-280083790 GCA_030015575.1 Agapanthus africanus
GGTGAGATCGGTCCTGACTAATTCTTCTTTTATGGTTTGAAGAAGGATTCGAGAAACAGTGGGAGCCATCCAGTTTAGATAAACTAAAAACCAATCTAAACTTGCAAGAGCATCATGCTAAAGTGTTCCCTCTCGCTCTCTCTTTGCAGCGACCTTGTGACCATGACTAGGTTACATCTAGATAACAAAAGGACTGAATCTGACTTATATGATTGGCAAAGGTCTGTCCAGATGTCCATTGCCTATGACAAACTGGACCACCCTATTACTACTCAAGCCCCTACCGTCCCAGGTCCAGTTTCCACCGTCGCGGATATGGATATCCGTCAGACAAGGGAAAAGGATAGTGCGAATGCCCAGTGCCTCGTGTTGGCTTCAGTTAATGGTATATACCAGAAGCAGCACGAGAAGATGGACTTAGTTTCCATCTTTCTCCATAACAAAGATTTATATGGAGAGCAATCTCATATCGCAAGATATGAGACCTCGAACGAATTGCTTCAAGCGAGGTTGGCTGTCGGGTCATTTGTAAGGGACGATGTCCTTACAATGACTAGCTATATTGAGGAGCTCCATATGCTGACTTATTTCCACAGTCCCTACCCTCTACTTACACCCTGAAAGAAACCAGGGAGACACCCACTCTTCTTAATGGGGGACCTTCTTCCTCTGCATCCAGGGCGAAAGCAAAGGGTGAAAAGAAGAAGACCTCCACAAAGCCAATATACGGTATCAGTAAAGTGGAAGGAAAGGGAAGAGCAAAAGTTTCGGGACTTGGTGTAGGTAAGGAGGGATGTTCCTATTTTATGGGAACGGACATTGGCAGAAGAATTGCAGGGCTTTGGAAGCCAGTAGCCAGGATACGAAGCATGTTGTGGCTTCGGCCTCGAGTGTGTTTGTGATTGAGAACTGTTTGTCAATTAACTCTACTTCCTAGGTACTAGATACCGGAGCAGGATCTCATATCTGTAATTCATTACATGCTTTGATAAACCGTAGAGTTATCAGGGTAGGTGATTTGTCTCTCAGAGTTGCAAACGGAATGAGCGTGGACGCTGAATCCGTGGGAGAATATCGCCTAGGTTTAACAAGTGGGCAGATATTGATTCTACGTAACTGTTTGTATGTACCTAGTTTGACTTGTAATATCAAATCACTGTCCTCACTTTCGAGAGAGAGATATGATTTTACATTCGTAAGCGATGTAGTTCACATCCACCTAAATAAGTTCTGATTGGGTCCGGTACATTAGATGACGGTATATACATATTGAATCAAGCTCAGGTTTTCAATGTCCAGAACACACTTAAAAGAAAGTCTCCAGAAATAAATCAAGCTTTCTTATGGTATTGTAGACTAGGTCACATCAATGAAATACGGTTGACAAAGTTACATAGAGAAGGATATTTGAATCCGTTCGAATATCAATCTTATGCTACTTGTGAATCTTGTCTCATGGGAAAGATGACAAAGACTCCGTTTACTGGACACGGAGTAAGAGCAAGCGAGCTCTTGGGACTCATACACAGCGATGTGTGTGGTCCAATGTCTACACATGCAAGAGGTGGTTATTCCTACTTCATTACTTTTACGGATGATTTCTCTAGGTATGGACATATCTTCTTAATGAAGCATAAATCCGAGGCCTTTAAGAAATTCCAAGAATACAAGAATGAAGTGGAAAAACAGACAGGCAAAAGTATCAAGACACTAAGATCTGATCGAGGTGGTGAATACTTAAGTGCTGAGTTCCTGGGATACTTAAAAGAGAATGGAATTCTCTCTCAGCTTACTCCTCCATACACACCACAACACAATGGTGTATCGGAAAGGTGGAATCGAACCCTATTAGATATGGTACGTTCCATGATGAGTAAGGCTGAGTTACCACGATCTTTCTGGGGTTATGCACTAGAATCAGCTGCATATTTTTTGAACCAGGTTCCAACCAAGACTGTGCCTACCACACCATATCAGATGTGGAGTGGGAATAAACCCTGTTTTAAACACTTTAGGACATGGGGATGTCTAGCTTTTGTAAAAAAGCAGCATCCGGACAAGCTCGAGGCACGCTCAGTACAGTGTAAGTTTGTGGGATATCCAAAGAACTCCAAGGGGTATTATTTCTATTACGCAGAGGAACAAAAGGTTTTTGTTTCTCGTCTTGCCCACTTCTTGGAAGCTGAATTTTTAGAAAATCAGAAGAGTGGGAGCGTAATAGAACTGGAAGAAATTCCAGAACCACAAGTTGTTACTGAAAGTATGGTAGAACCAGAAGTTTCAGAAGAAAGGGACATACTAGCGCCTATCCGCAGAAGTAGTAGGCAGTCTCATCCACCCGAGAGATACTACGGTTTTCTCATAGACGGGGATCGAGAAGATTGCATCATTGACAATGATGACCCTACTAGCTTCCAGCAAGCTATTCAGAGCGGCGACTCGGTAAAATGGCTGGATGCAATGCGGACCGAAATGGAGTCCATGCACACTAATAAAGCATGGACTTTGGACATTGCTCCAGATGGGATAAAACCCGTAGGATGCAAATGGATCTTCAGAAAGAAGATTGGTGTAGATGGACAGGTTGAAACCTATAAGGCTAGACTTGTTGCAAAGGGTTTTCGTCAAAGACCTGGTTTGGACTATGACGAAACCTTTTCTCCAGTGGCTATGCTCAAATCCATTCGGGTCCTTCTTGCCATTACTGCCTTCCACGATTATGAGATCTGGCAGATGGACGTAAAGACGGCATTTCTAAATGGTAATTTGGAAGAGTGCGTCTATATGGATCGGCCAGAGGGATTCATTCAGAGTGGGAGCAGCGGTAAAGTGTGCAAGTCGCTTAAGTCCATTTATGGACTAAAGCAAGTATCGCGGAGTTGGAACATCTGTTTTGATGATACTGTCAAAGAATTCGACTTTATCAAGAATCCAGATGAACCATGCATATACAGTAAAATTATAGGGAGAGCTGTAGTATTCCTCGTCTTGTACGTGGATGACATTCTCCTAATAGGAAATGATATTGCTATGCTACAGTCAGTCAAAGGATTCTTGTCACAAAAATTCTCCATGAAAGACCTGGGTGATGCCACCTACATTCTGGGGATCCAGATCTATCGTGATAGATCAAAGAGGATGTTGGGACTTTCGCAGTCCAGGTACATAAACACTATATTGAAAAGATTCAGTATGGAAGATTCTAAGCGCGGTAACCTACCGCTTGTCACAGAATCACCCTCTCCAAAGAGATGTCTCCCAAGACTGATTTGGAAAGGGCTCGCATGTGTTAGTGTATATGCCCTAGAGGCCATTACTGTATCATACTAGTTTGTATATTACTTAATGGATGCTTGGGATATTCACCTTGTATATACAATCTTGCTCAAAATAGTAGTATGCTACTTGGTTTGTTTCTACTTCAATGTGTACTTGTGTTTATTTCAGTATATCACTTATACGCATTAGTGGAGCCCTTAGGATCTTTGCTTGATTACCAGCGATGTGATGGCCGTCACACTAGTGGGGCTGGGTAATCTATAAGCACATCCTTATGCAGGTCCCTGGTCGCAGGACTATCGAGACAGGGCATCGATACTCCGGAGTAGACCAGCGCATGCGCTTCTCATCCCAGTGTGGGAGACGGTCTGTCCCACAGCCGTCAGTACGTCGTACTTGAGATAGTATGCGGGTGCTCGTTAGGTTACGGGTACACTGGACAGGACTCGTCGGGAACTGACTAGTTGGTATTATACCTATCGTCAGTTATCAGTTCCCAGGTGACATGAGTACAGCTTAGTCCGCTGACTTGACACTGTCACTTCGCCTCGGGTGTGTTCCCACTGTACTTTGATCACTACCCTACCACGGCTCAAAGGAGTCGTGCAAAC
This sequence comes from Agapanthus africanus, assembly GCA_030015575.1. Classification (NCBI taxonomy): domain Eukaryota; kingdom Viridiplantae; phylum Streptophyta; class Magnoliopsida; order Asparagales; family Amaryllidaceae; genus Agapanthus; species Agapanthus africanus. The sequence continues at coordinate 279,409,753 of JASDDO010000018.1, forward strand.
AGGTGGTGGTTGGGTGCAGTCCCGAAGCACTTGGAGGCAGTGACGGTTAGACAGGATTCGTCTCTCCCGGTATTGGGGGGTGACATCGCGCTGTGTCTAGGAGAGCCATTACACGAGTAGTCCCTGGCCAGGGCAAACGAGATATACTGGTAGGTTTCCAGTGTTATCTCAGGGTGTATTGGGCTTCACTCCGGCACGACTAGTACCGCTATTGGGGGACTGACGTTTACCGCCCCCTAGGCCCGCCATGCGATGTATCAGACGAACAGACCGGACTGTATGGAGAATGTCACACTCAGGCTCAGTAGGAGTTCAGATGGGTTTCGCCTCGTCGGTCTTCTTGTCGGCATTACCTGGGGACCGTTACGCACAGCTAGTGCCGCTTGCGGTCTGTGGTTAAACCCACTGCCAGCGTAGTGTCGAGTCTTTAGAGTCCCACACAGAAAGCTTTTCGCCTTTAGGCAAAAGAGTAGAGGTCGCATGGTATTGCGACAGGTCGCATGGTTTTGCGACAGGGTTCGGTCACATCCGTGCACTTGTGCACGTACAGTGTCCGGACAGTTTACACTAGCGGGCTTTGGTTTAAGCCAGATCCTAGTGTACCTTATGGGATTGGATTTATCCAGTTTGCATTCGTGTTCCTCGGAACGCGGATGCGGGTGTGTATGCACAGTTGACAGGGAGGCAGAGGCAGCGGATTCTCATTAGGGTTGTTGACAGTTGACCGTTGACTTTTTGACTTTATGCTCAACCCTAATGAGAATATGATATGTGATTAACTATTATATTAATTAAGTATTATGGTGATATGGTTGTTGACTTGTTGACTTTTGTTGACTTGTTGACTTTGGTGACTTGTTGACTTTTGTTGACTTGTTGACCGGTTGACTAGGCTTGACTAGTTGACCATCATGATAACCATGGTTATCATTTCATGCCAAAGACTTTTTCTTGCTTGCTCATTTGAGTAAAATGAGTGCATGACATGATAAGGTTATGGTTGCTTCTAACCATCACATAAGACTTTTTTGATATGATGAGTTATGATCACTTTGGATTATGAGAGGGTGAGAGACAAAATACTTGCTCATTCTTTCTTGCTCATTCTCTCTCTTGTTCTTGAGCTCTCCTCTTGCTCTCACCCTCAACCTCTTGCTCCCTCTCTTGATCTATGGTTCTATTGTCTCATGAGTTGAGAATCAAGAACCATAGATAAAATCCCATTCTATTTCCTCTCTACTCATTCTAGTTCACTAGGTTTAGCAAACCAAGTGAACTAGTTTCTTCAAAGAACGAAGAAGGAGCTAAAGGTTGGAGCTTTCAAGTGGATCTATCTTCGGCGTACGGAGACGACGAGAAGGAGCCATCGGACCACCATCGGAGCTTGAAGAGAAGGAGTTCAAGTTTAGGTATAACCATCTTCATCCGAGTAGCTAAATATCTTTAGCTTAGTTTGCTAGTTTTAGTTTAGGTAAAGATCCCGACCTAGCTTAGTCCATGTTGCCTCTTGCGTTAAAATTTTGATTTTATACCGTTTCCGCCTCCCCGTAAGAACCGGGGGTCGCAACGTGGACTTACAGTGGTATCAGAGCCTAACTAAACTTAAACTAGCTTGGTAGTGAAGTGTAACGAAGTTCGTAACCGGAAAAATCCAAAAACCAAACTTTTACAAAAACTGAGTTTCTGTTGAAATTTTTTTGGCTCAAAATGAAAAACTTTATACTTGTAAATTCGGCTCAGGGTTTTGTGTGAACACCCAAGAAAAACGATACAGTAATTCGTCCAAACCGCCGCCCTTCCGCCGCGAGATCTAGGCATCCGCCGCGGAACCGCCGCACTTTGTCGTCTTCTGTGCATCGTTTTTCGTGCAGTGTGTGTCTGTGTTGGTTTTGGGATTTTTGGAATATATTATATGTGCCCAGATTTTCCAGAAAAGAAATTTCCTTTTGGGGTCCTATAATTCCGTATTTTTCCGAACTTCACTGCACTTTGACTATGATGGTTATATCTGTGATGTTTGCATGTATTGAACGTCGGCTAATCGCTATAAGTCGATTAGTCGGGGTTATACATGATCTGTAATGTGCTGGAATGTGTATATAAATATGTTGGATTGTCGCGGGTGAATAGCCGGGGGTTGTGAGACGAGAGTTTTCTTTTCTTGCAATTCATGTAAATTTGTAAATTGATGTAATAATTATTTGTATGGCCGCACAACCGGGTCGGGGTTGTAGCCGTCATTGTATAATTTCTTTTTACTGTTTTTGCTCCTAGGATAGACCCATGGAGGGATGCACAAACTACCGGGTATGCCGAAGTGTCGAGTGGCCTACTCATGGAGATGAGGGAGGTTGCTACGCTTCGGGTACTTGGCGGGTAGTTTGCCGCACCCGTAGGGGTCTTGGGTGGGGTTTTGGCTATTCACCGCGACCGTGTAATCTGTTTTTGTTACAGGCTCGTACAAATTACAGATTCCTAGTATATCCAATGTATTTATCTGTGATCTGAAATGTTTATCATTGCAGTATATCTATATATGATATTATTTAGGCGTTGCTTATGTTTTACAGACGCGCTAGCCCAGCCCCCGCTCTGTCGTTAGTTAAGTAACCTAACGGGTAATGACGGGGCCCCGTGGCGAATGCGAATGGCATAAGCGTACGTCATATTTTGGTTGTTTTCTGCAATGGTAGGATTAAATGATGGGACGCATTAAAAGAACTAATGCAAGAATATCACGCATTAAAAGAACTAATGCAAGATAATAAACCAAGTTAAATTCGTTGGAACACTTTCGAAAAACCACTCGGTTCTTTTCAAAACAACTTTTAAATACGGAGCTTGAGCCACTCCTTTTAAAAGCTATCTCGTTCCATCGACCAAATCAAGTTCACTACGTTCACGGTTTTGCCAAAACCATCCGTAGCCCTCCGTCGTTTCACATGAATAGTCAATAGTATTCAAGCTGTGTTTGTTGGCCAAAGTCAAGGCACAGTGATTGGTAGCTATTGGGTATTCATGTGCAGCATAGATAGATGCGTTGGTTTGGAACAGTCGTACTGCCTTGTTGGCCAAAGTCAAGGGTAGGTGCGGGTGGATTCAAATTAACCTGGAGAACGACGGGCAGAACTTGACATGTGACTTATGATTTGTTGGCCAAAGTCAAGGTCATAAGAGCATGGGGCAAAAATCCACATCGGGAGTTTCATAAGTACTGAAACTTGCTAGATTTGCATACCATTTGGAGTGTGATGATTCTGGTAGGATTCCTTCAGTTTCGTCACGCGATGATATTTGGATCCCGATCCTACTGTGAGTATATGCTACTCCTCGGGAAATTTCTCACTTAACGATCAATGCTATAAGCCTAGTAGGTGCCTAGAAAGGTGTTAGCGGGGCTACGCCCCCAGGGAAAAGAGGTTCTCTAATTAAGGAACTTCGCGAAAGCGTTGGAAAACCTCCCTCGAAGTACCGACACCGGCCTGGCTGAACGGTTAAGCAAGTATTGTACGGTGGGATTGATCCTGACTAATTCTTCCTTTATGGTTTGAGGAGGGATTCGAGAAACAGTGGGAGCCATCCTGTTTAGACAAACTAAAAACCACTCTAAACTTGCAAGAGCATCATGCTGAGTGTTTCTTCTTCTCTCTCCTAATTGCAGCGACCAATCAACATGACTGGACTTAAGTTACTCCTAGATAAAAACAAACTGACAGGGCCAAACTACAAAGATTGGCTCAGGAATGTCAAGATAGCAATCACTTATGACAAGCTGGGGTATCTTCTTACCACCAAAGCTCCCCCTGTCCCTGGTCCAACTTCCAGCGTCGCGGATAAGGAAATCCGCAAGACTTGGGAGATTGATAGCGCGAAGGCCAAGTGCCTCCTGCTTGCCTCGATGGACAACGAACATCAGAGGAGGCATGAGAATATGGACATGGAGTCCATATTGCTCCATACAAAAGAACTGTATGGAGAGCAATCACGTATCGCAAGATACGAAGCGTCGAAAAAGTTATTTTCGACAAGAATGGCCGTCGGATCATCAGTAGCCGAGCACGTGCTAAAGATGATCGGCTTCATTGAGGAGCTCGCTGACCTAGGGATCACATTGGAAAGTGAGCTATATACGGATATAGTTCTCCAGTCCCTTCCTTCCACTTACGCCCAGTTTATACTGAACTTCAACTTACAAGAAAAAGAGGTTGAACTTTCAGAGCTCCTCAACATGCTGAGGAGCGCAGAGGGCACCCTACAGAAAGGTAGGGATACATCCACTTTGTTTGTAGGAGGATCATCTTCTTCTAGGTCCAAGGCGAAAGCCAAGGGAAAGAAGAAGAAGGCCCCCGCCAAACCAAGGGGCGGTGTTAGTAAAGTGGATACGAAGGGAAAAGCAAAAGCAACAAAGATAGCGGGGAAGCTTGTGGATAAGGAAGAATGCTTCTATTGTCATAAGAAAGGACACTGGAAGAATGATTGCAGGGCCTGGAAGGCCAGAACACAGGAATTGAAGCAGGTTGCAGCTTCAGCTTCAGGTGTGTATGTTATTGAAAATTGTCTTTCAATAAACTCTACTTCCTGGGTATTGGATACCGGATCAGGATCTCATATCTGTAATTCTTTGCAGGCGTTGAGAAACCGTAGGGTTTTGAAGGCAGGTGACATGACCCTCAAAGTTGCAAACGGAGCTAGCATGGATGCTAAAGCCGTGGGGGACTATCACCTGGGAATGTCAGATGGACATGTTTTGGTTTTGCGTAATTGCTTTTTTGTACCCAACGCAACTTGTAATATCATTTCTGTATCTTTAGTTTCTAAAGAAGGTTATGAATTTGCGTTTGTAAGTAATGTTGTAAACATTCACCTTAATCAAGTATTGATTGGGTCAGGTACTCTGAGTAATGGTATATACGTGTTAAACCAACCACAGATTTTTAATGTCCAGAATACACACAAAAGAAAGTCTCTAGAAATAAATCAGACTTTCTTATGGCATTGTAGATTGGGTCACATCAATGAAAGAAGGTTGACGAAGTTACATACAGAAGGGTATTTGAATGCGTTCGAATATCAATCGTATGCCACTTGCCAATCTTGTCTCAAAGGAAAGATGACAAAGACTCCGTTTACTGGACAAGGAGTAAGAGCGAGCGAGCTCTTAGGACTCATACACAGTGACGTGTGCGGTCCAATGTCTACACATGCCCGAAGCGGACATTCTTACTTCATTACTTTTACGGATGACTTCTCAAGGTACGGTTATGTCTTCTTAATGAAACATAAGTCCGAGGCCTTTGGAAAATTCCAGGAGTATAAGAATGAAGTAGAGAAACAGACCGGCAAAAGTATTAAGATTCTAAGATCGGATCGAGGTGGAGAATACTTAAGTGCCGAGTTCCTGAACTATTTAAAAGAGAACGGAATTCTCTCTCAGCTTACTCCTCCATACACCCCGCAACATAACGGTGTATCGGAGAGACGGAACCGCACCCTATTGGATATGGTGCGGTCCATGATGGGTAATGCTGAGTTACCGCGATCATTCTGGGGGTATGCGCTAGAATCAGCAGCGTACCTTTTGAACCGAGTTCCGACTAAGACTGTGCCTTCCACACCATATGAAATGTGGTGTGGGAAGAGACCCTATCTTAAGCACATTAAGACATGGGGATGTCCGGCTTTTGTCAAAAAGCAGCATGCGGACAAGCTCGAGGCACGCTCAGTACAGTGCAAGTTTGTGGGGTATCCAAAGAACTCAAAAGGATATTTCTTCTACTGTGAAGAGGAACAAAAAGTTCTTGTTTCTCGTCATGCCTACTTCTTGGAAACTGAGTTTTTGGAAAACCAGATAAGTGGGAGCACAGTAGAACTGGAAGAAATTCCAGAACCACGGACTGTTACTGAAAGTTTAGTGGAACCAGAAGGTTCGGAAGAACAGGACATTCCTACGCCGCTCCGCAGAAGTAGTAGGCAGTCTCATCCGCCCGAGAGATACTACGGTTTTCTCATAGACGGGGATAGAGAGGATTGCATCATAGATTATGATGAGCCTACTAGCTTCCAGCAGGCCGTTCAGAGCGTTGACTCAGTGAAATGGCTGGATGCAATGCGGACCGAAATGGAGTCCATGTACACCAACAAGGTATGGACGTTGGACATTGCTCCAGACGGGGTAAAACCCGTAGGATGCAAGTGGATCTTCAAAAGGAAGATTGGTGTAGATGGACAGGTTGAGACCTATAAAGCTAGGCTGGTAGCAAAGGGTTTTCGTCAACGACCTGGCTTGGACTACGACGAAACCTTTTCTCCAGTAGCCATGCTGAAATCCATTCGGATCCTTCTTGCCATTGCTGCCTTCCACGATTATGAGATCTGGCAAATGGACGTAAAGACAGCTTTTCTAAATGGAAATTTAGAGGAGTGTGTCTATATGGACCAGCCAGAGGGTTTCATTCAGAGTGGGAGCAGCGGAAAGGTGTGCAAGTTGCTTAAGTCCATCTATGGACTAAAGCAGGCATCGCGGAGTTGGAACATCTGTTTTGATGAGACGGTCAAAGAATTTGGCTTTATCAAAAATCCAGATGAACCATGCATCTATAGTAGATTTGTAGCGAGAACTGTAGTATTCCTCGTTTTATACGTGGATGACATTCTCTTAATAGGAAATGACATTCCTATGCTACAATCTGTCAAGGGGTTCTTGTCACACAGGTTCTCCATGAAAGACCTGGGTGATGCCTCATACATTCTGGGTATCCGGATCTACCGTGACAGATCCAAAAGGATATTAGGACTTTCTCAGTCCAGGTACATCGACACCGTGCTGAAAAGATTCAGTATGGAAGATTCCAAGCGCGGTAACCTGCCGGCTTGTCACGGGATCACCCTCTCTAAAGAGATGTCTCCCAAGACTGATTTGGAGAGGGATCGCATGTCTATTATACCCTACGCTTCTGCGGTAGGCTCTATAATGTATGCGATGTTGTGTACCTGACCGGATGTAGCTTATGCACTGAGTGTGGTAAGCCGGTATCAGTCTAACCCAGGGGAGAAACACTGGATAGCGGTAAAGAACATTCTCAAGTACCTGAGAAGGACTAAGGAGATGTTCTTGGTGTATGGCGGAAAAGACCTCCAGATCGAGGCCTTTGCTGACTCCAGCTTCCAGAGTGACAAGGATGATTCCAAGTCCATGTCGGGTTTTGTCTTTACCCTCAATGGAGGGGCGGTGTGTTGGAAGAGTTCCAAACAGGAAACCGTTGCAGACTCGACGATGGAAGCGGAATACATCGCTGCATCTGATGCCGCAAAAGAAGCTGTCTGGATGAGGAAGTTCTTGAAAGAACTTCAGGTGGTTCCGTCCATTGTTGATCCAATACCTCTGTATTGCGACAACAACGGGGCTATAGCTTTAGCGAAGGAACCCAGGTCCCATCAGAGATCCAGGCACATCTTGAGGCGGTATCACCTGATCAGGGAGATCGTGGATCGCCAGGAGATCGAGGTTCGGAGAGTCGCTTCAGAAGATAACACTGCAGATCCATTCACCAAGGCCTTGCCCCAGACTCAGTTCGAGCGGCTGATCGAGATGATAGGTCTTCGATACGCCAGTACATGGCCTTAGTGCAAGTGGGAGATTGTTAGTGTATATGCCCTAGAGGCCATTACTGTATCATACTAGTTTGTATATTACTTAATGGATGCTTGGGATATTCACCTTGTATATACAATCTTGCTCAAAATAGTAGTATGCTACTTGGTTTGTTTCTACTTCAATGTGTACTTGTGTTTATTTCAGTATATCACTTATACGCATTAGTGGAGCCCTTAGGATCTTTGCTTGATTACCAGCGATGTGATGGCCGTCACACTAGTGGGGCTGGGTAATCTATAAGCACATCCTTATGCAGGTCCCTGGTCGCAGGACTATCGAGACAGGGCATCGATACTCCGGAGTAGACCAGCGCATGCGCTTCTCATCCCAGTGTGGGAGACGGTCTGTCCCACAGCCGTCAGTACGTCGTACTTGAGATAGTATGCGGGTGCTCATTAGGTTACGGGTACACTGGACAGGACTCGTCGGGAACTGACTAGTTGGTATTATACCTATCGTCAGTTATCAGTTCCCAGGTGACATGAGTACAGCTTAGTCCGCTGACTTGACACTGTCACTTCGCCTCGGGTGTGTTCCCACTGTACTTTGATCACTACCCTACCACGGCTCAAAGGAGTCGTGCAAACAGGTGGTGGTTGGGTGCAGTCCCGAAGCACTTGGAGGCAGTGACGGTTAGACAGGATTCGTCTCTCCCGGTATTGGGGGGTGACATCGCGCTGTGTCTAGGAGAGCCATTACACGAGTAGTCCCTGGCCAGGGCAAACGAGATATACTGGTAGGTTTCCAGTGTTATCTCAGGGTGTATTGGGCTTCACTCCAGCACGACTTGTACCGCTATTGGGGGACTGACGTTTACCGCCCCCCTAGGCCCGCCATGCGATGTATCAGACGAACAGACCGGACTGTATGGAGAATGTCACACTCAGGCTCAGTAGGAGTTCAGATGGGTTTCGCCTCGTCGGTCTTCTTGTCGGCATTACCTGGGGACCGTTACGCACAGCTAGTGCCGCTTGCGGTCTGTGGTTAAACCCACTGCCAGCGTAGTGTCGAGTCTTTAGAGTCCCACACAGAAAGCTTTTCGCCTTTAGGCAAAAGAGTAGAGGTCGCATGGTATTGCGACAGGTCGCATGGTTTTGCGACAGGGTTCGGTCACATCCGTGCACTTGTGCACGTACAGTGTCCGGACAGTTTACACTAGCGGGCTTTGGTTTAAGCCAGATCCTAGTGTACCTTATGGGATTGGATTTATCCAGTTTGCATTCGTGTTCCTCGGAACGCGGATGCGGGTGTGTATGCACAGTTGACAGGGAGGCAGAGGCAGCGGATTCTCATTAGGGTTGTTGACAGTTGACCGTTGACTTTTTGACTTTATGCTCAACCCTAATGAGAATATGATATGTGATTAACTATTATATTAATTAAGTATTATGGTGATATGGTTGTTGACTTGTTGACTTTTGTTGACTTGTTGACTTTGGTGACTTGTTGACTTTTGTTGACTTGTTGACCGGTTGACTAGGCTTGACTAGTTGACCATCATGATAACCATGGTTATCATTTCATGCCAAAGACTTTTTCTTGCTTGCTCATTTGAGTAAAATGAGTGCATGACATGATAAGGTTATGGTTGCTTCTAACCATCACATAAGACTTTTTTGATATGATGAGTTATGATCACTTTGGATTATGAGAGGGTGAGAGACAAAATACTTGCTCATTCTTTCTTGCTCATTCTCTCTCTTGTTCTTGAGCTCTCCTCTTGCTCTCACCCTCAACCTCTTGCTCCCTCTCTTGATCTATGGTTCTATTGTCTCATGAGTTGAGAATCAAGAACCATAGATAAAATCCCATTCTATTTCCTCTCTACTCATTCTAGTTCACTAGGTTTAGCAAACCAAGTGAACTAGTTTCTTCAAAGAACGAAGAAGGAGCTAAAGGTTGGAGCTTTCAAGTGGATCTATCTTCGGCGTACGGAGACGACGAGAAGGAGCCATCGGACCACCATCGGAGCTTGAAGAGAAGGAGTTCAAGTTTAGGTATAACCATCTTCATCCGAGTAGCTAAATATCTTTAGCTTAGTTTGCTAGTTTTAGTTTAGGTAAAGATCCCGACCTAGCTTAGTCCATGTTGCCTCTTGCGTTAAAATTTTGATTTTATACCGTTTCCGCCTCCCCGTAAGAACCGGGGGTCGCAACGTGGACTTACAGCATGTCGATTATACCCTACGCTTCTGTGGTAGGCTCTATAATGTATGCGATGTTATGTACCAGACCAGATATAGCATACGCATTGAGCGTTGTAAGCCGGTATCAGGCAAACCCAAGAGAGAAGCACTGGATAGCAGTAAAGAACATTCTCAAGTACCTGAGGAGGACTAAGGAGATGTTCTTGGTGTATGGCGGAAAAGACCTCCAGATCGAGGCCTTTGCTGACTCCAGCTTTCAGAGTGACAAGGATGACTCCAAGTCCATGTCAGGTTATGTCTTTACCCTCAATGGAGGGGCAGCCTGTTGGAAGAGTTCCAAGCAGGACACCGTTGCTGACTCAACGATGGAAGCGGAGTACATAGCTACTTGCGATGCCGCAAAAGAAGCTGTCTGGATGAAGAAGTTCCTCACAGAACTTCAGGTGGTTCCTACCAGTATTGATCCAATACCTCTGTATTGCGACAACAACGGCGCTATAACTTTAGCGAAGGAACCCAGGTCCTATCAGAAGTCCGGACACATCTTAAGGCGGTATCATCTGATCAGGGAGATCGTAGATCGCCGGGAGATTGAGGTAAAGAGAGTAGATAAGGAGAATAACACTGTTGATCCATTCACAAAGGCCATTTCTCAGACGCAGTTCGAGAGGCTATTCGAGATGATAAGTCTGCGATATGCCAGTACATGGCCCTAGTGCAAGTGGGAGATTGTTAGTGTTTATGCCCTAGAGGCCATTACTGTATCATACTAGTTTGTATATTACTTAATGGAAGCTTGGGATATTCACAGTTGTATTGACAGTCTTGCTAAAAATGGTAGTATGCTACTTGGTTTGTGTCTACTTTAATATGTGCATATGTTTTTTTTAACGTATCGCTTATACATATTAGTAGAGCCCTTAGGATCTTTGCTTGATTACCAGCGTTGTGATGGTAGTCACACTAGTGGGGGCTGGGTAGTCTATAAACAACATCCTATACAGGTCCCTGGTCATAGGATTATCGAGACAGGGCATCGATACTCCGGAGTAGACTGGTGTATACGCTTCTCATCCCAGCATAGGGAGATGGTCTGTCCCACAGCCATCAGTACGTCATACTGGAGATAGTATGCAGGTGCTCGTTAGGTTACGGGTACACCGGACAAGACTCGCCGGGAACTGCAGGTTGGTTTTATACCCATCGTCAGATAGCAGTTCCCAGGTGACATGAGTACAGCTTAGGCCGTCGACTTGACACTGCTACTTCGCCTCGGGTGTGTTCCCACTGTACTTAGATTACTACCCTACCACGGCTCAAAGGAGTCGTGCAAACAGGTAGTAGTTGGGTGCAGTCCCGAAGCACTTGGAGGCAGTGGCGGTTAGACAGGATTCGTCTCTCCCGGTATTGGGGGTTGATATCGCGCTATGTATGGAGAGCCATTACGCAAAGTCCCTGGTCAGGGCAAACGAGATTTACTGGTAGGCTTCCAGTAGTTTCTCAAGGTGTAATGAGCTTCACTCTGACACGACTTATACCGCTATTAGGAGTCTGACGTTTACTCCCCCTAGGCCCGATATGTGATAGTCCTAGACGAACAGACCGGACTGTATGGAGATTGTCACATCAGGCTCAGTTGGAGTTCGGATGGGTTTCCTCATCGTCCTTCTTATCGACATCTACCTGGGGACCGTAATGTACAGCTAGTACCACTTATGGCCTGTGGTTAAACCCACTGCCAGCGTAGTGTCGAGTTTTTAGAGTCCCACACAGAGAGTTTCTCTGCACCGGGCAAAAGGTGTAGAGGCCGTATGGTTTTACGGCAGGGCCGCGATCACTTACGTACACTTGTGCACGTATTATGATCGGGCAGATAATACTAGCGGGCTTTAGTTTAAGCCAGATTCTAGTATTATACAGATGGATTTATTCAGTCAAAGATTATCCGTGTTTTTCGGAAATACGGATGGGAGGGGCAGTCTCATAATTTGTCAGGAAGTTTCTAGAAAAAGATGACTCATTTGTATTTATTTATTTTGGATTAAACACAAATGAGGTGGAGAGATGAGGTGTAGGTTTTCATTAAATGCTTAATGACTCGTGAGGTGATTCACCATTAGGATTAAATGAAGCTTGCAAGATATTTCTAGATATTTATCAAGAGATATTTGCATGCTTCATTATATTCTTTCATTAGTTATTATTCATGATCATTATCACAAAAGCTTTCTCTCTCCTCAAGTCTTCATCTTCTTCCTCAAACCCTAAAAGCTCTCATGAGTTGAGAATCCTAGGGTTTAAGTGACTAAGTAATTCATCTAAATACTCTACACCTTCTAAGACTTCTAGATTAGAAAACTAGAAGCCGTAGTTATCTCAGATTCGAGATAGAAGCTCGGACTATAGACTCTCGGGTGGATCGTCTTTGACTCGAGGAGGCCGTTGAGGTGCCTATGTTCCATAGAGCCTACGAGGTGTGGAGGACAGCGATGAAGACCCGAAGGACAAGTAACGTGAGGTATAACTTCGAATCCGAGTAGTTAAACCTCTCGTAGTTTTCTAGCATGGTTTAGACACGATCCGTGTGCTCAAGTCCGTGTTACGAAATTTTGATAATTGTTTTTCATATATTCCGCCTCCCCGCGTGCACGTGGGGTGCGTGACATGGACTTACACAACACAGAGATTTCCTGGCTCAAACGAAACGGAGTAGGAGCACATATGTGATATGTGCGGGAGCGAGATTGATACGATATGAGATACCGTATTCTATTCTCGCGATTTGTGATATTGGTCGGTTATATGCGATATAGCCAGGTTATCGGATCAAATGTTGATTCGATAAGTTTTTACGTATGATATTAGTCGGTTATATGTGATATAGCCGGATTATTAAATCAAGAGTTGATTTGAATGTATAATTATATATTTGATATATTATATTACATTAACTAGTATTAGCTCACTTATGATTTCTTTTCTCACTAGTTTGTGCATGTGTATATATGTGATATATATTAGTGTACAAAATATTGTGTCATGCTTGATGATACATGGACATGGGTGTATGTATGACTTACACCATGCTTGGTTTAATTACTAGGGTTTTATTTATTTAGGTAATTCTAAAACTAAATGATTTTGTCATGGATGATAAGCTTGTAGAAGCTTGTAGTTCTTTGACTAAGTCTTCAAGTTTTGTTTTACCTAACATATTTGTTAACCCTACCAATTAACCTAGCCTTAGTTAAGTCTCTACAAAGGTTAAGTGTATGATACTTAACTCATCCATGGTTCTAATTCTCTACTTGATTTTATCATGAGAGATTTTCATCATCTTCTTCCTCAAGCTCACTGGCTTCTATGGAGATGAGAAAAATGAGTGAGAAAATGATTTCTAAAGTGAGCCCACTTCCTACTTCATCATACTCTACTACTTGTCATTTAGTATAAGGTGTTTGCTTCACTAATTCCGTAATTAGTGAAGAGATAACTTGGGTTAGTGTCTCCTCGACGTAGATCATCTTCGGTCTCGAAGACTTCGATGTTAGCATGTTCATTTCTTCATGGGATCCTCTCCAGAGTCCGGAGTTCACGATCGCAGTGAAGGGACTACTACACAGAGCTATTGAAGTGATGGACCGGTCTACAAAGGTTGTATTTGTTGGAGATAGTGCCCTCAGAGTCAATTATTGGATCACAGGCACGTGATTGCAATGATTGAGGGAGGACCTATCCCGGTAGGACAGTCTTACTCGAGATGATAGTATGCTATCTGGTTTATCTTTATCATCGTGTACTGCTTTAGGTGACCTGACATGTCGCTATTGCACGTTGATAGAGCCCCTAGGATTCTTGCTTGACGACCAGCAGTATGATGGCGATCATATACGTGGGAGCTGGGGTCTATAAGCACATCCTTAAAATGTCCCTAGTCGTGGGAGTTTCGAGACTGGGCATCGATACTCCATTAGTAGACTAGTGTATACAGTCGAGACCCCGACGAGGGGCGGTGGCCGATCTCACAAGCCACTGGTGTCTGTTGGTTCACCTAAGATGTATACAGGTGCTCATTGGGTTATGAGTACACCGGACAGGACTCGCCGGGAACCTGCTAGTTGGTCTTATACCAGACGTCAGATAGCCGTTCCCAGGTGACATGTGTACAGGTTAGTTCATCGACCTGAGATCGTCATTTGTCTCGTGTGAGTTCCCACTGTGCTTTGATTACTACCCTACCACGGCTCAAAGGAGTCGTGCAAACAGGTTTTAGTTGGGTACAGTCCCGAGCCACATGGAGGCAGTGAGCGGATCTGCAGGGGTTCGTCTCTCCCGGTATTGGGGGTGAGGTCGCGCTGTGTCTAGGAGAGCCATTACGCAAAGCCCTCGGCCGAGGCAGGAGATTTACTGGTAGGTATTCCAGTAGTATCTCAGGGCGTTCTGGGCTACACTCCGACACGACTTGTACCGCTTTTGGGGGTCTGACTTTTACCAACCCCCTAGGCCCGCCATGCGATACTCATAGACGAACGGACCGGACTGTACGGATATTGTCACTGACAGGCTCAGTAGGGTGTCAGGATGAGTTCGCTCATCGACGTCCCTTTTAGTCAATAGCTGGTGGCCCGTCATGTATTGGCTTATACCTCTGACGTGCCAGTGGTTAAATCCACAGCCATAGTATTGACGAGTCTTTAGAGTCCACCACACTTTCAGTTACTCAGCTTTCGGGCGAAACGCTGTAGAGGCCGTATGGAGATATGGCAGGGTCCAATCAGATACGTGCGGTATTGCACGGATCAGGATCGGACGGTTTGTACTAGTGGCCGTATAGTTATATGGCAGGGTTTGATCTGATACGTGCGGTATTGCACGGATCAGGATCGAACGGATTTTACTAGCCGGCTTTGGCTTAAGCCGGTCCTAGTCTAGTACAGTGTAGATTTTGTCTCATTGCATTTGTATCCGATCGGAATACAGATGCGGGTGTGTATGCACAGTATCGGGATTTTTCCTGTAATTTATTATGGGACCAGTTTTCTGGAGTTGCCAGTTTGCATTCCGTTCCGGCCGGTTTTCCTTTGTTCTTTCCCGGCCGGACTTTTCCGATGGAGGGGGTTATTTGCAGTTTTGCAAATAACTCTTTGTGGAGGGTTTTCTTGCATAAAGATCTATTATGATAGCTTTCTTTTCTTGCACCTTGACTTTGTTTAATTGTGATTTGAAAAGGGTATGGGTTTGATGTGAGATGAAGCATGCTTGCATGTTTCTTTGTCTAGGTTGTGGTCACCTCCTCTCTTGCTCCTACACTCACCTCCCTCTTGCTATCATATTATCCTTCCTCCACCATTCTCATTACACACTTGAAGAGAAAGTCTTTCATGGTTATGAGAAAAGAGAGTAGAAGAAAAAGAAAGAGAGAAAGAAAAAGAATGAGAGAGTTCATTTCATCTTCTTCTTGCTAGAAAATTGAAAGCACCAATTTTCTTTACCTCTTCCTCCATCCATCAATGGCAACTACATAAACTCCAAGAGACAAAGTTTCTACACTACTTCCTACAGCAAATCTTGAGCATGTCGAGTTGCCGGCTTCATGCTCGAGTTGCCTCGGTATTGAGGCGGGAGCCCGTAAAAGACGAAGGCGATGTGGTGCCCTTTCCGGCGAGGAGGCGACGATGTGGAGCCAACCTTTTCCGCGGGAGATCGGGATGATGAAGAGAAGACCGGAGGACTCGGATCACTCGGTATACTTTTCTTCCCATCTCTAGATAGCTAGTATAGGTTAATGGTTATCGATCCGGGTTTTCTTTGTCCGCGGTAGCGCCGGTTTCCGAGCAAGGAAAAATTTTGATTCCGCAATTTGGCCTCGAGTAAGACGGCCGGGGCGCTGCCGTGGCGCAACATGGTATCAGAGCCACGCCATTAACCTTACCTAGCTTCGTTTGATGTGTTTGCGTTTCCGATCGACCGAAATTTCCAAAAACCGTATTTTTAATGCACATCAGTTTCTGTCGAAATTTTTTGGAGTCTAAAAATTTTTCAGGTAGTTGCAGAATGATATGCAGGGAAATATAAGAAATCTGGAAAAAATTGGTAGCCTGAGTCATTCAATGCACCGCGGAAGAGCGGCCAAAGCAGTGCTTTGGCCGCGCTTCCGCCGCCAGTTCATTTGTTCACTGTACCATTTTTTTTCAGACTGTCTTGTACTTGATTTTGTGGCTTTTGGGATATTAAATTTGGGCCCAGTTTCTCTGTGAGTGCTACAGTTTTGATTGGGGGCCCACTTGTTAATTTTTTGGTCAATCGGAAATTTTTAAACACATTATTTCACAGTATTTACATTATATCTGCGACCGTGAATGTCACTCGATCGGTAAATCCAGTCTAACTGCTATAGCCCGGTTAGACGGATTTGCGAACGTGACTTTCACGTTGATGTTTTATGTATTTGCTGTGTTGTTGCGGATCGGTCGTGGGGGATAGCCTGGATGCAATGCTAGTACTGTTTTGTTGTATTATGTACATTTGATATTGCGGGGCGAGCGTCCGACATGTGGACTGCCGTCACTGCCTGTTTGTATTATTCTTTTGGGGCACGACCTGGTTGCGGTCGATGTACCCGGTGTATGTATATTTTACTTTCTGTACTAGGTTGCCCCGCGGTGGGGTGCACGGATAGCCGGGTTCTGGAGGGCAACGGGCCCGCATCTCAGGGCATTGAGACGGAGGGGGCTTCAGTCCAGGATTGGCGGGCTATTCGCCGCACTCGTAGGGGGTACAGGTTGACCCAGGAGGGGTGCCCAAGTTACCGGATTCCGTGAAGTGCTGGGTGGTCCATTCACGGTGCTGAAGGGGGCTGCCTCGCTTCAGGTTTTGGCGGGTGACTTGCCGCGCCCGTAGGGGTCTAGGATTTCATTGCACAGGCTATCCACACGACCAGGGGAACGTCGGGTTTCAGCAGCGGCTCTGTGAAACCCGGGGCTTCCAGATATCTGTATTGTTCTGTGATGCTGTACATTTCTGTGATGTTGCATTTTATTCACGCCTTGAGCGAAATACTATATATTGGTATATATATTAGTAGATGTTGTATATGTTTTACATCCGCGCTAGTCCAGTCCCCGCTCTGCCGTTAGTTAGCTAACCTAACGGGTGATGACGGGACCCAGTGGCGAATGCGGATGGCATATACGTACGTCAGTATATTTTCGTTCTTTGTGGTGTGATCAATTGATGGGACTGCATTGATTCGGATCATTGCAAGTTTAAACAAACCTATTCTGATGTTGTTGGAACATTTTTCAAAAGGCTGTTATTGCAAGGACGTTCACTTTTGTTTTGCATCGTGGTATTCATTTGGAATATCCTGCTCCTCAGTCGACGAGGCAAGGGCCGAGATCCCTTCACCGGGAGTGACCCCTTGGACAGAAGTTTGCGTCAGGGCAATAGCTTCACTATAGCCGATTACTTTTGCTTTGCATCGTGGTATTCAGTTGGAATATCCTGCACCTCATTCTACGGGGAAAGAGCCGAGATCCCTTCACCGGGAGTGACCTCTTTAGTAAAAGTTTTCGTCACTATATTTTTATAAAAGTTATCCAGTTCCTTCAACGATATCAAGTTCATTACGTTAAAGGTTTTCGCCAGAAACCATTCGTAGCCCTCCGTCATTTCGGATTAGTATTGCTTAGTATTCGCGCTACGTTTGTCGTTGCTATTCGCCGAGGCGTAGTGTGCGGTAGCTCTGTAATGCTTTCTGTCGCATGGATATGTGGATTGGTTAGGACAGTCATGCGACTTTGTTGATTATTCGTCAAGGGTCGTGCGGGTGGGTTTAACGCAATCAAGATAATGACGGGTTGAACTTGACTAGGACCTTTTGATTTGTTGATTATTCGTCAAGGTCACTTGGGTCCTAGGGGTAAAAATCACATCGGGAGTTTCAAAAGAACTGAAACTTGCCAAGCATGCGCATACCTTCTGGAGTGTGGTGACTTGAGTGGATTCCGTCAAGTTATCATGCGATGATAGTTGGATCCCGATTCCCACTGATGAGTTGGTTTACTCCTCGGGTCATCCCGACTAATTCTTCTTTCAGGTTTGGAGGAGAATTTGAGGTACAGTGGGAGGTTTCCTGATTAGATAAATTGGTAACCATTCTGATCTAGGTTAGAGTGCACGCTGAGTGTTTCTTTTCTCTCTCTCTGGCAGCGACCATTGACCCGACCCTGGACTATGACTCAGTGACCAAGTTGACCGAACCTTCTTAACACTGGCTTTTGGATTGTCAGAGTTGCAGACCTCATTGCCACTCCTACTTTTACCCTTTTCTCCAGGACACCCCGTATTACTGCGAACGTCCACTTCCATTGGACAAAACCATCGTATGGTTAGATACGAACTCGAAGGACTTCGAGGATGGTTTCTGGTTCTGGAGAAAACGGATAGGATTATTCAGTTGTCTTTTCTTTTCACCTTCTCTCAGGTTGCGAGTACTCCTTGGTTTAGGAGTAGTACACCTATTATGCAAATTGGATAGTCTTCTTCCAAACCTTAGGCTGGTGCCGAACGGTGGGGAATGAAGAAAACCAATTAGCATAACGATGGTGTGCAGAAGGTATTAAGTTAAGACAAAGCAAGGGATTAGTAGGAGAGCAAAGTAAAATGCGACTGATATTCACGACCAAACCAAGTATTTCTTCGCCAATCCTAAATCACCTTTGTATTTCTCCAGGACACTCCGTATCACTACGAAGATCCACAGTTTATTTGGATACTCCATCGTATGGTTATATACGAACTCGAAAGGAACTTGTTCCAGTTCGGGGATGGATTCTGGTTCAGGAGAAATAGGAATAAAGTACATTCAGGTGTCTTTTATCTTCACCTTCTCTCGCATTGCGAGTGCTCCTAGGATTAGGACAGTACACCCTTTAAGCTTATTGGATAGTCTTCTTCCAAACCATAGGCTGGTGCCGAACGGTAGGGAAGGAAGAAAACCAATTGGCCTAAAGGGGTGTACAGAAGGTAATGACTAAAGACATATAAAGAGATTTGGAAAGGTGGCAAAGAGATATACGGTAACAGTTGTGAATCTGGATAATGGTAGAGGCATTACTAGGAATACCAGGATTCCCCACAGAAACATTTCAATGTTTCAGTTTCACTGTGTAATGTTAAAAGAAAACTGATTTCCCGATTAGACACTTACTCCAGGGTATGTATTTACCAGGTATGATTCTCACATCTGTATGGTTTTACAGATGATGAGTGGGAGTAAGTTATTGGGAATTGGGTGATCATCCTCATTATATCGGGATTCGTTGTAATCGGTGATATTTGAGGAAGTCACCTGGGTTGTTTGCCGGTCGGCAAATATTTGGTTTTGAATATCCGCTGTTGTGCACCAATTTCAAATCGATATATCTGTACGTCTATTTTCATAGAGTGAGATATACCTTTTGATATTATGTCGATGACATTTACCTATATCAGTGGATGGTTAGGTAAGGAGCATTGAACAGCGGTGTAATTCTTCTTAACCATAAGTACAGTTTTCAACCTACGACGCACAGTGAAAGAGTTGTTAGACTCAGCGGACTTATACAGAGTATTGTATGTTGTCCAGTGTCCATTAGGACAGAGGGGTTGGTGCTCGTACTATATTCGGTTTACTTATGGCTTCTCTAGATTTTAGACAGCTGTTTCGTGGAAACACAGGGTCTAAGTTTTGAGGAGTTATAGGTATTTGAATAGAGTAGAGTACCAGGTGTAGCAAGTATCGGGATTCTTCAAAGAGATTGAAGATGTAGATACTTGTGTATGATATTCAGTTGATAGTAATGATGAAGACAGATTGCTTCTCTTTCAGGTTACTCATAATTGGAAGCATTCCTAAGTTGAGTAACGCTGATCGACCTCCTTCCATTTAGTTGACATGCACTGGAGATAGTTGCATGATTTGAATCTGGTTCAATTGAATCAGTGCCTCTGGTTCTATATTGGATATAGAACAGTTCATATCTTAACGATGTTAAGGTACGGGGAGTTGTCCGGCTTATGCTTAAAACCAGACTCCGGATAACTCAAGGCACGTTTCTGTAATGGCTGTTTGTGGGTTGACCCAGGCTATGACGAGGGTTGATTTTCTACCATCTGGATGAACAGTAGAAATATTGTTCTAGACTCGCCACAGTTTTATTAAAAATGGATTTTTTCAGAAAACAGTAGTGGGAGTATGGTAGAACTGGAAGTAATTCCAGAACCGCAAACGATTACTGAAGATTTAATAAGGAACCTAAAGATTCAATCTGTTTTGACATTCCATTGGCCACTCCGCAGATACGGTGGGTAACTTCAGGCACCCGAGAGGTACTCCGGTAGCCTCAAGGACGGTGACAGGGAAGTTCTTGTTAACCCACACTTGCCATTGTTGTTGTTCCAGGCTGCGAGACCCGGCAGGAGGATGAGTATAGCGTCGTTCTAAACTAGCTTTAGAAGTGCACGTCTATATGACTCTGGCAGAGGGTTGTCGTAGTCAGTGGGAGCAGCGGAAGCATTGGTGGACTTTATGCTTATGTCTATTTATAGACTAAAGCAGATATAGCGGAGTTAGATCATCTGGTTCTGATGTGACAGTCATGGGTTTGACGTCATCAGAATAGGGGATGGATCTGTTGAGAAGGTAGTAGGAAGTGACATTCCTATACTACGATCGGTTATACTTTGGTCGTCACACAGTGTTTTCTCCACATGGGACTTGGATATTATATCAGACATACTGGTTACTAGATCTATGGTTTTAGATCTAGATTTGGGTGGTTTCCCAATCTGGGTACCTTGACAGCATTCTATGAGTATTTAGAATGGACGACTCCTGGCACGGTAGTACACCTGCAGGTAATGGAGTCACCCTCTCTAAAGGTGTCTTACAGACTAAAGGGGGGAGGGATACGCATGATTGACAGATCACTTGCTTAGGCAATTGAGTCAATCATGAGATGTCAAGTACCACACCAGATGTTGTTCTTGCACAAGATGCAATAAGTAGATATTGATCCAATCCTGGAGGAATAGTCGGAAGCAGTTTTAGAACATAAGTGAATGTTCTAGGGATATGATAACGGCTGCCTCCTTTAGGAGACGGTTATCACTCCAGGCTTCCAAGGTGACATGGACGACAAGGAGGTTGTCAGAGTTATAGTTCTCCCTCTGACGAGGGATAGTATTTTGGACAGGTGGTCCAAGGCAATACTAAGGGAGGCATGGCGCAGGATACTGATTAAGTTCAGTTGTTGATACAGTCTAAGGAGTTTGGATTTGGAGTTCATTTATGAACTAGGTCCCATCAGACATCCAGACGTTCTAAGACAGGTATTGCTCATTTCGGGAGATGGTTTTCTCCGCGAACTTGAGATATAGAGAGACATAGAAAGAAACATCACAGCGGATCCACTCACTGAGGCTATTCCTCGAACGCAAAAGTTTCGCAAACGGGATTTGTGAAACTGACTAGTAGAGGAGTTGGGTGTTCGGTATCACACGGGCTGTGAGTATGCGACATCGCAATAATTAGCCTTGAGTGCAAGTGGGAGATTGTTGGAGATAGTGCCCTCAGAGTCAATTATTGGATCACAGGCACGTGATTGCAATGATTGAGGGAGGACCTATCCCGGTAGGACAGTCTTACTCGAGATGATAGTATGCTATCTGGTTTATCTTTATCATCGTGTACTGCTTTAGGTGACCTGACATGTCGCTATTGTACGTTGATAGAGCCCCTAGGATTCTTGCTTGACGACCAGCAGTATGATGGCGATCATATACGTGGGAGCTGGGGTCTATAAGCACATCCTTAAAATGTCCCTAGTCGTGGGAGTTTCGAGACTGGGCATCGATACTCCATTAGTAGACTAGTGTATACAGTCGAGACCCCGACGAGGGGCGGTGGCCGATCTCACAAGCCACTGGTGTCTGTTGGTTCACCTAAGATGTATACAGGTGCTCATTGGGTTATGAGTACACCGGACAGGACTCGCCGGGAACCTGCTAGTTGGTCTTATACCAAACGTCAGATAGCCGTTCCCAGGTGACATGTGTACAGGTTAGTTCATCGACCTGAGATCGTCATTTGTCTCGTGTGAGTTCCCACTGTGCTTTGATTACTACCCTACCACGGCTCAAAGGAGTCGTGCAAACAGGTTTTAGTTGGGTACAGTCCCGAGCCACATGGAGGCAGTGAGCGGATCTGCAGGGGTTCGTCTCTCCCGGTATTGGGGGTGAGGTCGCGCTGTGTCTAGGAGAGCCATTACGCAAAGCCCTCGGCCGAGGCAGGAGATTTACTGGTAGGTATTCCAGTAGTATCTCAGGGCGTTCTGGGCTACACTCCGACACGACTTGTACCGCTTTTGGGGGTCTGACTTTTACCAACCCCCTAGGCCCGCCATGCGATACTCATAGACGAACGGACCGGACTGTACGGATATTGTCACTGACAGGCTCAGTAGGGTGTCAGGATGAGTTCGCTCATCGACGTCCCTTTTAGTCAATAGCTGGTGGCCCGTCATGTATTGGCTTATACCTCTGACGTGCCAGTGGTTAAATCCACAGCCATAGTATTGACGAGTCTTTAGAGTCCACCACACTTTCAGTTACTCAGCTTTCGGGCGAAACGCTGTAGAGGCCGTATGGAGATATGGCAGGGTCCAATCAGATACGTGCGGTATTGCACGGATCAGGATCGGACGGTTTGTACTAGTGGCCGTATAGTTATATGGCAGGGTTTGATCTGATACGTGCGGTATTGCACGGATCAGGATCGAACGGATTTTACTATCCGGCTTTGGCTTAAGCCGGTCCTAGTCTAGTACAGTGTAGATTTTGTCTCATTGCATTTGTATCCGATCGGAATACAGATGCGGGTGTGTATGCACAGTATCGGGGTTTTTCCTGTAATTTATTATGGGACCAGTTTTCTGGAGTTGCCAGTTTGCATTCCGTTCCGGCCGGTTTTCCTTTGTTCTTTCCCGGCCGGACTTTTCCGATGGAGGGGGTTATTTGCAGTTTTGCAAATAACTCTTTGTGGAGGGTTTTCTTGCATAAAGATCTATTATGATAGCTTTCTTTTCTTGCACCTTGACTTTGTTTAATTGTGATTTGAAAAGGGTATGGGTTTGATGTGAGATGAAGCATGCTTGCATGTTTCTTTGTCTAGGTTGTGGTCACCTCCTCTCTTGCTCCTACACTCACCTCCCTCTTGCTATCATATTATCCTTCCTCCACCATTCTCATTACACACTTGAAGAGAAAGTCTTTCATGGTTATGAGAAAAGAGAGTAGAAGAAAAAGAAAGAGAGAAAGAAAAAGAATGAGAGAGTTCATTTCATCTTCTTCTTGCTAGAAAATTGAAAGCACCAATTTTCTTTACCTCTTCCTCCATCCATCAATGGCAACTACATAAACTCCAAGAGACAAAGTTTCTACACTACTTCCTACAGCAAATCTTGAGCATGTCGAGTTGCCGGCTTCATGCTCGAGTTGCCTCGGTATTGAGGCGGGAGCCCGTAAAAGACGAAGGCGATGTGGTGCCCTTTCCGGCGAGGAGGCGACGATGTGGAGCCAACCTTTTCCGCGGGAGATCGGGATGATGAAGAGAAGACCGGAGGACTCGGATCACTCGGTATACTTTTCTTCCCATCTCTAGATAGCTAGTATAGGTTAATGGTTATCGATCCGGGTTTTCTTTGTCCGCGGTAGCGCCGGTTTCCGAGCAAGGAAAAATTTTGATTCCGCAATTTGGCCTCGAGTAAGACGGCCGGGGCGCTGCCGTGGCGCAACAGTATTCCTTGCTCACTTTATTTGCAAAGTGTTTGCATTTATATTCGTTGGATTCTAGTATACGATTCTAGGGTTAGGGTTAAATAGAACGGCAAAATTTTAATATGGCATAAGAGATGCCTCCCGAAACCTTGTTGCCGTCCTAGGGAACCCTGCAGCCTGCTCGTCTCATGGTCATGGAAACTTATTTTATAGGTCCCTCGTGTCACAGCAGATCACTAATTTTCATCACAGATTCTACAATTTCCGATATCGGCAGATTTCAAAGTTCGCATTTTGAGGTTTGGTCTCTGGTCCAGGTCAAGAATTCTAACACTAAAGCCTAGTAACAGCCACTACACATCACCACAACACAATTCAAACCCTAATCCTTCTCTTGAAATTTCCAACATCACTAATTATTACTAAACCAATTCTAAATTAAAATAGAAACTAAAACAACTAAATTACTAAGCTAACTGTGTAGAAGATACCTCATTTAGGCAACTCAAGAAAAACCCTACCTTGTCCAAAGTCTCCAAAATCCAACTTTGATGGGTCCATTGTGTTGAGGGTGAGGAGCGGATCAATTTTAATGAAGAGCTGGTAGGGTTTTGATGAAGATTTGGAGATGAAATTTTGGGGTAGAGGTGGAGGGAAGCTTGATGATGAAGGAGGTGAAGAAAATAATGGGGTGAGGAAATGGGGCTGCCCTCTCTCTCTCTCTTTTATTCTCACTCTCTTACCCTCACTCTCTCTCTTATGCTCACCTCTAAAATTATATCCCTTTTCTCTTTTTTCTTTTTTTTTCCCTAAACCAAATATCAACAACACAAATGAACAATATGCAACCAAAATGCAACATGATATGGTGCACTAGCCATGAAAAACTGTAGAAATACGGATTTGGCTTAATCGCAATTAGCAGTGCACTAATCGGGTTTTATCCAAACTGCATATAATAAATTTTAAAATGCCAAATCCGATAATATATTTTTAAATGAATAAATCATTTTAATCTCCAATTATTTCACAATTATTAGTATATATTTATACTATTTTACGAAAACCCCAATTTCGCAAATCGGGTAGTTTTCGCGAAATATATTATTTTAATATTAAATTCCAAAATAATATTTTATATTTTCTGAAATATTACAAGGGCGCTGGCGTAGCCTTACAATGTTACCATTCTTTTTTCTTTAAGTTTAATTGCATGTATGGTTGAGCAGTTGCGAAAAGAGTTTTTAGCAAAATTGTTGTTGAAGAAATCTCTTTAAGCAAAAGTTCTGTTGTAAAATATGCTTTTTGATTTGAAAACCTGTTTGGTTTAAAAATCTGTTGGGAGTTGCAGAAGTGTTGTCGACTGTTTAAATAAGCATAAAGGGCATCATTTTTCTTAATATTTGAGAGAAAGCATGGAAAGAAAACATCGTTTTATTTAATTTACAATTTACTTTCAAAAGATTTATAAAGATCAAAAGGTCTACAGAAAAATATCTACCGAAAAATATTTGAGATCCATCCTCTCGATTTATGGATTCTTCATCGAAATCGAGAGACTTCGATCCCTGATATTTGAAGCTCAAAACTTGGATCTCGTCGATCAACCTCTCGATGATCGCATCGAGCTCGGGAGCCTAAATCGTCTAGGGTTCTTCGTCATCATCATCTTTTAGGGCTTCGATCTGGGAGTCCCGATCGCTCTGAAAGCCTCGACCGTCTAAGGCTTCGAACTGGGGAGATGATGAGAAGAGAAATCAAATACATGGATTGGGCTTGGTGATGATGAGGAGGAGATGATAGGAATAAAAAAATTTAGGAAAAACTTTTTCACAAAATCTTCATTTTTTATCTTCTGAAAAACGAACATTTTCTTCTTCTCCAAAAGTGCTTTTTGGACATAGATCATGTTTGGTATTTTTTCTTCAAAAGTATCTTTTTAGCTTTAAAAGAGATTTTGGTAGCTCAAAAAGCCCAACCAAATGGATTCTACTTTTTTCAAAGAGTTCCCAACATGTTTGCTTCATTTTCATGCTCGGCTGGGAGATAGGATATCACATAGCGTTGTAGTTTGAAGTACTCGATTTATACCATTATGTTGTGTATCTGGACAAGATGCTTTGTCTATGACAGATAAAAGAGGTGGCGTCAAGAATTTAATACATTTTCTCCAAACTTTATACTTCAACATTCACTGAGGGATGGAGAGGCTACACCCATATTGTTAGGATCTCTCTGAATTGTTAGTGTCTAAACAAACATAATAACTTCCCTTTATCTATTGATTATTTATACTTAACTTATATCAACTACCAAAATTTAGTTTGCTCCAATTTCTGAAATTTGATGCATAATGGTGTATTCAATACAATATCAGGAATTGTCAAGTTTTCTACAATGGGTAACCAGCTTAAATGTCATACGTTTGTTTTCATGATAAATGTAAAACAATATATGTATGCGGGAAAAAAAATCATTTTTCTTTTGTGTTGCTGGGATTGGAGGGACTTCTAAGAATTCATGCAAACCACATAAGTTCAGAGCCTGCTTGAACGACCGGAAGGTATGAAATACCTTCCAAAAAGTTGACATGGAAGAATACCTTAGATTTACTTCTAATGTATGTTTGTAATATTTTTTTAAGTAAATAATGAAGTAAATTCTTATCTTTTATTAAGAATAACAAAAAAAAAGCCTTTTTTAATAATAACAAATTATTACATTTTGGATGCATTAAAGAACAGTAATAAACAATTAATACTTTTTCTTGTTCCTTGTGCTCCATGACTTCTTCCAAACCCAAAATGAGGAGAAGAAAATTTTATAAGTGGACATGCCATGTAGAAGCCACCTCATCAATTGGAAGTAATTTTCAAGTTTTTTTTTCATCAAACAAACACTTTAAGTACCGTAAGTTGGTTTGCCTTCGATACTTTCATGCTATTTCATATCAAACAAACATGCCTTAAATGGCCGCATAAAAAGCACTACATGATTTACAATATCGTAAATGATATCAAATTGTCAGCAGTCAGCACCTATTGTAGAAAAACAAGGGGGAAAAATCAGCAACTCATTATTGTTCGCGGCATCAGATACATGATCAGTGGAGAGGTACCAAAGTTTCGCAACCTCCTCCTTCTGACCTACGGCTGGCAAAGCATAAGTAAATCATAGTAACAAACAAAAGATTGGTTGCTTCACTTTACAATAAACCAGCAGCAAGCCAGCAACTTTACAAGTCGAATATTTCTGTCACCAATCATAATAATGAGACCCAATCTTGGCTCCATGTAATCAGCTGAAGATAACATGCACATTTATTCAAGTCCCCTTTTTATTTGGGATGCTTTTTTTTTGGGCTATTCGGGCCAGCATGGACACTGCAAGACCCGGCCGGCCATTGTGGGTGGGGCCTAAGAGGTTAATTGCAAAATACCATTGGGCCTCATCCGCAATAGATGAGGACATTGCAACCCAGACCAGGCCTGCGGTGTCCATGCAGGCCTCGATTGCCCTTTTTTTAATCCCTCCTATATTCTCTTATTTTTAAAAAAACTCCCCCTAATTTTGATATTTATAAATTTCCTGCTTAAATCTCTTATGTTATTTCATATATCTCCCTTTTCACATTTTCCATCTAAAAATTAACATTCCTTTACACCAACTGATGTTGCTTTTTAACTAAAATTATGAACCATCTATAGCATTTTTGGGACTAATGATAATAGCTTGATAAGAAATAACATCAGTTGACATAAATATGGGTTAATTTTTGGATGGAAAATTTTAAGAAATGAAATACCTTACTAGATTTAGGATATACAAATATCAAAGAGAGACTTTTTGTACTATGAGAGAATTTGAAGAGGGCTATTAAGGGAAGGGGGGGAAAGCCCTTTTTGTTTTATTAAAGGAACATGGATAGGATCAACTTGAGCTCAGCCAAATATTCATTAAAAATATGAAATGAGATCGAGTTACCTAGCTTACTTCAAACATATACAGTACCCATCAACAAATAAGGAAAAGTTTAGGCCAAAAGGGGGCATGCAGCGTCACTCTAGGGCCTGAAACCTCGAAAGTTCACCCCCTTGCACATGCTCAATGTTGATGATAGTAAAATCCAATGAATGAAAGTTGTGTTTTCAACTGCCCTACTATATAATAAAATATCTGACATTAGCACGGAATTACCTAATAATCAATATCATTTACCTCCTTCTGGAGGAGGTTAGATTAGAGGCAATCGCTGGTTTTTCTTCCTTGAAAGGTTGCATAGATGGATCGGCAAGACTAGGGAGTCTTTGAACGCTGCCCTTGCCTCGCTTAGCATTAGGACCCAACTCCTCTATCATGTACTTCCATCCATCGATTGGCCTTCTACGGCTGAATATATGCGATTTAATAAAGCTCGCAATCTGCAGTCAATTCATGAAAAGCTGTAAGGAATAGGTGGTCATAATTTATTTTTTTTAAAGATTGAAATTATAGTTTTAGTCTAGAATTTAAGCATTTTGCTCATGAACTTGGTCCAACTTCAAATTTTCATGGTGGTCATTTTTGTGAGGTGGAATATCACCCATGTATTGATTTGATGGGTCATTTGCACTTGTCCCTGGAGTTATCTGTCAATAAATTCTCACTTTTACCATTAGTTTTTGGATTCTCCTCTTCAGAATCACAACATACGAAACGGCGAACTCCTACATGGAAGAACAGAGTTTAATCGCAAAGCGCTTTTCTTTCAGGATATTAGTTGTTAGAAAGGTGCCCTAGGGACTTTTAGATTTTTTTTTTAATTTTTAATTTTATTTTGTGGAACTGCAAGGGATTTTTAGTTAATCAGATGTAGAAATTAATCCACCAGTGATTTGGAGTATTACATAAAGAAGCGTCCTTTAGGATATGTCAACTTTTAATAAATGCAACTACAGATTATTCAAGAAAGGGAAAACAAAAAGCACATTTGCTTGTCCTGTGTATCAAAACTCATATATCCTTACCAGCTGAAAAAGAAAGAGCGGCATCACAATAAATCTAAGATATCAAATGAGATTCCAGAGGTGAAATTACGAAGATTACCAGAATCCATAACACTATTTTAAAAAAGTTTTGCCAATTAATTGGCGTTTGTTTTTGGCTAGCAACCGCATCGAATAGTATTGAAAGGTCAAATGACCTTATAAGTGGACATGTACAGCATATGTGGATGAAATACCATTTACCCACCAGATATTCAAAACCGGATGTGCAGTCTCAATATCAACTACCACTACCCAGACTTGTCCTCTCCCTCTACATATTTTATCTCTTACATCCTCTCAAGTTTTCCACAAAATATACATAATAAAGTCTATTTTTTTGGCAATTCAGCACAAACCAATTATAGAGAGTATAATCCATAATGGGTTATGAGCTGAACGAACGTATAGAGGTGCTCCACATTATGAAGATTGATTTCAAAGATCAAGATCACATGAGTAAGAATAAGCATAATTTCAAAGTTTAATTTTCAAAAAACAATAACCTGAATCTCATTACTTCTGCAATGGATTTCTAAGTAAAAAAAATTATTCTTTTTTCTTTTCGTTTTTCTCTTTTTGATTCTTTTTGGAGCTCTCGGGGAGGATACATATTTTGCCTTCAAAATCGGGATTTGCAATGCATTCAATTTAGCGGCAGCGAACGCGTTTGAAATAAATTGTAGAAGCATTTTTTGTTTCGTCTGTATTTTTTTTATGATGTATCGAGAATTGTTTATCTCGATGCACGAGTTCTGTATCTTGTAAATACTATTTTTAAAATTTATTTTATCGAGTAGGGCATCTTGCTCTGCATTTTCCCTCAAAAAAAAGACAGATCTTTCTATATGAAAGATGCCCTCATTCACATTAAGAATATCAAGGATGTATTAGCCATGATATAATTGCTCAATCAAAACAATTTGCAATCATAGCTAATATTTTAATTTGGCAAAAACAATAGCTGATATTATAACAATTATGGATTATAATATCTTGAGGAAGTATGTGCAGGAGAGAAGAGGAGGAAATGACATCCGTTAAAGTAGTAGTGGAAAATTGTGGGTGGCGGAAGTATCTAGTAAGGTTAAAGAAAAATTGAGAACTACGAGGAACTACTGCAGCCTTCCGGTGTAGTTTTGGAACTTTTGATTTGTTTATGTTAGGAATATGTATGCCTTAGATACCATTATTGTATGATATAGTGAATGCTTGGACATATATATAGAGGACTTTCTTGATCAATATGATAGTATATTATCTGGTTGCTTTTTATCTTAACACGTACACTTGTATTATTATATTGTCTCTCTGTTACATATTGATAAAGCCCTTAAGATGCAGGCTTGACTACTAGGATTGTGATACAGATCATACTAGTGGGGCTTATGTAGTCCACAAGCACATCCTTTAATAGTTCCTAATCGATGGAGTATCAAGACAGGGTATCGATATACCACAGTAGACTAATGTGTACGTTTCTTGACCCTGTATAGGACGATGGTTGATCCCACAACCATTGGTTTTTGACATCAAAAATTTTGCACAGGTGCTCATTAGAAAATGGATACACCGAATAGGACTCGCTGACAACTCTTAGATGGTATTATACCTATCGTCAGATAGCACTTCTCTGGTGACACTTGTACATGTTAGTCTGTAGACCCGAGATCGTCATAGAGTCTTGTATGGTTCCCACTGTGCTTTGATTTCCTCCCTACCATGACTCAAAGGAGTCGTACAAACAGGTGGATTTTGGGTACAGTCCCGAGTCACATGGAGGCAGCGAGCGATATGAAGGGTTTTGTCTCTCCCGATATAGAGAGTTGATGTTGCGCTATGCTCGATTGGCTATAACAGAAAGTCCTTGGCCAGGGCTGATGAGATTTACTAGTGTTATCAATAGTTTCTCGAACGGTTATAGGCCACACATCGGCATGACTTATCAAGTTGCTGAGGTCTGACGATTCCACCCCTAGACTCGATATGCGACATATCAGACGAAAAGACCAGACTGTACGGTAAGTGTTGCTTATAAGCTTCACGAGAGTTTGGACAAGCTTGCTTGTTGATCTTCTATTCGTTCAATATCTGGGTAGCCGTTATGTCCAGCTAGTACCGCTGACGGCTTGTGGGTATCTGATATGATCATTATCTACTGCTGGCGTATTGACGAGTCTTTAAAGTCCCACACAGAGGTTTCCTTGCTCAAGCGAAATGAAGTATGGCACATATGGTGATATGTGCGGAAGCTTGATTAAATACGAGTATGTAATACCATATTCTAATCTCGCGATATTTGACATCGGTTAGGTTATATATGATATAACCGGATTATTGAATCAAGCATTGATTTGATAATATGATATACATTATATATGATATAACCGGATTATTGAATCAAATGTTGATTTAATAATTTGATATATATTTATATTTGATATATTTACTAATATTAATGCTTACAAATGATTTTCTTCTCTTGATGTATATAATTGTGTATATATATATATATATTTGATATATATATATATATATTTATTTATATATAAAATTGATATTGTATCATGTTAGATGATACATAGAACATGGGTGTATGAGACTCACACCTAGGGCTAAGGATAATTTGGGTGATTTATTTTTAGAGAAAAATAAAAATGAGTGGATATTGAGTCATGGCTTGGATGCTGGTAGAAGCATGTAGAAGTCATGACTCATCACTCATTTTGTTTTACTCTAAGATATTTTCTCACCCCATCTTTATCTTTAACTCGTGGTTTACTCTCTCATCATTCAATACAACTTTCACTCACCCAAGTTCATCTCCTTCTTCCTCAAGAGCTCACTAAGGTTTTTCTTGAGTTGGAAATCAAAAGAGAAATAGATTTCAAAAGTCAGCAAAATTCCTATTTCATCAACCTACACTAATCTAGCCCATTAGTTTAGGTTGTTGGCTTCACTAATACCTTGATTAGTGAAGAGATAGTTTGTGTTAGTGAGACTTCAAGGTGGATCATTTTCGGCTTCGAAGACATCAAAGCAAGCCCGATCCTTTTTTCAAGTGGAGCCAAGAAGAGTTCTAAGGACTACTACTTGAAACTTTAGAAGTGAAGGACCGGCCTACAAAGGTTGTATTCTCGTTTCACTTAGTGTAGAACTTGTTTGTTTAGACTAAAACCCTAATTCTGAAGTTCAATTCTAGGTTAGTGTAGCTTAGACCTCTAAATTTTTTTAAATTGCATACTTGATGCATGTGTAAACCTAGTAGAGATGCTAAGACACTTTCCTGGTATCAGAACCAAGCTAGAGCATTAGATAAGGTAGACGATGTTAAAGTATTCGATCGAAGTTCAAAACCCGACATTTTTCCAGTTTCTGTCCATTTTTTTAAAAGTTGATATTTTGCAGATTAAAAATATTCAGAAAATCATGCAGGTTATTTGATGGAGCCCCAAGAAGTATGAAGCCCCAATTCCACCAAGTCGCCGCGGAACCACGGCCTAACCCCTTGTTTAGCCGCGGTTCCGCCGCAAGATTGAGGAATTGAGAGGTCGTATTTCTTGTGCTGCTCTATTGTGATATTTGGGACTTTCTGAATATTTTTAGTGAGGCTCAAGTTGTTGAGGTCTCTGTGATTTGTGGGTGTTTGAAATATCGATCGAAATGTTTATCGTCTAGATAGTTTTGATCTGTGATACAATTTTTGGAATCTACATTAATTAGTTTTGTGAAAACTAGTTTGCAATTTGTGAATCTAGCATTTTAGTCTCATTTGATCGATTGCCAGAAGTTTCGATTCGGATCAAAACTCCGTCGCAATCTCGTATCGTACGCGAATAGTCGCCGGAAAACACTACTAGATAGCCACACCTCATAGCCCCGACCAAGTGACTATAGGAGAACCCCGAGGCCAAAAGCATCCACTCGGGTGCTCGCGGCTATGGTGTTCCGTCCAAGTGCACTTCGTCGACGGCATCGGGGGTGCGGCCGTCTACTAAAGTTCCCGACAAGTATTCGATCAAGTTATCGGGAATCTTGTTGAATTACCCAACTCATTTATTGAAAAGTGTTTTCAATTCGAGACTTAAATGCAAGCTTTATTGGGTTAGGCATGAAATCCGAAATATAAGATATTTCGGATTTATGATGTCTAAGGAAGATGCAGATTCTAATTATTGTGGTTTTCATTTTTTTCTGCGACCGTAAGTGTAATATATGGTGTATCCCCGATCTTGTTGCTATACGTCAACGACATCAGAAATACGTATATTTACTTACGTTGATGACATGTGTTGTTATTGTGTTGCTGTGATATGTTATATTGGATCGTCGTGTTTGAATAGCTGGGGTTTTTTGCGTGAGATGAGAATTTTTCAATTTTCATTCATGTAAAATGTGTATGTAATATTCTTTTATTGGGACACTTCCGGGTTGAGATTGATGTCTCCATTGATGTATATTATTTACTTTTCCGCATTAGGATAAACCCTAAGATAGGGAGCACAAGTAACCTAGTTCTAGAGTCCAGTGGGAGGCCATCTCGAGGGGTCGAGACCGGATCGCCTAACTCTAGAATTGGCTGGGTTGCTTGCCGCTCTCGTAGGGGTCTAGGGATGTGGGTTTGGCTATTCATCACGACCATGGAATCCGTGTTTTTCATTACTGGCGTAATTTAAAACACGGACCTCCTAGTATGTCCTATATTTCATATGTTTGCTTTTCCTGATTCTGATATGATCATATAAACTGCGTGAGACGAATGCTCCTTATATATATGATATGCTAGTAGACACTATATATATTTTGCATCCACGTAGTTCTGACCCCGTCTTGCCGTAAGTTAAGTAACCTTACGGTGAAGACACAGGTCCCTGTGGCGAATGCGGATGGCATATATGTGTGTTTTATTTTCGTTTCTTCTGTGATATTTAGGAAACATAAATGATGGGACATCATTAATGAGATTAATGAAAAGAAAAAAAACCTAAAGATGTAAAATCAATTTTTTCAAAAAGGTAGCTTTGGTTTTTACTTTGCATAGCGATATTCCATTATGAATATCCAGCTCCACATTTGATGAGGGAAGAACCTAGATCCCTTCACCGGGAGTGACCGCTTCAGCAAAACTAGTAAATACTACAACCCACTCGGTTTGTTTTGAAAACTACTAGATTTTAAAAGCGGAGCTTAAACCACTCATTTTCAAATCAATAGATTCTACAACGATGTCAAGTTCATTATGTTAAAAGTTTTTCTACAAAACCAGTCGTAGCCCCCCGCCATTTCAGATAAGTACTATTTAGTATTCATGCTGTATTTGTTGACCATAGCCAAGGCGTAGTGTACGGTAGCTGATTAGTGCTTATCTGTAGCAAATGATGCGATTGGATTAGGGTAGTCGTACGGCTTTATTGACCATTGCCAAGGGTCGTACGGGTGGGTTTAATTCAATTAAGAAATGACGGGTTGAACTTGACTAGCGCTTATGATTTGTTGACCATAGCCAAGGTCATAAGTCGCTAAGGGTAAAAATAGATATTGGGAATTTCAATTGTTGAAATTTGCAATGAGATTGTATACCTTCTATATGATGTTGGATCCCGATACCCACTGTGAGTAAATGTTCCTTCGGAAAGAGTTTTCCACTTTATAATTAGCTAATCCAGTAGGTGTCTAAAAAAGGTGTTAACGGGATTATGCCCCTGCGGAAACGAAGTTATTTAATTAGTTCCATCCGAAAGCATGAGGAGACTCCCTCGGAGTACCAATACATGCCTGGCTAACCGATTGGCGAACTTGTAGGGTGTAATTAATCCCGGCTAATCTTACCTTTTAGAGTTTGAAGGAAGATTTGATAAAAACGGTGGGAGTAATCCTGATTAGATAAGATAATAACCAATCTAATCTTGCAAGAGCGCACGCTAAAATGTTTTCTTCTCTCTCCAGGTAGCGATCATGACACGCCTTAATCAAGATAATAATATGGATGTATTGACCGGACCCGCTTATTATATTGAGCTGGGGATCGTTGGTTCCGCTCAGACTTATGACTGTCATAAGTCTGAGAAAAGAATAGGGAAATACCCGGATTCCCATGCAACCCAAACGAAGAAAGAGCATACTAATGCATCTTTTTCGGGTGTGTTAGTTACTCAGAACCGTTTCTCAGTTTGCTTTACGTCCTGAGTATTAGATACCGGATCAGGATCCCACATTTATAATTTGTTACATGGGTTAAGAAGAAGTAGAGAACTGGGAAAGGATGATAAGTCTCTCGTAGTAGCGAATGGTGCAATTGTTGCAGCTAAGGCAATTGGTGAATATCACCTAATATTACAAAATGGTAATACATTGATTCTGAACGACTATTGTTTCATACCAAAAATGATGTGCAATATTATATCAGTTCTTTTATTACATAAGGAAGGATATAACTTTGTATTGGAGGAAAATATTATGAAGATTTTTCTAAATCAAGTATTGATTGGGTTTGATACGTTGTGTAACGGTATATACGTTCTAAATCAAACTACAGTTCTAAATATACAGAACACACTCAAGAGGAAAAATTCAGAAATGAACGAAGCCTTCTTGTGGCATTGTAGACTTGGTCATATCAATGCGACGAGACTAGCTAAGTAGTATAAAGGTAGATATTTGAATCCGTTTGAATTTACATCTTATGAAACATGCCAGCCATGTCTCAAAGGCAAGATGACCAAAACTCCGTTTACTGGACACAGAGAAAGAGCTACTGAACTCTTAGGACTGATACATAATGATGTGTGCGGTCCGATGTTTACACATGTCAGGAATGGTTTCTCGTACTTCATTACATTCACCGATGATCTCTCAAGATTCGGACATGTGTTCCTGTTGAAATACAAATCTGAAGCTTTTGAGAAATATAAGAACTTAGCAGAGAACCAGACGGGTAAAAGTATAAAAATCCTTCGATCTGATCGATAAGGAAAATACTTGAGCACGGAATTCCGAGACTATCTAAAAGAGAATGGAATTCTCTCTCAGCTTACTCCTCCGTATACACCACAGCACAATGGAGTATTGGAGCGGAGGAATCACACCTTATTAGATATAGTGCGCTCTATGATGAGTATTGCTGAATTACCTATTTCCTTTTAGGGTTATGCACTTGAGACAGCTGCATACCTATTGAATAGGGTTCCGACCAAATCCGTCCCTTAAACGAGTTAAGATATGGGGTTGTTCGGCCTATGTTAAAAAGAAAAATTCGGACAAGCTCAAGGAAAGGTCTGTTCTGTGCAAGTTTGTGGGTTATCCAAAGAATTCATATGAATAAATCTTCTACCACACTGAGAAACAAAAAGTGTTTGTTACTCAACATGCCACCTTTTTAGAAAAAGAATTTCTTGTGATAGAAATTAGTGGTAATGAGATAGAACTGGAAGAAGTTCCAGCTACACAAACTACAACTGACAATTTGGTAGAACCGAAGGATTCAATAGTCCCCGACGAATCTCAGTCACTCTCCAGATCTAGTACGGTTCTTCATCCACCTGAGAGATACTACGGTTTTCTCATAGACGGTGGGAGCGAGGATTGCATCATGGATGATGATGACCCTACTAGTTTCGAGCAGACCATCACAAGTGGAGACTGTAAAATGGCTGGATGTTATGCGATCTGAGATGGAATCCATATACACCAACAAAATATGGACTTTGGAAGTTGCTCCTGAAGGGGTAAAACCTATCGAGAGTAAGTGGATCTTTAAGAAGAAACTTGGTGTAGATGGAAAGGTTGAGACCTTCAAACCTAGACTTGTAGTAAAAGGTTTTCGTCAACGACCAGGTGTCGACTATGATGAAACATTTTCTCCAGTGGTTATGCTTAAGTCCATCAGGATCCTATTTGCCATTGCTGCATACCATGACTATGAAATCTAGCAGATGGACGTCAAGACCACTTTTCTAGATGGTGATTTAGAAAAAAGCGTGTACATGACACAGCCAGAGGGCTTCGTAGACAGTGGAAGCAGCGGAAAGATGTGCAAGCTGCTTAAATCAATTTACAGATTAAAGCAGGCATCGCGGTGTTGGAACATCTGTTTTGATGTGGCAGTCAAAGAGTTTGACTTCATCAAAACGTAGATGAACCTTGTATATATAAAAAGGTTGTAGAGAGTAAGATTGTCTTCCTCGTATTGTACATAGATGGCATACTCTTGATAGGAAATAATGTTCCTATGCTGCACTCGGTCAAACTGTTACTATCACAAAAGTTCTCCATGAAAGATCTGGATGATGCCTCCTACATCCTGGGGATAAAGATCTATAGAGATAGATCTAAAAGGATGTTGGGAATATCCCAATCTAGGTACATAGACACCATACTAAAAAAGTTTAGTATGGAAGATTCTAAGCGTGGTAATTTACCCGCTTGTTCAAGAATCACTCTCTCCAAAAAGATGTCTCCCAAGACTGATTTGGAAAGGGCTCGCATGCAAGTGATACCCTATGCTTCTGCAGTTGGGTATCATGTATACGATGTTATGCACCAGACCGGATGTAGCATATGCACTTAGTGTGGTAAGCAGGTATCAATCAGACCCAGAGGAGAAGCACTGGACAGCTGTGAAGAACATTCTTAAATACTTAAGGACTAAAGAAATGTTCTTGGTGTACGGTAACAGATAACTCCAAATGGAGTTCTTTACCGATTCGAGCTTTCAAAGTGATGACGATGACAGCAAGTCGGTCTCGGGTTTTGTCTTCACCCTCAATAGAGGGGTGATATGTTGGAAGTGTTCCAAGCAAGATACCGTAGCAGACTCGACGATGGAGGCTGAATGCATCGCTGTCAACAATAATGCCAAAGAGGTTGTCTGGATGAAGAAGTTCATTGCTGAACTTGGTGTGGTTCCATCCATTGAGCATCCAATACCCTTGTATTGTGATAACAATGAAGTTGTGGTTTTGGCCAAGGAACCCCGGTCTCATCAGCGATCCAGACATATTTTGAGACGGTATCACCTGATCCGGAAGATAGTTGATGCCGGGAGATCGAGATCAGGAGAGTTGATACGAAGGACAACACAGCGGATCCACTCACGAAGGCCCTTTCCCAGACGCAGTTTGAGAGACTTTTTGGGATGATAGGAATGAGATTACAACTGGCCTTAGTGCAAGTGGGAGATTGTTAGGAATATGTATGCCCTAGAGGCCATTATTGAATGATATACTGGATGCTTGGACATATATATATAGGACTTTCTTGCTCGACATGATAGTATGCTATCTGATTGCTCTTTATCTTAACATGTACACTTGTATTATTATACTGTCTCTCTGTTACATGTTGATAAAGCCCTTAGGATGTAGGCTTGACTACAAAGACTGTGATACAAATTATACTAGTGGGGCTTGTGTAGTCCACAAGCACATCCTTTAACAGTTCCTAGTCGATGGAGTATCGAGACAGGACATCGATATTCCAGAGTAAACTAGTGTGTACGTTTCTTGACCCTATATAGGGCGGTGGTTGACCCCACAACCATTGGTATTTGACATCAAAGATTGTACGCAGGTGCTCATTAGAGAATAGGTACACCGAACAGGACTCGTCGATAACTCCTAGATGGTACCATACCTATCTTCAGATAGCAGTTCTTTGGTGACACTTGTACATGTTAGTCTGTAGATCCAAGATCGTCATAGAGTCTTGTGTGGTTCCCACTGTGCTTTGATTTTCTCCCTACCACGACTCAAAGGAGTCGTGCAAACAGATGGATTTTGGGTACAGTCCCGAGTCACATGGAGGCGGTGAGCGATAGGAGGGGTTTCGTCTCTCCTAGTAAAAGGAGTTGATGTTGCACTATACTCGATTGGTTATAACAGGAAGTCCCTGGTCAGGGCTGATGAGATTTACCGGTAAGTGTTATGAGTAGTTTCTTGAACAGTTATAGATCACACATTGGCATGACTTATCAAGTTACTGGGGTCTGACAATTCCACCCCTACACTCGATATGCGACATATCAGACGAAGAGACCGAACTGTACAGTAAGTGTTGCTTATAGGCTTCATGAGAGTTTGGACAGGCTTGCTTGTTGATCTTCTATTCCTTCAATACCCGGGTAGCCGTTACGTCCAGCTAATACCGCTGACGGTTTATGGGTATCTGATATGATCATTATCTGCTGCTGGCGTATTGACGAGTCTTTAAAGTCCCACACAGAAGTTTCCTAGCTCAAGTGAAATGACGTAGGGCACATATGGTGATATGTATGGAAATTTAAATACGTGTAGGGTTCCTAGGCACCCTAATGAGGTCTCACAAGGCATCAACCATGCCATTTTCAAATTTTATGATGCCGAGAAACCCTAGACTACGGATCGTTAGCTAGATGTTTTGGCGAAAATGAAACTAGTTAACAACTTAACTAAAGTTTAACGGAAATACAACCTTTGTAGATACGGTGCTCCACCTCCATAGCTCCGCAACGAAGTCCCCTCGCTGTCCTAGTGAATTCCCGGGCTCTAGCGTCGGCTTCGTCGGAGAAATGGCGAGCTAGGTCGTCGATGTCCATGCCGAAGATGATCTACGTCGAGGCATCGCTAGATCAAGCTCTCACTTCACAAAGTCAAGAAACTTGTGAAGAAAACACACTCTACTACTTGGCAAGAGGTAGAGGATGAAGAAATAGGAAGTGGGTAGACTTTAGAATTGGATTTCTCACTCTTTTTCTCACTTTGCCATTAAAGCTTTCAAGCTTTTTCTTGAAGTGAAGAAGAAGAAGATGAAGAAGATGATATGTATTATGATAAGTTGATTGATTTAGAATAGAAAAACAAAACTTATCATAATACTAACTATGGTTATGTGTAGAGAATTGACCAAGGTTAAAGGAATGGTTAGGGTTAAGGATGAGATAAGAATGGTGGACTAGGTCAAGGTTTCATGAAGCTTCCACTAAACAACAAAAAAAAGCTACCATTCTTTTCTCTTTTCCATTTATTTTCCAAAATGTATAAACAAATAAATGAATAAATAAGTAATGGAAAAATAAAACCCTAATTATATGTTTAACCATGGTTTAATTCTTTACACAAAAACCCCAGCAAACATGTATCATCAAACATGATACAATCAAGTGCACAAAAGTATATCACATATACAATGTGTACATCCGAGTGAGAAAATCCATTTAAAGTGAACCAATACTAGTTAATGCAAAATAATATATCAAATATATATAATTATACATTAAATCATTAAATCAACACTTGATTTAACGATCCGGTCATATCACATATAACCGACTAGTATCCTATGTATCGGCTTACCGAATCAATCCTTGATTCGATAACTAGGTTATATCGCATACAACCATTCGATACATTCATCGCGAGAATGGAATACGGTATCACATACACGCATTATTCTCGGTCCCGCACATATCTCATATGCGCTCCTATTTCGTTTCGCTTGAGCCAGGAAACCTCTGTGTAGGACTCTAAAGACTCGTCAATACGCCGGCAGCAGGTGATGATCATATCAAGCACCCACAAGCCGCAAGCGGTCTGCCAAACGTAACGGCCACCCGGGTATTGAGCGATCAGAAGATCGACGAGCAAGCCCGCTCACACTCCAGTGAATCCAACCAGTAACACTACCGTACAGTCCGGTCTGATCGTCTGATATGCCGCATATCTCGCCTAGGGGTGGTAAACGTCAGACCCCAATAGCTCGATAAGTCGTGTCGATATGAGGTCTATAACAATTCGAGAAACTACTGGTAACACTTACCAGTAAATCTCAGCAACCCTGGCCAGGGATTTCCTGTTATAGCCAATCGAACACAGCGCAACATCAACCCCTATACCGGGAGAGACGAATCCCCTCCTATCGCTCATTGCCTCCATGTGACTCGGGACTGTACCCAAAAACCACCGTTTTGCACGCCCTCTTGGACGTGGTAAGATGGAAATCAAAGCACAGTGGGAACCACACAAGACTCTATGACGATCTCGGGTCAACAGACTACCCTGTACCAGTGTCACCAGAGAACTGCCATCTGACGTGAGGTATAATACCATCTGGGAGTTCTCGGCGAGTCCGTCCAGTGTACCCAGTCTCCACTGAGCACCCGTATATCATCTCTGATGTCAAACACCAATGGATATGGGATCATCTATCGCCCATCTGTATGGGTCGAGAAGGTATACGCTAGTCTACTCTGGTATATCGATGCCCCGTCTCGATACACCCACGACTAGGGACTTTGAAGGATGTACTTATGGACTACCATGTCCCCACTAGTATGATCCGCATCATAGTCCAGATAGTCAAGTACACATCCTAAGGGCTTTACCAACATGTAACAGAGAGACAATCAGTATACACGTTAAGGTAAAGAGCAACCAGATAGCATACTATCATGTCGAGCAAGAAAGTCCTCCCTATATATGTCCCAGCATCCACTACAATATACATCCTATGTACAGTA
This sequence comes from Agapanthus africanus, assembly GCA_030015575.1. Classification (NCBI taxonomy): domain Eukaryota; kingdom Viridiplantae; phylum Streptophyta; class Magnoliopsida; order Asparagales; family Amaryllidaceae; genus Agapanthus; species Agapanthus africanus. The sequence continues at coordinate 279,450,885 of JASDDO010000018.1, forward strand.
ATGGCCTCTAAGGCATACATATAACTAACAATCTCCCACTTGCACTAGGGCCATCTGTAGCAGTGGTTGTAGTATCTCATACTCAACCATCCCATAAAAGTCTCTCTCTGGGAACAGGCCTTTGTGAGTGGATCCGCTGTGTTTGTCCTCTGAGTCTACTCTCCTAACCTTGATCTCCCTGGAGATCAACCATCTCCATGATCAGGTGATACTGCCTTAGAATATGTCTGGATCACTGATGGGACATGCGTTCCTTGGCATAAGCCACAACTCCATTGTCACACAATAGAAGGAACATAGTTCATCTCATGAACCAATATACATCCAAACAGCCTCTTTGGTAGCATCTTAAGTAGCGATGTATGCTGCCTTTATCGTCTAGTATGTCACGGTATCTAGCTTGGAACTCTTCCAACATACCATCCCTCCACTGAGGGTAAAGACAATGCCTGCGACTGACATTCAGTCGTCCTTATCACCCTGGAACACTTCCAGTGATTCTCCCCTGGATCGATTGATACCATCTCACTACAACTAGTGAGAATCCTAACATCCAATTAAATCTATCTCATAGATCCAAAACTCAGGATTTAGGAGGTATCATTTTGATCCTATGTGGAGAATCATTGTGACAGACGGAGATTGATCGAGCGTAGCATAAGAAACTCCTTTCTTATCAAGAGTATGTCATCCACGTACTCTACGAGGATCACCACCATACTCCCTACTACCTTTTTGTTTATACAAGGTTCATCTACCATTTTGATGATGTCAAACTGTTTGACTAATCCATCAAAACAGATGTTCCAACTCCGCGATGCCTGCTTTAATCCTATAAAGCATCTTGCATACGTTTCCGCTGCTCCCACTGTCTACGAGGCCCTCTGGCTGTGTACTTATAGACGCACTCTTCTAAAACATCATTTAGAAAAGCAGTCATGGCACCCAACCGCCAGATATCGTAGTTATGGTATGTAGCCGTGGCAAGTAGGATCTGGATGGACTTAAGCATAGCTACTGGAAAAGGTTTCATCATTATCCACGCCTGGTCGATGACGAAAACCTTTAACAATTCTAGCTTTGAAAGTCTCAACTTTTCCATGTACACCAAGTAATCTTCTCAAGATATACTTACTCCTGATGGGGATTTAACCCTTCAGATATAGCAACTAAAGTCCATACTTTGTTGGTGTATAAGGATTCCATCTCAGATCGATAAACATCCAGCCATTCTCACAGAGTCTCACTCCTGATGGCCAGCTCGAAACTAGTTGGGTCATCATCTCATGATGTAATCCTCGCTCCCACTGTCATAGAGAAACCGAAGTATCTCTCAGGTGGGTGAGGAACCCTATTAGATCGGCGGAGAGGCTGAGGTTCGTTGGAATCTACTGAATCCTTTGGTTCTATCAAATCATGTGCTGTAGTTTGTATAGCTGGAACATTTCCAGTTCTACATTACAGACCTTGCCTCGAGTTTGTCCGGATTTTGCTTTTAGACATAGGCCGGTCAACCCCAAATCTTAACTAACTTAAGATATGGGCTCTTCCCTTTCCATATCATATATGAAGTGATAGGCAACTGATTTGATTCGAACCCTATTCAATAGGTATGCAGCTTCTCAAGCGCATAACTCCCAAAAGGAAAAAGGTAACTCAGTAGTACTCATCATAGGGCATACCTTATCATATAGGATGTGATTGCTCCGTGTAACACCTGAGTTTAGGGTTAACAGTAATTGTGTGTTAACGTGGGATTTTTGGTAAAAAGTTTACCAAAATGGGTTCCTAGGAATTTATCTGGTTTTATAGTTATTTTTGTGGGAAATTATCTCGACCATACACACTTGTGCACGATGGCTGGGGTTAGGCTTAGAGTGACCTAGCTTGGGTGTGCATGGTGGGTTAGCCATGTTTAGCCACCATGGTAGGATTAGGGCCTTGCTTAAGATAATTGAGTGGATTATGGAGCAAATGAGTTTAGCTAGGGTGGTTAGCTTTGACCAAGGGTGTTTAGGATGTTTCAAGTTGACTTGCGCGAGAGAGAGAGAGAGAGAGAGAGAGATGTGATGGTTGCCATGATGAATTAAGGTTGTGTCACACCAAACCTTTTGAATGTATCTCCTCACTCAAATCCCTCTCACTCACACCTAATTTCAGCCCCCAAAAACCACCCATCAGCCCAAACCCCCACTCAATTCTGCACATCAGCTTCAGCCACCTTCTTGCTTCAGAACTCAGCCACCCAGCTGCACCAACAGCCATTGTCATGATCACACACCCCCACACACACCATCTTATACATAGCCCTACACCACAACATCACACACCACCTTTTCCCCTGCTGCTACAGCAAAGCAACACAACACAAAACTAATTTCAGCTGCAGCAATATTGCAGCAAACTTCAGCTGCAGTTAGGCAACAGCAACAACATCAAACTAGGCAGCAGTCAGCTGTAGCAACAGCTTCATTCCCCCTCCTCCTTGTTCTCTTCTTCTCCACCAAGGATTCTCTAAGGTATAACCCCTCAACTCAACTCCGTATTGCCAAGTTAGTGTCGATAGTATAGTTTAGTGTTCATAGTGCTAGTTGTAGGGTTTTGGGTGGAATTTTCTTATGTAATGGTTTTAATGGTTAGTATAAGCTTAGTAGGTGTTGTTGAGGCTAGTGGGACCAAGATTCATCCAAGTTTTCACCAGAATAACCTGATTGCCCGACTTGGCGTAAATTAGCGATTTTAGGGATTTTTGAGCCCCTGTGGAATCTGCTGTTGACCCGAACCTCATATCATAAAATTGCAAGGACTGCAGCATAGTGACCTCATTAGAGACACACACACAGAGCACGGGGACCCATCTCCAATATATGGCCGCCAATTTATCCCCATTGGCCGCAAATTGCGTCCAGAACAGGGGCTAGGATGTTGGGCTTTTGGCTATAGGATTCTTATGGGTAGTTTAGGCTTTTGGTATCTGTAACTTTTGTAGTTTGGCCCAGAGGAAAAATCTAGAGCTATAAACGCGTTTTCGATGTTTTTTAACCTTGTGCGACACGTACATGGTCCGCGTGGTTCTTGTGGCGCGCCGTGCACCACAGCGCGTCGAAGTTGGTTCTGGAGGGTTTACACGCGTCGCGACGTGTCGTAAGCACACGCATATAGTTTCACGCACACGTATCCTTCTTGCGATAATTTTACGATTTCTGGTGATTCTTGTGGTTTGGTGTTAGGTAATGTTAACAATAGTTAGACTAGCCAAATTATGAGTGGTCAGGACCAAGTTAACCTAGGGGACCCCAGAATATACAAAAATACCCTAAGTTTTAAACAGATACAGAACTTGGCATTTTTTTTAGCAAAACATGGCTTTTGAGATCTGCTGCTACCCATGTAGGTTCAGAATAAAATTGAGGGGACCATAGCCTACTAGTGACACCCTGATCCAACTACAATAGCCCGACCCCACCACCCTCTACCCGGGCTGCCAGAAAATTCATTCTGGCCGCAAATTGCGGCCAGACTAGGGAGTTAGGTCCTAGGGTTTTTCCTACAGGTGTCTGCTACTTTTTAAAGGTCTCTGGTATACATAGTTTTGCAATATCTTGATCTGGGTAAAATCTGGGGCACTATATTGTTTCTGGTGTTTTTGGTCTGCGCGATACGCGTGTGGTTCTGTGGTTCAGCGTATCGCGGCGTATCGGGGTAAGCCTAGGCACATACACGCACGTTTCAGCGTATCGCACACACGCGCGTCGATTCGCGACACGAGTTCTCGTTTCGTTTTATCGTGTATGCGAGATTTTGATATTGTTTGGATTCTTGTGTAAATTCCAGGTTCGCAGGCTGGTACATCGGACGCCGCTGGGAAAGGGAAGCAGGTGGTCGGCTATACCTAGCACACGACCAGGTGAGTAGATTTAACATCTACGGGGAAATCGCCCGTATGGCGTTAAGCGTCAGGGCGTAGTAGGATGTTTAGTCCTATATGTTCATGCAAACATACTAAGTAGCAAACCCTTGATATCTATATAGAACTGGTAGTATAGAACACTGCACTAACGGTACATGCTGCACGAGCACGATTTATATGCTACACTCACACCGTTAGTGATTGCCATGACACTCACAGCATAGGATTGCTAGAAATTATAGGTTATACTAATTCCACTTCACTGATGTTATCATGTTTTGCCATACCCGCATATGCATATTTTACCATGTTCACCTAGTGGCTCATCATAATGCTTATGTATATATATCTCTCTTGGACACATATGCATCATTTCCATATTGGTGTCCGTGTTTAGGGCTACACCCACTCAGCATATTTAGCTTCTTGCACATCCATACCTATACTCATTTTCATAAAAAACATACATGGATGATATTGACTTGACTTAAAAACTAAGGGACCGCAATTGGTATTTTCCAAACTGAGTATTTTTAGAAAAAGAGCGGTTCTCCCTTTTCTTCCATATGACACATGGCATGGATTTACGCATTGGATTGATTCATGTGATTTTCTGGATTTTGGGAACCGGAGTACTATTTTAAGAAATTACGCACTGTTTAAAAACCCGGTTTTCTTGATTTGATATTTTAGTGCGTCCACCATGTGTTTTCTCGGTGCTAGAGCGATACATGGAAACCCGAGTCGAGGAGCTGGACGAGGCCGATTGCGGGTACATGGTGGACCCGGTATGGTACCCCGGGGCGAGAACGGATCGCTGTGCAGTAGACGGTGAGCCTGGCAGAGGGACTACTACCTACCGGTGACTGGTTGGACCTGGCGGTTGTCCGGAGGATACCGACCAGAGTCGAGAGATGGATACGGGACGACTCGTTCTGCCGGGGGCCGAGGGCCGACACCGCAGACAGAGTCCGTGGGCTGGCCCGGATTGACGGGTGCCCGAGATATGAGGTTTTACGTGTCGATGCTGGACACGAGTTTTCTTGATATTTGGGTGCCGATGTTGGGCACTCACGATTTTATGAGATTACAGGATTTGAGGGCCGATGTGGTTGCCGGCGCCTGAGTTGTTTTGGGATTGGGTGTATTGACATACACCAGTTATTTTTCCACGTTGACATTCCGTGTAGACATTATTTCCTCCCATACTCAGCATTCATTACTTGATATCTCATCCTGTAGCTTGCATATCTGATAGAGTACACATACTTGCATATTATTGCGTACCCTGTACATCCTATATAGGGTTGTTAGATTACATTGCCATGCCTGATTTTCATACACCTGCTCATTACATAGAAATGCCATTAGATCATACCTGTTACATGATATTGAGCATCCAGTTCATCATATAGATGTTACATGCTGGCATAGTTTAGAGTATCGCTACACGTGCATACTCGCGATTACCTTTATATGTTATCTATTACTCACGAGTTGGCAACTCACCCCCGTTGTGCCACAGTGTTTGCAGGTTGCCCTTTGGAGTAGTCGCGGCTGGCTGTTTACCGCACCTTTTGCTACAGATACCATTGCTAGTTGGTGGGTTTTTGTACGGTATCTGTTTACTTTCAGTTGTATCTTGATGTATCTAGTATTCTCCATCTACCTTCATGTATTGACTTAGTGACAGTTGTGAGGACGATATATGTTATTTTGTACTCTGGTGTCGAGCTCGTTGTGAGCCGACTTTATATATGCAGTTTTATATTCTTGCTATCTTCATTACATTTTCACTTAGTCATATCATCATTATTGTGATGCTCTATTTATTCCGCATGACAAATTCTTTTATAGGAAAATGTTGCACACAAATAAAATTATTAATTAACCCTTGGACTTAAAATGGATTTTTCTACTAAATTAATTAAAAAGATCTTCTAAACGTCTGCAACCGTTTTTACAAAATATTTTAACACTCTACTTTTAAATGGTTTTGATTTCTGGGCTTTCGGCTTACTTAGTCATGTTACGCCTTTAGACGTTACATGGTTAAGTGCCGGTCACGGGTCGAACTTTGGGTCGTGACAAAGTTGGTATCGAAGCGTAGGTTTTACCTTCGGAGTGTAGGATGACCCTGGTATGATAGAGTAGGTAGCTGCGGCAGGGTGCCGTGGCGTGTGTATGTTCCGCGGCATACTCACGACGCGACACTCCGCCTAAGCGACCTTAGGACCTATTGATTGAACTTCCTTCTTGATGTACACTCTTGTGATTCGCATTCCGTATCCTTATTAAATCCTACTTTCCTTTCAGCCATTATGCCGCCAAAGACTATGAGGGCACAGAGAGCGGCCGCGAGGGCCGAGATGCGAGTTGACTCGTCCGAGATGAGGACTGATCCGGGCAGTACACCTATTGCACCCGAGCAGACTGTCCCTCCTATGACAGATCAGATCGCCACACTCGGGGCTGGTGTGCAGGAGATGCGCCAGACGATGGGATCCAGCATGCAGGAGATGCGTCAGATGATAGGGTCGCTAGTTGAGACACTTCGAGCGCAGCGACCAGAGGTAGCTCCACCGGTCACGGGGACCGCGATGGTACCGACAGCACAGGCAGTTACCCCTGCCGCCACGGAGGTGATTACGGTATCGTTAGCAGAATTCATGAGGCTGAAGCCTCCGGTCTTCACAGACACCGATCCAGCCGACGACCCGCAGTCTTTCATTGACAGGATGGCACGGATATGTCGTTCCCTCAGATGCTCAGATACGCGATGGGTAGAGTTCGCGAGCTTTCGCCTGGAAGGACTTGCGCAGAAATGGTGCGAATCAGTTGAGAAGGGCAGAGCGGCGGGTCTTCCTCCTATGACCTGGACTGAGTTCGTGACGATGTTCCTTGCCCGCTTCCTCCCCCAGAGTGTTAGAGATGCCCGAGCACGCAGATTTGAGTCCTTACGCCAGACGCCAGAGATGACCGTGGCAGAGTACGATGTGCTATTTACCGAGCTATCAGTCTATGCTCCGTACCTAGTGGCCACTGAGGAGTTGCGAGTCAAGAGGTTTGTCTGAGGCTTGCTTACACCACTGTTCCTTGCGATCAGCGCACAGCATTACGAGACTTATGCCGCAGCCGTAGACGCAGCCCTGTTAGTCGAGGCACGCCTTGCAGAGACTTTGGCAGTCCCAGAACCGAAGAGGGTTCGCACTGATTCATCGGCACGGAGACGGCCGTTCAGACGCCGCGACAGACACCTTGCAGGTGGTAGAGACTCGAGACGGGGTCAGCTTTTCAGCTCTTATCCCCATGAGGGTCAGCCAGTATCATCCGGATGTTACCGATGCGGGAGTTCCTATCATCGTGTTCGAGAGTGTCCTGAGATACCTCGTAGAGAGGCAGCCGCACCGCATGTCACACTTCCTCCTTCTCCACCCCAGAGGGCGTTGCCCATTGTACCTGCAGTTACCCCGCGCCAGCCTCAGGCACAGAGAGGCCGTGGTCGCGGAGGGTTTGTTCCTAGAGGACGAGGCGGTCGAGGCAGAGGACAGCCAGCCACTGGCAGAGTTCAGCCAGCTGCTAGTAGGGGACCGCCAGTTGCAGGTGGAGGACAGGCACTGGTTTTCGCATTGACACATCAGGACGCGCAGGCGTCCAATGCGGTGGTCTCAGGTATCTTATCAGTATGTTCTGTTGATGCACACGTATTGTTCGATCCCGGATCCACACACTCGTACGTTTCCACACATTTTGTACCGAGTTTGGGTAGAGAGTCTGGGTTGCTTGATCAGCCGCTTGTTGTGACCACTCCCGTGGGAGAGTCGTTTGTGGCTAGACTCGTATTCCGATCCTGCGTCGTCCGTATTGGCGAGAGAGATTTGCCTGCCGATTTGATCTTTCTTGAGATGTTGGACTTCGACGTCCTTTTGGGCATGGATTGGCTAGCCACATGCTATGCGTCGGTAGACTGCCGCGAGAAGACAGTGAGATTTTGTTTTCCCGGCGAGTCGGCTTTTGTTGTGCAGGGGGACCGTGGTGCCACCCCTCACAGATTGATTTCCTCTCTTCACGCAGGACGACTTTTGAGGAAGGGATGTCAGGGATTTCTAGCCTACATTTGCGATGCAGGGTCCACGGAGATTCCATTGGACCAGGTTCCGATTGCATGTGAGTTCCCCGACGTATTCCCCGACAAGCTCCCTGGGCTACCGCCTGAGCGTGATGTAGTGTTCTGTATTGATTTGATTCCCGGCACGGGGCCTATTTCTATACCGCCTTATCGGATGGCCCCTGCGGAGCTTAGTGAGTTGAAGAGTCAATTGCAAGAATTGCTGGACAAGGGACTTATTCGACCCAGTGTCTCTTCTTGGGGTGCTCCGGTCCTGTTTGTCAAGAAGGACGGCAGTTTACGTTTATGTATCGACTACCGGCAGCTGAACCGGATGACCGTGCGGAACAGATATCCGTTGCCACGTATCGACGACCTGTTCGACCAGCTTCAGGGGGCAGGATATTTTTCTAGGATCGATTTGCGATCGGGCTATCACCAGCTGCGAGTCCGACAGGAGGACATTCCGAAGACAGCTTTCCGGACGCGTTATGGCCATTATGAGTTTTTAGTGATGTCGTTCGGACTCACCAACGCGCCAGCTGCCTTCATGGACTTGATGAACCGTATATTCAGGCCATATCTCGACTTGTTCATCATCGTATTCATTGACGATATATTGGTGTATTCCCGGAGCAGAGAGGAGCACGAGCAGCATTTACGGATCACACTGCAGACCTTGAGGGAGCACCAGCTTTATGCAAAATTTTCCAAGTGCGCGTTCTGGTTAGACAGCGTGGACTTCTTGGGTCACGTGATTACACGGGATGGTATATGTGTAGACCCGAGGAAGGTCGAGGCCGTTCGGAGCTGGCCCAGACCTACATCAGTTACTGAGATACGCAGCTTTCTAGGACTGGCCGGCTACTACCGGCGATTTGTTCAGGATTTCTCCCGTATTGCTGCACCCTTGACCGGATTGACCCGGAAGGGAGTCCCTTTCGTTTGGACGGAGGAGTGCGAGCGCAGCTTCCAGCAGCTACGGACTTGCTTGACTACGGCGCCAGTATTATCGTTACCCTCAGGATCGGGCGGATTTGTAGTCTATTGTGACGCTTCACGAGTGGGGCTAGGATGTGTACTGATGCAGCATGGCAGGGTGATCGCTTACGCTTCCCGGCAATTGAAGAAACATGAACAGAACTACCCCACTCATGATTTGGAGATGGCTGCAGTGGTCTTTGCACTTAAGATCTGGCGACATTACCTCTACGGCGAGTCGTGCCAGATATTCACTGATCACAAGAGCCTCAAGTATATATTTCAGCAGCGAGACCTGAACCTCCGACAGCGCCGTTGGATGGAACTGGTGAAAGACTACGACTGCGAGATCTTATATCACCCGGGCAAGGCTAACGTAGTGGCAGATGCTTTGAGTAGGAGGCCCGAGGGTAGTCTAGCGTGTTTGAGTGCAGTACAGAGGCAGTCGTCGGCAGATTGGCAGATATTATGCGGCAGCCGAGTGCAGTTCGAGTTCACGCAGATTGGGGGACAGCTTGCGCACGTTCATGCACGCCCACAGTTGCTTGACCGTATATATGAGGCACAGCGCAGGGATGACCGTTGCTCAGAGATCATGGCACAGATTGGACAGGGCAGATTCTCCGAGTTCGTGATTGATGACCAGGGGATATTACGATTTGGGTCTAGACTCTGCGTACCAGACGCCGAGGGATTGCGACGCGACATTCTTGAGGAGGCACATCGGTCAGTGTACAGTGTCCACCCCGGTTCCACCAAGATGTACCACGATATGAAAGAGACCTACTGGTGGGACGGAATGAAAAGGGACATCGCGGAGTTCGTATCAAGATGCCTGACTTGTCAGCAAGTCAAGGCCGAGCACCAGAGGCCCGCAGGAGAGCTACAGCCGTTTCCCATTCCAGAGTGGAAATGGGAACAGATTTCGATGGACTTCGTTGTGGGTCTACCCAGGACTAGGCGGGGGTACGACTCTATTTGGGTGATCGTGGATCGCCTGACGAAAGCGACTCACTTCCTGCCGGTGAAGACGACTTTCGGATTTGCGCAGTATGCCCAGCTTTATATCGACGAGATTGTACGACTACATGGGGTCCCGACGTGTATTGTGTCCGATCGAGGCACCCAGTTTACCAGTAGACTATGGCAGAGGCTTCAGGAGGCCTTGGGCACTCGTTTGAGTTTCAGCACGGCATTTCATCCGCAGACCGACGGACAGTCAGAGCGGACCATTCAGACTCTCGAGGACATGCTCCGAGCTTGCGTTTTAGATTTTGGTGGTAGCTGGGATCATCATTTACCTTTGATAGAGTTCTCCTACAACAATAGCTTCCAGGACACTATTCAGATGGCACCTTTTGAGGCCTTGTATGGGAAGAGATGTAGATCACCTGTCTGTTGGACAGAGCTGAGCGAGAACAGTATTTTGGGGCCACAGATTGTACAAGAGACTACCGAGAAGATTCAGCTAATTCGAGACAGGATGAGGACAGCTCAGAGCAGGCAGAAATCGTATGCTGACAGACGCCGCCGCAGATTAGAGTTCGCAGTTGGCGATCACGTTTTTCTGAAGGTCTCTCCAATGAAGGGAGTAATGAGATTTGGACGAAAGGGGAAGCTTAGCCCCAGGTTCATAGGTCCTTTCGAGATCCTTGAGCTAGTAGGCGCGGTCGCATATCGATTGGCTCTTCCACCCAGTCTTTCGGATGTTCATCCAGTCTTCCACGTATCGATGCTACGCAGATACCTTCATGACCCTTCCCACACGATCCAGCATCAGACAGTTCGGCTTGAGCCCGATCTTTCGTTCACCGTGCAGCCAGTTGGGATATTAGATCGGCAGGTGAAGAAACTTCGAGCTAGGGTCCTGCCGTCGGTAAAGGTTCTTTGGCGTGGTCCAAATGGCGAGGAGATCACTTGGGAGGCCGAGGGGGAGATGCGGAAGAAATTCCCTCATCTCTTTGGAGGTACGTATAGTTATATGCTGTTTTCTTTTAAAATTCGGGGACGAATTTTCTTAAGGAGGGGAGACTGTAACACCTAAGTTTAGGGTTAACAGTAATTGTGTGTTAACGTGGGATTTTTGGTAAAAAGTTGACCAAAATGGGTTCCTAGGAATTTATCTGGTTTTATAGTTATTTTTGTGGGAAATTATCTCGACCATACACACTTGTGCACGATGGCTAGGGTTAGGCTTAGAGTGACCTAGCTTGGGTGTGCATGGTGGGTTAGCCATGTTTAGCCACCATGGTAGGATTAGGGCCTTGCTTAAGATAATTGAGTGGATTATGGAGCAAATGAGTTTAGCTAGGGTGGTTAGCTTTGACCAAGGGTGTTTAGGATGTTTCAAGTTGACTTGCTAGAGAGAGAGAGAGAGAGAGAGATGTGATGGTTGCCATGATGAATTAAGGTTGTGTCACACCAAACCTTTTGAATGTATCTCCTCACTCAAATCCCTCTCACTCACACCTAATTTCAGCCCCCAACAAATCAGATCAGCCCCCAAAAACCACCCATCAGCCCAAACCCCCACTCAATTCTGCACATCAGCTTCAGCCACCTTCTTGCTTCAGAACTCAGCCACCCAGCTGCACCAACAGCCATTGTCATGATCACACACCCCCACACACACCATCTTATACATAGCCCTACACCACAACATCACACACCACCTTTTCGCCTGCTGCTACAGCAAAGCAACACAACACAAAACTAATTTCAGCTGCAGCAATATTGCAGCAAACTTCAGCTGCAGTTAGGCAACAGCAACAACATCAAACTACGCAGCAGTCAGCTGTAGCAACAGCTTCTTTCCCCCTCCTCCTTGTTCTCTTCTTCTCCACCAAGGATTCTCTAAGGTATAACCCCTCAACTCAACTCCGTATTGCCAAGTTAGTGTCGATAGTATAGTTTAGTGTTCATAGTGCTAGTTGTAGGGTTTTGGGTGGAATTTTCTTATGTAATGGTTTTAATGGTTAGTATAAGCTTAGTAGGTGTTGTTGAGGCTAGTGGGACCAAGATTCATCCAAGTTTTCACCAGAATAACCTGATTGCCCGACTTGGCGTAAATTAGCGATTTTAGGGATTTTTGAGCCCCTGTGGAATCTGCTGTTGACCCGAACCTCATATCATAAAATTGCAAGGACTGCAGCATAGTGACCTCATTAGAGACACACACACAGAGCACGGGGACCCATCTCCAAAATATGGCCGCCAATTTATCCCCATTGGCCGCAAATTGCGGCCAGAACAAGGGCTAGGATGTTGGGCTTTTGGCTGTAGGATTCTTATGGGTAGTTTAGGCTTTTGGTATCTGTAACTTTTGTAGTTTGGCCCAGAGGCAAAATCTAGAGCTATAAACGCGTTTTCGATGTTTTTTAACCTTGTGCGACACGTACATGGTCCGCGTGGTTCTTGTGGCGCGCCGTGCACCACAGCGCGTCGAAGTTGGTTCTGGAGGGTTTACACGCGTCGCGAAGTGTCGTAAGCACGCGCATATAGTTTCACGCACACGTATCCTTCTTGCGATAATTTTACGATTTCTGGTGATTCTTGTGGTTTGGTGTTAGGCAATGTTAACAATAGTTAGACTAGCCAAATTATGAGTGGTCAGGACCAAGTTAACCTAGGGGACCCCAGAATATACAAAAATACCCTAAGTTTTAAACAGATACAGAACTTGGCATTTTTTTTAGCAAAACGTGGCTTTTGAGATCTGCTGCTACCCATGTAGGTTCAGAATAAAATTGAGGGGACCATAGCCTACTAGTGACACCCTGATCCAACTACAATAGCCCGACCCCACCACCCTCTACCCGGGCCGCCAGAAAATTCATTCTGGCCGCAAATTGCGGCCAGACTAGGGAGTTAGGTCCTAGGGTTTTTCCTACAGGTGTCTGCTACTTTTTAAAGGTCTCTGGTATACATAGTTTTGCAATATCTTGATCTGGGTAAAATCTGGGGCACTATATTGTTTCTGGTGTTTTTGGTCTGCGCGATACGCGTGTGGTTCTGTGGTTCAGCGTAACGCGGCGTATCGGGGTAAGCCTAGACACATACACGCACGTTTCAGCGTATCGCACACACGCGCGTCGATTCGCGACACGAGTTCTCGTTTCGTTTTATCGTGTATGCGAGATTTTGATATTGTTTGGATTCTTGTGTAAATTCCAGGTTCGCAGGCTGGTACATCGGACGCCGCTGGGAAAGGGAAGCAGGTGGTCGGCTATACCTAGCACACGACCAGGTGAGTAGATTTAATATCTACGGGGAAATCGCCCGTATGGCGTTAAGCGTCGGGGCGTAGTAGGATGTTTAGTCCTATATGTTCATGCAAACATACTAAGTAGCAAACCCTTGATATCTATATAGAACTGGTAGTATAGAACACTGCACTAACGGTACATGCTGCACGAGCACGATTTATATGCTATACTCACACCGTTAGTGATTGCCATGACACTCACAGCATAGGATTGCTAGAAATTATAGGTTATACTAATTCCACTTCACTGATGTTATCATGTTTTGCCATACCCGCATATGCATATTTTACCATGTTCACCTAGTGGCTCATCATAATGCTTATGTATATATATCTCTCTTGGACACATATGCATCATTTCCATATTGGTGTCCGTGTTTAGGGCTACACCCACTCAGCATATTTAGCTTCTTGCACATCCATACCTATACTCATTTTCATAAAAAACATACATGGATGATATTGACTTGACTTAAAAACTAAGGGACCGCAATTGGTATTTTCCAAACTGAGTATTTTTAGAAAAAGAGCGGTTCTCCCTTTTCTTCCATATGACACATGGCATGGATTTACGCATTGGATTGATTCATGTGATTTTCTGGATTTTGGGAATCGGAGTACTATTTTAAGAAATTACGCACTGTTTAAAAACCCGGTTTCCTTGATTTGATATTTTAGTGCGTCCACCATGTGTTTTCTCGGTGCTAGAGCGATACATGGAAACCCGAGTCGAGGAGCTGGATGAGGCCGATTGCGGGTACATGGTGGACCCGGTATGGTACCCCTGGGCGAGAACGGATCGCTGTGCAGTAGACGGTGAGCCTGGCAGAGGGACTACTACCTACCGGTGACTGGTTGGACCTGGCGGTTGTCCGGAGGATACCGACCAGAGTCGAGAGATGGATACGGGACGACTCGTTCTGCCGGGGGCCGAGGGCCGACACCGCAGACAGAGTCCGTGGGCTGGCCCGGATTGACGGGTGCCCGAGATATGAGGTTTTACGTGTCGATGCTGGACACGAGTTTTCTTGATATTTGGGTGCCGATGTTGGGCACTCACGATTTTATGAGATTACAGGATTTGAGGGCCGATGTGGTTGCCGGCGCCTGAGTTGTTTTGGGATTGGGTGTATTGACATACACCAGTTATTTTTCCACGTTGACATTCCGTGTAGACATTATTTCCTCCCATACTCAGCATTCATTACTTGATATCTCATCCTGTAGCTTGCATATCTGATAGAGTACACATACTTGCATATTATTGCGTACCCTGTACATCCTATATAGGGTTGTTAGATTACATTGACATGCCTGATTTTCATACACCTGCTCATTACATAGAAATGCCATTAGATCATACCTGTTACATGATATTGAGCATCCAGTTCATCATATAGATGTTACCTGCTGGCATAGTTTAGAGTATCGCTACACGTGCATACTCGCGATTACCTTTATATGTTATCTATTACTCACGAGTTGGCAACTCACCCCCGTTGTGCCACAGTGTTTGCAGGTTGCCCTTTGGAGTAGTCGCGGCTGGCTGTTTACCGCACCTTTTGCTACAGATACCATTGCTAGTTGGTGGGTTTTTGTACGGTATCTGTTTACTTTCAGTTGTATCTTGATGTATCTAGTATTCTCCATCTACCTTCATGTATTGACTTAGTGACAGTTGTGAGGACGATATATGTTATTTTGTACTCTGGTGTCGAGCTCGTTGTGAGCCGACTTTATATATGCAGTTTTATATTCTTACTATCTTCATTACATTTTCACTTAGTCATATCATCATTATTGTGATGCTCTATTTATTCCGCATGACAAATTCTTTTATAGGAAAATGTTGCACACAAATAAAATTATTAATTAACCCTTGGACTTAAAATGGATTTTTCTACTAAATTAATTAAAAGGATCTTCTAAACGTCTGCAACCGTTTTTACAAAATATTTTAACACTCTACTTTTAAATGGTTTTGATTTCTGGGCTTTCGGCTTACTTAGTCATGTTACGCCTTTAGACGTTACATGGTTAAGTGCCGGTCACGGGTCGAACTTTGGGTCGTGACACTCCGCCCCGATACACCAACGTGCTATGGTGTATTCGGAGGAGTAATGCTGAGAGAGAATCTCATTCTCCTTTAGAACAGTCCAGGAATTCCGTGCACAAGTATTCTCCTCCTTGATCGCATCAAAGGACATAATACTTGTACCCTTATTGGTTCTCTACTTCTAACTTATATTCTGTGAATATCTCAAAAAGTTCTGACTTGTGTTTCAACAGGAACATATGTCTGAATCTAAAGAGATCATCAGAGAATATAATGAAGTATAAAGAACCGGTCTTGGCATTTGTAGACAGGAGACCTTCATACATCAACATGTATCATCCCAAGAGTTCACTAACTCTTTCTCTGTTTCCAGTAAACGGAGCTATGGTCATCTTATCATTGTGACATGACTGGCGAGTTTCACAAGATGTAAGTTCAAACTAATTTAAATATGCATCTTTATGTAACTCTAGCCAGTCGGGTCGCATTGATCTGACCTAGTCTACAATACCTCAAGAAGGATTCGTTCATTTCTGAACTCTTCCTCTTGTGTGTGTTCCATATACTAAGAACTGTAGTTTGATTTAGAACATCAATGCTTTTAGATAACGTGCCTGAACCGATCAACTTTTGATATAGGAAATGTTCAAAACATTATCCATCAATACAAAATTATATCCTTTCTTTTCTAACAAAGAGAGTGATATGATTTGGTATATCAGGTTCGGTATCTAATAACATTCGTTCAGAATCAATGTATTGGTAATACAGGGTGACAGTGACCGACAGACTTGGCTGCAACTCTTGCCCCGTTTTCTGCCTCATGAAACTTATCACCCGTTCTCAGTTTTTCTACCCTTTTGTAGCCCTATGTAACAGATTACATATCTGGGATCCTGATCCGGTATCATATACCAAGGATGCGGAGGATACTGAGAAACAGTTCTGTATAATGAACACACTGGAAGATGATGCATCAGCATGCACTCTCTTCGTTTGGGCGGCACGGGAATTCTGGTAATCCCCAATTTCCTGCTCTGTCTTATAACAATTATAAGTTGGAGCGGGACCAACGTTCCCCAGCTCAGTATAACAAGCGGGTTCGGTCAATAATCCGTATTATTATCTTGATTAAGGCGTGATATGGTCGCTACCAGGAGAGAGAGAGAAGAAAACACTCAGCGTGCGCTCTTGCAAGAATAGATTGGTTATTATTTTATCTAATCAGGATGGCTCCCACTGCTTTTTATCAAATCTTCCTTCAAACCCTAAAAGGAAAGACTAGCCGGGAGTAATTACACACTACAAGTTCGCCAATCTTTCAGCCAGGCCAGTGTCGGTATTTTGAGGGAGGTCCCCCGTGCTTTCGCACGAACCTAATTAATGTAAACCTCGTTTTCCCAGAGGCGTAACCTCGTTGACACCTTTCTAGACACCTACTTGATCGGCTAATTGTAATGTATAAAACTCTCCCAGGAGTAACTCTTACTCGCAGCGGGTATCGGGATCCAACTATCTCATAGAAGGTATGCAATCTCATTGCAAATTTCAACACTTGAAATTCCCGATAATATTTTACCCCTAGCAGCTATATGACCTTAACATAGTCAACAAATCATAAGTGCTAGTCAAGTTCAACCCGTCATTTCCCGATTGAATTAAACCCACCCGCACGACCCTTAACATAGTCAACAAAGTCGCACGACTACCCTAATCCAATCACATCATATGCTTATGCAGATAAGCACTAATTAGCTACAGCACACTACGCCTTAACATAGTCAACAAACGTAGTACAGTCAAGTTCAACCCGTCATTTCCCGATTGAATTAAACCCACCCGCACGACCCTTAACATAGTCAACAAAGTCGCACGACTACCCTAATCCAATCACATCATATGCTTATGCAGATAAGCACTAATTAGCTACAGCACACTACGCCTTAACATAGTCAACAAACGTAGCACGAATACTAACTAGTACTTATCTGAAATGACGGAGGGCTACGACGGGTTTTTCTGAAAACCTATTGCGTAATGAACTTGATATCGTTGTAGAATCAAATGATTTTGAAATGGAGTGCTTTTGAGGCTTTTCTAGTTTTGCTAAAGGAGTCACTCCCGGTGAAAGGATCGTCGGTCCTTTCCTCGTCGAATGAGGTGCGGGATATATCATATATATCACTGTGCAATGCAAAAACACTTAAAAGCAATCAAAAGACAAACCGAAGGTTGTAGCATCTGCCAGTTATTGCTAAAGGAGTCACTCCCGGTGAAGGGATCTCGGTCCTTTCCTCATCGAATAAGGTGCAGGATATATCACATATACCTCTGTGCAAAGCAAGAACTGTAGCTACCTGTTTTATTTTGAAATTCGATTCTACAACATCTTAGGTTTCTTTTATTTCATTAATCTCATTAATGAAGTCCCATCATTTAAATACCTAAACATCACAGATAAATACGACGTACACTTATGCAATCCGCATTCGCCTCGATGTCCCCTCGTGCACCGTTAGGTTAGGTAACTAACGACAGAGCGGGGCAGGGCTAGCGCGGGTGTAAAACATAAGTAACGTCTATATAATATATCATATATACTATATATCTATCTATCACAGAACATCACATGATCACATCACAGATATCGCAGCAGAAGAATCATATGAAATATTGGATATTCTAGGACGTCCGTGTTTTCAATACGAGCCAGTATAAAACACGGATTCCACGGTCGTGATGAATAGCCAAACCCACACCCCTAGACCCCTACGAGAGCGGCAAGCAACCCTACCAATTCTGGAGTTAGGAGACCCGGACTCGACTCCTCAAGTTGGTCTCCCACTGGACTCTAGAACCCGGTTACTTGTGTCCTCCTCCTTGGGTCTATCCTAGTGCGGAAAAGTAAATAATATACAATAACGGGTGACATCTTCCGCAACCTGGAAGCGCCCCAAATAAAAGAATATTACATACAAGTTTTTACATGAATGAAAATGAAAAACACTCATCTCACATAAAAAAACCCCGGCTATTCAAACACGACGATCCAATATAACATATCCAGCAACACATAACATCACATGTCATCAACGTAAGTAAATATGCGCATCCCAATTGTCGTTGGCATATAGCAACGAAACCGGCGATATCACATATTACACTTACGGTCACAGAAAAGAAAGTGTAAAACTACAACAGTTGGAATCCGCAACCACCTCAGACATCGCATGCCTGACCAAATGAATTACTTAGACATCGTATGCCTAACAATTATAAACCCCGCATTTTAGTCTCCAAATCGAAAACTCTTTTCAATATCAAGTCGGGCAATTCAACAAGATTCCCGACATCCTGATCGAATGCTCGTCGCAAACTTCAGTAGGCGGCCGCACCCCCGACGCCGTCGACGAAGTGCACCAAGGCGGAACACCGCCACCGCGAGCACCCGAACGGATGCTTTCGGCGACGGGGTTCTCCTACAGTCACTTGGTCGGGGCTATGGAGTGAGGCTGTCTATTAAGTTTACCCGGCGAGTATCCGCGTACGCTACGTGGTTGCGACGGACTTTTGATCACATCAAAATTCCGTGGCAACCGATCAAGTGAGACTAAACTGCTATGTTTATAACATTCATTCAGTTATCACATAACTTTTGTGAATTCCAATTATTGTATCCCATTCCAGATAAACAGAAAATGTTAAACTTTTCGATCGAACAATCGAACACCCAAGTTTTCCCGATACAGCTCAACACATGAAATAAGTCTAACAACACTCCGTTCGTGCCTCAGTACCAACGGTCCAGCCGTAGAAGGGTCAAGCCAACGCCTCACATGTGGCACGCCGTACTGCCCCAAACCCTAAGGTTTAAAGGGCAGTTCAAGACGGTCACATAATCGAGTTAAGGTTTGTTGTCTTCTAGAGGGTCCATCGCGTTACTTGCACTACTTAAAACGTCGTCAAACTACGGAAAAATCCAACATTTGGAAATTTCCCGGCAGGGGAAAAAATGGGTATTTATATCCGGTCGAACTTTTTAACATATTCTAAAATTTATCCGGAAAGCCAAATAGACAAAATCTGATAAACCCGATCGAATCATCGAAGCTCCAAAACATCCCAGATTATTCAACTCTTGAATAAATATTAAAAATACCCAGAGAACTCATCACTGTTAAATAGGAATTACTGTGCAAAAGTCAACGCAAGAGGAGACCATGAGACCGCGGAACCGCCGCACATGCCAAGCTCGTGCCGCGGTTCCTCGGTGGTTTAATTGAATTAGGCCCCCGTATTTCACAGTAATTCATATAAAACCCTGCTTAATTTTCTGCATATTTTTAATGTAGAAAAATGCACTTTTTTGAAAAAAGTACAGAGAGCATGGGAAAAATGGGGTTTCGGGTTCGATCGGAATTCAAACGTCGTCTAGACTTCGCCTAAAGCTCTAGCTAGGCTCTGATACCACTGTAGGGTTCCTAGGCACCCTAATGAGGTCTCACAAGGCATCAACCATGCCATTTTCAAATTTTATGATGCCGAGAAAGCCTAGACTACGGATCGTTAGCTAGATGTCTAAGCGAAAATGAAACTAGTTAACAACTTAACTAAAGTTTAACGGAAATACAACCTTTGTAGATCCGGTGCTCCACCTCCATAGCTCCGCAACGAAGTCCCCTCGCTGTCCTAGTGAATTCCCGGGCTCTAGCGTCGGCTTCGTCGGAGAAATGGCGAGCTAGGTCGTCGATGTCCATGCCGAAGATGATCTACGTCGAGGCATCGCTAGATCAAGCTCTCACTTCACAAAGTCAAGAAACTTGTGAAGAAAACGCACTCTACTACTTGGCAAGAGGTAGAGGATGAAGAAATAGGAAGTAGGTAGACTTTAGAATTGGATTTCTCACTCTTTTTCTCACTTTGCCATTAAAGCTTTCAAGCTTTTTCTTGAAGTGAAGAAGAAGAAGAAGATGAAGAAGATATGTATTATGATAAGTTGATTGATTTAGAATAGAAAAACAAAACTTATCATAATACTAACTATGGTTATGTGTAGAGAATTGACCAAGGTTAAAGGAATGGTTAGGGTTAAGGATGAGATAAGAATGGTGGACTAGGTCAAGGTTTCATGAAGCTTCCACTAAACAACAAAAAAAGCCACCATTCTTTTCTCTTTTCCATTTATTTTCCAAAATGTATAAACAAATAAATGAATAAATAAGTAATGGAAAAATAAAACCCTAATTATATGTTTAACCATGGTTTAATTCTTTACACAAAAACCCCAGCAAACATGTATCATCAAACATGATACAATCAAGTGCACAAAAGTATATCACATATACAATGTGTACATCCGAGTGAGAAAATCCATTTAAAATGAACCAATACTAGTTAATGCAAAGTAATATATCAAATATATATAATTATACATTAAATTATTAAATCAACACTTGATTTAACGATCCGGTCATATCACATATAACCGACTAGTATCATATGTATCGGCTTACCGAATCAATCCTTGATTCGATAACTAGGTTATATCGCATACAACCATTCGATACATTCATCGCGAGAATGGAATACGGTATCACATACACGCATTATTCTCGGTCCCGCACATATCTCATATGCGCTCCTATTTCGTTTCGCTTGAGCCAGGAAACCTCTGTGTAGGACTCTAAAGACTCGTCAATACACCGGCAGCAGGTGATGATCATATCAAGCACCCACAAGCCGCAAGCGGTCTGCTAAACGTAACGGCCACCCGGGTATTGAGCGATCAGAAGATCGACGAGCAAGCCCGCTCACACTCCAGTGAATCCAACCAGTAACACTACCGTACAGTCCGGTCTGATCGTCTGATATGCCGCATATCTCGCCTAGGGGTGGTAAACGTCAGACCCCAATAGCTCGATAAGTCGTGTCGATATGAGGTCTATAACAATTCGAGAAACTACTGGTAACACTTACCAGTAAATCTCAGCAACCCTGGCCAGGGATTTCCTGTTATAGCCAATCGAACACAGCGCAACATCAACCCCCTATACCGGGAGAGACGAATCCCCTCCTATCGCTCATTGCCTCCATGTGACTCAGGACTGTACCCAAAAACCACCGTTTTGCACGCCCTCTTGGACGTGGTAAGATGGAAATCAAAGCACAGTGGGAACCACACAAGACTCTATGACGATCTCGGGTCAACAGACTACTCTGTACCAGTATCACCAGAGAACTGCCATCTGACATGAGGTATAATACCATCTGGGAGTTCTCGGCGAGTCCGTCCAGTATACCCAGTCTCCACTGAGCACCCGTATATCATCTCTGATGTCAAACACCAATGGATATGGGATCATCCATCGCCCATCTGTATGGGTCGAGAAGGTATACGCTAGTCTACTCTGGTATATCGATGCCCCGTCTCGATACACCCACGACTAGGGACTTTGAAGGATGTACTTATGGACTACCATGTCCCCACTAGTATGATCCGCATCATAGTCCAGATAGTCAAGTACACATCCTAAGGGCTTTACCAACATGTAACAGAGAGACAATCAGTATACACGTTAAGGTAAAGAGCAACCAGATAGCATACTATCATGTCGAGCAAGAAAGTCCTCCCTATATATGTCCCAGCATCCACTACAATATACATCCTATGTACAGTAATGGCCTCTAGGGCATACATATAACTAACAATACGAGTATGTGATACCATATTCTAATCTCGTGATATTTGATGTCGGTTAGGTTATATGTGATATAACCGGATTATTGAATCAAGCGTTGATTTGATAATATGATATACATAAAAATGATATTAGTCGGTTATATATGATATAACCGGATTATAGAATCAAATGTTGATTTAATAATTTGATATATATTTATATTTGATATATTTATATATCAACTAATATTAATACTCACAAATAATTTTCTTTTCTTGATATATATAATTGTGTGTGTGTGTGTATTTGATATATATATATTTATTTATATATAAAATTGATATTGTGTCATGGTAGATGATACATAGAACATGGGTGTATGAGACTCATACCTAAGGCTAAGGATAATTTGGATGATTTATTTATTGAGAAAAATAATAATGAGTGGATATTGAGTCTTGGCTTGGATGCTTGTAGAAGCATGTAGAAGCCATGACTCATCCCTCATTTTGTTTTATTCTAAGATATTTTCTCACCCCATCTTTATCTTTAACTCATGGTTTACTCTCTCTCATCATTCAACAGTTCATTGTATTTTGGTTAGCATAATTATATAGATGACTGTTGTAGTTGAACTTTTTTATCAATATACTATTAAGGTGAGCTACGGCTCAACTTTTCTTCAAAAAAAAAAAGTAAAGGAAAATATAAGAAAAAGAATAAAAGAAATACCTGGAATTTGCTGAAAGCAATTCTACGCTCGAACTCCTGCAGGAGGATGTCCTCTTCCCTCTGTGAAATTTCCCAGATATTTCCATCTTGGGCCTTCGTTGTCACCTCCCATCCATCAGGCTTAGCTTTGAACTCAGAAGTGCTTGGGATTTTCGAATCATTCATATTAATATTTCCGGAGTCGAAAATCCTGTTTTTGGATGAAAAGTAAAAGCATAACAAAATATAGAGACTGCAATAATAATTGAATGTTTAAGCAAGCAGGTTGTCAAAAAGGGTAAGATCATGCATTTGTAGTACAGATCCAAATGACCATATAAAAACTAACAGCCATTTTTGTCACTAGGTGTCAACACCCAACAAGTGGAATGTCTAGTATATAATAGGATGAAATTAATAACCAAGTGTAGCTAAATTATTTTAAAGAGAAACCGGGGAAAATTGTGGTTAAGCAAGTTTGAATTGGACTGTAGGAGCAGTACTAGGATGAATAACCACCTCAGAAGTCCTCGCTTTGCAATGCAAGGATCTGATGCAGTTCAAACTTCAAACCCTTGAATGGGGCTAATGATATGTCATGACCTCACATGTATGATATAGATAATTTCGATGAACGCAGAACAAACCCTGCAATCTTAGCTGTCATAGGTGACGAATCCTGTATCAGCCTTCTTCCACAGCTTATGTCAATCAGGTATGCATGAATAGCTCGTACCTTCCAAGAAGCTCGGTTATTTTCCTGGGCCGGCATGGTACGACCCCATATCAAGATCCGCTACTCCAGAGGTGCATGCATGTGTTTAGAGTAATCTATCTAATGCCATGGAAATTGAACAAATATCGACATTTGATGTTGAGAATCTTCAAAATGGTGGTTTATCCTGTTATCCCGCAAACACATCAGGTCTTGACATGTGTCCCACGATGCTTGATGTTTTGGTCTCTCTATTGCCTTTGTGACGTATCACTGTTCGGAATCCAACCTTAATTTCCAATCGCGCAGTGTATAATCAATACCGCTACAGAGGAACCTATTTAAGTTGAATAGTCATTTCATTTATCTTCTAGTTAGGTCCTCTACTATCCTCCTTTTGATTTCCTGCATCTACTACCCCGTGTGCCCCCCCCCCTCCCCGGCTCTTCTCTTTTTTTCTTCCAGGTGCCCACTTCCTTTCTTTGTTAAATTGTCATCTACGGT
This sequence comes from Agapanthus africanus, assembly GCA_030015575.1. NCBI lineage: Eukaryota > Viridiplantae > Streptophyta > Magnoliopsida > Asparagales > Amaryllidaceae > Agapanthus > Agapanthus africanus. The sequence continues at coordinate 279,474,814 of JASDDO010000018.1, forward strand.
TCCAAGGGAACTTCTAAATCTAATTAAGAGATGAGTATTGTATGGAATATCCATAGTCATCCCCATTGAAACTGCAGAAGAATGGCGATACCGTACAATGTGTCCAACCTAGAAGAGACATTAGGTTTCCAATAATCACTCCATAGTCCATAATAGATCCCAACCGAACGAACAATCGGTTTATAATGAGTGCTGTTTAGAGCTGGGATTTGAGTTCCCATTTCATTATTGTCCAATAAGTAATAACTGGTGACCCTTTCCAGCCGATGCTTTAAAAAGCGGCAGCCTAGGCAGTCCGGAGAGCTTATGCGCTCTGCTTTTCCTGCTTAAGTGGTCTACTATTCTCACCACTTCGTTCTAGTACTTATAATCTTTTCTTACTTCATGGGGGTACATTTTAACATATATTGAGGTAGTTTTAGGGATTCTATAACCACATCCAAACTACTTGAGTTTTGCCACCTATCTAGTCATAATAAAAAGTATTGTTTTGTTAAGAATACCATGAAAATAATAAATCAATTACTAAAACTTTACCCAATTAAAATTCCCACCGCTGAGCTTATTTTTTCTCTTGGTTTCTTTCTTCGAACATAGACTTGGGATTTTCGCACGTTGTGGCCACTCGACATCGACGACAACCGCCACTTACGTTTCAACTGCATCACTCTTTGAGAGGGGATTCAATTTCAAAAGGGAAAATCGATAGGGCTTCAACTTCAATGACCATTTCGACTTCACAAAGCCACTTCAACTTTGAGTTGGGGGATTTGAACCAAGGCGACTTTGACTTTGTGAGGGGGATTCAAACAGATTAGGCTACAAACCTAGGACTCATGCCAATTCGACTTCGGACGAGGACTCGGGCAATTGTTAGAAAAACCACATTAGAATCATTGTTTAGCAGATAGGACATTGTTGATTTAACAAATAATAGTTAACGGCTTTAGAATCAATATTTAACATGTATTTTAAAAGAAAAAACAAAATTAAACCAAAATATTAAAAACAGCCTTAAAGGGGGATGAATAAAGTTTATGGCAAACTCAATATGATTTGTAACAATTTAAAAATTATGCAGCGGAATATAAAATCAGAGTCTAAAATACAAATACTATCACAATACAGAATCACAAAGGCAACACAGAATCACAGTAAAGAAAATGGACATAAAGAATTGTTATCGAGATTCACCAACCCTGTGGCTAATCCCCATCTGAGAACTCCTGCTCAGGATTCAATACACTATCCAGTGACTCCTTGCAGATGGAGGAACCCAGATCTTTTCCCATACTCAGGTCCGAACCTTTGCAATTGCAGGCTGTTAATTACCTAGACTTTTTCCCAGACTCTAAGTCGAAACCTTTACAATGAGAAGATCTTAAATCTTTCTTCACTAGGTCGTACAAGATAAGATTTTACAATCTTAATAAACCAACTCTAACAATCCTAACGATCTCAAAAGATAAATCAAAGTTTTGATTTAAGGAGATGAAGAATTGTATTTTGGAGATTAACAAAAGTTTAAAAACAAATTCGTTTAAGTTTTTCGAGATTAAATAAGTTTAAAAACAATCGCTTCTTCAAAACTTTTAGAGATATTTATTTTCTAACAAAATAGAAAAGTCTAATGGCTCTAAAAAGATCTACTCTCTGAAAATTAGTAAAAACGCTTGAGAACAAGAGAGGCAGAGTTTTCATGAACACTTAAGAGTAAAGATAATGTAAAACGGGTGAAAAGACCTCATGACAAATTGTGTAAAAATTTGTCCTGTATATAGGGAAACAATTTGGAACAGTTAGGGCAGTTATTACAACCGCTCCCAAAAGATATGACAGTTAGTGGCAGTTATAGCCGTTACAAATTCAAAAATCCCACCAAAATTCAAATTTGAAAATTTTCAAAAACTGCAATGGACGTCCACCATTTGAGTCTAAAATACAAATACTATCACAACATAGAATCACAGAAAATTAAATGGACACTAAGCATTGTTATCGAGGTTCACCAACCCTGTGGTTAATCATCACCTGAAAACTTCTGCTCAGAATTCAACACTATTCAGTGACTCCTTACGGGTGGAGAAACCCAGATCTTTTCTCAAGCTCAGATCCGAAGCTTTACAATTTTAAACTGTTAATCACCTAGACTTTTTCCCAGACTCAAGTCCAAACGTTTACAATATGAAGATTTTAGATCTTTCTTCACTAGGTCGTACAAGATAAGATTTTACAATCTTAATAAACCAACTCTAACAATCCTAACGATGTCAAAAGATTAGTCAAAATTTTGATTTATAGAGATGAGAGATTGCATTTTGGAGATTAACAAAAGTTAAAAAACAAATTCGAAAAAGTTTTTCGAGATTAAATAAGTTTAAAAACAATCACTTCTTCGAAACTTTTAAAGATCTTTTTTTCTAAAAAAATAGAAAAGTCTAATGGCTCTAGAAAGATTTCCTCTCTGAAAATGAATAGTAAAAACACTTGAGAACAAGAGAGGCAGAGTTTTCACGAACACTTAAGAGTAAAGAAAATGAAAAAACGAGAGAAAAGAATTCGTGACAAATTGTGTAAAGATTTGTCCTATATATGGAAACAATGTGGAATAGTTAGGACAGTTATTACAACTGCCCCTGAAAGATAAGAAAGTTAGTGTAACACCCTAGTTCAGTTATACCAGCTCTATTTTGAGTATTTCTTTATTTATGGTATTTTTCCTGATTTATTGTGTTTTGGGTGCGAATAGTGTATTTGACATTTGTATTTGCATCCGACCCGACCCGCTTGCTGGAAACCCGTCTTGATTCCTATTTATCATTTATCCCGGCTTGTTATGTGATCCGTGCACTTTCATTTTTATATACTGCATACTGACATTATATCTGACATCTACATTTTTTTTAATATAACATTTAAAGTCGAATAACATATTTTAAAAATGTCTAGCATGGCCTGCATCATACTCCTGACCCTGTGGTAGCATCCGTGCATCGTGTTCTCGTCCCGTTCAGTGAAACGGACCCATTTGGATAGCTACGTGCACGCTACGTGTATCCGTTCTTGGGAGTATGCATTTTCATTACCCGGATATCTTGTTCTAATGTTGGTCGACAAGTATATTATCCGTATTTTAAAACTGGATTTTTAGACCCGACCCGGACGTGTTTTGGACTATTTTTGTATTAGCCAAAATCTTGAATATAATCTATATTATATTCTTTTAAATTTAAACTGTTAATATAAACAAAAAATATATTTTTCCTAACAAAAACAATTGTTCCTCTCTCCTCTCGATCTCTCTCTATCTCTTTCCCTCTCTCTCCCTCCTCTCGGTCTCTCTTTTTCCCTCTCTCTGCATATATATATATATATATATATATATATAATTTCTTAAAACCCTATTTTATTTTTTGAAACCCACGTCTCCCTCTCTCCTTCTTCCTCATCCGCGACCATGAGAAACCCGAAACCCACGCCCCTGCCCCCGTCGTCGCCGTCACCAATCCCTCGACCTCGCTGCTCTTCTCCTTGACCTCCTTCCTCTCTCCTCTCCTACCCTTCCAACCCAAGAACCCTGCAACCGAAACCCATCAACCCGACCCCTACAAGAACCCCGCCTGCACTTCCTACCTCGCCGGAACCGCGACCTCCTCGACCCTCGTCCTCGTGACGACCTTCTCCTCTCCGCAACCACCTCCTCACCTTCCTCTCTCCTTCTCCCCAAGATCTCGAGCCCCAAACCCAAGAACCCCGACTGCACAACGCCCGCACCCATCACCTCCCATCACCGGCGACCCCTCGCCGTCTTACCACCCTCCTCGTCGCTTCCTCTCTTTCTTCCCTTCTTTCCTCTCTCCTGAACCCCTCCCCTGCGCAGGAACCCCGATCACCCGACTTCTAGAAACCCACGGCCACATCACTGTGAAACCTCGCCGGAAACCCACGACCCATCGTCGACATCGCCCTTATCTCGCCACTGTCCCCAAACACCAGCCCAGAGCAACATCCCTTCTTCTCCTTCTTCTTCTTCTTCCTCTCCTTCTCTCTTCTCTATCTCTTCTTGGTTTCCGTTTTCCGGTCATCGCCGGAACCGTGACGGTCATCGACGATCCGAGGAACCCAGTGGACATCCCCAGCCAGTGTGGTTACCTTCTTGCTTTGCCTGGACCTGTACTGTACGCGCTCGTGTGCATTGCGACGTTTACCCGACGTCGGACGTGCCGTACGCACCCGTCGTGAGATCCGATCAGGCAAGTTTATCTTGCTACATACTATAATACTTATCTTGCATCCATATGGATAAAAATATCATATGTTGATTACATTATACATCCATACTAATGTTTTACTGTTGTCGGATACCCGTATGCATCCATATCATTTAATATATATGTAGCTGCATCTACAAATCACATTAATTCATATTACTGCTACATTAGTACCCCATACTTGATAGTGTGCATCCTACATCATCTTGGAGCTGTAAATGTGACCCCTGATCGATATTTGTACACCCATACCATTAATTATAACTAGTTGCATGTCATGTCACATATTTCATATTACTGTTATATTAACACCCCATGTTTGATAATGTGCATCCTACATAGTCATGGAGCTGTAGTTGTAACCCCTGATAGATATTTGTGCATCCATGTTTTATTGTGTATCCATACCATTAATTCTACATATCTAGTTGCATGCCATGTCATATTAATTCATATTACTGTTACATTAGTACCCCATGCTTGATAATGTGCATCCTACCTAGTCATGATGTAACCCCTGATTAATATTTGTGCATCCATACTTTTACCGTACATCCGTACTTTTACTCTAATTCAATACTTACTACATTTTACTGTTGGGCACCCATTTGATACACTGTGCACTACTTGACATGACCTGATACACCATTGCTTGACATGTTATCTGATCCTGTTACTAATACCGACAATCCTGACATGTTGTCCCGATGGACATATCATGTTGTCTGTATAGACACCTGTACCTGCTTGATCCTGTGTTGGCATTAGCTCCAGATTTATCAATATCTGTCTTGAACACATAACTTGAGGGTAAGGGGAAATCAATGATAAAACCTGACTTATAACTCAACAGTTCGACACTTATACTGATTAGTTTTGGGGGCTAGGCCAGTTCCGGGATGATGTTGCTGACATCATTCGTCTGTACATGTTTCCTGTTTGTGCTTAGCGGCACGTCTCGGATTCAGCCTCAAGAGTCTGGACCGTGGTCCCGGCTATGCACGGGATACTATTGAGTTACATCGACGATTCATTAAATTGATTTCACAGACTTGATTGTAGTTAACCCAGTAGCTTAGTTCAGATTACTCACCGCACGTCACATATGCTTATACCCTTCACTGTTCCTTATTCGTGTTACTGTTATACTTTTATTACTGTTCATACTCACGCCTGCATATCTTGTTACCTACTGATTATATTATTGTTGATATTATGACGCACTGACGTCTGGGTTTTGCATAGCCCAGATCTTCTACCTTTCTCGCAGGCCGATCAGGAGTACTTCAGTCGATAGGCCGAGCAGTGAGGATCCTGTTAGTATTTTAGTTTAGTTTTCTTTCAGCATTTTCATTTCCTGATGTGAGCCCGTATTTGGGACGTACTTTCCAGATTGTTATTGTTTATTGGATTTATTGTTTCCGCAGATTATTTCTTGACTCGTTTATTCTGGCAAATGGACATGTACTAGATAGTTTATTTTATTTCTACTGTTCTTGATATCTATAGACAGTCGTAATGTGACTGTGGAGGGATGATTTCTAGCCACATGTAGCATGGTTGGCTCTGTCACGTACCGATCTTAGCGCACTCTGGGAAGCGGGGCGTGACAGTTAGTGGCAGTCTATAACCGTTAGGAATTCAAAAATCCCACCAAAATTCAAATTTGAAAATTTTCAAAACTTGCAATAGACGTCCACCATAAGGGACGTCCATGTCTGATATATTCATATACAGAACTTTGAATTTTAAAAAAAATATATAAAATAGATTTTGGTGTTTTCGATTCTAACTATTTGAGATCGCCTTGACTCTAGACTCAAATGAAATAGAAAAGTCTTGAATGTCTTTGATGTGTGACTTCTCTATTTATAGTCTTTGAATGCGTATTGAGTGCGTCTGAGTCTTGACTGTCTTGATGTCAGTTGCGATATTTAGTGTCCTTATACTTGAATAACACCAGTTGTGTAGTATTTTGACTAATCTGATATGATTAGTAATCATATAGTATATTTGAAATACGGTTTTGTAAAATAATCAAAATACAAAGATTCATAAGCTAACAAATATGACATTGGTGAAGCCTGTGCGGACGCTTATCTGCGGTCGCTATTTTTCTGCTTTTAAGACATTGTTTCAAGCTCATGCCTAACAAGTGGAAGAAGATTATCAAGTTAAGGGGACCTATTCACTTTGATGTGTTTTCTCGATAGAGTAGTCACTTAAAAGACATGCGTCCTAGGTTCGGTTAGCCTAAGCAATCATTCCGTTCATGACTTCCTTACGGCGTGATAGGAGTTCCTTGATTATTGCTAGATACTTCATCATCATTAGGTTTTTACCTTGTACAACCCCAATTGGCTAATAACCTGATGGGGGTCAATGTAGATGTACCTCATTTTCACTGCTCCGGGGGCAAAGAGAGGCCCACAATCACGGTCTCATATTCAGATTCATTATTAGTTGCCGTGGAGCCGAACTCAAGAGCATACTTAAGGCAAGAGTGATTCGGGCGGACAATGACCACTCCAGCCTTGCTCCCTGACTCATAAGATGAGCCATACCTTGATATCAGCCAAGGTAAGTAGATCCTTTTCCACCATATGTAATTGGAGGGGCCTTTACCACCATAACTTGTTCGGTGAGTATAGTACATTCCCTACAAAGTAGGCTAGGATTCACCCTTTGATGCTATGGTGGGGAGGATATGTTGTATTCGGATCACTATAGGGTAAGACTGAAAATTGGTCTCAAATTTCTTAAGGCTAGTCACGAAAACCACCTTCTCAATTTTCATGTATCTTTATTTTGGCCATGTTAGCACTCAACTAGCATAATGGATCCTAAGGTAATTGCCTTAGGAGTATTAAGACAAATTTCCTCCTCACATAGAGATACATATAGCGCACATATTGTCGCTACAATGTTAAGCATTTTCAATCCCAAAAACCACCTAATATTCATTGAGCTATGTTGTCGTTGACTTTAGTATCAAATAAGATACCAAACCGAAATTCTGATTACAGCTTGGTGGCACTCATTTCTATGCATGATGTCCATCGTCCAATGTGTTGCTTGTTCATCATGAAAAACTGCATTTCAATATCGCTCATTCATTATCAATTTTGTGATATATCGGTACTATTAACCCGTGTCTGCTCAATAAATACATATTACAAGTATTCGTGACAAAATACTGGAAACACACTCAAATGTACGGATACTTCATTTGTGAGCCGACACTGCAACCGGAACAGAAAACCGATCAATATTCAAATAGTTTCTTTTTGCAAACAAATAAGTGTACACATTTTATACAAAATGGTTAAACACAATACAAGTGTGAACACAAGCTCTTATGATGCATGAACCTTGGTAGGGCTGCCTTGTACAAGTGGGCATACACATCATGACTTGTGCAAGTGGTGAGACAAGTGGGTATGTGTGATGAGTGAAGCAAAAATATATGATGTGATTTAAAGCCATGGTTTCCCTCCAAATCTACTGAGTGCAACCCATGCTTATATAGAAAAATCGAACATCACCAGAGAGATCATGGAAAGCACACAAGATCACCATACAAATACGGGCCCCACACCTCAAATGTTGACCAGCAGAACCCCCAAATCCCCGGCGCCGCCGGCCCAACTTGCTCTTTTGTGCTCCAATTTTGGTATGGTCATTTCTAGTTATCACATCATTCTTGTTTTATTGTTTGTTTATTCTGATGTTGTGCCTATAAATACCAGAACAGTGAGCAAAGGAAGAAGGACTTGAATCCATTTCTTTAGTCCAAGTTTTTGTACAAGTTTTAGTTTAAACTTTGAAGAGAGTTGTGTGGAGCTCAAGGATGGATTTCTTCTTCTACCCACTTGAAGCTCTCATTTGAGAGCTTCATTAAAGAGGTTGAACAAGTAACCAATATCATGTATCTCAACTTCTTCATTTGTTAATACAATTATTCTTTCTTTGTTTATTTTGCTTCTTAACTTCTTATGTTGTTTTTCATTTCTTTTTAGTATGATGTTTGAGTAATCTTATGGTCGTGGTAATGGTTAGGGTGGTGATGAATGGCAAAAGCTTCCTTCATCTCTTATGAATGTTTAATATGCTTAATTGAGATTGTAGCCTTAAAATTGCTAGATGATTTGGTTTGATATGATATGTAATTCTATGGTTACTTGGTAACCTCATTACACACCATATTCTCTCCAAACCCCATGTTGTAATGTTAAGGTTAGAATCATTTTAGTGTTAAAATTACAAACTGTTAGATACGGTATTTTGTTAACAAGTTGATTGACACACATCTTCATTTCATATACCCTATACTATCAATATTCACTTAGCAAGTTTAATGCTAAAACCACTTGCTCTCATATGCTAATTTGTGTATTTCATGTTGATGTATGCTTGCTAATCCTTGTGTTTAGTGTTGATACATCAAGTTTGGACATACAAACGGTAAGTGAAACAATACGGATTCGTTTCGTGTCTTGCGTCGAACTTCGATATTCTGATGACTTGTGCTTCGCAAACGCCTTGACAAGCCATACTTCACGTCGGAATCAACACAAGGACGGACAACTCATGATCAAGGAAACGTCGAAAAACTCGCCGTGATTCAACCATCTAAATCGGAACCACAGCCATTTTCCTTAACTAGTTCTATATTTTCGTATTTTCCATTTTTATGAAAAACCCAAATTCTTTCTTCTCGAACCTTAAGCAACAATCTCTAATCACCAATTCCCTGAGGATCGACCCGTACTTGCCGGCTCGCTAACCGTATGTGTTGCAGCACTGAAGCCTAAAACGAAAAAGATTTGCTTGATTGATTGAATTGCTTAAATTCTTTTATTGATTTGCGCATTTGCATCTTAATACGGACATTAAGGCCAAAGAACCCCAACAAGATACGGTAAAAGATTTCATCATCTTTTTCCGTGGCTCACAAATCACAAAACTGTATTCTTGCATACCCACAGTAATTTTAAAATCAATTAGAACCATGACTTTAAGGATTCACGCTCGATAGGGCAAATTAATTGTGTTTAGAACAACGCTTAATATTATATTGTTCACGAGATGTCTAGGCAAGTGTTCACGGCGAAATCGCCAAAAGAGAAAGGGTTATTCTAATTAAGAAACTTCGCGAAAGTGTTGGACGACCTCCCCTTATCTCTGCACTTACCTGGCTTTGTGATCCGTATATCTTGAGCCCATTTCTCGACACAGTTTTACTTCGACAATTAGATTCTTGAGCAGGTCTAGTTGACTTCGCATAACATAGACTGTTAGGGGTATGGTATTCTTTGTATTTGTGATTTTGTGAGTACTTGTTGATATGGGTGATACACAGTTCAATTCGATTCTTCACGATCCATATTCTTTTGTTAATACTCAGACCCAATTCGTTTGCCAGGATTCTTCCCACGTTTAGGAAAACTGTCCTTTCCTAGAGGGTGGCCACCCATACCAGAATTTTGATATCGATCACCCATCTAACACGCTTGAATCCAATCCCACTTCAAACATAAATTAAATGATTGAAAACTTAGAGAAAGAGATCGACAAGATGAGGGCTTTAGCGTCGCTACCATCACAACCCTCCCTTCCTGAAACAATCGACACGTCATTGTTGGGTGTTTTTCGTCACCCCATTGAGATGGAAATACGTGTGCGCTTGTTAGGCGTACTACAGATCCCCTGCCTAAAGTAGGCGGGGGTTTATTGATCGTGGGGATCCGAATCTCCGGCAGCCGCGTACTAAGCTGCCGTTAATTACCACTCGTCTTTGGAGCGAAGGAACCTCCGATTGACGGGTCAAACTGGTCATGCGAACTCAATGCAAAGTATTAGTGTTATTTTATATATATAACAATGGAGACGTGTTCATTTTTTTGTTCCATTTGTAAAAAAAGATATATATATATATATATATTTTTTTATTAAAAAAATAAAAAAAATATTTAAAGAAACACATTTTTTTTAAAAATATTATTTATAATTTATTTCTCTTTTTTTTTTAAAATAAAATAAAATAAAAAGAAAGGGGCCCCCCACTCATGTGAGGTGGGAAAGAGGCTCCCACTAAATGGGAGCCTCCCCCTCACGTGAAGGAGGGGAGAAGCTCCCACTTAGTGGGAGCTTCCTCCCCCTCACGTGAGGGGGAGGAATCCCATTTGGTGGGAGCTCCCTCACCCTCACGTGAGAGGGAGGAGGGATCCCACTTGGTGGGAGCCTCCCCCTCACATGAGAGGGGCTCCAAACAAATTTATTTTTTTATCTTTATCACATGGTGTTAAACTCCAAAAGAATTTTAAATGGAGTTCAACTCCAAAAAGATTTTTATTTGGTGTGGAGTTAAACTCCATTAAATGGGGAGTCTCCCCCTCACGTGAGAGGGGAGAAAGCTCTCGCTTAGTGGGGGAACTCTTCCTCACGTGAGAGGGAGCAAGGTCCCCCACTTTAGCCTTCCCATCACGTGAGAAGGAGGGAAAGCTCCCACTTAGTAGGAGCTCATGTCTCCCTCACGTGCGAGGGAACAGGAGCTCCAAAAGACCCATTTTTTTATGATAGAGTTAAACTCCAAAAAAAATTATTTGGAGTTAAACTCCCAAAAAAAATTATTCGGAGTTAAACTCCCAAAAAAAAGTTTCTATTATAAAGTTAAACTCCAAAAGAATTTTATTTGTGGAGTTAAACTCCAAAAGATTTTCTCCTTTCTTTTTTGAGAAGAAACCCAAAATGAGTTCTCTTGAAACTCCAAGATTTAGATCTTGAATGATAAAAAAAGACCTTTTTTCTTCTCTTGATGGACTCTTGGGATGTGGGTTTCTCTTCTTCTCCCTCTCTCAAATTGGATCTTGAGGGAGAAGTAGCGAAAATCTAACCCCTTTTTTTCTTCGATCGGATGCGAGGGTTAAACTCTCCTTCAGTTGGTTTATGGTAAAACTTTATTTAGGATTTTAAAAAAAGAAGAGCTAAGCTCTTGATTTTATTGGAAAATGAAAAGGAAGAACTTGAGAGAGTGAGAATGGAGACACAAACCCTAGAGATTTGATGGGGAATGAATTCTCTCGTTCATTTCATCATCATGTTGCTTTTTATAGGCTTGCAAAATTACACATAGCCCCTTGGGCTTTACAAAATGGCATTTTGCCCATCCCATGTCTCATGTGCTCATTTCTTTTGCACATGAGTCATGGGCTTTACAAAATTATGGCGGGGCTCGACTTAGGTATGGGCCCACTTGGCCTTGGCTTGGGCCCACCTGGCTTGGGGTTGACTTTGACTTTGACTTGGTCAAGTGGGATGTAATTTTGACCCCATCATAATGCCCCCCATCAATAAATGCACACCGCACATATAGGTCGTGTGCATGAAATTGATGGATCTTCTTTCACGTGGAGGCGACTTGATTTGATTCCCGCTTTTTGGGAAGCTGGCACTGCCATTTTTACTAAATGGACGGTCGATACTTGACGTGTCCCCGAGACGGAGTATCGGTGGTCGACGTTTCCCCGGCACGGAGTGTCGCTAGTCGACTTGTCCCCGGCAGGGAGTGTCGCTGGCTGTTCGACTTGTCCCCGGCACGGAGTGTCGCTGGCTGGTCGACTTGTCCCCGGCACGGAGTGTCGCTGGCTGTTCGACTTGTCCCCGACACGGAGTGTCGCTGTTCGACTTGTCCCCGGCACGGAGTGTCGCTGGCTGTTCGACTTGTCCCCGGCACGGAGTGTCGCTGGTTGACTTGATTCCGAGGCGGAGCATAATTCCGGCATGGAAGGTAGATATCCCGAGGCGAAGCATGATTTCGACACGGGGTAAATTCTGGGACGAAGCATGATTCCGCCGCAGAGGTTGTTGGTTTGATTTGATTTGGGTTAACATCGGCATCGCTACACTGGAATATGGTATCAGGAGCGAATCATCATTTGCCATGAATGGATTTGGGGTGGTTTTGGTTTGGCCTCAGAGTCGCTTCACTAGAATACGGTACCAGAAGCGAATCATCATTTGCCATGAAGATTTCCCTCGTTCCCAGTTTAACGACTTAGGGGTCATCTGTTCCCAGTTTAACGACTTAGAGGTAATCTGTTCCCAGTTTAAAGACTTAAGAGTCTACTGTTTCCAGTTTAAAGACTTAGAGGTCATCTGTTTCCAGTTTAAAGACTTAGGGGTCTATTGGATCGGAAGTCTGGAATTTTGGGGTAAAGGTCGGCATCAGCATTGCTAACACTGAAGCACTGCCAGAAGCAACTCATCAATTGCCCCGAGAGGACTTGGGATTTTTTTTTGTCAGCATTAACACCGCTAACACTGAAGCAATGCCAGGAGCGACTCATCATTTGCCGTTGCCCGTTGGGGAGCGATGGCTTAAGAGATAGGTTTAGGTTCCTATCATCTAAGACTTTTCAATTTTATGAGCCGTAAAGGTCCCATAGAAGTATTTTCTTCCTACGAGTCGAGAGGATCTCGTAGGTGTATTTTCTCCTAAGGAATCGTGGGGACTCCCAAGTGTGTTTTTCTTTTGTGAGTCGTAAGGATCTTACGAAGGTGTTTTCTTACGAGTCGAGAGGATCTCGTAAGTTTGTTCTTCTCATGTATCGTGAGGACACATGAGTGGGTCTTCCCAAATGGAGCATAATTCCAAGGGCGGAGACCGGCCACGTGACTGGTGGTTGCGATGGGGCATGGATGTGAGGAGAATTATTTGAGCCCGTGGATTGTATACGATAGTCAATTTGGGACCACCCATATGGCTGGGAGAATTTTGGGAAATTGGATTTTGGTTGGCGTCTGCATCGCTGCACTGGAATATGGTATCAGGAGCGACTCATCATTCGCCGTTGACACATTCAGAGATTTGAAATTTTGGTTGGCGTCTGCATCGCTGCACTGGAGTATGGTACCAGGAGCGACTCATCATTCGTCATTTGGGAACTTGAATTTTGGTTGGCGTCTGCATCGCTGCACTGGAATATCGTACCAGGAGCGACTCATCATTCACCATTTGGGAACTTGGATTTTGATTGGCGTCTGCATCGCTGCACTGAAATATGGTACCAGGAGCGACTCATCATTCGTCGTTGGGAATTTGAATTTTGGTTGGCGTCTGCATCTTTACACTGGAATATCGTACCAGGAGCGACTCATCATTCGCCATTTTTTTTACCGTAATTGCTATATCATTTCAGCTTTTCTTATCGCGAATGTCGCGATTGCCCTATCATTTCGGCTATTCATTCGCGGTTGCCCCATCATTTCGGCTTCATTTTCATCTTTATTTTACTCGCTGATTTTTATTGCGAGTTGCCCCATCATTTCGTCTTTTTTATTTTTTATTTTTATATTTTTTTATTTACACATTTTTTACATCCCCGGTTTAACGACTTAAAGGTCGATTGTTCCCAGTTTAACGACGTGGTGGTCGACTGTTCGCTTATCCCAGCTCCTCGGACTTTGATCTTGGCGGAGTTGTGTTGATGACCGTAGCTCTGTGGCTTGTCGGTACATCTGATGATTGTGAGGCTTTCCCAAGTTTGTATTGATTCTCCACCCAATTTTTGAAAACATAGCGGTCTTCAATGGTATGATTCACCATTCTATGATATGGGCAGTATATGGGATTGCCGGTCATGTTCATTTCATGTGGTCTCTTTGGAATAGGCAGTTGCAGACCGTTGTTCAAGGCACCCACGAATATTTTGCGGACTTCATCTTCCTGAAGGAGTATACCTTCTTCTTTCTCTCCATTAGAGTAGGTGCCTTTACTGATGCTGATCCTTGAGACTGGTCCGCCTGCTGTCTGCTTAGCCCATTCAGTGTACGTATCGGAGGGACTGGAAGCTGATTGCGGCCGTTTTTCGCAAAAGTGTCCCGCTCTTGGGCTGGAAGGAGTATCGGTTGACTGTTTCCGGATATCAATCCCTGGCTCACGAACCAAAATTTGATTTTGCTGTAATTGCAATCCGGCGACTTGGGTCGTGAGATCTGCCACGACGTTTGCCAGCTCGTCGACTTTGGAATGGACTTTAGCCATCTTCTCGTCCCAGTTCTGAAGCAGCTTTTGAAGCCATTGGAATAATGCTTGTTCTATAGTTCGGGGTACGACAACGGGGTCATCCTTACTGCCTGAGCTTGATTCAGCAAGAACCACGGATTCCTTTGGCTCAATGACCTGAGCGGGCTCTTCATCATTTGGATCGAACCGGTGTTGGATGGCAACAACCGCGTCATTGTCATGGCTATAAGGCGTAGGAGGACTTGTTCCTCTGAGCTCCATCATGTAGACCGTATGGGTTGTGTACCCGTCTATTACTTCTTCATCGGCAATGTTGCTCGCTTGGCTCTTAGCTTGTTGCCTTAGTCCGCTCTTTTCAGATAATGGCAGATGTCTGAGAGAATCAGGTTCCCGAAAGACCTCGGTCTCCATTCGTATGAAATTGGCGGTCGCAGCTTGACTGTTTGCTAACACGCCTTTAGACAGTTCCATCTTTCCGGCCTTGTATCGCTTTTCGACCCAATCTTTGAAGACGAAGCAGTCTTCAATAGCATGACCTATCACTCTGTGATAGGGGCAATATTGGGGTCGTCGGTCATATTCGCTTCTTGCGGTCTTTTTTATTCTGGCAATTGTAGACCGTTGCTTAGGGCGTCTTTGAATATTTTACGGATTTTGTCCCTTCTGAAGGAATAGACCCTATCCAGCTTCTTTTTCAAAAGCGATTCTCCTCCCTTTCCGAACACTGGCTTCCGAGGCCGGTCGGCATTAGGCATGCCTGCTCCTCGCCTGCTTTGGTCAGCAGATCTTTCGGACCATCGTCGTGGCCCTTCCTCTTCTGGAAAGGACAGGCGACTAAAGACCGTTAGTCTGACCGGGTCCTTAGGTGGCACTGTCCGGATCGCCGTTTTCTTGACTCCTGCGGTCATGGCATTCTTCTGGAGCAATTTCGGTAGGTTCAAAAGAGCTAGCGAGCTTTACAGCCGATTCAGTTGTTGTTGCGGGGTAACCCTATTCTTGGAACCTCATGAAGTTCAGCGTAGCAGGAGCCCTAACCTTTTTGTTGGCTCTATATCGGAGCCTTTTCTGTTTTAGCTTTTCAATTTTGAGGGCTTGACGGGCATCCGTCATCCAGAAAGCTATCGTGAGTCGATTGGCAGGGAGTTCAGAGAAGATACCCGATCGAGCAGTTGTCAAGAGCACCGCGGGAGCTTGGTCAAGACGCCTTATTGTTTTGTTGATGTTGATGGCCTTGCCCCCAGCTGGAGCAAAGGAAAGTCGTTCAAACACCGACTTGCGTTTAGGTAGTGGTGCCTTCGAGATTACCACATTTGGCCTCCTGCCTTTCGAGGCCGGTTTTTCTGTCACCGGAGCTTGAGAAGCTGGGATGGCGCTAGCTGGCACGAACAGAATAGAGCCGAATGGTAGCGGCGGCTACTCCCACTGTCGCCCGAGACTAGCCGAAAGGACCGTCCTGACGTCCATCTTTATCGTGTGGGAGATGGGAGCTGTGTTGAGAGCTGAGCTTTCCCTTAAAAACATTTTGTTGCGTCCGAAGATTGCAATTAGAAATTGTTAACCTGTACAAAGAAGCATGATTTCAGTACATGCAATCGATACGTATATGGATTAAGTTCGCATGAACGTTTGACCCGAAATATGGGAGGAAAGATATGTCCCACCGGGCGTGTCAGAATCTGTACGGTGTTTTTCGTCACCCCATTGAGATAGGAATACGCGCGCGCTTGTCACGCGTACTACAGATTCCCCCTGCCTAGGATAGACAGGGGTTTATTGATCGTGGGGATCCGAATCTCCGACAGTCGCGGACTAAGCTGCCGTTAATTACCCCTCGCCTTTGGAGAGAATGAACCTCCAATTGACGGGTCAAACTGGTCATGCGAACTCAATGCAAAGTATTTGTGTTTTTTTATATATATAACAATGGAGATGTGTAAATTTTTTTGTTCCATTTGTAAAAAAAGGATATATAGATTTTTTTTATTAAAAAAAATATTTAAAGAAACACATTTTTTTTTAAAAATTATTTTTATTTATTTCTCTTTTTTAAAATAAAAAAAAGAAAGAAAGGTCCCCCTAACTCACGTAAGGTGAGAAGGAGGCTCCCACTAACTAGGGGCCTCCCCGTCACGTGAAGGAGGGGAGAAGCTCCCACTTAGTGGGAGCTTCCTCCCCGTCACGTGAGGGCGTGGGAGCTTCCCCCCCCCCACGTGAACGGGGGAAAAGCTCCCATTTGGTGGGAGCTCCCACCCCCTCACGTGAGAGGGAGCAGGAGCTCCCACTTGGTGGGAGCCTCCCCCTCACATGAGGGGGGCTCCAAAAAAATTTTATTTTTTTATTTTTTTATTTTTTATGGAGTTAAACTCCAAAAGAATTTTGTTGTGGAGTTAAACTCCAAAAGAATTTTAAATGGAGTTCAACTCCAAAAAGATTTTTATTGTGAAGTTAAACTCCAAAAGAATTTTAAATGGAACTAACTCCTAAAAAGATTTAATGTGGAGTTAAACTCCCCTAAAAGATTTTTATTGTGGAGTTAAACTCCTAAAAGATTTAATGTGGTGTTAAACTCTCCAAAAAGATTTTTATTGTGGAGTTAAACTCCAAAAGAATTTTATTGTGGAGTTCAACTCCAAAAAGAATTTTAAATGGAGTTCAACTCCAAAAAGATTTTTATTGTGGAGTTAAACTCCGAAAGAATTTTAAATGGAGTTAAATTCCTAAAAAGATTTAATGTGGAGTTAAACTCCCCAAAAAGATTTTTATTGTGGAGTTAAACTCCAAAAGAATTTTTGTTGTAAAGTTAAACTCCAAAAGAATTTTAAATGGAGTTCAACTCCAAAAAGATTTTTATTTGGTGTGGAGTTAAACTCAACTAAATAGGGAGCCTCCCCCTCACATGAGAGGGGAGAAAACTCCCGCTTGGTGGGAGTTCCCTCTTCCTCACGTGAGAGGGAGCAAGGGCTCCCATTTTGTGGGAGCCTTCCCCTCACGTGAGAAGGAGGGAAAGCTCCCACTTAGTGGGAGCTCCCATCTCCCTCACGTGAGAGGGAGTAGCAGCTCCAAAAGACCCATTTTTTTTGTGGAGTTAAACTCCAAAAAAAATTATTTGGAGTTAAACTCCCAAAACAATTTTATTCGGAGTTAAACTCCCCAAAAAAGTTTTTATTATAGAGTTAAACTCCAAAAGAATTTTATTTGTGGAGTTAAACTCCCAAAGATTTCCTCCTTTCTCTTTTGAGAAGAAACCCAAAATGAGTCCTCTTGAAACTCCAAGATTTAGATCTTGGATGATAAAAAATAAGACCATTTTTCTTCTCTTGATAGAGTCTTGGGAAGTGGGTTTCCCTTCTTCTCCTCTCTCAAATTGGATCTTGAGAGAGAAGAAAGTAGCGAAAATCTAACCTTTTTTTTCTTCGATCGGATGCGAGAGTTAAACTCTCCTTCAGTGGGTTTATGGTAAAACTTTATTTAGTTTTTTAAAAAAAAGGAGAGCTAAGCTCTTGATTTTATTGGAAAATGAAAAGGAAGAGGAAGAATTTGAGAGAGTGAGGATGGAGGCACAAACCCTAGAGATCTGATGGGGAATGAATTCTCTCCTTCATTTCATTATCATGTTGCCTTTTATAGGCTTACAAAATTACACATAACCCCTTGGGCTTTACAAAATGGCATTTTGCCCATCACATGCCTCATGTGCTCATTTCTTTTGTACATGAGCCATAGGCTTTACAAAAATTTGGTTTTATGCCTATTTTTCTTACATTCATGCATAAAAAAATATTACATCAAAATTATTTATTACATGATTTCATTTTGGCATTGGGGGCCGGCCTCGGGGCTCGACTTGGGCATGGGCCCACTTGGCCTGGGCTTGGGCCCACCTGGCTTGGGGTTGACTTTGACTTTGACTTGGTCAACCGGGGTGTAATTTTTGTCCCCAACAGTCATCAAGGTCTGATGATGAGATGGATACTAGGTTGACCGTTTTAGAGAAAAGTATTGAAGTGATGATTGCATTCGAAAATCAAACAATTTCGACGCTAGCCATGTTCATACAACAATCTGATCAATTGTTCCACGCTCAAGCTCAATCAATGGCTAAAATCGACGAACAAGTGAAATATTTAGCTGTGAGGATTCTAGGGAGTGAACACAGTTAATTTGAACCAAATAATGTCAATATCTGACATCTAGGAAGTCAGCTGAGTGAGATAAAAGATCAAACAAATTTTGATGGTTTTATAGATGATGTTGTAAGTGAGTTGACTGAGTGTTATCAGGAGAAACAAGAAAACCCTCTGAGTCGGTCCAACACTAGGCTTCAGGTACCAAATAGGCATCTTGTCACTTGTGATCTGAGCATGATTTAACCAATATACTACTTGAAGATGAGATTCTTGCACCGACTAATTTTTGCACTAAAATTTTAGATGAGGGAGCTTATGAATTTGACGGTATGGTGTCGATGTAGTGTTCGATATAAATCAGGAACCCATAATTTTAGTATCACCTATTGATATAGTTTTGGACGAAACGTTAGTGTGGAAACCTACTATTTTAGATGACATGGACCTACCTATATGTGAATGTGATGAAGGAGAACTAGTTTTGGGAGATGTGAGTTGTAACGACGAGAGTATGATTGTGCGGGATCATAGGGAGGAACACAACCTTGAGAAATGGTCTTTCATGCCAAGTTTTGAGAAGATATTTGCGGATGAACTTGATATTCTTTATGAGTTTGAGTCAGGATCATTTTGGGAACATCCTACGGACCTTTCTTTTGCTGAACTTTTTTAAGATAAACTCCAGTTTTTAAACAAACCTGATATCGTAACTCTACACATACTTCTTGAACATACAATTCATTCGGGCAACAATTCTTTGACTCCTTCAAAACTTGATCTTCGCATTCAACGTCTTCTGATCCCTACTTTCACGCACCCATGCCCTTTACTGACATCTAACCATACCGCTAACATGTACATTTTCTTTTTCTTTTTCATATACTTTTTCTTTTACTAGCCCTTGCCTTATATCGACAAAACATTTGAATGGTGATATTAATTTCTGGACTAACGCAGTCTCTTAACTTGTGAATATTGTAATTAGCTCTTAGAGTTTTCTTTTTGTGAATAAAATCTCACCCTGATGTTAAGTCAAGCTACCGAAAACAGGGGCAGCAATGAGGACATCGTAAAACTCAGGTTTGGGGGGAGCACTCCGTTTACTTTACCACATCATAGGTAAATTATGCATTATATATATTGAACAACCCATAAAAATTTGAAAAAAAATTCAAAATATAAAAACTTTGTCATCATGTTAGCTGGCGGGGAAACTTAGACTCGAATTATGACGGTTCGGTTGATAAGATAGAAGCTACTAAATTCTTTTCGAGAGATCGAAAACCCGAAAGATAACCCTCCTTTGAGTTTAACCGTAGCTAATATACGTCTTTTATAACACTTTACACGTATCGTGAGTTTTTGAGAATTAGATGAAAAGTCTGAAATGTCTTTAAGCTTTTGAAAATTGATAAGCGTCTATAGGATCAAACTGGTTTGTTCTGAATTAAGTAATATCAAGAATAGTTCGTAAAGTGAAATGGATATGAAGGATATTATTGAAGTTTTAATAGAAACTAAAAGTCTGAAAAATAACCCATCTGGAACCTTGTCGGAGTGATTACACATCTTATCCACAAGAACACGTCTTTGGGATTGAAAAGAAAAACTGGCAATATCTCCGTTCGCAGTGCTTTCAGAATATTTTAAACGCATAAAAATGAGTTTTGTTTTGTGGCCTTAGTGACTTTGGCAATTAAGTCTTAAGGGTGTTTCTACACCTAATACCCTAAAACCATCTGATTTGGGAGTCATTGACCCAAAATTCTCTAAGTCTCCAATCGTCAAATAAAACAAGCTAAGCAAGTGTTCTCTCTGAGTTAAAAATTCTCACGGTTCTTTGTGAAAGAATAATCTTGACGGAGACGAGTTTTCTATTTTAACAGTTTTTTAGCGGAGATATGAAGGTTAAATTATAAGACTTTATGCACGATCACGAAAGGTGTGTATAAACAAAGACATGTGAAGGGTAGGAGTGAAGAATAAGACTTAGTTCTCTGTTAAAAATGATAGAAATTCTGACTTGAAATTTAACTGGATAACGAAAATTGAGAAAATCTTAAGTTTTTTCAAACTCGTGTGATCCTTTAGAAGTTGGTCCTGATCCGTATTTATGACATGATGACCCTAATCGAAATTCTTAAAACTTTACAGCACTATTCGCACAATCACGTAAAGACGTGTAAGAGCTTATGTTAAATGAGATACGATGAGTGAAAATTAAGGATTGGGCGTTTCTGACTGGGGTAATAGAACTTCTAACTTTCATACTAACCTTAAGATTAGAATCAACAGTTTTCTCATGAAACTAGCTTGACGGGATTTTATGGGTGTAATCCGCTGAAAACCCTCAAGAGACAAAACTCCTCCTACTAGGGACACCTAGAGGTTTAATGACTTGTTGCACGGGCTCAGTGCAATCGCGTTCCCTGCGAAAGTGAGGTTAGAATTTTGTTTTGCTTGGGACGAGCAAAAGATAAGTTTGGGGTATTTGTACATCACGAAAAACCGCATTTCAATACCGCTCATTCATTATCAATTTTATGATATATCGGTACTATTAACCCGTGTCTGCTCAATAAATACAGATTACAGATATTCGTGACAAAACACTGGAAACACACTCAAATGCACGGATACGACATTTGTGAGCCGACACTGCAACCGGAACAGAAAACCGATCAATATTCAAAGAGTTTCTTTTTGCAAACAAATAAGTGTACATATTTTCTACAAAATGGTCAAACACAATACAAGTGTGAACACAAGCTCTTGTGATGCATGAATCTTGGTAGGTTGCCTTGCACAAGTGGGCATACACATCATGACTTGTGCAAGTGGTGAGACAAGTGGGTATTTGTGATGAGTGAAGTAAAAAGATATGATGTGATTTAAAGCCACATTTTCCCTCCAAATCTACTGAGTGCAAACCAGGCTTATATAGAAAAATCAAACATCACCAGAGAGATCATGGAGAGCACACAAGATCATCATACAAATACGGGTCCCACACCTCAAATGTTGACCGGCAAAACCCCCAAATCCCCGGTGCCACCGGCCCAACTTGCTCCTTTGTGCTCCAATTTTCTTATGGTCATTCCTAGTTGTCACATCATCCTTATTTTATTGTTTGTTTATTCTGATGTTGTGCCTATAAATACTAGAACAGTGAGCAAAGGAAGAAGGACTTGAATCCATTTCTTTAGTCCAAGTTTTTGTACAAGTTTTAGTTTAAGCTTTGAAGAGAGTTGTGTGGAGCTCAAGGATGGTTTTCTTCTTCTTCTTCCCTCTTGAAGCTCTCATTTGAGAGCTTCATTAAGGAGGTTGAACAAATAACCAATATCATGTATCTCAACTTTTTCATTTGTTAATACAATTGTTCTTTCTTTGTTTATTTTGCTTCTTAACTTCTTATGTTGTTTTTCATTTCTTTTTAATATGATATTTGAGTAATCTTATGGTTGTGGTAATGGTTAGGGTGGTGATGAATGGCAAAGCCTTCCTCCATCTCTTGTGAATGTTTAATATACTTAATTGAGGTTGTAGCCTTAAGATTGCTAGATGATTTGGTTTGATATGATATATAATTCTATGGCTACTTGGTAACCTCATTACACACCATATTCTCTCCAAACCCCGTGTTGCAATGTTAAGGTTAGAATAATTTTAGTGTTAAAATTGCTAATTGTTAGATAGGGTATTTTGTTAACAAGTTGATTGATACACTTCTTCATTTCATATACCCTATACTATCAATATTCACTTAGCAAGTTTAATGCTAAAACCACTTGCTCTCGTATGCTAATTTGTGTATTTGATGTTGATTTATGCTTGCTAACCCTTGTGCTTAATGTTGAAATATCAAGCTTGGACATACAAACGGTAAGTGAGACAATACGGATTCGTTTCCTGTCTTGCGTCGAACTTCGATATCTTGATGACTTGTACTTCACAAACGTCTTGACAAACCATACTTCACGTTAGAATCAACACAAGGACGAATAACTCATGATCATGGGAGCGTCAAAAAATTCGCCGCGATTCAACCATCCGAACCGGAGCCACAGCCATTTTCCTTAACTAGTTCTATATTTCTGTATTTTCCATTTTTGTGACAAAACCGAAATTCTTTCTTCTCGAACCTTAAGCAACAATCTCTAATCACCAATTCCCTGTGGATCGACCCGTATTTGCCAGCTTGCTATAACGCGCCGTGCACTTGCGGTTTATAAATTTTAAAACGAGACCGAGGTCGCGTGCGCACTATTTCTAAAACCATTTCTTTTAAAAATCGTAAAGACGCACGCGAATGAAGTCCCAACATTGCTCCACGTCCATTCAACAAATCTCATTGGTACTTCAAAGCATCAACATATCTTCGTAGCGATAATTAGCTTCGTCTATGAGAATTAGAGTACCAAAGTGGATAGTTAACCTCAAATTTGGCAAGATAATGATGGTAGCCGAAATGAATCCTGATTAAGATTAAAGAGAGGCAAAAGAGCCCCTAATGCGAACAGGGAATTTGAAGCTGTCATCTTTTCTCCAATTGCACTTCCACCAATCCATAAGTCATAAGCTTTTTAGGACCGGCAGTTCAATGCGCGCAATCACTAGAGGGAATAACATAAATCTTAATCCAGGCAGGCATCATAGGTCCACCTCCAACAACTATGATCCAACCTCCATGTTACCATAAAGCATCTAATAAGGGAGCCTAGGGTTGGAGGTAACGAAATCGAATGATAAAAGAGAAAAATTACCGACATCACAGAATCCGCACACAATATCCTTAGCAAAGCAAACCAACCCAAATGAAGACTATAAGGGGTCACACTGTAGATTCTTCTATAGACTAAAATATGGAGCATAAAGCCTCCAAAGGGGGAATACCCTTTTGGGTCTTCATTCCATCCGGACTGCTCTATCATGGGCCTCATGGCTCCAGCCCAAGGCATTGGTGGCTTTGTTCTTCTCTCCAACCTTCCTCTTCGCCAGTGTCATCCTTTTAGGAATGTCATCACTCCCTAACCCCATCTAACTATGTGAGAGAAAGACTAAGGTGACTCAAGTAGGAGACTTAGCACCTCCCGCATTTCCATCCGACTTATCCCTGGATGATATTGGATGATATTGGATGATATTGAGTCGTCTTCTCCAAGACAACGCCTAGTGGAAGATATATGTTTATAGATTTGGTGGAGGTAAGAATGCAAAAAGATGGCAGTTCCAGATACCGTTTTATTGTTGGGAGCTTCATTGCCTCTCCATTATCATTTTGACTATGACTTATATCAAGTGTTTTCATTGTCTAACCAGGTCTTAGGTAAACTATCCGCTATGGAGTTTTGTTTCCTACGGACAGCGTTAATTCATTCTATTAATATTTCAATACCTTGAAACACCATTACAATAAGACCATGGAACAAAACTGAGAACATAAAAGATCATGCGATCCTGCATAAAAACAAATTGACACCAAAGGCGTTAAGCGGGTTTTGGCCCCGGCATACCTCCTCCAATATGCTAAAGTCAATCACAACGCATCTCAATGAATATTAAAGTTTTTTGGGAGTTGAAAACAACTTGAATATTAAGTCAATGACAACACATCTCAATCGTAATAGGTGAAGAACCCTACACAATCCCTTTCTACGGTAACTTGAATAGCTCATAACTTCGAGGAAGCTCGACTATTCTTTCCTAGGTTGAAATGGTGGGTTCCCGTATCATCCACCATAATAATAATATTCACAATACATCACCAAATAGTAACACATCTTATATCATTATAAGATCTTCTACAGGTTCTTAAGACTTACATATGTGTTGTTCCAACTACCATTTCTTACAATACCAAAATGATACTACTTCAAAGACCAAAACATAAGTTGCATACTCTAAGTGGAAAAACAATCCGTATAATACCAAATATATAGTACATAAATGAACAATTTAAAGTTTTAATAAAATTATTTTACCTAATAATTAACTAAATGATTCAAAAGTTATATTTTCTTTCTTATAACAATGGGTAATTTTCAAAAATAACTTGGTCTAATAACAAAATTCTTTACCACAAAGTTTATAATTGCACATGAGAAAAAATATTGTTTAACTTGAAGGCTTATTTCCAAAAAAAATTACCAACAAACGATTAAACTTTTTTGTAGTTTTTGGAAATAAATCTAACTTGAAATATTAAAATAGGATATATAATTTGATATGGGCGCAGAACTTTTAAAATGGGTACCAAATATTTCAAATAATTCTTCACATGAATATGGAAGAATGATGCTCAATTTAAGCATAACGGGTCTATACATGTTCTATATGAAACCTACTCAATTTGTGAAAATGTTCTCCACAACAATAATTTTGAAACATGCTTACATGCAAATTTCAATGGTAAAGTTCTCTTACCACATAAATTTTATAACTAGCATCTCAAAATGCTTATTTAATGGACAAATCTCATCATAATCATTCATATTATAGATGCAAATACAATCACTTCTTGACGAGATCAAATAAGTCAATGGATGATGTTAAATTCGACATGCAAGTAGATATATAAAACATGCTTTTCTATAATAATTTATGCTAGGAAGCATCATACACGGAAGATGCACGTAGCGGAGATGCGCATGCTTCGTTAGATGTGCAGTAACACTAGAAAAGATAAGGTGCAAAATGAGGATATTCGTGCGAAAGTTGGTGTAGCACCTGTGGAGGAAAAAATGCGGGAAAACCGGCTAAGATGGTTTGGTCATGTGCGACGTAGACTTATGGAAACACCGGTTCGACGAATAGATACTCTCGATATGGACAATGGCAAAAGGGCAAAAAGGAGACCGAAGAAAACATGGATGGAGCTGATATAAAACGATATGGTTGCCAAAGGACTCAATGAAAGTATATTGTTCGATAGGAGTGAGTGGAGGCGGAGGATTCATGTGCTGGACCCGGCGTGATTCTCATGTTGGTTCATGTAGCCTACCCCATATGCTTGGAATAAAAGACTCAGTTGTTGTTGCTAGGAAGCAGAAACACTTCTATTATTGTCGTATTCATGTCGACACATATCGGACACTTAGACGCTCGAATACTATGTCCGACATATGTCTAAGACACTTAGGTTTTGCCCGTCCATATTGAACATGTCAAACACTTCTAGATAGCACAGTGAGTTGAGAAATAAAAATGTGGCATATATGTATGGACAACTTTGATACTTTCTCGAATATAAGAATATTAAATATTTCAAATACTTTCCATGAGATACAATTAAGAGTAAACACCCAATTGAATCAAATAATGAAGTCGGGTCTGTAAAAGACAGCGTTAATTATAAAGGGTTAATATTTTGTCTTGATGCTTATAAAGCATATTCTTGTGTGTTTTACTTTTAGTTTAATAAATGTATTTTTTATGCTAAAAACTTGATAGCAATTACCTTAATTTTATTTGTGCTTTTAAAGTTGTCATAAGACATATTTCTTCTCTTAATTCTATTTTAGTTTAATATATAAAATTAAATATATAAATAATTAACATAGTCGTCTCATCATGCCCTCCTTTTTACAAATTT
Source organism: Agapanthus africanus (assembly GCA_030015575.1). Classification (NCBI taxonomy): domain Eukaryota; kingdom Viridiplantae; phylum Streptophyta; class Magnoliopsida; order Asparagales; family Amaryllidaceae; genus Agapanthus; species Agapanthus africanus. Next base: position 279,500,830 of record JASDDO010000018.1, read on the forward strand.
ATCGTGTCCCGTGGTTTTGTCCGTGCTTTGTAGATTTTCTGTATTTCACATATTTCATACCAAGATCATAAAGTAGAGAACTATTTCTTTAATTTATAAAGATATCAAACTATCGTTCATTTCTAATAATTATTTTCTGCAGTTTAAAACAACTTGGTGCCAATCTCATGAAAAATGTAGAACATAAAAGTTCAATGCTAAAACAAGAAAAATTTCTTTAAAATGTATATGTTGGAAAACTGTTACAAAGTTACAATAGGATTGGGAATTTTACTTTTTTTCCAATTTTTCCTTAATTTCTCTTTTCGTTTCTTGTTCTTTCCCCTTCTCTTTTTTCTAGTCTATTTCTTTATTCTCCTGTCACTCTCATTTCCCTCTCTCCATTCTTCTTATGTGTCCCCCTTCTTACTTTGAGGCTCCACTTTCTCTCATAGAGAAAAGAAGAGGAAATATATGGTCCTCACATTTCTCCATTTGTCTGATGGGGTGGGGGCAAGTATAGTGACATTTGTTCCCTATCCATTATTTTCTCTCATAATGTATCAGGATTTTTCCCTTTTTGGGAATAAAACTCCTCGTAACCTATATGGTTATATTATTAAGGTTGAATTATTAAATTCATAAATACATCCCTAACAATATAATATTTTGAGAAACTGACATGCAAAATAAATAATTTATATTATATATATATATATATATATATATATATATATATTTGACACTGAATGGTTGGTGTTTCACAACAACTCAATAGGTTTCGATAAAGATAAATATTGTATTTTGTTTAACAATTAAACATATGTTTAAAAAAGGTTTATACCAAAACAAATCTGGATGAGAAATGATCTTTTGTATCTTGAATAAACAATACTTATAAAAATATTTGATTATCTAAACATCTCAATGAGGAAACTGAATTGGCACAATGTATGTTCCAAAGCACAACTTGTTGAGGGAGGAGAACTTTATGGCAATCTTAATATAAGAACAATTGGAGACAATCCAGTCTAATTACCTCCTATGAGAAAATATGAGTGGCGATTTTATATAGGACTAGAACTAAGAGCTTGATCTACGAAGTTTGAGGTGGCTACAATTAAATATAAGATGAGGAATCGGATCATTTGAACATGTGCAACAGTGACCAATGATTACACCATATTAAGTGATGATTAAAGGAGCAGCTAGGAGCATGCTGAATGCATTAACCAAAACAAACATATATCAAGAAAATATTGATAAATACAGTTATTATTACTGATTTTCATAGTGGAACTGGCCATCAATGTAGCTCTGTTAAGAAAGGATTCATATAATCAACCCCAGAAATTTGTAATAAAGGTTTTGTCTTTGTAGTAGTTGTCTTAATTCAGCACCTACGCATTAAACCTTCATTATCAATAAAATTAGATAAATACTCATTACAAAAAACAAGTTGCTAAGTAACGTTGATGATTCATTTCTTGACTTCAGCCTGATCTTGAACCATACACCCTAAAACTTGAAAAGCAGCAAATTTTAAGTAATTCAGTTTAAAGATTGGCATAGAGTTATTTCATAAGCTGAACTTGACCTTACGCTTAGTGCCCTTATTCTTAGATTCATTTCAGAAACCTACACTTTAAGCTTTAGCAGCAAATCATTTCGTAGTTTCATTGATCCATAGAAGTTCTATCTACCGCAACAAAAGAATAGTTACAGGAGCAACTTTAGAAATAAACTTAGATGAACTAAAACCTAAATTGAATCCTAGATCTAGCATGATTCTGTATCAAACAACGTCGATGAATAAAGAGAATTCGGTTCTACTCACTCAGAGCAACAATGAAGTAAGTGATCAATGTCATCGTCATCAAATGCTTCATTGGAGTTCCCACAAACAAAATCCAAGCATGATTCCACAAAAAAGGCAAAATCAACGAACAAAGAGGGGAAAAAATCATTTCTACTTACTCAGAGCAAGAATCGAGAAGGCGATCGATGTCATCGCCAGCAGCAGCACCATTAGCATCCCCTAGCTTCTCCTCCTCCATCTTCTCGATCTCCTTCATCCAAAGTCCAGCGTGGATCCGCTGCTTCCTCGATCTGTAATCATCAACCTCCTTCTTTGATTCCTCAGGTGTTGCTGCTGCTGATGACGACGACGATGATTTCTTGGCGGCTCTTCGCTCGTTCCAGCGCTCATCCATCTCGGCGACGAAGGCCTTGGTGTCGGCGTCGATATCGGGGGAAGACGTGGGGGCAACCTCGGCGGAGGAGGGGAAGGTGACTTCGGCGGAGGAGGAGGGGTCGTCCGGAAGCCAGGCGATTTCCCAGGCGTCGTTCCATTCGTCGTCGCCGGTTGATGATGCTGGCGATTTTGAGGAGGAATAAGATGAAGACAAGAGGGGATTTTTCTGTGGTTTTGTTGTTGAAAAACTGAGTTTTTGGATTGTTTTGGGGTTGAGAGAAGGAGAGAAATCGCGGACGAGGAGAAAGCGTTTGAGGGAGTGCATGTTATGTGTTTGAAGAAATGGCGCTTGGGCTTTGGGAGAGTGGGTTTGGGATGGTGGGTTTTGGGGGAATTCCATTATAAAGCCACCATACTGTTGGCCTCAATTTTAATTAACCAGAAACATTCCATCACTTCTGAGTGTCTGTTTGATTGGGGGCTTCATAAAAATGGATTCCCACAATAGACAAAACTTCCATTTAGCACATTTTTGTTTAGTTTGTATCGAAATTAAAGATTAGATTATTGGTATTTACATGTGTATATTTTGAACAACATATATTTATTCTTATTTACTCTTGATATTATCTTAAAAATTCTAAAAATATCAATAGTTTTTCTAAATTTAAATTAAATGAATACGATTAATGGTAATATTAGAATTGAGAAATTTATGAGTTATACGTAATAACAAGGATATAAGAGCTTATATATATATATATATATATATATATATATATATATATATATATATATTTGCAAGTCATATCTCATTTTGGGTTTTTAAGCAGAAAAGAGAATGTATAATGAATGAGAGAGAGAAAGAAAGTTGTTGACATTTCATCTTCATAGTTTTGTCTTTTGTGATGGATGGGGTAGACATCTCCGGTTCTCAAATTTGGCTATTAGAATTTTATCATTTTTTCTATTTTTTATTTTATTGATTAATGACATCATCTAAGTATTTCTAGTTATAATAGTAATAAAGATGACCAAAAAAGTTTACAATTATTTGCTTGGTTGCACCAAATTAATATGGATTCCAAAACTTAGATTTGGAGGTAACGTGGTGATAATATCTTTTATTACATTCAAATAACACAAATTCTCTAATTTTCAAAGCAATTAAAATGGCGAAAATAACAATTTTTTATTCCAAAAAATTATGTGGTCAGGGTTTCTTCTAAATTCTTGTTTTATTTTTCGAAGTTTTGGATTAGGTGGCATCAAGCCAGCAAATCCACCAAAATGCAAATTTACTAACCAAACAAAAATTTATCAAAACTATGTGGATTTGGTCTCCAGAATTCATAAATCCATCTCAAATCCTCCAACTAGGCCCTGAACACTAATTATTATACTATTAAAACCAGTATTCTGCATGTGCAGTACATTTGTGTATATTGAAATAAAGGTTTGGAATGGATGACCTGTCTTCTTAACTAAAATTCTTAGATCTATCATGTTATCTTAAGGTCATTAATCCATGCTAAATTTTATTTGTTTTAAAATTTTAAAAGTTATATATCTTTCCAAATAATCTGCCTCTGGTGTGTCCAAATAAAATATCTTTCCATTTATGTTTTCAAATTTCAAATTTATATTTTCATATAAAAAAATAAATTTGTCTTTTTTGATATCCGCATCTAGAAAAAACTAGTTAGTATAACTAATTGAGTTAGTTATCAATTAGTTATCGTTTTTATTTGTTAAAGAAGAATCTACATTTTTTTTGATGTGGCGCTATAAGCGGATTATCATCAAATTGAAATCAAAATTGGAAATTCCCAAAAGTTGCGGTTATAAAAATAGAGATATAAATAATTAGAAAATGATTTTTTAATTTATTTTAAGAGTGTCCACCCTCATTAGTTTGAATGTTTTCAAAAGTTTTGTTTAAAAACCCATAACCTGTACAAATTTTATCCGGTTTTCAACATCGTATTTAAAGTTCCTACCTACCTTGATATCTTAACAAAAATTCTATAAAAAAAACTTTGTTACCTTACTAAATTTTTTAAAATTTGAATGAATCTTTTGTTTTGTTTATGATGCTGAAATATGTACATGTATAGAGTATTACTACATATAAATTACTAGATTATGGTACGTGTGATGCACTTAAAAATAATTTGTAGCATTATTAAGGTTGTCAAACAAGCCGAACAGCCGAGTTCTAGGTGTAAGTCGATGTCGCGCATCCCGCGGGTTCGCGGGGAGGTGGAATTTACAAAAAATGATTTTTACAAGTTTCGCAACACCGATTTGAACTCCATGATCAATACGGAAACCTTAACTAGCAAACTATTTGGAGCTTTAACTACTATGAAGAGTTTTATACCTCCTAGTTTCAAGTCCTTCGGGTCTTCTTATCCTCTTCTTGAGCTCCTCAAGTGTACGGATCGCTTGATTGTCGGCCTTCTCGTGTCAAAGACGATCCATCCGAGAGTATGTACTTCAAGCTCTAACATCTAAACCGAGATAAGTAGGGTACCTAGTTTGCTAAGCTAAGTAGCCTTGAAGATGTAAAGAATGATCATGGATTAAATATCTCAATTACCATAGGTTTCTTAACTCATTAGAGTGTCATGACCCGGAAAGACACGTGACTGGCACCTAAATCATGTGAAGTCTATAGAACTCCACCTAATCCAAGTAAACCAAAAGCCCAGAATTTTAAACCTTTTAGGGGAAACAGTAGAGGTGGAGTTTTGAAATGACGGTATAAAGAAAACAAGCTCTTTCTTTAAAAGATAAGTAATAGTATACAAAAACAAAATGTTTTGTATCTAGCTTGAAAACCTTTTCGTCATTTGAAATTTGGGCAACACCTCCTTTGTATATTTTAGCCCGAAAAATGGTACAAGCAATAATAAATAAAGGCATCCCCAAACGGGAGCTAGCTCTTCGCCAAATGGCGGAAACAATCACGCAAGATAATAAATATACAATACCGAAGGCGAGAATCAAACTCAGAAAGAGAATTAAGAAGCCATAAAACATCATCAACGAAACCAGCAATAAGAATAAATACATAACCGCAACTCTAAGACCGAAAGAATAAACAATACCGGTTTCTGAGTCTACTAAATATACAAGGTCTGGTTGATGGAGTTTTTGTAGGGTTCCTAGGCACACTAATGAGGTCTCACAAGGCATCAACCATGCCAATTTCAAATTTTACAAGTGCCGAGAAACCCTAATACGGATCGTTAACTAGATTTTTAGGCGACAAATGAAACTAGTTAACAACTTAATTAAAAGAACGGAAATACAATCTTTGTAGATCCGGTCCTCCACCTCCATAGCTCCACAATGAAGTCTCCTCGCTGTCCAAATGGAATCCCGGGCTCTAGCGTCGGCTTCATCGGAGAAATGGGCGGGCAAGGTCATCGGCTTCGTGCCGAAGATGATCTATGTCGAGGCAACACAAGTTCAAGCTCCAACTTCACCAAGTTGTGAAACTTGTGAAGAAAACACCCTATACTACTTGGCAAGAGAATGAAAAAATAGGAGTTGGGTTCTCTTTAGAATTGGATTTCTCACTCAATAACTCAAGTTGCCATTGATGAAGCAAGCTTTCTTCATCTTTGAAGAAGAAGAAGATGATGAAAAGAATTATATTAAGTTATTCTCAAAAAGAAAATAAAACAATACTTATCATATGGCAACCATGGTCAAGTGTAGAGAATAAATCATGGTTAGAAGGAATGGTTAGGGTTAAGCATGAAGACAAAATGGTCACTTAGTCAAACATTCACGAAGCTTCAACATGCATCCAAAGAAAGCCACCATTTTTCTTTATGCTTATTATTTTCCAAAAAGAATAAACAAATAAATAAATGAATAAAAAAGTAATGGATAAACAAAACCCTAATCATTAGTTTAACCATGGTTTAATTCTTTGCACTTAACCAAGTAAACATGTATCATCAAACATGATACAATCATTTGCATAAAAAGTATATCACATATACAACTTGTACATTCAAGTGAGAAAATCCATTTAAAGTGAACCAATACTAGTTAATGCAAAGTAATATATCAAATATATAATTATACATTAAATCATTAAATCAACACTTGATTTAACGATCCGGTCATATCGCATATAACCGACTAGTATCCTATGTATCGGCTTACCGAATCAATCCTTGATTCGATAACTAGGTTATATCGCATACAACCATATCGATACATTCATCACGAGAATAGAATACGGTATCACATACACGCATTATTCTCGGTCCCGCACATATCTCATATGCGCTCCTATTTCGTTTCGCTTGAGCCAGGAAACCTCTGTGTAGGACTCTAAAGACTCGTCAATACGCCGGCAGCAGGTGATGATCATATCAAACACCCACAAGCCGCAAGCGGTCTGCTAAACGTAACGGCCACCCGGGTATTGAGCGATCAGAAGATCGACGAGCAAGACCGCTCACACTCCTGTGAATCCAACCAGTAACACTTACCGTACAGTCCGGTCTGATCGTCTGATATGTCGCATATCTCGCCTAGGGGTGGTAAACGTCAGGCCCCAATAGCTCGATAAGTCGTGTCGATATGAGGTCTATAACAGTTCGAGAAACTACCGGTAACACTTACCAGTAAATCTCAGCAACCCTGGCCAGGGATTTCCGGTTATAGCCAATCGAACACAGTGCAACATCAACTCCCTATACCGGGAGAGACGAATCCCCTCCTATCGCTCATTGCCTCCATGTGATTCGGGACTGTACCCAAAAACCACCGTTTTGCACGCCCTCTTGGACGTGGTAAGGTGGAAATCAAAGCACAGTGGGAACCACACAAGACTCTATGACGATCTCGGGTCAACAGACTACTCTGTACCAGTGTCACCAGAGAACTGCCATCTGACGTGAGGTATAATACCATCTGGGAGTTCTCGGCGAGTCCGTCCAGTGTACCCAGTCTCTACTGAGCACCCGTATATCATCTCTGATGTCAAACACCAATGGATATGGGATCATCCATCGCCCATCTGCATGGGTCGAGAAGAAATACGCTAGTCTACTCTGGTATATCGATGCCCCGTCTCGATACACCCACGACTAGGGACCTTGAAGGATGTACTTATGGACTACCATGTCCCCACTAGTATGATCCGCATCATAGTCCAGGTAGTCAAGTACACATCCTAAGGGCTTTACCAACATGTAACAGAGAGACAATCAATGTACACGTTAAGGTAAAGAGTAACCAGATAGCATACTATCATGTCGAGCAAGAAAGTCCTCCCTATATATGTCCCAGCATCCACTACAATATACATCCAATGTACAGTAATGGCCTCTAGGGCATACATATAACTAACAATCTCCCACTTGCACTAGGGCCATCTGATAGCAGTGGTTGTAGTATCTCATACTCAACCATCCCATAATAGTCTCTCTCTAGGAATAGGCCTTCGTGAGTGGATCCGCCGTGTTATCCTCTGAGTCTACTCTCCTAACCCTGATTACCCTGGAGATCAACCATCTCCATGATCAGGTGATACTGCCTTAGAATATGTCTGGATCACTGATGGGACGGACGTTCCTTGGCATAAGCCACAACTCCATTGTCACACAATGGGAGGAACAGAGTTCATCTCATGAACAAATATATACACCCAGACAGCCTCTTTGGTAGCATCTTAAGTAGCGATGTATCCAGCCTTTATCGTCTAGTATGCCACGGTATCTAGCTTGGAACTCTTCCAACATACCGTCCCTATACTTAGGGTAAAGACAATGCCTGTGACTGACATTCAGTCGTGTTTATCACCGTGGAACCCTTCCAGTGATTCTCCCCAGGATCGATTGATACCATCTCACTACATCTAGTGAGTATCCTAACATCCAATTACATCTATCTCATAGATGAAAACTCAGGATTTAGGAGGTATCACTTTGATCTTATATGGAGAATCTTTGTGATAATCGGAGATTGACCGAGCGTAGCATAGGAAACTCCTTCCCTATCAAGAGTATGTCATCCACGTACTCTACGAGGATCATTACCATACTCCCTACTACCTTCTTATATATACAAGGTTCGTCTACCATTTTGATGACGTCAAACTATTTGACTAACTCATCAAAATAGATGTTCCAACTCCGCGATGCCTGCTTTATCACATAAAACATCTTGCACACGTTTCCGCTGCTCCCACTGTCTACGAAGCCCTCTGGCTGTGTACTTATAGACGCTCTCTTCCAAAACATCATTTAGAAAAGCAGTCATGACACCCTACCACCAGATATCGTAGTCATGGTATGTAGCCGTGGCAAGTAGGATCTGGATGGACTTAAGCATAAGCACTGGAAAAGGTTTCATCATTATCCACGCCTGGTTGATGACGAAAACCTTTAACAAGTCTAGCTTAGAAAGTCTCAACCTTTCCATGTACACCAAGTAATCTTCTCAAGATATACTTGCTCCTGATGGGGATTTAACCCTTCAGATATAGCAACTAAAGTCCATACTTTGTTGGTGTATAAGGATTCCATCTCAGATCACTAAGCATCCAGCCATTCTTACAGAGTCACACTCCTGATGGCCAGCTCGAAACTAGTTGGGTCATCATCTCATGATGCAATCCTCGCTCCCACTGTCATAGAGAAACCGAAGTATCTCTCAGGCGGGTGAGGAATCTTACTAGATCGGCGGAGGGCTGAGGTTCGTTGGTAACTATTGAATCCTTTGGTTCTGTCAAATCATCAGTTGCAGTTTTGTATAGCTGGAACCTTTCCAGTTGTACATAACAGACCTTGCCTCGAGCTTGTCCGGATTATGCTTTCAGACATAGCCCGGACAACCCCAAATCTTAACCAACTTAAGATATGGGCTCTTCCCTTTCCATATCACATATGAAATGGTAGGCTACTGATTTGATTTGATCCCTATTCAATAGGTATGCAACTTCTCAAGTGCATAAGTCCCAAAAAGGAAATAGGTAACTCAGTAGTACTCATCATAGAGCACACCTTATCATATAGGGTGTGACTGCTCCGCCCCGATATACCATCGTGCTATGGTGTATACGGAGGAGTAATGCTAAGAGAGAATCTCATTTTCCTTTAGAATAATCCAGGATTTCCGTGCTCAAGTATTCTCCTCCTCGATCTCATCAAAGGACATAATACTTGTACCCGTATTTTGGTTCTCTACTTCTAAATTTTATTCTGTGAATATCTCAAAAGGTTCGGACTTGTGTTTCAATAGGAATATATGTCTGAATCTTGAGAGATCATCAGAGAATGTAATGAAGTACAAAGAACCGGTCTTGGCATGTGTAGACAGGGGACCTTCATACATCATCATGTATCATCCCAAGAGTATACTAACTCTTTCTCTGTTTCCAGCAAACAGAGCTATGGTCATTTTATCTTTGTGACATGACTGGCAAGTTTCACAAGATGTAAATTCAAACTGATTTAAATATGCATCTTCATGTAACTTCAGCTAGTCGGGTCGCATTGATATGACCTAGTCTACAATGCCTCAAGAAGGATCTGTTCATTTCTGAACTCTTCCTCTTGTGTGTGTTCTGTATACTAAGAACTGTAGTTTGATTTAGAACATCAATGCTTTTAGATAACGTGCCTGAACCGATCAACTTTTGATATAGGAAATGTTCAAAACATTATCCAACAATACAAAATTTTATCATTTCTTTACTAATAAAGAGAGTGATATGATTTTGTATATCAGGTTCGGTATCTAATAACATTCGTTCAGAATCAATGTATAGGTAATACAGGGTGACAGTGACCAACAGACTTGGCTGCAACACTTGCCCCGTTTTCTGCCTCATGAAACTTATCACCCGTTCTCAGTTCTCTATCTTTCTGTAGCCCTATGTAACAGATTACATATCTGGGATCCTGATCTGGTATCACATACCCAGGACGTAAAGGATACTGAGAAACAGTTCTCTGTAATGAACACACCTGAAGATGATGCATCATCATGCACTCTCTTCGTTTGGGCGGCACGGGAATTCTGGTAATCCCCAATTTCCTGCTCTGTCTTATAACAATTATAATTTGGAGCGGGACCAACGTTCCCCAGCTCAGTATAACAAGCGGGTTCGGTCAATACATCCGTATTATTATCTTGATTAAGGCGTGATATGGTCGCTACCTGGAGAGAGAGAGAGAAGAAAACACTCAGCGTGCGCTCTTGCAAGAATAGATTGGTTATAATTTTATCTAATCAGGATGGCTCCCACTGTTTTTATCAAATCTTCTTTCAAACCCTAAAAGGAAAGACTAGCCGGGATTAATTACACACTACAAGTTCGCCAATCTTTCAGCCAGGCCAGTGTCGGTACTTTGAGGGAGGTCCCCCGTGCTTTCGCACGAACCTAATTAATGTAAACCTCATTTTCCCAGAGGCGTAACCCCGTTGACACCTTTCTAGACACCTACTTGATCGGCTAATTGTAACGTGTAAAACTCTCCCAGGAGTAACAATTACTCGCAGCGGGTATCGGGATCCAACTATCTCATAGAAGGTATGCAATCTCATTGCAAATTTCAACACTTGAAATTCCCGATAATATTTTGCCCCAAGCGTCCTATGACCTTGACAGAGGTCAACAAACCATAGGCTGCTAGTCAAGTTCAACCCGTCATTTCCTGATTGAAGTAAACCCACCCGCACGACCCTTGACAGAGGTCAACAAGGTCGCACGACTACCCTAAATCAATCACATCACATGCTTATACAGATAAGCACTAATCAGCTACCGCACACTACGCCTTGACAGAGGTCAACAAACGCAGCACGAATACTAACCAGTACATACCTGAAATGACGGAGGGCTACGACAGGTTTTTCTGAAAACCTATTGCGTAATGAACTTGATATCGTTGTAGAATCAAATGATTTTGAAATGGTGTGTCTTTGAGGCTTTTCTAGTTTTGCTAAAGGAGTCACTCCCGGTGAAGGGATCGTCGGTACTTTCCTCGTCGAATGAGGTGCGGGATATATCATATATATCACTGTGCAAAGCAAAAACTCTTAAAAGCAATCAAAAGACAAACCGAGTGTGTAGCATCTGCCAGTTATTGCTAAAGGAGTCACTCCCGGTGAAGGGATCTCGGTCCTTTCCTTATCGAATAAGGTGCAGGATATATCATATATACCGCTGTGCAAAGCAAGAACGGTAGCTACCTGTTTTATTTTGAAATTCGATTCTACAACATCTTAGGTTTCTTTTATTTCATTAATCTCATTAATGAAGTCCCATCATTTAAATACCTAAACATCACAGATAAATACGACGTACACTTATGCCATCCGCATTCGCCTCGATGTCCCCTCGTGCACCGTTAGGTTAGGTAACTAACGGCAGAGCGGGGCAGGGCTAGCGCGGGTGTAAAACATAAGTAACGGCTATATAATATATCATATATACTATATACTAAATCTATCACAGAACATCACATGATCACATCACAGATATCGCAGCAGAAGAAACATATGAAATATTGGATATACTAGGACGTCCGTGTTTTCAATACGAGCCAGTATAAAACACGGATTCCACGGTCGTGATGAATAGCCAAACCCACACCCCTAGACCCCTACGAGAGCGGCAAGCAACCCTACCAATTCTGGAGTTAGGAGACCCGGACTCGACTCCTCGAGTTGGTGTCCCACTGGACTCCAGAACCCGGTTACTTGTGCCCTCCTCCTTGGGTCTATCCTAGTGCGGAAAAGTAAATAATATACTAAAGGTGACATCTTCCGCAACCTGGAAGTGCCCCAATAAAAGAATATTACATACAAGTTTTTACATGAATGAAAATGAAAAACACTCATCTCACATAAAAACCCCCGGCTATTCAAACACGACGATCCGATATAACATATCCAGCAACACATAACATCACATGTCAACAACGTAAGTAAATATGCGCATCCCAATTGTCGTTGACATATAGCAACGAAACCGGCGATATCACATATTACACTTACGGTCACAGAAAAGAAAGTGTAAAACTACAACAGTTGGAATCCGCAATCTCTTTAGACATCGCATGCCTAATCAAATGAATTCCTTAGACATCGCATGCCTAACTATTATAAACCCCGCATTTTAGTCTCATTATCGAAAACTCTTTTCAATATCAAGTCGGGCAATTCAACAGGATTCCCGACATCCTGATCGAATGCTCGTCGCAAACTTTAGTAGGCGGCCGCACCCCCGACGCCGTCGACAAAGTGCACCAAGGCGGAACACCGCTACCGCGAGCACCCGAACGGATGCTTTCGGCGATGGGGTTCTCCTACAGTCACTTGGTCGGGGCTAAGGGGTGTAGCTGTCTATTAAGTTTATCCGGCGAGTATCCGCGTACGCTACGTGATTGCGACAGACTTTTGATCACATCAAAATTCCGTGGCAACCGATCAAGTGAGACTAAACCGCTAGATTTATAACATTCATTCAGTTATCTCATAACTCCTTGTGAATTCCAATTATTGTATCACATTCCGGATAAATAGAAAATGTTAAACTTTCCGATCGAACAATCGAACACCCAAGTTTTCCCGATACAGCTCAACACATGAAATAAGTCTAAAAACATTCACTTCGTGCCTCAGTACCAACGGTCCAGCCGTAGAAGGGTCAAGCCAACGCCTCACATGTGGCACGCCGTACTGCCCCAAACCCTAAGGTTCAAAGGGCAGTTCAAGACGGTCACATAATCGAGTTAAGGTTTGTTGTCTTCTAGAGGGACCATCGCGTTACTTGCACTACTTAGAACGTCGTTAAACTACGGAAAGATCCAACACTTGGAAATTTCGCGGCAGGGGAAAAGTTGGGTATTTATATCCGGTCGAACATTTTAACATATTCAAAAATTATCCGGAAGCCACATAGACAAAATCAGATAATCCGATCGAATCATCGAATCCCCAAAACAACCCCAGAAAATTCAACTCTTGAATAAATATTAAAAATTCCCAGAAAACTCAACACCTGAAAACATGAATTACTGTGCAAAAATTAAACAGTGATCACCTTTATTGGCCGCGGAACCGCCGCAGAAGCCAAGCTTCTGCCGCGGTTCCGCCGCACTGTAGCATCTTCACTCGATAAATTTTGCATCGTAATTCTTAGTTTTTCCTGCTGAATTTTTTAAGAATTTTTAATCTGGAAAAAACCTAGTTTTTGAAAAAAGTCCAGAGAGCATTTTCCGGGTTAGGTTTTGGTTCGATCGGACTTCTAACTCCGTCTACGCGTCGCCTAAGGCTCTAGCTAGGCTCTGATACCACTGTAGGGTTCCTAGGCACACTAATGAGGTCTCACAAGGCATCAACCATGCCAATTTTAAATTTTACAAGTGCCGAGAAACCCTAATACGGATCGTTAACTAGATTTTTAGGCGACAAATGAAACTAGTTAACAACTTAACTAAAAGAACGGAAATACAACATTTGTAGATCCGGTCCTCCACCTCCATAGCTCCACAATGAAGTCTCCTTGCTGTCCAAATGGAATCCCGGGCTCTAGCGTCGGCTTCATCGGAGAAATGGGCGGGCAAGGTCGTCGGCTTCGTGCCGAAGATGATCTACGTCGAGGCAACACAGGTTCAAGCTCCAACTTCACCAAGTTGTGAAACTTGTGAAGAAAACACCCTATACTACTTGGCAAGAGGTAGTGGATGAAGAAATAGGAGTTGGGTTCTCTTTAGAATTGGATTTCTCACTCAATAACTCAAGTTGCCATTGATGAAGCAAGCTTTCTTCATCTTTGAAGAAGAAGAAGATGATGAAAAGAATTATATTAAGTTATTCTCAAAAAGAAAATAAAACAATACTTATCATATAGCAACCATGGTCAAGTGTAGAGAATAAATCATGGTTAGAAGGAATGGTTAGGGTTAAGCATGAAGACAAAATGGTCACTTAGTCAAAACTTCATGAAGCTTCAACATGCATCCAAAGAAAGCCACCATTTTTCTTTATGCTTATTATTTTCCAAAAAGAATAAACAAATAAATAAATGAATAAAAAAGTAATGGATAAACAAAACCCTAATCATTAGTTTAACCATGGTTTAATTCTTTGCACTTAACCAAGTAAACATGTATCATCAAACATGATACAATCATTTGCACAAAAAGTATATCACATATACAACTTGTACATTCAAGTGAGAAAATCCATTTAAAGTGAACCAATACTAGTTAATGCAAAGTAATATATCAAATATATAATTATACATTAAATCATTAAATCAACACTTGATTTAACGATCCGGTCATATCGCATATAACCGACTAGTATCCTATGTATCGGCTTACCGAATCAATCCTTGATTCGATAACTAGGTTATATCGCATACAACCATATCGATACATTCATCGCGAGAATAGAATACGGTATCACATACACGCATTATTCTCGGTCCCGCACATATCTCATATGCGCTCCTATTTCGTTTCGCTTGAGCCAGGAAACCTCTGTGTAGGACTCTAAAGACTCGTCAATACGCCGGCAGCAGGTGATGATCATATCAAACACCCACAAGCCGCAAGCGGTCTGCTAAACGTAACGGCCACCCGGGTATTGAGCGATCAGAAGATCGACGAGCAAGCCCGCTCACACTCCTGTGAATCCAACCAGTAACACTTACCGTACAGTCCGGTCTGATCGTCTGATTTGTCGCATATCTCGCCTAGGGGTGGTAAACGTCAGGCCCCAATAGCTCGATAAGTCATGTCGATATGAGGTCTATAACAGTTCGAGAAACTACCGGTAACACTTACCAGTAAATCTCAGCAACCCTGGCCAGGGATTTCCGGTTATAGCCAATCGAACACAGTGCAACATCAACTCCCTATACCGGGAGAGACGAATCCCCTCCTATCGCTCATTGCCTCCATGTGATTCGGGACTGTACCCAAAAACCACCGTTTTGCACGCCCTCTTGGACGTGGTAAGGTGGAAATCAAAGCACAGTGGGAACCACACAAGACTCTATGACGATCTCGGGTCAACAGACTACTCTGTACCAGTGTCACCAGAGAACTGCCATCTGACGTGAGGTATAATACCATCTGGGAGTTCTCGGCGAGTCCGTCCAGTGTACCCAGTCTCTACTGAGCACCCGTATATCATCTCTGATGTCAAACACCAATGGATATGGGATCATCCATCGCCCATCTGCATGGGTCGAGAAGGAATACGCTAGTCTACTCTGGTATATCGATGCCCCGTCTCGATACACCCACGACTAGGGACCTTGAAGGATGTACTTATGGACTACCATGTCCCCACTAGTATGATCCGCATCATAGTCCAGGTAGTCAAGTACACATCCTAAGGGCTTTACCAACATGTAACAGAGAGACAATCAATGTACACGTTAAGGTAAAGAGTAACCAGATAGCATACTATCATGTCGAGCAAGAAAGTCCTCCCTATATATGTCCCAGCATCCACTACAATGTACATCCAATGTACAGTAATGGCCTCTAGGGCATACATATAACTAACAGTTTTTAACTAGATACAACTGAAATAAAATATACAAGTATGTATTAGTGGCCACGATGCAATGTGTCCCACCTATCAATGCAAACACCCTGAAGGAAGTGGTGTGCCAGCAAGCCGCAACGGGACCTGTACGGCTAAACTTGCAAGAAACTGTGGCACAACGGGGGTGAGTTGCCAACTCGTGAGTAGAAGACATCACCGAGTAGAAACCGAATGTATGACTATCTCCTAGGTTATACAGTACAATACAATAGTAATATAATGACGTTGAGTAATAACAAGGATAACGGCATAAGCATAAGTGCAAACTAAGGTACTCGCGTCAGAGTCATATATGGCAACAGAGCTTTGTAAAATATATGCATGAATGTAAATGCATCAATGAATGTATGCCCAGCAACGGCACTAAATCAAGATAAAACCTGAGTGCCCAGCATCGACACTCGAAAACATCAAGAAAGTTGTGTTCATCTGTGAAAACAGTATCCTCATATATGTCGGGCGCCGCATCCTCAGATCGGCCCTCAAATCTGTCAACATCACACGACTCCAGTCGATATCCTCCGGATGACCGTGGGTCAATAATAACCGGTAGGTAGAGCTCCCCTGCTGGGCTCATCGCCTTCTCAATACGATCCTTTTGCTCTGGGGTACCTCACCGTGCCCACCATGTACCCGCAGACGGCGTACCCCCTTCTCGAATCGGGTATGTATACACACGTGGCTCAAGAACTGAGAAAACTCATGGTGGACGCCACACATATCATATCACAAGAAAACCGCACTTTGCATTTTTAAAATGATAATAAGTTTATAAATTTCCTTTGCGGTTTTCCCCAAATCTAGAAAATCTCACGAATACAGAAATCTCAAAATCGTGAGCTAAATAACGAATAATGAATATCGGCATAGAGCCCAACTGCGGTATATAATCAGAATGTATGTATGCAAATGCATTTGGCATCTAAGTAAGAAACACAATGTCTACACTAGTATACAAGATCATGAATGTCAAACAATACTATTTCTACAGACTATCAGATCATACAATGTAATAACGATTACTACAGTGTGCGTGATATGGCAATTACCGACGATGATGTGTGTGAGCCGGTAAGCAAGTGTACGTGGAACATACACATCATCGGTAATGGTGTAGGTGTCCTAAGAGACGAGATCATAACAGAAAGTAAACAGCAAAGCAACAATAAGGTATATCAACTATATACGAGCCATACCGCTTATCGTGTTCAAATAGTACGAATCGTTGTTTTTAGAAAAGTAGGGACTATGGTGTTTTTGAGAAAATAGATGTCTTTTGAAAATCCGTAGCGTCCCTCGTTTTATTCTTTGAAAAAGCCTACGATTCGTCGGTTTTGAAAATAGGTATGACTCGAGCCTAAGCTAACATATATCTATGCAACTAAAGACTAAACTAAGAACCTAGTCGAAAGTAATAAGAAATCTATAATTTCCCGAGCCGATATATCTAATAGTCAGCGATTCAGCCTCATATCATCACGTACAGTAATAATACATCGTATGACATTCTCGAGTCAAGAGAGCGGATCAATCATCATATACGTCTCGTACGGTAAAATCCATCGTATGGCATCCTCAAAGTCGATGGTACGGGTCACATATCATATATATATCATCATATGTATGGTATCAATATCGTACAATATCATGATCAGGGGGTACGGATCTAAAGTCTCATACATTCTAATATCATCAAATCACATGTTATCGCATGTTTGGATACATATCGCCCAATGATCCTTTATTATATCATATCATATACGGTGTCTCGACTCAATCACATATCCAAATCTCACGGTATCATGCCCGATCATATTGACTCATATCCATAGCATATACTATCCTCATCTCACGTGTATATGTATATGTGTGTGTGTGTGTGTTCACACACACACACACACATATACACGCATATACACACATCAATGTATACCAAGTGTATGCGTGTGTGTGTGCAACAACATATAACCTAAGATCGACAAAGGTAAAATGGCTAAGGATATAGCTTCCTACAACTATACATAAACTATTCTATAGTCTCCTAGAATTCTACTTGCTAAGTATCCGAAACTCACATCAACACAAATATTTATAATTATATAACCCTAAGCTACGGTTGCGGGGGTGCTATATGCCATTCACCCGACTTTCCCTGTAGATATACATCTACTCACCTTGATCCTCGCTTGTCGAAGTCGATGACGCCACGCACTTCCTTGTCGTCCTGAAGTTCACGCGGGGTACCTACAGTTTCCAATACGTTATATCGTAACCACGAACCAATATGAAAACTAAAGCGGCACACGAAACGCACATAGGTTAGAACTTATAGTCTACGCATGCAAAAATAGCCCAATAACCCTCGCCGTTGACGTACAAACGTCCAACGACCAAATCCAAATTCAAACACCAAAAACCAAGTTTTAGAAATCGGAAAACATTGCCAAAATCAACTCAAAATGCTCCCAGATTTGTGATCGGGTATATAGGGACAAATTTAACAATACAGGGGCTAGGTTATAAGGTGTGTGAGCTACAGAACAAACCCTTACTCCAATGTCCATAACTGGCCCGGCGAGATTTCCCATATTCCCGATGTCGCCGACCCCATTTTGGAATTTGGGTCTCGTCTTCTCGTGGTGGTCTTCTAGTGGTTTATCTAGGTTATTCTACTTGTTTGATTTTCTTACAACCACCTTAGCTTGCTCCAGATTCCTTGTAGTCCTCACAATAGTCATAAAACCGACATCGGCCAAATCTAAGTTCAAGTCTCTGTTTAGTCTCTGGTTTGGGTCCCTAATACATCACTAAGGTCATGAAAAACATCACTTCACTTCAATTACACCTTCACAAGTCATACTATCTCCTAACCTCATTTTGGAAAATTCCAAGATCACTAAACCACACTAAATCAACACTAAACTATTATAGAAGTTAAAGAAACTCAAATATTAAATTAAGGGTGTAGGAAATATCTCATTTGGCAACTCAAGAATTTCCTTGTGTTGCTCAAAGTCTTCAAAGTCCAAACTTGATCTACCCATGTTGTTTGTGATGGTCTTGTGATCATTTTTTATGAAAGGGATATGATGATTTGAGGTGTTTTTTAAGATGGTTGTGGGTGGTAGCAAGAGATAGAAGAGGGGAGGAAGGAGGATGAGAAGATGAAGATGGTGAAGTAAGGAGAGTGCAAGCCAAGATGTGAGGATTGTTAGTTGTATGTATGCCCTAGAGGCCATTGTTGTACATGATTGTATATTATAATGGATGCTTGGACATATATAGAGAGGACTTTCTTGCTCGACATGATAATATGCTATATGGTTGCTCTTTATCTTAACATATAGACTTGTATTGTGATACTGTCTTGCTCTCACATGTTGATAAAGCCCTTAGGATGTGTACTTGACTACCAGGACCATGAAGGAGATCATACTAGTGGGGCCAGGATAGTCCATAAGTTCATCCTTTAATTGTTCCTAGTCGAGGGTGTATCGAGACGGGGGATCGATATTCTAGAGTAGACTAGTGTATACGCTTCTTGACCCATTTGATGGGCGATGGATGATCCCACATCCATTGGTGTTTGACATCAAAGATGGTATATGGGTGCTCAGTAGAGACTGGGTACACTGAACATGACTCACCGAGAACTCCTAGATGGTATTATACCTAACGTCAGATAGCAGTTCTCCGGTGACACTGGTACAGGTTAGTCTGTAGACCCGAGATTGTCATAGAGTCTTGTGTGATTCCCAACGTGCTTTAATTTCCACCTTACCACGTTCAAGAGAGCGTGCAAAACGGTGGTTTTTGGGTACAGTCCCGAGTCACATGGAGGCAATGAGCGATAGGAGGGGATTCGTCTCTCCCGGTATTGGAGGTTGATGTTGCGCTGTGCTCGATTGGCTATAACAGGAAGTCCCTGGCCAGGGTTGATACGGAGATTTACTGGTAAGTGTTATCAGTAGTTTCTCGACCCGTTATGAGCCTCATATCGGCATGACTTATCAAGTTACTGGGGTCTGACGTTTACCACCCCTAGACTCGATATGTGACATATCAGACGAAGAGACCGGACTGTACGGTAGTGTTACTTATTAGATTCACGGGAGTATGGACAAGCTTGCTTGTTGATCTTCTGATCGCTTAATACCCGGGTAGCCGTTACGTCCAGTTAGTACCGCTGACGGCTTATGGGTGACTGATATGATCATTACCCACTGCCGGCGTATTGCCGAGTCTTTAGAGTCCTATACAGAGGTTTCCTAGCTCATGCGAAACGAAGTAGGGCACGTATGTGATATGTGTTAGTGTATATGCCCTAGAGGCCATTACTGTATCATACTAGTATGTATATTACTTGATGGAAGCTTGGGATATTCACAGTTGTATATACAATCTTGCTCGAAATGGTAGTATGCTACTTGGTTTGTCTCTGCTTTAATGTGTACATGTGTTTCTTTTATTATATCACCTATACGCATTAGTGGAGCCCTTAGGATCTTTGCTTGATTACCAGCGTTGTGATGACGCTCACACTCGTGGGGGCTGGGTAATCCATAAGCACATCATTATACAGGTCCCTAGTCGTAGGACTATCGAGACAGGGCATTGATACTCCGGAGTAGACTAGCGTATGCGCTTCTCATCCCAGCGTGGGAGACGGTCTGTCCCACAGCTGTCAGTACGTCGTACTTGAGATAGTATACGGGTGCTCGTTAGGTTACGAGTACACTGGACAGGACTCATCGGGAACTGTTGGTTGGTATTATACCTATCGTCAGTTGTCAGTTCCCAGGTGACATGAGTACAGCTTAGTCCGCTGACTTGACACTGTCACTTCGCCTCGAGTGTGTTCCCACTGTACTTTGATTACTACCCTACCACGGCTCAAAGGAGTCGTGCAAACAGGTAGTAGTTGGGTGCAGTCCCGAAGCACTTGGAGGCAGTGACGGCTAGACAGGATTCGTCTCTCCCGGTATTGGGGGTTGACATCGCGCTGTGTCCAGGAGAGCCATTACACAAGTAGTCCCTGGCCAGGGCAAGCGAGATATACTGGTAGATTTCCAGTGTTATCTCAGGGTGTTCTGGGCTACACTCCGACATGACTTGTACCGCAATTAGGGGACTGACGTTTACCGCCCCCCTAGGCCCGCCATGCGATGTATCAGACGAACAGACCGGACTGTACGGAGACTGTCACATTCAGGCTCAGTAGGAGTTCAAATGAGTTCACCTCATCAGTCTTCTTATCGGCATCTACCTGGGGACCGTTACGTACAGCTAGTGCCGCTTGCGGTCTTTGGTTAAACCCACTGCCAGCGTAGTGTCGAGTCTTTAGAGTCCCACACAGAGAGTTATTCACCTTTAGGAAAAATGAGTAGAGGTCGCATGGTTTTGCGACAGGGTTCGTTCACATCCGCGCACTTGTGCACGTTTGCTGTCCGGACAGCTTATACTAGCGGGCTTTGGTGTCACGACCCAAAATTGGCCCGTGACGGCCCTGATATTACGCAACGCCACAAGACGTAACGCAGTAAAAGAAAGCCAAAACCCAGAAATCTAAACCAAGAAAATACGGAAAAGATAATATAAGTTTTTGAAACATTTGAAATCGCAACCCAAATTCTTTAAAAGTCTTACTTTCTTTCTTAAAATTTTGGCAACACCCCTTTTTGTAAAAAAACTAGCTCAAGACGGAAAACAATAACATCATAAATATACGACGCCGTAGCGAAAAAATAAGAGACAATAGAAAGAAACTGTATATAAAAGGCGACAAATCCACAATAATACACAACAACGTCCTCACCAAGTCTCTAAGTCAACAATACAATAGTAGATGGAGAGTACAAAATACAACGAATGTATAATATGAAATACAGATAACCACCAACCCACCTAAGCAAAATAGTACTGTGAACTGATGCGGTATCTAGAGCAAAAGATGATAGCTGAAAAGCGGAATAGCCCGCCTCGACTACTCTGGGGAATAACCTGAAACACCTGTGGCACAACGGGGGTGAGTTGCCAACTCGTGAACAGTAGATAACATATGCAGGTAATCGCAGGAATGTACGTACAGCATGAATCTAAGATATGCGATTACAGTAATAACATGTCATGTGAACGCAAGGTAATGGAAAGCACACTAGCAGGTACAATCTGTAAGTCCACGTTGCCCACCCCGGTGCTTGCGGGGAGGCGGAAAACGGAATAAAAATCGGATTTTTACTACTCTAGGCAACATGGACTAGACAAAGTCAGGATCTTTGCTAAACAAAAACTAGCTAAAGAAAACTAGAAACTAGCTAAAGGGTAGAATGGTTATACTTAGGGCTTTATGTCCTTCTCTCCTTGCTCCTTGGAGTAGTAGAAAGGGATCACCTTTGTCGTCTTCTCACGTCGAAGAAGGATCCACCCGAAAGCCTCAACCTTTGGCTTCAACTTCAAGCTAGAAGTAACTAGGGTGCTAGAAGTGCTAATCCTAGAACCCTAGATGAAAGTAGAGATTACTATGGAATGGTTTTTCTCAAGCTCAAGTGTTTCTCAACACATGAGAGGGGAGAGCTTGAGGAAGAGGAAGAGCAAGAGAGAGAAACTATATGATAGAATGTGAGAATTATGAAGCATTCTCACATATATGTGTGAATTATTGTGAATTGATAATTAGTGAGATAATTGTCATGGCTTAATCAAGACATGACCATTATCATTTCATTTTTAATGCAAATTGCAAGGATCAAAGAGCATCTTCCAAATGAAATGATGATGGTCAAAGTGTCAACCTAGGTCAACAAGTCAAGAATGTCAAATGGTCAACAACCATGACCATGCACAATTATATTAAACTAATATCAATTAACCATAATACACACATACGTATTAGGGTTAATAAAATGACAATGGTCATCAACCCTAATGAAAGTCCTCTCCCTCTGTCTCAAGCAACTGTGCATACGCACCCGTATTCGTGATCCGAGGAACACGAATACAAAGAGATAAAACCAATCCCAAATCATATACTAGGATCTGGCTTAAACCAAAGCCCGCTAGTATAAGCTGTCCGGACAGCAAACATGCACAAGTGCGCGGATGTGAACGAACCCTGTCGCAAAACCATGCGACCTCTACTCATTTTGCCTAAAGGCGAATAGCTCTCTGTGTGGGACTCTGAAGACTCGACACTACGCTGGCAGTGGGTTTAACCACAGACCGCAAGCGGCACTAGCTGTACGTAACGGTCCCCAGGTAGATGCCGATAAGAAGACTGACGAGGTAACCCCATCTGAACTCCTACTGAGCCTGTATGTGACAGTCTCCGTACAGTTCGGTCTATTCGTCTGATACATCGCATGGCGGGCCTAGGGGGGCGGTGAACGTCAGTCCCCTAATAGCGGTACAAGTCGTGTCGGAGTGTAGCCCAGAACACCCTGAGATAACACTGGAAACCTACCAGTATATCTCGCTTGCCCTGGCCAGGGACTACTTGTGTAATGGCTCTCCTGGACACAGCGCGATGTCAACCCCCAATACCGGGAGAGACGAATCCTGTTTAACCGTCACTGCTTCCAAGTGCTTCGGGACTGCACCCAAAAACTACCTGTTTGCACGACTCTTTTGAGCCGTGGTAGGGTAGTAATCAAAGTGCAGTGGGAACACACTCAAGGCGAAGTGACAGTGTCAAGTCAGCGGACTAAGCTGTACTCATGTCACCTGAGAACTGATAACTGACGATAGGTATAATACCAACCAACAGTTCCCGACGAGTCCTGTCCAGTGTACTCGTAACCTAACGAGCACCCGCATACTATCTCAAGTACGACGTACTGACGGCTGTGGGACAGACCGTCTCCTACGCTGGGATGAGAAGCGCATACGCTAGTCTACTCCGGAGTATCGATGCCCTATCTCGATAGTCCAACGACTAGGGACCAGTATAAGGATGTGCTTATGGATTACCCAGCCCCCACGAGTGTGAGCGCCATCACAATGCTGGTAATCAAGCAATAATCCTAAGGGCTCTACTAATATGTATATCAGCGATATGCTAAAAGAAACACATGCACATATTAAAGCAGAGACAAACCAAGTAGCATACTACCATTTCGAGCAAGATTGTATATACAAATATGAATATCCCAAGCTTCCATCAAGTAATATACAAACTAGTATGATACAGTAATGGCCTCTAGGGCATATACACTAACAATCTCCCACTTGCACTAAGGCCATGTACTGGCGTATCGAAAACCTATCATCTCGATCAGTCGCTCGAACTGAGTCTGGGGCAAGGCCTTGGTGAATGGATCTGCAGTGTTATCTTCTGAAGCAACCCTCCGAACCTCGATCTCCTGGCGATCCATGATCTCCCTGATCCGGTGATACCGCCTCAAGATGTGTCTGGATTTCTGATGGGACCTGGGTTCCTTCGCTAAAGCTATAGCCCCGTTGTTGTCGCAATACAGAGGTATTGGGTCAACAATGGACGGAACCACCTGAAGTTCTTTCAAGAACTTCCTCATCCAGACAGCTTCTTTTGCGGCATCAGATGCAGCGATGTATTCCGCTTCCATAGTCGAGTCAGCAACGGTTTCTTGTTTGGAGCTCTTCCAACACACCACCCCTCCATTGAGGGTAAAGACAAAACCCGACATGGACTTGGAATCATCCTTGTCACTCTGGAAGCTGGAGTCAGCAAAGGCCTCAATCTGGAGGTCTTTTCCGCCATACACCAAGAACATCTCCTTAGTCCTTCTCAGGTACTTGAGAATGTTCTTTACCGCTATCCAATGTTTCTCCCCAGGGTTTGAATGATACCTGCTTACCACACTCAGTGCATAAGCCACATCTGGTCTGGTACACAACATCGCATACATTATAGAGCCTACCGCAGAAGCGTAGGGTATAATAGACATGTGATCCCTCTCCAAATCAGTCTTGGGAGACATCTCTTTGGAGAGGGTGATCCCGTGACAAGCCGGTAGATTACCGCGCTTGGAATCTTCCATACTGAATCTTTTCAGTATGGTGTCGATGTACCTGGACTGTGATAGTCCTAAAATCCTCTTGGATCTGTCACGGTAGATCCGGATCCCCAGAATGTATGAGGCATCACCCAGGTCTTTCATGGAGAACCTGTGTGACAAGAACCCCTTGACAGATTGTAGCATAGGAATGTCATTTCCTATTAAGAGAATGTCATCCACGTATAAAACGAGGAATACTACAGTTCTCGCTACAAATCTACAATAGATGCATGGTTCATCTGGATTTTTGATAAAGCCAAATTCCTTGACCGTCTCATCAAAACAGATGTTCCAACTCCGCGATGCCTGCTTTAGTCCATAAATGGACTTAAGCAACTTGCACACCTTTCCGCTGCTCCCACTCTGAATGAAACCCTCTGGCTGGTCCATATAGACACACTCCTCTAAATGTCCATTTAGAAAAGCGGTCTTCACGTCCATCTGCCAAATTTCATAATCGTGGAAGGCAGCAATGGCAAGAAGGATCCGAATGGATTTCAGCATAGCTACTGGAGAAAAGGTTTCGTCATAGTCCAAACCAGGTCGCTGACGAAAACCCTTTGCAACCAGTCTAGCTTTATAGGTCTCAACCTGTCCATCTACACCAATCTTCTTTTTGAAGATCCACTTGCATCCTACGGGTTTTACCCCATCTGGAGCAATGTCCAACGTCCATACTTTGTTGGTGTACATGGACACCATTTCGGCCCGCATTGCATCCAGCCATTTTACCGAGTCGACGCTCTGAATGGCTTGCTGGAAGCTAGTAGGCTCATCACAATCTATGATGCAATCCTCTCTATCCCCGTCAATGAGAAAACCGTAGTATCTCTCGGGCGGATGAGACTGCCTACTACTCCTGCAGAGTGGCGTGGGAATGTCCTGATCTTTCGAACCCTCTGGTTCTACTAAGCTTTCAGTAATAGCTCGTGGTTCTGGAATTTCTTCCAGTTCTATTGTGCTCCCACTTATTTCTTTTTCTATGAACTGGTGTTCTAGAAAGTGGGCATGGCGAGAAACAAAAACCTTTTGTTCCTCTTCGCAATAGGAAAAATATCCCTTGGAGTTCTTTGGATATCCTACAAACTTGCACTGTACTGAGCGTGCCTCGAGCTTGTCCGCATGTTGCTTTTTTACAAAAGCTGGATATCCCCATGTCTTAATGTGATTAAGATAGGGTCTCTTCCCACACCACATCTGATATGGTGTAGTAGGCACAGTCTTAGTTGGAACTCGGTTCAAAAGGTATGCAGCTGATTCTAGCGCATATCCCCAGAACGATCGCGGCAACCCAGCGTTACTCATCATGGACCGTACCATATCCAATAGGGTTCGGTTCCGTCTCTCCGATACACCGTTATGTTGCGGAGTGTATGGAGGAGTAAGCTGAGAGAGAATTCCATTCTCTTTTAAGTAACCTAGGAACTCGGCACTCAAGTATTCACCATCTCGATCAGATCTCTGTGCCTTGATACTTTTGCCTGTTTGTTTTTCTACTTCATTCTTATATTCCTGGAATTTTTCAAAAGCCTCGGATTTATGTTTCATTAAGAAAACATAGCCGTACCTTGAAAAGTCATCCGTAAAAGTAATGAAGTAAGAAAAACCACTTCGCGCATGTGTAGACATTGGACCGCACACGTCGCTGTGTACGAGTCCCAAGAGCTCGCTCGCTCTTACTCCGTGTCCAGTGAACGGAGTCTTTGTCATCTTTCCTTTGAGACAGGTGTAACGTTTTGAAAATCGTTTCGGTGAAATTTCGAAAAATCGGTAAAATAAGGGGGTTTTCTGTAAAAAGTCAAAATATAAATATCTTATTATAAAAATTAAATATACATATTCTATCTATGTAATTACTAGTATTTGGTGTTTATTGAGCCACTGGTGAAATTTCAAATTTTCTGAAAAAAAATTAAAATTTATTATTTTATTATTATTTTAAGCCGTCACTAATACATTTAATTAGGAAAAATTACAAACAGGAATGGGTTAAAACAAATTTTGTGCATCATAACACATTAAACAAAATTTTAACATGTTGTTTTTGAAATAAAATGAAACTTTCAAACGGTGTTAGAAAATATTGAAGAAAAATTGCTTATTTTGTGAAAATAAATTAGGTTTTTGAGGTATGGGGGTATTTTCTTCACTTGGAACTTGCTACACACACACCCACACTCACACCCCCCATTTCCCCCCCCTTTAGTGGCTGAAATTCAGCAGCCCCTCCCCACTCTCCCCTCCAATTAAACAAAACAAATGAAAGAAAATGATGAAATGGAAAATGAAAACATTAAAGAAATAAAGTATGGAACTAGATAATTAGAGTATGGTTTTGTGTTGATTTTGAGACCCACATCTCTCTCTCTCCCTCACCAAATTCTGGCCGAGCCCCCCCTTTGTGCAGCCCCCCAATTTCCCCCCTCTCATTTCATCACAAAATTCCATCAAAAATCCACAAATTTACTCACAAATTCAAAGCAAACTCCAAATCCAAGCTTTACCCATTATTCTTTAGCCAATTTAGTATGGATCTTGGGGGATGGAAGCAAGTTTGGGAGGCTAAGTTTCATGTTTGATCTCTTGATCATGAGGTATAAAGTTTCATCCAAATTTGTTAATTGTTAATTGTATGTTTGAATCTAGTTGTAATTAGATGTTTAATTATGGAATTAATTAAAATTTAACTTTCAAGAGAAGGGTTTGAAATTCAAGTTAGGTTTTTGTTTTGGAGTTGGGTTGTGATCAATTGTGCATGGTTGTGTGATATGGGCTAGCATCTTAAAACTTGTTAAAACTAATCTAATTGCTAGTTTGCAAATTGTTAGTTTAAAATTGTTATAATTGTACAAATATTGCAAACTAGGTTTTTTAGAATTGATGGAAATGAGTGATTTTTAAAATCTAATTAACATTGGTATGACATAATTAAGATGTTTAATGAACATTATAGCCACTAGAATTGTTAAAATATTTAGATTGGTTAAAACACCAAGTTTTGAACTAAAAAGGTAACTTTTGCTAACTAGATTTTGGTTTAATGTAATTTAGCAAGATTAGAAATCTAGTAAATGTTTATGTGGCCTAATTAAGATAATTAGTGAGTATTGTGACCATTAGTTTGCTAAAACATCAAGACTTGTAGTAAAACGGTTAACGACCCCTTTACTAGGCTTTTTGGAAATAAACCGATTTGATCAATTTATTGGTTTTGATGATTTGCATCCTATTTCATATATTTTTAGTGACTTATAAAACAACGATTGGTACGTTTGGTGTTTTTCTCGATCAATCGGCGTGTGTACACCGATGTTGAGGGTTTTTGGGTTGATTTGAGAAAGCAAACCATAGGTTTTGACCTATGTGGGATTCGTGAGTAGTTTTGGTCATGAGTCGGATTTTAATGCGATACGGTGCGTTATGATATGTAGGTACCCCATGTGGACTTCGAGACGACAAGCAAGCGCGTGGTGACGTCGGCACCGGCAAGCGAGGACCAGGTGAGTAGATTTATATCTACGGGGAGAAGTCGGGTGGATGGCGTATAGCACCCCCGCAGTTCGTGGTGATGTATACGAATACGTATACACACATATATATATATATTGTTTATATATTGTTTTAGTGCATTGATGATAATATGGATATTTGGTATTCTTGGATATTTAGTGTCGCGAAACCCTAGAGTAGTGGTCGCACCACGTATGCACACACCCACCCATACTTGCATACTTTCTTCTTTCATTTGTGCTTATTCAGGAATACATAGTTATGTGTTCACATGGGTATGGGACTATGTGTTCACATACGGATTTGAGGATGATACTTGGGTTTGAGATGAGTCGATGAGATTTGTATTGAGGTTGTGAATTCGGTGATATGACAGGATTCGTATTTGAGATGCGACATGATGTTGTAGCGGGTCCTTTGACGTAGTGTTTCACACACGTGCATGCATACGTAGGTGGTATCAGTATTGTACTAGACATAGATCCGTACCCGGATTATGATCTTTGATAAAGGGGATACCAGATGAATAGTGTGATGAATGTGATATTGACCCGTACCCAGATGTGGGGATGCCGTACGACGGATTTACGTACGAGCTATATATTGATGATAGATCCGCACTCTTGACTTGGGAATATCTGATTATAGATATGGTATCGGATGTGATATTATCGAGGCGGGATCACCGACTAATATATATATATATATATGTTTATATATATATCGACTCAGATGTTAGGCGGTTTCCTTACCTGTAGTTCAGCTTGTTAGTTCAGCTGTATAGTTTAGTGTAGTTGTTAGACTAGATTAGACTCCTACCTATTTCAAAACTAACGAATCGTGGGTATTTTATAAGACAGGTCAAGAGATTCTACGGATATTTCAAAAGACGTGTCTTTTCTTAAAAACACCGTAGCCCTTATTTTCAAAACACCGCGATTCGTGTTATTTCAAAAGGCGCTATTGTAGGACTTATATTAGGGTAATGCAGTTTAGTTACCGTTGTGTCTAGTATTCAGCTCCTGCATATTATTGCTGTTGCTCCGCATCGCATACTTATTGTAATTCATATTTCATTATTGATATCATGCTGTTAGGACACCATCACCATTACCGATGATGCGTATGTACCACGTACATTTACTTGCCGGCTCACACACATCTTCATCGGTAATTGCCATGTCACGTAGACATAGAAAATACTATTACTTTGACATAGCCTGTTAGCTAATAGTTTAGACATGATATTAGTGTACTTGCCTTATATGCTAGTTTAGACATTGTAGTTATTACCTGCTACTTCATGCAAACTGTTATTCATTATATGCCGCATTCATGGATGCTCATGCTTATATTCATGGTTTTACATGCTATTGATGATTCGGATTTCCATGATATTTTCTGGATTTGGAGAAAAACCGCAAAACATATATAAACTGCTTTCTCTCTTTTTAAATAAAAATGCGGTTTTCCCATGATGTATGAGTCGTCCACCATGAGTTTGCTGATGGATTTCGAGACCCGATTCGAAGAGATGGATGAACCATTTCGGGTACATGGTGGGCCCGGTAAGGTATCCCGGGGCAAGAAGCACGTGGTGATGACGATGTGAGCCTGGCAGGGGGAGACTACCTACCGGTGATATTACCCGACGCGTCGGATATCCGGAGGATACCGTCGTGGTCTTGAGATGGATGGTAGAGGCCGGTCTGGACTGACGGCGCCCTAGATATTGAGATTTCGAGATATTGAGGTACTAAGATTTGATGATACAGGCCAGTCCGGATAGCCGGAGCCTGAGGTTTTGAGACATTGAGATTTATGTTTTATGTCGATACTAGACACTGTTGATGCTGCTTTCATTTATGATACCTCATTTTAAAAATACAAAGGAAATCTCACTAATTTATGAAAACAGTTTCTTCATTTACATGTATTCTGTTTTCATGCATTCATACCTCATTCATATGATATATTGCTACCTGAGGCACTGACACGGGCACATGAGATTACACTCGGGTTAGATATTACCCTATCCATTGTTATAGGCTGCATGTTATACATATATTTGAGGATATATTATGATCTTTGACCTAGGTTGCGTTATTTATGCGATTTCTTTCCGTAGATGTTTTTCTATTCACGAGTTGGCAACTCACCCCCGTTGTGCCCCAGTTTCTTGCAGGTTTGCCGTACAGGTTTCATTACGGCTTGCGGGCATAGTTTCCTCCGGATGATTTGCTAGTAGGTGGGTTTACTTGTATCGTACCCCCATTATATAACTTGTATATTATTACTCTGTTGTATCTAGAAGTTCCATCAACCAAAAAAGTATTTTTTTGAGATAGAGACCAGAGATGCTATTCTTTCGACCTTAGAGTCGCGCGTTTTATTTCTGTGGTTTTCTTGTGGTTTTGGGTTTTTGATCCTCGCCGTTGGCGTTGTATATTATATTGTTTGTGTGGTTGTGACCGTCGATTGACGAAGAGCTAGCTCCCGCTTGGGGATGCCCTTTTATTGATTTCGTATACTATTCATGTTGTATCCCGTTTGGGGGCCAGTATTTACAAAGGAGACTCTGCCGAAATTTTCAGGAAATATTTGATGTTTTTAAAAACGCATAATTCGGCTTATGCTATTAAAACTGCTTGATTTAAATTGGTTTTCCTTCACTCTACTACTTTTCTTGGTTTGGATTTCTGGGTTTTCGACTTTCTTAGATTACGAACGCCTCGAGACGTTTCGTAGTTTAAGTGCCGGTCATGTTCCGTACTTTCGGGTCGTGACAACAGGATTGACAAGTTGCATAGGATTGATATTCGAACGGATCCAAATATCCTTCTGTATGTAACTTAGTCAACCTTCTCTCATTGATGTGACCCAGTCTACAATGCCATAAGAAAGTTTTATTGATTTCTGGAGACTTTCTTTTGTGTGTATTCTGGACATTGAAAATATGTGGTTGGTTTAATACGTATATACCGTTGTTCAATGTACCTGACCCAATCAAAACTTGATTAAGGTGAATGTTCACTACATTACTTACAAATGCAAATTCATAACCTTCTTTAGATAATAAAGATACAGAAATGATATTACAGGTTGCATTTGGTACATAATAACAACTACGTAAAACCAAAAAGTGTCCATCCGACAGTCCCAGGTGATAGTCCCCCACGGCCTCAGCATCCATGCTAGCACCGTTTGCAACTCTGAGGGTCATGTCACCTGCCTTCAAAACTCTACGCTTTCTCAACGCCTTCAAAGAATTACAGATATGAGATCCTGATCCGGTATCCAATACCCAGGATGTAGAGTTTATTGATAGACAGTTTTCAATAACATACACACCTGAAGCTGAAGCCGCAACTCGCTTCATATCCTGGGTTCTGGCCTTCCAAGCCTTGCAATCCTGTTTCTAGTGACCACTTTTGTGACAGTAGAAGCATTCTTCCTTCCCCACCAGCTTTCCCGCTACCTTTGTTGCCTTTGCTTTTCCCTTCGTATCCACTTTACTGACACCGCCTCTTGGTTTGGCGGGGGCTTTCTTCTTCTTACCCTTGGCTTTCGCCCTGGACCTAGAAGAGGAAGATCCTCCTACAAACAAAGTGGATGTCTCCCTACCCTTCTATAGGGTGCCCTCAGCACTCCTCAACATGTTCAGAAGTTCGGAAAGTTCAACCTCCTTTCCTTGCATGTTGAAGTTAAGGATAAACTGGGCATAAGTGGAAGGAAGGGACTAGAGAATCAAATCAGTATAGAGTTCATTCTCCAACGTGGTCCCAAGGTCCGCGAGCTCCTCTATGTAGCCAATCATCTTAAGCACGTGTTCCGCTACCGATGATCCGACGGCCAATCTTGCCAAAAATAGCTTCTTCGACACTTCGTATCTTGCGATACGAGACTGCTCTCCATACAGTTCTTTTGTATGGAGAAATATGGACTCTAGGTCCATATTCTCATGCCTCCTCTGATGTTCGTTGTCCATCGAGGCAAGCACGAGGCATTTGGCCTTCGCGCAATCGATTTCCCATGTCTTACGGATTTCCTTATCCGCGACGCTGGAGGTGGGACCTGGGACAGGGGGAGCTTTGGTGGTAAGGACATACCCCAACTTGTCGTAAGTGATTGCCATCTTGACATTCTTGAGCCAATCTTTGTAGTTTGGCCCTGTCAGTATGTTTTTATCTAGTAATAACTTAAGTCCGGTCATGTTGAATGGTCGCTGCAATTAGGAGAGAGAAAAGAAACACTTTAGCATGGTGCTCTTGCAAGTTTAGAGTGGTTTTAGTTTGTCTAAACTGGATGGCTCCCACTGTCTCTCGAATCCCTTCTCAAACCGTAAAGAAAGGATTAGTCGGGATCAATCTCACCGCACAATACTTGCTTAACCGTTCAGCCAGGCCAGTGTCGGTACTTTGAGGGAGGTTTTCCAACGCTTTCGCGAAGTTCCTTAATTAAGTAACCTCTTTTCCCTGTGGGCGTAGCCCCGCTAACACCTTTCTAGACACCTACTAGGTTTATAGCACTGATCGTTAAGTGAGAGTTTTCCCGAGGAGTAGCATATACTCACAGTAGGATCGGGATCCAAATATCATCGCGTGATAAAACCGAAGGAATCCTACCAAAATTATCACACTCCAAATGGTATGCAGCGCTAGCAAGTTTCAGTACTTATGAAACTCTCGATGTGGATTTTTGCCCCATGTTCTTATGACCTTGACTTTGGCCAAAATATCATAAGTCACATGTCAAGTTCTACCCGTCATTCTCCTGGTTAATTTGGACCCACCCGTACCTACCCTTGACTTTGGCCAAAATGGCAGCACGACTGTCCCAAACCAACGCATCTATCTATACTGCACATGAATATCCAATAGCTACCAATCACTATGCCTTGACTTTGGCCAAAATACATAGCTTGAATACTTTTGACCATTCATGTAGAATGACGGAGGGCTACGAATGGTTTTGGCGAAACCGTGAACGTAGTGAACTTGATATAATCGATGGAACGAGATAGCTTTTAAAAGGAGTGGTTCAAGCTCCGCGTTTAAAAGTTTAGTTTTGAAAAGAATCGAGTGGTTTTCAAAGTGTTCCAATCGACTTTTACTTGGTTTATTTGCTTTCATTAGTTCTTTTAATGCGTCCCATCATTTAATCCTACCATTGCAGAAAACAACCAAAATATGACGTACGCTTATGCCATTCGCATTCGCCACGGGGCCCCGTCATCATCCGTTAGGTTACTTAACTAACGACAGAGCGGGGGCTGGGCTAGCGCGGCTGTAAAACATAAGCAACGCTTAAATAGTTATAGTATAGATATATAGCAATGATAGACATTACAGATCACAGATGAATACATTGGATATACTAGGAATCCGCAATCCGTTCGAGCTTAGAACGAAAAGCGGATTACACGGTCACGGTGAATAGCCAAATACCCCACCCAAGACCCCTACGGGTGCGGCAAACTACCCACCAAGTACCCGAAGCGAAGCAACCTCCCTCAACACCGTGAGTAGGCCACTCGGCACTTCGAGATACCCGGTAGTTTGTGCTCCCCCTCCATGGGTCTATCCTAGGAGCAAAAACAGTAAAAAGAATTATACAATGACGGCTACAACCCCGACCTGGTTGTGCGGCCATACAAATAATATTACATCAATTTACATATTACAATGAATGAAAGAAAAAGAAACACTCATCTCATATCCACCCCGGCTATTCACCCGCGACAATCCAACACATTCATATACACATACCATCATCAAACACAGACTACAGATATGTATAACCCCCACTAATCGACGTATAGCGATTAGCCGACGTTCAATACATTTAAACATCACAGATATAACCCATTAGTCAAAATGTAGTGAAGTTCGATCAAAAATACGGATTTATAGGTCCCCAAAAACAAATTTCTTTTCTGGAAAACCTGGGCATAAATAAACCATCTTAAAAATCCTAAATCCATGTCAGAAGAACACTGCACCAAACTCGACCCTGAATCGAGTCAACTCGGCCGCGGTTGCGCGGCAATAGATTGCTATTGCCGCGGAACCGCGGCGCTTTGAACGATTCACTGGATCGTTTTTGGTGGCTTTCTTCACAAAACCCTGAGATGATTTTTGGAGTATGACTTTTTATTTTTAGAGCAGAAAAAATTTTAACAGAAACTTGGGTTTTGCATGTCGTAGTTTTGCGATTTTTCCGATCGAACTTCTATACACTTTACTACCTAGCTAGTTTATGTTTAGTTAGGCTCTGATACCACTGTAAGTCCACGTTGCCCACCCCGGTGCTTGCGGGGAGACGGAAAACGGAATAAAAATCGGATTTTTACTACTCTAGGCAACATGGACTAGACAAAGTCGGGATCTTTGCTAAACAAAAACTAGCTAAAGCAAACTAGAAACTAGCTAAAGGGTAGAATGGTTATACCTAGGGCTTTATGTCCTTCTCTCCTTGCTCCTTGGAGTAGTAGAAAGGGATCACCTTTGTCGTCTTCTCACGTCGAAGAAGGATCCACCCGAAAGCCTCAACCTTTGGCTTCAACTTCAAGCTAGAAGTAACTAGGGTGCTAGAAGTGCTAATCCTAGAACCCTAGATGAGAGTAGAGATTACTATGGAATGGTTTTTCTCAAGCTCAAGTGTTTCTCAACACATGAGAGGGGAGAGCTTGAGGAAGAGGAAGAGCAAGAGAGAGAAACTATATGATAGAATGAGAGAATTATGAAGCATTCTCACATATATGTGTGAATTATTGTGAATTGATAATTAGTGAGATAATTGTCATGGCTTAATCAAGACATGACCATTATCATTTCATTTTTAATGCAAATTGCAAGGATCAAAGAGCATCTTCCAAATGAAATGATGATGGTCAAAGTGTCAACCCAGGTCAACAAGTCAAGAATGTCAAATGGTCAACAACCATGACCATGCACAATTATATTAAACTAATATCAATTAACCATAATACACACATAAGTATTAGGGTTAATAAAATGACAATGGTCATCAACCCTAATGAAAGTCCTCTCCCTCTGTCTCAAGCAACTGTGCATACGCACCCGTATTCGTGATCCGAGGAATACTAATACAAAGAGATAAAACCAATCCCAAATCATATACTAGGATCTGGCTTAAATCAAAGCCCGCTAGTATAAGCTGTTCGGACAGCAAACGTGCACAAGTGCGCGGATGTGAACGAACCTTGTCGCAAAACCATGCGACCTCTACTCATTTTGCCTAAAGGCGAATAGCTCTCTGTATGGGACTCTGAAGACTCGACACTACGCTGGCAGTGGGTTTAACCACAGACCGCAAGCGGCACTAGCTGTACGTAACGGTCCCCAGGTAGATGCCGATAAGAAGACTGACGAGGTAACCCCATCTGAACTCCTACTGAGCCTGTATGTGACAGTCTCCGTACAGTCCGGTCTGTTCGTCTGATACATCGCATGGCGGGCCTAGGGGGCGGTGAACGTCAGTCCCCTAATAGCGGTACAAGTCGTGTCGGAGTGTAGCCCAGAACACCCTGAGATAACACTGGAAACCTACCAGTATATCTCGCTTGCCCTGGCCAGGGACTACTTGTATAATGGCTCTCCTGGACACAGCGCGATGTCAACCCCCAATACCGGGAGAGACGAATCCTGTCTAACCGTC
Organism: Agapanthus africanus; assembly: GCA_030015575.1. NCBI lineage: Eukaryota > Viridiplantae > Streptophyta > Magnoliopsida > Asparagales > Amaryllidaceae > Agapanthus > Agapanthus africanus. The sequence continues at coordinate 279,536,830 of JASDDO010000018.1, forward strand.
ACTGCCTCCAAATGCTTCGGGACTGCACCCAAAAACTACCTGTTTGCACGACTCCTTTAAGCCGTGGTAGGGTAGTAATCAAAGTGCAGTGGGAACACACTCGAGGCGAAGTGACAGTGTCAAGTCAGCGGACTAAGCTGTACTCATGTCACCTGGGAACTGATAACTGACGATAGGTATAATACCAACCAACAGTTCCCGACGAGTCCTGTCCAGTGTACTCGTAACCTAACGAGCACCCGCATACTATCTCAAGTACGACGTACTGACGGCTGTGGGACAGACCGTCTCCCACGCTGGGATGAGAAGCGCATACGCTAGTCTACTCCAGAGTATCGATGCCATGTCTCGATAGTCCAACGACTAGGGACCAGTATAAGGATGTGCTTATGGATTACCCAGCCCCCACGAGTGTGAGCGCCATCACAACGCTGGTAATCAAGCAATAATCCTAAGGGCTCTACAAATATGTATATCAGCGATATGCTAAAAGAAACACATGCACATATTAAAGCAGAGACAAACCAAGTAGCATACTACCATTTCGAGCAAGATTGTATATACAACTGTGAATATCCCAAGCTTCCATCAACTAATATACAAACTAGTATGATACGGTAATGGCCTCTAGGGCATATACACTAACACAATCAATATGCGAAGCAATGATGACATGATAATAGTATGCAATGACTATGCAATTGGGATATGAAAAAGTAGATATGAAACTATCATAGGGGTACACTAACATGTACTACCAATATATGAATCTATGTAAAGAATAGATAAGTGTGAGGTATGGGGTGGAATATGTCATTTCCACGGAAACCTGACATCGTGGCCGGATCACAATCCATCAAGACACTCAAATCCCAAATCCTCAAATCAGCCCCCAAGTTGGGCTCTCATATCATATAAGTCTCACATCTCCTCAATGTACAATATCGAATAGATCTCCTATATCCCGAATGTACAAATCATCAATCTCTTTCATATCCAATATCCAATCTCATTGAATCACCTATATCCCAAGTCGAATCTCAAATGATTTCTAACATCATATATTTATATATATATATTTGCAGAAGTAAAATATGATGGGGGCAATACACATATATTAGCGTCCCATTCCACTAATATTGGTGTAAGGGTATATATAACAACGGCTAAATCCCCTGTTATATATACAAAGGTATTAAAGAAATATCATGAAAACCATGTGCCAAGCATCGACACAGAAATCCTGATCACGTATCATACGCTATCCCGAAAGCACGAGTGCCTTGCTCTGACCCTCGCCTTTCGACGTATGCATACGTACATGACTCCAAGCGGTGTCTCCGTGATCCCCCGCCGAGTCATGGGTACTGTCACCGGTAGGTACTCGCCCGCTTCCCGGCTCAATCGGCAAAATCCATCGATCTTCTTGCCGAGGGGAACCATACCGGGCCCCACCATGTACTCTCATACGGCAACCACACCTCGTATGGAGTATATAATCAGCACCGATAAAACTCATGGTGGACGCGCAAATATCATCTCAAGGAAACCGGGTTTTTCAATGTATGCATAATTTCATGAACTCCCAGGGTTCCTAAATCCAGAAAACACCATGTAAAATCCAAATAAACAATGAGCAAATCCAGGAACAAATAAATGCGATATATCTGAATGTGAGCATATAAATGAGAACATGTAGCTGAAACCAGATGTATGCGAAATCAATAAGGTACAGCTAAGTATAGGTATCTATCTATAAGTAAAAGATGTCGTATACCCTCCCTGGGTATAAGTAAAATATGTACAAGGTATACCTATAAGCTAGATGTCAAGTATGATAAGCAATATAGTATCTATAAAGGGTTGTGTGTGACATGGCAATTATTGACGGTGTGTGTGTAGCATACAATCCGTGCCCGTGCAACATGAACCGTCAATAATATGTGCAGTGTCCTATGGCTGCTAGTCACAGTACAACTATATCAAGGAAATAAAGTAAAGGCGCAATTCTAACAATGACGTAGAATGTGCGACAGGTATTTGAATCCTAGCCCAGACGCATAACGCCATGCGGGCGATTCCCCTGTAGATGTTAAATCTACCCACCTACACTCCACGCTAGGTGAATCCTACCATCTTCTCCCCCCTGTAGCAGTGTCCGTAGTCTCCGCCTGCAAACCTGCAATTTAGACATGGAAAATATATATAAGCCAAATATTCCGCGAAACGCGATATCGAACCAAAAACGAGAAACTCGCATCGCGAACTAAACGCGCGTGTGCACGATACGCTAAAACGTGTGTATACGCGTCTAGAACAATCGCGACACGCTGGATCACAGAACCCACTCACGTATCGCGCAAACACAACGGACAAAAAAACGATATATAGTCCCAGATTTTCCTACAGGTCAAATATTACAAAACTAGACGTTCCAAAGCACTACAATACACTGCAGACAACCCTACCCAAAACCTCAAGACCCAACACCCTACTATGGCCGCAATTTGCGGCCAATAAGATTAAATCGGCGGCCAGAATTTGGGGGTAGGGGCTCGTGTTCTGGTGGTGTTGTCCATACCTAGTGAGCGTGTTCCAGTCTTCTTAATTTTTACCTGAAGGCCCCGGGTCAATAGCAGATCACAAAATGCTAATATATCGCTTTAAAATCACCAATTGCACAAAAGGCAAACCCTATGGTATTTTAGTGTAATCTGGGTTAAATCTCAGTTCAAGTGACCCCAATAACACTTAAATGGGTAGGGTTTACTAACACGATCATCAATTTGCCACCACATCTCACAAATCACCAAAACTAGCACAAAACTAGCTATTTACACTAATCGAAGCTAATCAATGCACAACTTAAGCAACTAGGGGATTGGGTTAGGAAGTATACCCTAAAGAACCCTAGAGAGCAGGTGAAGAAGTGAAAGGAGCTGCTGCAAGTGCTGGGGCTGCTGTTGCTACAGCTGCAGATTCTGCTGATGATGATGATGGCTGCTGCTGCTAACTGTGTTGTTGTTGTTGGTGATGCTGAGGTTGTTGTTGCTGCCCCTGGTGCAGCTGCCTTGCTTCTCTTATTGCTGCTGAAGCTCCTGCTGCTGCTGCTCTTGCTAATGTTGCTGAAGCTGGAGCTGCTGTTGCTGCTGTGAGTGCTGCTGCTGCTGTTGATGCTGCTCTGCTACAACTGATGTTGTTGTTGCTGCTGCCAGTGCTGCCTGCTGCTGATGCTGAGGCTGCTGCTTCAGCTGAAGGTGAGTGTGTATGTGTGTGTTTGAGAGAGTGAGAAAAATGAGAGGAGTGAAAAGGATGAGAGGCAAGAATGATAACACACACACACACAAGTCAACCCCCTACCCTCTCTCTCTCTTCATTAAATGAGGCATGGCAAAGGCCATCATGCCCCATAATGCACTCTCTCTCTCTCTCTCAAGGTCAACATTCAAACCATTTAAAAACCTTTTTTAAATTCATTTCATTTTAAAAACAACCATATACAAATAAAAACCCAAAAGCACCTAATACAATATTAAACTAGATTAAGGAATGGTTAGTTCACCATGTTGCTAATCATGGTTAAACCCCCAAAACAACCCTAGTTATCATTCACAAGTGTGTGCAAGGCTAGGAAAAATCTAATAAAATACTCAATAAATAGGGTAAAATATTTAAAACCCAAATTGGTAAACTTTTTATTAAAAACCATACATATAAAATATAATTAGCCACAAAACACATTCTAAGGTGTTACATTTGGTTTAAGCCAGATCCTACTATATGATTTGGGATTGGTTTTATCTCATTGTATTCGTGTTCCTCGGATCACGAATACGGGTGCGTTTGCACAGTTGACTGAGACAGAGGGAGAGGACTTTGATTAGGGTTAATGACCACTGTCATTTTCTTAACCCTAATGCTTATGTGTGAATTATGAATAATTGATATTAGTTATATATAATTGTGCATGGTTAGGGTTGTTGACCATTTGACCATACTTGACTTGTTGACTTGGGTTGACAAGTTGACCATCATCATTCCATATGAAAGATGCTCTTTGATCCTTGCAATTTGCATTTAATGTGAAATGATAATGGTCAAGTCTTGATTAACCATGACAACTATCTAGCTAATTATCTAATTTCATAATTCACCCATATTAGAGAGAATGGTTCATTATTTCTCTCATTCTATCATATTATTCTCTTTCCTCCTCTTCCTCTCTCTCAAGCTCTCCCCTCTCATGAGTTGAGAAACACATGAGCTTGAGATAAATCTCTCTAAAATAATCTCTACTCTCTTCTAAGGTTCTAGGATTAGCACTTCTAGCATCTTAGTTACTTCTAGCTTGAAGTTGAAGCCAAAGGTTGAGGCTCTCGGGTGGATCCTTCTTCGACCAGAGAAGGTGACAAGGTGATCTCTTTCTTCCACTCCAAGGAGCAAGGAGAGGACATAAAGCCCAAGGTATAACCTTTCTTCCATGTAGCTAATACTAGTTAGCTTGTAGTTAGTTTTTGTTTAGCAAAGATCCTCCTTTAGTTAGTCCATGTTGCCTAGTTCGATAAAAATCCGATTTTTATATCGTTTTCCGCCTCCCCGCAAGCACCGGGGTAGGCAACGTAGACTTACAGTGGTATCAGAGCCTAACTAAACATAAACTAGCTAGTTAGTAAAGTGTATAGAAGTTCGATCGGTAAAAATCGCAAAACCAAAATTTCAAAACCCTAAGTTTCTGTTGATTTTTTTTCTGCTCAAAAAATAATAAATCATATTTCAAAAATCGACTCAGGGTTTTGTCAAGAATCACACCAAAAACGATCCAGTGAATCGCTCAAAGCGCCGCACTTCCGCGGCAAGAACATGCCTTTTGCCGCGGAACCGCGGCCGTTTTGACTCGGTTCTGAACCGAGTTTGGTGCAGTATTCTTCTGCTGAGGTTTTGGGATTTTTAAGATGGTTTCTTTCTGCCCAGATTTTCCAGAAAAGAAATTTGTATTTGGGGTGCCTATAAATCCGTATTTTTGATCGAACTTCACTACACTTTGACTAATGTGTTATATCTGTGATGTTTATATGTATTGAACATCTGCTAATCACTATACGTCGATTAGTGGGGGTCATACATATCTGTGATCTGTGTTTGTTGATGATATGTGTATATGAATGCGTTGGATTGTCGCGGGTGAATAGCCGGGGGGTTTTGTGAGACGAGAGTTTTCTTTTCTTTCAATTCATGTAACATGTAAATTGATGTAATATTATTTGTATGGCCGCACAACCGGGTCGGGGTTGTAGCCGTCATTGTATAATTCTTTTTACTGTTTTTGCTCCTAGGATAGACCCATGGAGGGGGTGCACAAACTACCGGGTATCTCGAAGTGCCGAGTGGCCTACTCACGGTGTTGAGGGAGGTTGCTTCGCTTCGGATACTTGGCGGTGTAAGTGCACGGCGGCGCCCCGGCCGTCAATCCGACGGCCAAAAGCGGAAGCAGTGATAAACTTAAATTTTGCGGACTTAGCAAACCGGCACCACCGCGCACTAACCACCCGGATCGTAACCATTAACAAGTCTAAGCTAACTAGAAGATGGGTTAGAGATATACCGACGATCCAAGTCCTCCGGTCTTCTTGCCATCGTCCCGATCTCCTGCGGAATGTCCCGTCTCCTCCTCGCCGCCGGAAGTGCACCACATCGCCTACTTTGTTTACGGGCTCCCACCTCAATGCCGAGGCAACTCGGGCACGAAGCCGGCTACTCGACGTGCCCAAGGTTTGCTGTAGAATGTGTAGTAGAGGATTGTGTCTCATTTGGGGTTCATGGAGGTGCCTTTTGGTGGAGGGATGATACAAGGATTATGTGGAGGAACTTGTAGGCTTTTGGAGCATGAAATGAACAAGATTTCCACCCTCAAAAAACTTGGACAGCCCTTCCAAGGGGAAGGCCGGCCATGACATAAAGAGAGGAGAGAATGAGAGTGTCATATGCAAGATAATGAGAGAGCCATCCAATAATACCAAAAGGGAGAGAGAGAGAAGACTATCATGCAAAAGGAAATGATCACCAAATCAAAACCCACACTCAACCACCTACCACCAACCTCATCATCAACAACCATGATGATATACAAAGTCAAGCAATCATGAGTTTATGAAGTCAAATGATGGGACAAGTATCATGACATGATAATATGCAAAGACCCCCTCCACAAATGCTTATTTGCAACAATGAAAATAAGCCCTCCTCCACCAATCTTCGGCCAATGAACGGAACAAAGGAAATTGGCCGAAACGGAAAGCAAACTGGCAACTCCAAAAACTGGTCCCGTAATAAATTACAGGAAAACCCCGATACTGTGCATACACACCCGCATTTGTATTCCGACCGAAATACAAATGCAATGAGACAAAATCTACACTGTACTATACTAGGATCCGGTTTATACCAAAACCGGCTAGTAATATCTGTTCGATCCTGATCCGTGCAATACCGCACGTATCTGATCAAACCCTGCCATATAACCATACGGCCTATAGTACAAACTGTCCGATCCTGATCCGTGCAATACCGCACGTACCTGATCGGACCTTGCCATATCTCCATACGGCCTCTACAACCTTTCGCCCGAAAGCTGAGTAACTGAATGTGGGGGACTCTAAAGACTCATCAACACCTTGGTTGTGGATTTAACCACTAGCACGTCAGAGGTATAAGCCAATACGTAACGGGCTACCAGGTACTGACTAAAAGGGATGTCTGTGAGGGAACTCAGCCAGACAACCCTACTGAGCCTGTCAGTGACAATATCCGTGCAGTCCGGTCCGTTCGTCTATGAGTATCGCATGGCGGGCCTAGGGGGTTGGTAAAAGTCAGACCCCCAAAAGCGGTACAAGTCGTGTCGGAGTGTAGCCCAGAACACCCTGAGATACTACTGGAATACCTACCAGTAAATCTCCTTGCCTTGGCCAAGGACTTTGTGTAATGGCTCTCCTAGACACAGCACGACCTCACCCCCAATACCGGGAGAGACGAACCCCTGAAGATACGCTCACTGCCTCCATGTGGCTCGGGACTGTACCCAACTAAAACCTGTTTGCACGACTCCTTTGAGCCGTGGTAGGGTAGTAATCAAAGTACAGTGGGAACTCACACGAGACAAATGACGATCCCCAGGTCGATGAACTAACCTGCACACATGTCACCAGGGAACTGCCATCTGACGTCTGGTATATGACCAACTAGCATGTTCCCGGCGAGTCCTGTCCGGTGTACTCATAACCCAATGAGCACCTGTATACATCTTAGGTGATCCAACTGACACCAGTGGCTTGTGAGACCGGCCACCGCCCCTCGTCGGGGTCTCGACTGTATACACTAGTCTACTAATGGAGTATCGATGCCCAGTCTCGAAACTCCCACGACTAGGGACCTTTTAAGGATAAGCTTATAGACCCCCAGCTCCCACTTATATGATCGCCCTCATACTGCTGGTGGTCAAGCAAGAATCCTAGGGGCTCTATCAACGTGTAATAGCGACGTGTCAGGTCACTTAAAACAGCACACGATGATAAAGGTAAACCAGATAGCATACTATCATCTCGAGTAAGACTGTCCTACCGGGATAGGTCCTCCCTCAATCATTACAATCACGTACCTGTGACCTAATAATTGACTCTGAGGGCACTATCTCCAACAGGCGGGTAGTTTGCCGCACCCGTAGGGGTCTTGGGTGGGGTATTGGCTATTCACCGCGATCGTGTAATCCGCTTTTCGTTGCAGGCTCGAACGGTTTGCGGATTCCTAGTATATCCAATGTATTCATCTGTGATCTGTAATGTCTATCATTGCTATATATCTATATACGATAACTATTTAGGCGTTGCTTATGTTTTACAGCCGCGCTAGCCCAGCCCCCGCTCTATCGTCAGTTAAGTAACCTAACGGGTGATGACGGGGCCCCGTGGCGAATGCGAATGGCATAAGCGTACGTCATATTTTGGTTGTTTTCTACAATGGTAGGATTAAATGATGGGACACATTAAAAGAACTAATGCAAGAAAATAAACCAAGTAAAAGTCGATTGGAACACTTTGAAAACCACTCGGTTCTTTTCAAAACCAAACTTTTAAATGCGGAGCTTGAACCAATCCTTTTAAAAGCTATCTCGTTCCATCGATTATATCAAGTTCACTACGTTCACGGTTTCGCCAAAACCATTCGTAGCCCTCCGTCATTCCACATGAATGGTCAAAAAGTATTCAAGCTATGTATGTTGGCCAAAGTCAAGGCATAGTGATTGGTAGCTATTGGGTATTCATGTGTAGCATAGGTAGATGCGTTGGTTTGGGACAGTCGTACTGCCATTTTGGCCAAAGTCAAGGGTAGGTACGGGTGGGTCCAAATTAACCAGGAGAATGACGGGTAGAACTTGACATGTGAATTATGATATTTTGGCCAAAGTCAAGGTCATAAGAGCATGGGGCAAAAATCCACATCGGGAGTTTCATAAGTACTGAAACTTGCTAGCGCTGCATACCATTTGGAGTGTGATGATTCTGGTAGGATTCCTTCAGTTTTATCACGCAATGATATTTGGATCCCGATCCTACTGTGAGTATATGCTACTACTCGGGAAATCTCTCACTTAACGATCAATGCTATAAACCTAGTAGGTGTCTAGAAAGGTGTTAGCGGGGCTACGCCCACAGGGAAAAGAGGTTACTTAATTAAGGAACTTCGCGAAAGCGTTGGAAAACCTCCCTCGAAGTATCGACACTGGCCTGGCTAAACGGTTAAGCAAGTATTGTACGGTGAGATTGATCCCGACTAATTCTTCCTTTATGGTTTGAGGAGGGATTCGAGAGACAGTGGGAGCCATCCTGTTTAGACAAACTAAAAACCACTCTAAACTTGCAAGAGCATCATGCTAAAGTGTTTCTTTTCTCTCTCCTAATTGCAGCAACCAATCAAGATGACCGGACTTAAGTTATTACTAGATAAAAACATACTGACAGGGCAAACTACAAAGATTGGCTCAGGAATGTCAAGATGGCAATCACTTACGACAAGTTGGGGTATCTCCTTACCACCAAAGCTCCCCCTGTCCTAGGTCCCAAAACCAGTGTCGTAGATATGGAAATCTATAAGACCTGGGAAATAGATTGCGCGAAGGCCAAATGCCTCGTGCTTGCCTCGATGGACAATGAACATCAGAGGAGGCACGAGAATATGGACCTAGAGTCCATATTTCTTCATACAAAAGAACTGTATGGAGAGCAGTCTCGTATCGCCAGATACGAAGTGTCGAAGAAGTTGTTTTCGGCAAGGTTGGCCGTCGGATCATCGGTAGCGGAATACGTGCTTAAGATGATTGGCTACATAGAGGAGCTCGCGGAACTTGGGACCACGTTGGAGAATGAGCTCTATACGGACTTGATTCTCCAGTCCCTTCCTTCCACTTACACCCAGTTCATCCTGAACTTCAACTTACAGGAAAAGGAAGTTGAACTTTCAGAGCTCCTCAACATGCTGAGGAGTGCAGAGGGCACCCTAGAGAAAGGTAGGGAAACATCCACTTTGTTTGTAGGAGGATCTTCCTCTTCTAAGTCCAGGGCGAAAGCCAAGGGAAAGAAGAAGAAAGCCCCCGCCAAACCAAGGGGCGGTGTTAGTAAAGTGGATACGAAGGGAAAGGCAAAAGCAACAAAGGTAGCGGGAAAGCTTGTGGGGAAAGAAGGGTGCTTTTACTGTCACAAAAGTGGACACTGGAAACAGGATTGCAAGGCTTGGAAGGCCAGAACCCAGAATCTGAAGCGAGTTGCGGCTTCAGCTTCAGGTGTGTATGTTATTGAAAACTGTCTATCAATATACTCTACTTCCTGGGTATTGGATACCGGATCAGGATCTCATATCTGTAATTCTTTGCAGGCGTTGAGAAAACGTAGGTTTTTGAAGGCAGGTGACATGACCCTCAGAGTTGCAAACGGAACTAGCATGGATGCTGAGGCCATGAGGGACTATCACCTGGGAATGTCAGATGGACACTTTTTGCTTTTGCGTAGTTGTTATTTTGTACCAAATGCAACCTGTAATATCATTTCTGTATCTTTATTATCTAAAGAAGGTTATGAATTTGCATTTGTAAGTAATGTAGTGAACATTCACCTTAATCAGTTTTGATTGGGTCAGGTACATTAAATAACGGTATATACGTATTAAACCAACCACAGATTTTCAATGTCCAGAATACACACAAAAGAAAGTCTCCAGAAATCAATAAAACTTTCTTATGGCATTGTAGACTGGGTCACATCAATGAGAGAAGGTTGACTAAGTTACATACAGAAGGATATTTGGATCCGTTCGAATATCAGTCATATGCAACTTGTCAATCCTGTCTCAAAGGAAAGATGACAAAGACTCCATTCACTGGACACGGGGTAAGAGCGAGCGAGCTCTTGGGACTCGTACACAGCGACGTGTGCGGTCCAATGTCTATGCATGCACGAAGCGGTTATTCTTACTTCATTACTTTTACGGATGACTTTTCAAGGTACGGTTATGTCTTCTTTATGAAACATAAATCCGAGGCTTTTGAAAAATTCCAGGAATATAAGAATGAAGTTGAAAAACAAACAGGCAAAAGTATCAAGGCACTGAGATCTGATCGAGGTGGTGAATACTTGAGTGCCGAGTTCCTGGGTTACTTAAAAGAGAATGGAATTCTCTCTCAGCTTACTCCTCCATACACTCCGCAACATAATGGTGTATCGGAGAGACAGAACCGAACCCTATTGGATATGGTACGGTCCATGATGAGTAACGCTGAGTTGCCGCGATCGTTCTGGGGATATGTGCTAGAATCAGCTGCATACCTTTTGAACCGAGATCCTACTAAGACTGTGCCTACTACACCATATCAGATGTGGTGTGGGAAGAGACCCTATCTTAATCACATTAAGACATGGGGATGTCCAGCTTTTGTCAAAAAGCAGCATGCGGACAAGCTCGAGGCACGCTCAGTACAGTGCAAGTTTGTGGGATATCCAAAGAACTCCAAGGGATATTTCTTCTATTGCGAAGAGGAACAAAAGGTTTTTGTTTCTCGCCATGCCCACTTTCTAGAACACCAGTTCATAGAAAAAGAAATAAGTGGGAGCGCAATAGAACTGGAAGAAATTCCAGAACCATGAGCTATTACTGAAAGCTTAGTAGAACCAGAGGGTTCGAAAGATCAGGACATTCCCACGCCACTCCGCAGGAGTAGTAGGCAGTCTCATCCGCCCGAGAGATACTACGGTTTTCTCATAGACGGGGATAGAGAGGATTGCATCATAGATTGTGATGAGCCTACTAGCTTCCAGGAAGCCATTCAGAGCGTTGACTCAGTAAAATGGCTGGATGCAATGCGGACCGAAATGGAGTCCATGTACACCAACAAAGTATGGACGTTGGACATTGCTCCAGATGGGGTAAAACCTGTAGGATGCAAGTGGATCTTCAAAAGGAAGATTGGTGTAGATGGACAGGTTGAGACCTATAAAGCTAGACTGGTTGCAAAGGGTTTTTGTCAGAGACCTGGTTTGGACTATGACGAAACCTTTTCTCCAGTGGCTATGCTGAAATCCATTCGGATCCTTCTTGCCATTGCTGCCTTCCACGATTATGAGATTTGGCAGATGGACGTAAAGACCGCTTTTCTAAATGGACATTTAGAGGAGTGTGTCTATATGGACCAACCAGAGGTTTCATTCAGAGTGGGAGCAGCAGAAAGGTGTGCAAGTTGCTCAAGTCCATTTATGGACTAAAGCAGGCATCGCGGAGTTGGAACATCTGTTTTGATGAGACGGTCAAGGAATTTGGCTTTATCAAAAATCCAGATGAACCATGCATCTATTGTAAATTTGTAGCGAGAACTGTAGTATTCCTCGTTTTATACGTGGATGACATTCTCTTAATAGGAAATGACATTCCTATGCTACAATCTGTCAAGGGGTTCTTGTCACACAGGTTCTCCATGAAAGACCTGGGTGATGCCTCATACATTCCGGGGATCCGGATCTATCATGACAGATCCAAGAGGATTTTAGGACTCTCACAGTCCAGGTACATCGACACCATACTGAAAAGATTCAGTATGGAAGATTCCAAGCGCTGTAATCTATCGGCTTGTCACGGGATCACCCTCTCCAAAGAGATGTCTCCCAAGACTGATTTGGAGAGGGATCGCATGTCTATTATACCCTACACTTCTGCGGTAGGCTCTATAATGTATGCGATGTTGTGAACCGGACTAGATGTGGCTTATGCACTGAGTGTGGTAAGCAGGTATCAGTCAAACCCTGGGGAGAAACATTGGATAGCGGTAAAGAACATTCTCAAGTACCTGAGAAGGATTAAGGAGATGTTCTTGGTGTAAGGCAGAAAAGACCTCCAGATTGAGGCCTTTGCTGACTCCAGCTTCCAGAGTGATAAGGATGATTCCAAGTCCATGTCAGGTTTTGTCTTTACCCTTAATGGAGGGGCGGTGTGTTGGAAGAGCTCCAAACAGGAAACCGTTGCTGACTCGACTATGGAAGCGGAATACATCGCTGCATATGATGCCGCAAAAGAAGCTGTCTGGATAAGGAAGTTCTTGAAAGAACTTCAGGTGGTTCCGTCCATTGTTGATCCAATACCTCTGTATTGTGACAACAACGGGGCTATAGCTTTAGCGAAGGAACCCAGGTCCCATCAGAAATCCAGACACATCTTGAGACGGTATCACCTGATCAGGGAGATCGTGGATCGCCAGGAGATCGAGGTTCGGAGGGTTGCTTCAGAAGATAACACTGCAGATCTATTCACGAAGGCCTTACCCCAGACTCAGTTCGAGCGGCTGATCGAGATGATAGGTCTTCGATACGCCAGTACATGGCCTTAGTGCAAGTGGGTGATTGTTAGTGTATATGCCCTAGAGGCCATTACTGTACCATACTAGTATGTATATTATACTAGTATGTATATTACTTGATGGAAGCTTGGGATATTCACAGTTGTATATACAATCTTGCTCGAATCGGTAGTATGCTACTTGGTTTGTCTCTGCTTTAATGTGTACATGTGTTTCTTTTATTATATCACCTATACGCATTAATGGAGCCCTTAGGATCTTTGATTGATTACGAGCGTTGTGATGGCGCTCACACTCGTGGGGGCTGGGTAATCCATAAGCACATCCTTATACAGGTCCCTAGTCGTAGGACTATCGAGACAGGGCATCAATACTCCGGAGTAGACTAGCGTATGCGCTTCTCATCCCAGCGTGGGAGATGGTCTGTCCCACAGCCGTCAGTACGTCGTACTTGAGATAGTATACGGGTGCTCGTTAGGTTACGAGTACACTGGACAGGACTCGTCGGGAACTGTTGGTTGGTATTATACCTATCGTCAGTTGTCAGTTTCCAGGTGACATGAGTATAGCTTAGTCCGCTGACTTGACACTGTCACTTCGCCTCGAGTGTGTTCCCACTGTACTTTGATTACTACCCTACCACGGCTCAAAGGAGTCGTGCAAACAGGTAGTAGTTGGGTGCAGTCCCGAAGCACTTGGAGGCAGTGACGGTTAGACAGGATTCGTCTCTCCCGGTATTGGGGGTTGACATCGCGCTGCGTCCAGGAGAGCCATTACACAAGTAGTCCCTGGCCAGGGCAAGCGAGATATACTGGTAGGTTTCCAGTGTTATCTCAGGATGTTCTGGGCTACACTCCGACACGACTTGTACCCCAATTAGGGGACTGACGTTTACCGCCCCCTAGGCCCACCATGCGATGTATCAGACGAACAGACCGGACTGTATGGAGACTGTCACATTCTGGCTCAGTAGGAGTTCAGATGAGTTCACCTCGTCAGTCTTCTTATCGGCATCTACCTGGGGACCGTTACGTACAGCTAGTGCCGCTTGCGGTCTGTGGTTAAACCCACTGCCAGCGTAGTGTCGAGTCTTTAGAGTCCCACACAGAGAGTTATTCTCCTTTAGGCAAAATGAGTAGAGGTCGCATGGTTTTGCGACAGGGTTCGTTCACATCCGTGCACTTGTGCACGTTTGCTATCCGGACAGCTTATACTAGCGGGCTTTGGTTTAAACCAGATCCTACTATATGATTTGGGATTGGTTTTATCTCATTGTATTCGTGTTCCTCGGATCACGAATACGGGTGCGTATGTACAGTTGACTGAGACAGAGGGAGAGGACTTTGATTAGGGTTAATGACCATTGTCATTTTCTTAACCCTAATGCTTATGTGTGAATTATGAATAATTGATATTAGTTATATATAATTGTGCATGGTTAGGGTTGTTGACCATTTGACCATACTTGACTTGTTGACTTGGGTTGACAAGTTGACCATCATCATTCCATATGAAAGATGCTCTTTGATCCTTGCAATTTGCATTTAATGTGAAATGATAATGGTCAAGTCTTGATTAACCATGACAATTATCTAGCCAATTATCTAATTTCATAATTCACCCATATTATAGAGAATGGTTCATTATTTCTCTCATTCTATCATATTGATTCTCTCTCTTCCTCTTCCTCTCTCTCAAGCTCTCCCCTCTCATGAGTTGAGAAACCCATGAGCTTGAGATAAACCTCTCTAAAATAATCTCTACACTCTTCCAAGATTCTAGGATTAACACTTCTAGCATCTTAGTTACTTCTAGTTTGAAGTTGAAGCCAAAGGTTGAGGCTCTCGGGTGGATCCTTCTTCGACTAGAGAAGGCGACAAGGTGATCTCTTTCTTCCACTCCAAGGAGCAAGGAGAGAAGGACGTAAAGCCCAAGGTATAACCTTTCTTCCATATAGCTAATACTAGTTAGCCTGTAGTTAGTTTTTGTTTAGCAAAGATCCTCCTTTAGTTAGTCTATGTTGCCTAGTTCGAGCGTCCGACATGTGGACTGCCGTCACTGCTTGTTTGCAATTTGCATTTAATGTGAAATGATAATGGTCAGTTTTGTTTTATATGTACATTTGATATTGCGGGGTGAGCGTCCGACATGTGGACTGCCGTCACTGCCTGTTTGTATTATTGTTTTGGGGCACGACCGGGTCGAGGTCGATGTACCCGTTGTATGTATATTTTACTTTCTGTACTAGGATTACCTCGCGGAGGGGTGCACGGATAGCCGGGTTCTAGAGGGCAACGGGCCTGCATCTCTTGGCGTTGAGACAGGAGGGGGCTTTACTCTAGAATTGGCGGGCTATTCGCCGCACTCGTAGGGGTATAGGTTGTCCCAGGAGGGGTGCCTAAGTTACCGGATTCCGTGAAGTGCTGGGTGGTCCATTCACGTTGCTGAAGGGGACTGCCTGACTTCAGGTTTTGGCGGGTAACTTGCCGCGCCCGTAGGGGTCTAGGATTTTCATTGCACAGGCTATCCACACGACCAGGGGAACGTCGGGTTTCAGTAGCGGCTCTGTGAAACCCGGGGATCCCAGATATCTGTATTGTTCTGTGATGCTGGTTACATTTCTGTGATGTTGCATTTTATCACGCCTTGAGCAAAAATTATATATTATATATATACTAGTAGATGTTGTATATGTTTTGCATCCGCGCTGGTCCAGTCCCCGCTCTGTTGTTAGTTAGCTAACCTAACGGGTGATGACGGGACCCAGTGGCGAATGCGGATGGCATATACGTACGTCATTATTTTCGTTCTTTATTGGTGTGATCAATTGATGGGACTGCGTTGATTTGGATCAATGCAAGATAAACAAACCTATTCTGATGTTGTTGGAACACTTTTCAAAAAGCTGTTATTGCAAGGGCGTTCTCTTTTGTTTTGCATCGTGGTATTCAGTTGGAATATCCTGCTCCTCAGTCGACGAGGCAAGGGCCGAGATCCCTTCACCGGGAGTGACCCCTTGGACAAAAGTTTCCGTCAGGGTAATAACTTCACTATAGCCGATTACTTTTGCTTTGCATCATGGTATTTAGTTGGAATATCCTGCACCCCATCCTACGGGGAAAGAGCCGAGATCCCTTCACCGGGAGTGACCTCTTTAGCAAAGGTTTCCGTCACTATATTTTTAAAAGCTATTCGGTTCCTTCAACGATATCAAGTTCATTGCGTTAAAGGTTTTCGCCAGAAACCATTCGTAGCCCTCCGTCGTTTCATATGGATAGTCAATAGTATTCAAGCTGTGTTTGTTGGCCAAAGTCAAGGCACAGTGTTTGGTAGCTGTTGGCTATTCATATGCAGCATAGATAGATGCGTTGGTTTGGGACAGTTGTATAGCCTTGTTAGCCAAAGTCAAGGGCTTGTGCGGGTGGGTTCAAATCAACCTGGAGAATGACGGGTAGAACTTGATATGTGACTTATGATTTGTTGGCCAAAGTCAAGGTCATAAGAGCATGGGGCAAAAATCACATCGGGAGTTTCTAAAGAAACTGAAACTTGCCAGATATGCGCATACCTTCTGGAGTGTGATAGTGTGAGCGGATTCCGTCACGTTATCATGCGATGATAGTTGGATCCCGATTCCCACTGATGAGTTGGTTTACTCCTCGGGTGATCCCGGCTAATTCTTCTTTCAGGTTTGGGGAAGAATTTGACGTTACAGTGGGAGGTTTCCAGATTAGATAAAGTGATAACCATTCTGATCTAGGTTAGAGTGCACGCTGAGTGTTTCTTTTCTCTCTATCTTTGGCAGCGACCATTGACCCGACCCTAGACTATGACTGTAGGGTTCCTAGGCACACAAGAGAGGTCTCACAAGGCATCAACCATGCCAATTTCAAATTTTACGGTGCCTACAAACCCTAAACTACGGATCGTCGGCTAGAAGTCTAGGCGAAAAACAAACTAGTTAACACTTAACTAAAAGTTTAACGGAAATACAACCTTTGTAGATCCGGTCCTCCACCTCCACGGCTCCGCAACGAGGTCGTCTCCGCTGTCCAAATCAAATCCGGGCTCTAGAGTCGGCTTCGTCGGAGAATGGGCAAGCTAGGTCGTCGATGTCCATGCCGAAGATGATCTACGTCGAGGCATCGCTAAATCAAGCTCACAACTTCACCAAGTCAAGAAACTTGTGAAGTAAACACACTCTACTACTTGGCAAGAGGTAGAGGATGAAGAAATAGGAAGTGGGTAGACTTTAGTTTTGGATTTCTCACTCATTTCCATCACTTGCCATTGATGGGGCAAGCTTTCTTCACTTGAAGCAAGGAAGAAGAAGAAGGAAAATAGTTATGATAAGTTAATTCTAAAATGAAAAGAATAATCCATTCTTATCATCTTAGAACCATGGTTTAGTGTAGAGAATTAATCATGGTTGAGTGGTATGGTTAGGGTTAAGGATGAGATAAGAATAGTGGACTAAGTCAAAGCTTCATGAAGCTTTAACTAAACAACAAAAGAAGCCACCATCCTTTTCTCATTCTTTTATTCATTTATCAAAAATAAATGGATAACTAAATAAGATAAATGAATAACTAAATAATAAACCCTAACCAAGGTTTAATACTTTACACTTAACCAAAAAGCATGTATCATCAAACATGATACAAGCAAGTGCACAAAATCATATCACATATATAATGCGCACATCCCGAGTGAGAAAATCCATTTAAAGTGAACCAATACTAGTTAGTGCAAAGTAATATATCAAATATATAATTATGCATTAAATCATTAAATCAACACTTGATTCAATGATCCGGTCATGTCGCACACAACCGACTAGTACACAATGTATCGGCTTATCGAATCAACGCTTGAATCGATAACTAGGTTATATCGCATACAACCATTCGATACATTCATCGCGAGAATGAAATACGGTATCACATACACGCATTATTCTCGGTCCCGCACATATCTCATATGCGCTCCTATTTCGTTTCGCTTGAGCCAGGAAACCTCTGTGTAGGACTCTAAAGACTCGTCAATACGCCGGCAGCAGATGATGATCATATCAAACACCCACAAGCCGCAAGCGGTCTGCTAAACGTAACGGCCACCCGGGTATTGAGCGATCTGAAGATCGACGAGCAAGCCCGCTCACACTCCAGTGAATCCGACCAGTAACACTACCGTACAGTCCGGTCTGATCGTCTGATATGTCGCATATCTCGCCTAGGGGTGGTAAACGTCAGACCCCAATAGCTCAATAAGTCGTGTCGATATGAGGTCTATAACTATTCGAGAAACTACTGGTAACACTTACCAGTAAATCTCAGCAACCCTGGCCAGGGATTTCCTGTTATAGCCAATCGAACACAGCGCAACATCAACCCCCTATACCGGGAGAGACGAATCCCCTCATATCGCTCATTGCCTCCATGTGACTCGGGACTGTACCCAAAAACCACCGTTTTGCACGCCCTCTTGGACGTGGTAAGATGGAAATCAAAGCACAGTGGGAACCACACAAGACTCTATGACGATCTCGGGTCAACAGACTACTCTGTACCAGTGTCACCAGAGAACTGCCATCTGACGTGAGGTATAATACCATCTGGGAGTTCTCGGCGAGTCCGTCCAGTGTACCCAGTCTCAACTGAGCACCCGTATATCATCTCCGATGTCAAACACCAATGGATATGGGATCATCCATCGCCCATCTGTATGGGTCGAGAAGGTATACGCTAGTCTACTCTGGTGTATCGATGCCCCGTCTCGATACACCCACGACTAGGGACTTTGAAGGATGTACTTATGGACTACCATGTCCCCACTAGTATGATCCGCATCATAGTCCAGGTAGTCAAGTACAGATCCTAAGGGCTTTACCAACATGTAACAGAGAGACAATCAGCATACACGTTAAGGTAAAGTTCAACCAGATAGCATACTATCATGTCGAGCAAGAAAGTCCTCCCTATATATGTCCCAGCATCCACTACAATATACATCCTATGTACAGTAATGGCCTCTAGGGCATACATATAACTAACAATCTCCCACTTGCACTAGGGCCATCTGTAGCAGTGGTTGCAGTATCTCATACTCAACCATCCCATAAAAGTCTCTCTCTGGGAAAAGGCCTTTCGTGAGTGGATCCGCTGTGTTGTCCTCTGAGTCTACTCTCCTGACCTCGATCTCCCTGGAGATCAACCATCTCCATGATCAAGTGATACTGCCTTAGAATATGCCTGGATCACTGATGGGACCGGCGTTCCTTGGCATAAGCCACAACTCCATTGTCACACAATGGTAGGAACGTAGTTCATCTCATGAACCAATATACACCCAAACAGCCTCTTTTGGTAGCATCTTAAGTAGCGATGTATCCTGCCTTTATCGTCTAGTATGCCACGGTATCTAGCTTGGAACTCTTCCAACATACCGTCCCTTTACTGAGGGTAAAGACAATGCCTGTGACTGACACTCAGTCGTCTTTATCACCCTGGAACCCTTCCAGTGATTCTCCCCAGGATCGATTGATACCATCTCACTACTACTAGTGAGAATCCTAACATCCAATTAGATCTATCTCATAGATCCAAAATCCAGGATTTAGTAGGTATCACTTTAATCCTATATGGAGAATCTTTGTGATAAGCGGAGATTGATCGAGCGTAGCATAAGAAACTCCTTTCTTATCAAGAGTATGTCATCCACGTACTCTACGAGGATCGTCACCATACTCCCTACTACCTTTTTGTATATACAAGGTTCATCTACCATTTTGATGATGTCAAACTCCTTGACTAATACATCAAAACAGACGTTCCAACTCCGCGATGCCTGCTTTAATCCTATAAAGCATCTTGCACACGTTTCCGCTGCTCCCACTGTCTACGAAGCCCTCTGGCTGTGTACTTATAGACGCACTCTTCTAAAACATCATTTAGAAAAGCAGTCATGACACCCAACCACCAGATATCGTAGTCATGGTATGTAGCCGTGACAAGTAGGATCTGGATGGACTTAAGCATAACTACTTGAAAAGGTTTCATCATTATCCACGCCTGGTCAATGACGAAAACCTTTAACAAGTCTAGCTTTGAAAGTCTCAACTTTTCCATGTACACCAAGTAATCTTCTCAAGATATACCTGCTCCTGATGGGAATTTAACCCTTCAGATATAGCAACTAAAGTCCATACTTTGTCGGTGTATAAGGATTCCATCTCAGATCGATAAACATCCAGCCATTCTTACAGAGTCTCACTCCTGATGGCCAGCTCGAAACTAGTTAGGTCATCATCTCATGATGTAATCCTCGCTCCCACTGTCATAGAGAAACCGAAGTATCTCTCAGGTGGGTGAGGAACCCTACTAGATCGGCGGAGAGGCTGAGCTTCGTTGGAATCTACTGAATCCTTTGGTTCTATCAAATCATGTGCTGTAGTTTGTATAGCTGGAACATTTCCAGTTCTACATAACAGACCTTGCCTCGAGCTTGTCCGGATTTTGCTTTTAGACATAGGACGGACAATCCCCAAATCTTAACTAACTTAAGACATGGGTTCTTCCCATTCCATATCACATATGAAGCGGTAGGCAACTGATTTGATTAGAACCCTATTCAATAGGTATGCAGCTTCTCAAGTGCATAACTCCCTTAAGGAAAAAGGTAACTCAGCAGTACTCATCATAGAGCACACCATATCATATAGGGTGTGATTGCTCCGCCCCGATATACCATCGTGCTATGGTGTATACGGAGGAATAATGCTGAGAGAGAATCTCATTCTCCTTTAGAATAGTCCAGGAATTCCGTACTCAAGTATTCTCCTCCCTGATCACATCAAAGGACATAATACTTATACCCGTATTCTGGTTCTCTACTTCTCGCTTATATTCTGTGAATATCTCAAAAGGTTCGGACTCATGTTTCAACAGGAACATATGACTGAATCTTGAGAGATTATCAGAGAATGTAATGAAGTACAAAGAACCTGTCCTGGCATGTGTAGACAGGGGACCTTACATACATCAACATGTATCAATCCCAAGAGTTCACTAACTCTTTCTCTGTTTCCAATAAACGGAGCTATGGTCATCTTATCTTTGTGACATGACTGGCGAGTTTCACAAGATGTAAATTCAAACTGATTTAAATATGCATCTATATGTAACTCTAGCTAGTCGGGTCACATTGATCTGACCTAGTCTACAATGCCTCAAGAAGAATTCGTTCATATCTGAACTCTTCCTCTTGTGTGTGTTCCATATAATAAGAACTGTAGTTTGATTTAGAACATCAATGCTTTTAGATAACGTGCCTGAACCGATCAACTTTTGATATAGGAAATGTTCAAAACATTATCCAACAATACAAAATTTTATCGTTTCTTTACTAATAAAGAGACAGATATGATTTTGTATATCAGGTTCGGTATCTAATAACATTCGTTCAGAATCAATGTATTGATAATACAGGGTGACAGTGACCAACAGACTTGGCTGCAACTCTTGCCCCGTTTTCTGCCTCATGAAACTTATCACCCGTTCTCAGTTCTCTACCTATCTGTAGCCCTATGTAACAGATTACATATCTGGGATCCTGATCTGGTATCACATACCCAGGACGTAAAGGATACTGAGAAACAGTTCTTTGTAACGAACACACCCGAAGATGATGCATCAGCATGCACTTTCTTCGTTTGGGCGGCACGGGAATTCTGGTAATCCCCAATTTCCTGCTCTGTCTTATAACAATTATAAGTTGGAGCGGGACCAACGTTCCCCAGCTCAGTATAACAAGCGGGTTCGGTCAATAATCCGTATTATTATCTTGATTAAGGCGTGATATGGTCGCTACCTGGAGAGAGAGAAGAAAACACTCAGCGTGCGCTCTGTCAAGAATAGATTGGTTTTTATTTTATCTAATCAGGATGGCTCCCACTGCTTTTTATCAAATCTTCCTTCAAACCCTAAAAGGAAAGACTAGCCGGGATTAATCACACACTACAAGTTCGCCAATCTTTCAGCCAGGCCAGTGTCGGTACTTTGAGGGAGGTCCCCCGTGCTTTCGCACGAACCTAATTAATGTAAACCTCGTTTTCCCAGAGGCGTAACCCCGTTGACACCTTTCTAGACACCTACTTGATCGGCTAATTGTAATGTATAAAACTCTCCCAGGAGTAACTCTTATTCGCAGTGGGTATCGGGATCCAACTATCTCATAGAAGGTATGCAATCTCATTGCAAATTTCTACACTTGAAATTCCCGATAATATTTTGCCCCTAACGTGCTATGACCTTGACGAAAGCCAACAAACCATAGCCCGCTAGTCAAGTTCAACCCGTACATTTCTTGATCGAATTAAACCCACCCGCACGACCCTTGACGAAAGCCAACAAAGCCGCACAACTACCCTAATCCAATCGCATCGTATGCTAGCAGATAAGCAGCATATAGCTACCGCACACTGCACCTTGACGAAAGCCAACAAATGCAGCACGAATACTATATACAACTTATCTGAAATGACGGAGGGCTACGACAGGTTTTTCTGAAAACCTATTGCGTAATGAACTTGATATCGTTGTAGGATCGAATGAATTTTAAAATGGAGTGCTTTTGAGGCTTTTCTAGTTTTGCTAAAGGAGTCACTCCCGGTGAAGGGATCGTCGGTCCTTTCCTCGTCGAATGAGGTGCGGGATATATCATATATATCGCTGTGCAAAGCAAAAACACTTAAAAGCAATCAAAGGACAAACCGAGTGTGTAGCATCTGCCAGTCATTGCTAAAGGAGTCACTCCCGGTGAAGGGATCTCGGTCCTTTCCTCATCGAATAAGGTGCAGGATATATCACATATACCGCTGTGCAAAGCAAGAACTGTAGCTACCTGTTTTATTTTGAAATTCGATTCTACAACATCTTAGGTTTCTTTTATTTTCATTAATCTCATTAATGAAGTCCCATCATTTAAGTACCTAAACATCACAGATAAATACGACGTACACTTATGCCATCCGCATTCGCCTCGATGTCCCCTCGTGCACCGTTAGGTTAGGTAACTAACGGCAGAGCGGGGCAGGGCTAGCGCGGGTGTAAAACATAAGTAACGTCTATATAATATATCATATATACTATATACTGTATCTATCACAGAACATCACATGATCACATCACAGATATCGCAGCAGAAGAAACATATGAAATATTGGATATACTAGGACGTCCGTGTTTTCAATACGAGCCAGTATAAAACACGGATTCCACGGTCGTGATGAATAGCCAAACCCACACCCCTAGACCCCTACGAGAGCGGCAAGCAACCCTACCAATTCTGGAGTTAGGAGACCCGGACTCGACTCCTCGAGTTGGTCTCCCACTGGACTCCAGAACCCGGTTACTTATGCCCTCCTCCTTGGGTCTATCCTAGTGCGGAAAAGTAAATAATATACAACGGGTGACAACTTCCGCAACCTGGAAGCGCCCCAATAAAAGAATATTACATACAAGTTTTTACATGAATGAAAATGAAAAACACTCATCTCACATAAAAACCCCCGGCTATTCAAACACGACGATCCAATATAACATATCCAGCAACACATAACATCATATGTCATCAACGTAAGTAAATATGCGCATCCCAATTATCGTTGACATATAGCAACGAAACCGGCGATATCACATATTACACTTACGGTCACAGAAAAGAAAGTGTAAAACTACAACAGTTGGAATCCGCAACCTCCTCAGACATCGCATGCCTGACCAAATGAATTACTTAGACATCGCATGCCTAACAATTATAAACCTCGCATTTTAGTCTCAAAATCGAAAACACTTTTCAATATCAAGTCGGGCAATTCAACAAGATTCCCGACATCCTGATCGAATACTCGTCGCAAACTTCAGTAGGCGGCCGCACCCCTGATACCGTCGACGAAGTGCACCAAGGCGGAACACCGCTACCGCGAGCATCCGGACGGATGCTTTCGGCGACGGGGTTCTCCTACAGTCACTTGGTCGGGGCTATGGAGCGAGGCTGTCTATTAAGTTTACCCGGCGAGTATCCGCGTACGCTACGTGATTGCGACGGACTTTTGATCACATCAAAATTCCGTGGCAACCGATCAAGTGAGAATAAATTGCTACGTTTATAACATTCATTTAGTTATCTCATAACTTTTGTGAATTCCAATTATTGTATCCCATTTCGGATAAACAGAAAATGTTAAACTTTTCGATCGAACAATCTAACACCCAAGTTTTCCCGATACAGCTCAATACATGAAATAAGTCTAACAACATTCCGTTCGTACCTCAGTACCAACGGTCCAGCCGTAGAAGGGTCAAGCCAACGCCTCACATGTGGCACGCCGTACTGCCCCAAACCCGAAGGTTCAAAGGGCAGTTCAAGACGGTCACATAATCGAGTTAAGGTTTGTTGTCTTCTAGAGGGACCATCGCGTTACTTGCACTACTTAGAACGTCGTTAAACCACGGAAAAATCCAACACTTGGAAATTTCCCGACAGGGGAAAAATTGGGTATTTATATCCGGTCGAACTATTTAACATATTCTAATAATTATCCGGAAAGCCACAAAAGACGAAATTTGATAATCCGATCGAAATACCGAATCCCCAAAACAACTGCAGATAATTTAACTCTGGAGTCAAATTAAAATTCCCAGAAAACTCAGAATAATAAATCAGGTATTACTGTCCAAATAAGTGGGGATGACGTCATCAATTATGCGCGGAACCGCCGCAGAACTCATGAATATGCCGCGGATCCGCGCTAAAATACACTGTTCATAGGAAACGATTTGCACAGTAATTCTTAGATTTTATTTCTGATTTTTTTAGGCATTTTTAATTGACAAAAAACCACAAATTACAGAAATGTCCAGAGAGCATGGTAATGGTTTGGGTTTCGGGTCGATCGGACTTCAAATCGCGTCTAGACTTCGCCTAAGGCTCTAGCTTGGCTCTGATACCACTGTAGGGTTCCTAGGCACACAAGAGAGGTCTCACAAGGCATCAACTATGCCAATTTCAAATTTTACGGTGCCTACAAACCCTAAACTACGGATCGTCGGCTAGAAGTCTAGGCGAAAAACTAACTAGTTAACACTTAACTAAAAGTTTAACGGAAATACAACCTTTGTAGATCCGGTCCTCCACCTCCACGGCTCCGCAACGAGGTCGTCTCCGCTGTCCAAATCAAATCCGGGCTCTAGAGTCGGCTTCGTCGGAGAATGGGCAAGCTAGGTCGTCGATGTCCATGCCGAAGATGATCTACGTCGAGGCATCGCTAAATCAAGCTCACAACTTCACCAAGTCAAGAAACTTGTGAAGTAAACACACTCTACTACTTGGCAAGAGGTAGAGGATGAAGAAATAGGAAGTGGGTAGACTTTAGTTTTGGATTTCTCACTCATTTCCATCACTTGCCATTGATGGGGCAAGCTTTCTTCACTTGAAGCAAGGAAGAAGAAGAAGGAAAATAGTTATGATAAGTTAATTCTAAAATGAAAAGAATAATCCATTCTTATCATCTTAGAACCATGGTTTAGTGTAGAGAATTAATCATGGTTGAGTGGTATGGTTAGGGTTAAGGATGAGATAAGAATAGTGGACTAAGTCAAAGCTTCATGAAGCTTTAACTAAACAACAAAAGAAGCCACCATCCTTTTCTCATTCTTTTATTCATTTATCAAAAATAAATGGATAACTAAATAAGATAAATGAATAACTAAATAATAAACCCTAACCAAGGTTTAATACTTTACACTTAACCAAAAAGCATGTATCATCAAACATGATACAAGCAAGTGCACAAAATCATATCACATATATAATGCGCACATCCCGAGTGAGAAAATCCATTTAAAGTGAACCAATACTAGTTAGTGCAAAGTAATATATCAAATATATAATTATGCATTAAATCATTAAATCAACACTTGATTCAATGATCCGGTCATGTCGCACACAACCGACTAGTACACAATGTATCGGCTTATCGAATCAACGCTTGAATCGATAACTAGGTTATATCGCATACAACCATTCGATACATTCATCGCGAGAATGAAATACGGTATCACATACACGCATTATTCTCGGTCCCGCACATATCTCATATGCGCTCCTATTTCGTTTCGCTTGAGCCAGGAAACCTCTGTGTAGGACTCTAAAGACTCGTCAATACGCCGGCAGCAGATGATGATCATATCAAACACCCACAAGCCGCAAGCGGTCTGCTAAACGTAACGGCCACCCGGGTATTGAGCGATCTGAAGATCGACGAGCAAGCCCGCTCACACTCCAGTGAATCCGACCAGTAACACTACCGTACAGTCCGGTCTGATCGTCTGATATGTCGCATATCTCGCCTAGGGGTGGTAAACGTCAGACCCCAATAGCTCAATAAGTCGTGTCGATATGAGGTCTATAACTATTCGAGAAACTACTGGTAACACTTACCAGTAAATCTCAGCAACCCTGGCCAGGGATTTCCTGTTATAGCCAATCGAACACAGCGCAACATCAACCCCCTATACCGGGAGAGACGAATCCCCTCATATCGCTCATTGCCTCCATGTGACTCGGGACTGTACCCAAAAACCACCGTTTTGCACGCCCTCTTGGACGTGGTAAGATGGAAATCAAAGCACAGTGGGAACCACACAAGACTCTATGACGATCTCGGGTCAACAGACTACTCTGTACCAGTGTCACCAGAGAACTGCCATCTGACGTGAGGTATAATACCATCTGGGAGTTCTCGGCGAGTCCGTCCAGTGTACCCAGTCTCAACTGAGCACCCGTATATCATCTCCGATGTCAAACACCAATGGATATGGGATCATCCATCGCCCATCTGTATGGGTCGAGAAGGTATACGCTAGTCTACTCTGGTGTATCGATGCCCCGTCTCGATACACCCACGACTAGGGACTTTGAAGGATGTACTTATGGACTACCATGTCCCCACTAGTATGATCCGCATCATAGTCCAGGTAGTCAAGTACAGATCCTAAGGGCTTTACCAACATGTAACAGAGAGACAATCAGCATACACGTTAAGGTAAAGTTCAACCAGATAGCATACTATCATGTCGAGCAAGAAAGTCCTCCCTATATATGTCCCAGCATCCACTACAATATACATCCTATGTACAGTAATGGCCTCTAGGGCATACATATAACTAACAATGACTCAGTGACCAAGATTAACCGAACCTTCTTTAACACTGGCTTTTGGATTGTCAGAGTTGCAGACCTCATTGCCACTCCTACTTTTACCCTTTTCTCCAGGACACCCCGTATTACTACGAACGTCCACTTCCATTGGAAAAAACCATCGTATGGTTATATACGAACTCGAAGGAATTTATTCGAGGATGGTTTCCGGTTCTGGAGAAAA
The DNA here is from genome assembly GCA_030015575.1 of Agapanthus africanus. NCBI lineage: Eukaryota > Viridiplantae > Streptophyta > Magnoliopsida > Asparagales > Amaryllidaceae > Agapanthus > Agapanthus africanus. The sequence goes on from JASDDO010000018.1 coordinate 279,564,159, forward strand.
CGAATAGGATTATTCAGTTGTCTTTTCCTTTTACCTTCTCTCAGGTTGCGAGTACTCCTTGGTTTAGGAGATAGTACACCTATTACGCAAATTGGATAGTCTTTTTCCAAACCTTAGGCTGGTGCCAAACGGTAGGGAATGAAGAAAACCAATTAGCCTAAACGGTGTACAGAAGGTATTAAGTTAAGACAAAAAAAGGGATTAGTAAGAGGGCATGTTGCCTAGTTCCGCCTCCCCACAAGCACCGGGGTGGGCAACGTGGACTTACAATATGTGCGAACCGAGATTGATATGTGTATATGATACCGTATTCCGATCTCGCGATATAGGTTATATGTGATATAACCGAATTGTTGAATCAAGTGTTGATTCAATGATATGTTATATGTATATGTGATATGCATATAAATGATATTAGTCAGTCGTATGCGATACAGCCGGGTTATTAAATCAAGTGTTGATTTAATAATTTAATGTGTAATTATATATTTGATATATTAATATACATTAACTAATATTAGCCCACTTAAGAAAATGTTTTCTCTTTGTACATTTAATATATATGTGATATATGTTAATGTATTTATTTTGTGTCATGCTAGATGATACATTGGACTTGGGTGCATGAGACTCATACCATACTTAAGATAATGTGGGGTTTTAATTATTAAGGGAAAATCAAAATTAGGTGGTAATTAGTCATGGCTTGAAGCTTGGAGAAGTTTGTAGAAACCATTGACTTAGTCCACTAATTTTGTTTTACTCTAGATATTTAATAACCTAACCACTATTTTTTGTAAGTGCACGGCGGCGCCCCGGCCGTCATTCCGACGCCGGAATGCGGAAGCGGTGAAAAACTCTATCTTTTGCGGACTTAGCAAACCGGCACCACCGCGCACTAAACACCCGGATCGTAACCATTAACAAGTCTAAGCTAACAAGAAGATGGGTTAGAGATATACCGACGATCCAAGTCCTCCGGTCTTCTCTTCATGGTCCCGATCTCCTGCGGAAAAGTCCCGTCTCCTCCTCGTCGCCGGAAGTGCACCACATCGCCTACTTTGTTTACGGGCTCCCACCTCAATGCCGAGGCAACTCGGGCACGAAGCCGGCTACTCGACGTGCCCAAGGTTCGCTGTAGAATATGTAGTCCTCAAGTCTCACTTTTGGGGTTATGGAGTTGCCTTTTGGTGGAGGTATGAAACATGAACTTTTTCTAGGTGAACTTGGGGATTTTTCTAACATGAAATGAACAAAAATCCCCATGAGAAATTCTTGGACAGCCCCATATCAAGAGTGGCCGGCCAAGTCTAGAGAGGAGAGTGAGAATGAGAGTGTGTGCAAAAGAAAATGAGTGGAGCAACCATCATCTCCAAGAGAGAGAGAGAGGAATGGTTATGATGCAAAAGGGAATGATTACCACAAATCCAACACTCAACACCACCATCATCACCTCACAAAGTCCAACCATGATGAGAAAGGAAAAGTCAATGATGGTGCACATCATGAAAACCATCATGATACCAATATAAGCAAAGACCCCCTTCCACAAAAGCCTATTTGCAACAATGCAAATAAACCCTCCTCCACCAATCTTCGGCCAATGAACGGAACAATGGAAATTGGCCGAAACGGAAAGCAAACTGGCAACTCCAGAAAACTGGTCCCGTAATAAATTACAGGAAAACCCCGATACTGTGCATACACACCCGCATCTGTATTTCGACCGAAATACAAAATGCAATGAGACAAAATCTACACTGTACTATACTAGGATCCGGCTTATACCAAAGCCGGCTAGTATTATCTTGTTCGATCCTGATCCGTGCAATACCGCACGTATCTGATCGAACCCTGCCATATAACCATACGGCCTATAGTACAAACTGTCCGATCCCGATCCGTGCAATACCGCACGTATCTGATCGGACCTTGCCATATCTCCATACGGCCTCTACAACCTTTCGCCCGAAAGCTGAGTAACTGAAATGTGGGGGACTCTAAAGACTCGTCAACACCTTGGTTGTGGATTTAACCACTAGCACGTCAGAGGTATAAGCCAATACGTAACGGGCTACCAGGTACTGACTAAAAGGGATGTCTATGAGTGAACTCAGCCAGACAACCCTACTGAGCCTGTCAGTGACAATATCCGTGCAGTCCGGTCCGTTCGTCTATGAGTATCGCATGGCGGGCCTAGGGGGTTGGTAAAAGTCAGACCCCCAAAAGCGGTACAAGTCGTGTCGGAGTGTAGCCCAGAACACCCTGAGATACTACTGGAATACCTACCAGTAAATCTCCTTGCCTTGGCCAAGGACTTTGTGTAATGGCTCTCCTAGACACAGCACGACCTCACCCCCAATACCGGGAGAGACGAACCCCTGAAGATACGCTCACTGCCTCCATGTGGCTCGGGACTGTACCCAACTAAAACCTGTTTGCACGACTCCTTTGAGCCGTGGTAGGGTAGTAATCAAAGTACAGTGGGAACTCACACGAGACAAATGACGATCCCCAGGTCGATGAACTAACCTGCACACATGTCACCAGGGAACTGCCATCTGACGTCTGGTATATGACCAACTAGCATGTTCCCGGCGAGTCCTGTCCGGTGTACTCATAACCCAATGAGCACCTGTATACATCTTAGGTGATCCAACTGACACCAGTGGCTTGTGAGACCGGCCACCGCCCCTCGTCGGGGTCTCGACTGTATACACTAGTCTACTAATGGAGTATCGATGCCCGGTCTCGAAACTCCCACGACTAGGGACCTTTTAAGGATATTCTTGTAGACCCCCAGCTCCCACTTATATGATCGCCCTCATACTGCTGGTGGTCAAGCAAGAATCCTAGGGGCTCTATCAACGTGTAATAGCGACGTGTCAGGTCACCTAAAACAGTACACGATGATAAAGGTAAACCAGATAGCATACTATCATCTCGAGTAAGACTGTCCTACCGGGATAGGTCCTCCCTCAATCATTACAATCACGTACCTGTGACCTAATAATTGACTCTGAGGGCACTATCTCCAACAATCTCCCACTTGCACTCAAGGCTAATTATTGCGATGTCGCATACTCACAGCCCGTGTGATACCGAACATCCAACTCCTCTACTAGTCAGTCTCACAAAGCTCGTTTGCGGAACTATTGCGTTCGAGGAATAGCCTCAGTGAGTGGATCCGCTTAGTTGTTTCTTTCTATGTCTCTCTATATCTCAAGTTCGCGGAGAAATCCATCTCCCGAAATGAGCAATACCAGTCTTAGAATGTGTCTGGATGTCTGATGGGACATAGCTCATAAATGAACTCCAAATCCAAACTTCTTAGACTGTATCGTCAACTGAACTTAATCAGTATCCTGCGCCATGCCACCCTCAGTATTGCCTTGGACCACCTGTCCAAAATACCGCCCCTCATCCGAAGGAAAACTATAACTCTGACAACCTCCTTGTCGTCCATGTCACCTTGGAAGCCTGGAATGATAACTGTCTCCTAAATGAGGCTGTTGTTATCATCTCCCTAGAACATCCACTTATGTTCTAAAACTGCTTCCGACTGTTTCTCCAGGATTGGATTAATGTCAACTTATTGCATCTAGTGCAAGAACAACATCTGGTGTGGTACTTGACATCTCACGATTGACTCAATTGCCTGAGCAAGTGATCTGCCAATCATGCCCGTCCCTCTCCCCTTTAGTCTGTTAGACACCTTTGGAGAGGGTGACTCCATTACCTGCAGGTACACTACCGTGCCAGGAGTCGTCCATTCTAAATACTCTTAGAATGCTGTCAAAGTACCCTGATTGGGAAACCACCCAAATCTAGATCTAAAACCATAGATCTAGTAACCAGTATGTCTGATATAATACCCAATTCCTATGTGGAGAAACTACTGTGTGACGACCAAAGTATGACCGATCGTAGTATAGGAGTTTCTTTTCCTATTCTGTGTATGTCATCCAAATACCAGGATATCACACCCTACTACCTTCTCAACAGATCCATCCCCTATTCTGATGAAGTCAAACCCATGACTGTCACGTCAGAAATAGATGATCTATCTCCGCTACATCTGCTTTAGTCTATAAACAGACATAAGCTACCTGTCCACCAATGCTTCCGCTGCTCCCACTGACTACGACAACCCTCTGGCAGAGTCATATACACGTGCACTTCTAAAACTAGTTTAGAACGACGCTATACTCATCCTCCCGCCGGGTCTCGCAGCCTGGAACAACAGCAATGGTAATTGTGGGTAAACAAGAACTTCCCTGTCACCGTCCTTGAGGCTACCGTAGTGCCTCTCGGGTGCCTGAAGTTACCCACCTTATCTGCGGAGTGGCCAATGGAATGTCAATCCAGATTGAATCTTTAGGTTCCTTATCAAATCTTCAGTAATCGTTTGTGGTTCTGGAATCACTTCCAGTTCTACCATACTCCCACTACTGTTTTCTGAAAAAATCCATTTTTAATAAAACTGTGGCGAGTCTAGAACAATATCGCTATTGTTCATCCAGATGGTAGAAAGTCAACCCTCGTCATAGCCTGGGTCAACCCACAAACAGCCATTACAGAAACGTGCCTTGAGTTGTCCAGTGTCTGGTTTTAATCATAAACCGGACAACTCCCCGTACCTTAACATCGTTAAGATACGAACTGTTCTATATCCAATATAGAAACAGAGGCACTGATTTAATTGAACCAGATTCAAATCATGCAGCTGTCCCCAGCGCATGTCAACTAAATGGAAGGAGGCCGATCAGCGTTACTCAACTTAGGAATACTTCCAATTATGAGTAACCTGAAAGAGAAGCAAGATCTCTTTGTCATTACTATCAACTGAATACCATACACAAGTATCTACATCTTCGATCTCTTTGAAGAATCCCGACACTTGCTATACCTGGTTCTCTACTCTATTCAAATACCTATAACTTCTCAAAATTTGGACCCTGTGTTTCCGCGAAACACCTGTCTAAAAACTAGAGAAGTCATAAGTAAACCGAATATAGTACGAGGACCTACCCCTCTGTCCTGATGGACCCTGGACAACATACAATACTCTGTATAAGTCCCTTGAGTCTGATAACTCATTCACTGTGTGTCGTAGGTTGAAAACTGTACTTATGGTTAAGAAGAATTACACCGCTGTTTAATGCTCCTTACCTAACCATCCACTGATATAGGTAAATGTCGTAGACATAATTTCAGAAAGGTATATCTCACTCTATGAAAATAGACGTACAGATATACCAATTTGAAATTGGTGCATAACAGGGGATATTCAAAACCAAATATTTGCCGACCGGCAAACAGCCCAGGTGATTTCCCTAAATATCACCGATTACAACGAATCCCGATATAATGAGGATAATCACCCAATTCCCAATAACTTACTCCCACTCATCATCTGTAAAACCATACAGATGTGAGAATCGTACCTGGTAAATACATACCTTGGAGTAAGTATCTAATCGGGAAATCAGTTTTCCTTTAACATTACACAGTGAAACTGAAACATTGAAATGTTCCGATGGGGTATTCTGGTATTCCTAGTAATGCCTCTTCCAGATTCACGACTGTAACCGTATAGTTCTTTGCCACCTCTCCAAATCCCTTCATATGTCTTTAGTCTTTACCTTCTGCACACCCTTTTAGGCCAAATGGTTTTCTTCCTTCCCTACCGTTCGGCACCAGCCTATGGTTTGGAAGAAGACTATCCAATAAGCATAATGGGTGTACTGTCCCAATCCTAGGAACACTCGCAATGAGAGAGGGTGAAGATAAAAGACAACCGAATAAACCTTATTCCTATTTCTCCTGAACCAGAATCCATCCCCGAACTGGAACAAGTTCCATTCGAGTTCGTATATAACCATACGATGGAGTATCCAAATAAACTGTGGATCTTCGTAGTGATACGGAGTGTCCTGGAGAAATACAAAGGTGATGTGGGAGTGGTAACGAAATATTTGGTTTGGTCGTGAATATCTGTTGCAATTTACTTTGCCCTCTTACTAATCCCTTGCTTTGTCTGAACTAAATACCTTCTGCACACCATCGTTATGCTAATTGGTTTTCTTCATTCCCTACCGGTCGGCACCAGCCTAAGGTTTGGAAGAAGACAATCCAATTTGCGTAATAGGTGTACTACCCCTAAACCAAGGAGTACTCGTAACCTGAGAGAGGGTAAAAGGAAAAGACAACTGAATAATCCTATCCGTTTTCTCCAGAACCGGAAACCATCCTCGAATAAATTCTTTCGAGTTCGTATCTAACCATACGATGGTTTTGTCCAATGGAAGTGGACGTTCGTAGTAATACGGGGTGTCCTGGAGAAAAGGGTAAAAGTAGGAGTGGCAATGAGGTTCGCAACTTTGACAATCCAAAAGCCGGTGTTTAAGAAGGTTTGGTCAACTTGGTCACTGAGTCAAAGTCTTAGGGTCGGGTCAATGGTCGCTGCCAAAGAGAGAGAGAAAAGAAACACTCAGCGTGCACTCTAACCTAGATCAGAATGGTCACCAATTTATCTAATCTGGAAACCTCCCACTGTACCTCAAATTCTCCTCCAAACCTGAAAGAAGAATTAGTCGGGGTTACCCGAGGAGTAAACTAACTCATCAGTGGGAATCGGGATCCAACTATCATCGCATGATAACGTGACGGAATCCGCTCACGGTATCACACTCCAGAAGGTATGCGCATATCTGGCAAGTTTCAGTTCTTTTGAAACTCCCGATGTGATTTCTGCCCCATGCTCTTATGACCTTGACTTTGGCCAACAAATCATAAGTCACATGTCAAGTTCTACCCGTCATTCTCCAGGTTGATTCGAATCCACCCGCACAAGCCCTTGACTTTGGCCAACAAGGCTATACGACTGTTCCAAACCAACGCATCTATCTATGCTGCATATGAATAACCAACAGCTACCAAACACTGTGCCTTGACTTTGGCCAACAAACACAGCTTGAATACTATTGACTACCCATATGAAACGGCGGAGGGCTACGAATGGTTTCTGGCGAAAACCTTTAACGTAAAGAACTTGATATCATCGAAGGAACGGATAGCTTTTTTTAAAAATATAGTGACGAAAACCGTTGCTAAAGAGGTCACTCCCGGTGAAGGGATCTCGGCTCTTTCCCCGTAGAATGGGGTGCAGGATATTCCAAATGAATACCGCGATGCAAAGCAAAAGTAATCGGCTATAGTGAAGTCATTGCCCTGACGCAAACTTTTTGTCCAAGGGGTCACTCCCGGTGAAGGGATCTCGGCCCTTGCCTCGTCGACTGAGGAGCAGGATATTCCAATGAATACCACGATGCAAAACAAAAGTAAACGTCCTTGCAATAACAGCTTTTTGAAAAGTGTTCCAACAACATCAGATTAGGTTTGTTTTTAACTTGCATTGATCCGAATCAATGCAGTCCCATCAATTGATCACACCAAAAAGAACGAAAATATACTGATGTACGTATATGCCATCCGCATTCGCCACTGGGTCCCGTCATTACCCGTTAGGTTAGCTAACTAACGACAGAGCGGGGACTGGACTAGCGCGGATGCAAAACATAGACAACATCTACTAATATATATACCAATATATTATATTCGCTCAAGGCGTGAATAAAATGCAACATCACAGAAATGTACAGCATCACAGAAACAATACAGATATCTGGGATCCCCGGGTTTCACAGAGCCGCTGAAACCCGACGTTCCCCTGGTCGTGTGGATAGCCTGCGCAATGAAATCCTAGACCCCTACGGGCGCGGCAAGTCACCCGCCAAAACCTGAAGCGAGGCAGCCCCCTTCAGCACCGTGAATGGACCACCCAGCACTTCACGGAATCCGGCAACTTGGGCACCCCTCCTGGGTCAACCTGTACCCCCTACGAGTGCGGCGAATAGCCCGCCAATCCTAGAGTGAAGCCCCCTCCGTCCCAATGCCATGAGATGCGGGCTTGTTGCCCTCTAGAACCCGGCTATCCGTGCACCCCTCCGCGGGGCAATCCTAGTACAGAAAGTAAAATATACATACACCGGGTACATCGACCGCAACCAGGTCGTGCCCTAAAATAATTATACAAACAGGCAGTGACGGCAGTCCACATGTCGGACGCTCGCCCCGCAATATCAAATGTACATAATACAACAAAACTGTACTAGCATTGCATCCAGGCTATCCCCCACGACCGATCCGCAACATCACAGCAAAAAACAAAACATCAACGTGAAAGTCACGTTCGCAAATCCGTCTTACCGGGCTATAGCAGTTAGACCGGATTTACCGATCAAGTGACATTCACGGTCGCAGATATAAAGTAAATACTGTGAAAAATGTGTTTAAAATATCCGACCGATCAAAAATTAACAAGTGGGCCCCCAATCAAAACTGTAGCACTCACAGAAAACCTGGGCCCAATTTTAATATTCCAAAACCCATATTTTAAGCCCAGAAGGCCTCTGTAAAAAATTGGTGAAGTGATCTCCACAGTGTGCGGCGGAAGGGCGGCGGGAAGGGGGTTTTCGCGGCGGTTCCGCGCTCCCACTGTGGAGTTACTTCGTCGAATTTTTACAGAGCTCTTAGATTTTCCACTACATCAATATTTTACAACCTGAAAAATTTTTGGGGACCAAAAAGTTTCAACAGAAAACTGATGTGGGCAAATACGGGTTTTTGAACATTTCGATCGATCGGAACTGAAAAACACATTACACAAAGCTAGACTAAGTTAATGGGGAGGCTCTGATACCACTGTAAGTGCACGGCGGCGCCCCGGCCGTCATTCCGACGCCGGAATGCGGAAGCGGTGAAAAACTCTATCTTTTGCGGACTTAGCAAACCGGCACCACCGCGCACTAAACACCCGGATCGTAACCATTAACAAGTCTAAGCTAACAAGAAGATGGGTTAGAGATATACCGACGATCCAAGTCCTCCGGTCTTCTCTTCATAGTCCCGATCTCCTGCGGAAAAGTCCCGTCTCCTCCTCGTCGCCGGAAGTGCACCACATCGCCTACTTTGTTTACGGGCTCCCACCTCAATGCCGAGGCAACTCGGGCACGAAGCCGGCTACTCGACGTGCCCAAGGTTCGCTGTAGAATATGTAGTCCTCAAGTCTCACTTTTGGGGTTATGGAGTTGCCTTTTGGTGGAGGTATGAAACATGAACTTTTTCTAGGTGAACTTGGGGATTTTTCTAACATGAAATGAACAAAAATCCCCATGAGAAATTCTTGGACAGCCCCATATCAAGAGTGGCCGGCCAAGTCTAGAGAGGAGAGTGAGAATGAGAGTGTGTGCAAAAGAAAATGAGTGGAGCAACCATCATCTCCAAGAGAGAGAGAGAGGAATGGTTATGATGCAAAAGGGAATGATTACCACAAATCCAACACTCAACACCACCATCATCACCTCACAAAGTCCAACCATGATGAGAAAGGAAAAGTCAATGATGGTGCACATCATGAAAACCATCATGATACCAATATAAGCAAAGACCCCCTTCCACAAAAGCCTATTTGCAACAATGCAAATAAACCCTCCTCCACCAATCTTCGGCCAATGAACGGAACAATGGAAATTGGCCGAAACGGAAAGCAAACTGGCAACTCCAGAAAACTGGTCCCGTAATAAATTACAGGAAAACCCTGATACTGTGCATACACACCCGCATCTGTATTTCGACCGAAATACAAAATGCAATGAGACAAAATCTACACTGTACTATACTAGGATCCGGCTTATACCAAAGCCGGCTAGTATTATCTTGTTCGATCCTGATCCGTGCAATACCGCACGTATCTGATCGAACCCTGCCATATAACCATACGGCCTATAGTACAAACTGTCCGATCCCGATCCGTGCAATACCGCACGTATCTGATCGGACCTTGCCATATCTCCATACGGCCTCTACAACCTTTCGCCCGAAAGCTGAGTAACTGAAATGTGGGGGACTCTAAAGACTCGTCAACACCTTGGTTGTGGATTTAACCACTAGCACGTCAGAGGTATAAGCCAATACGTAACGGGCTACCAGGTACTGACTAAAAGGGATGTCTGTGAGTGAACTCAGCCAGACAACCCTACTGAGCCTGTCAGTGACAATATCCGTGCAGTCCGGTCCGTTCGTCTATGAGTATCGCATGGCGGGCCTAGGGGGTTGGTAAAAGTCAGACCCCCAAAAGCGGTACAAGTCGTGTCGGAGTGTAGCCCAGAACACCCTGAGATACTACTGGAATACCTACCAGTAAATCTCCGTGCCTTGGTCAAGGACTTTGTGTAATGGCTCTCCTAGACACAGCACGACCTCACCCCCAATACCGGGAGAGACGAACCCCTGAAGATACGCTCACTGCCTCCATGTGGCTCGGGACTGTACCCAACTAAAACCTGTTTGCACGACTCCTTTGAGCCGTGGTAGGGTAGTAATCAAAGTACAGTGGGAACTCACACGAGACAAATGACGATCCCCAGGTCGATGAACTAACCTGCACACATGTCACCAGGGAACTGCCATCTGACGTCTGGTATATGACCAACTAGCATGTTCCCGGCGAGTCCTGTCCGGTGTACTCATAACCCAATGAGCACCTGTATACATCTTAGGTGATCCAACTGACACCAGTGGCTTGTGAGACCGGCCACCGCCCCTCGTCGGGGTCTCGACTGTATACACTAGTCTACTAATGGAGTATCGATGCCCGGTCTCGAAACTCCCACGACTAGGGACCTTTTAAGGATATTCTTGTAGACCCCCAGCTCCCACTTATATGATCGCCCTCATACTGCTGGTGGTCAAGCAAGAATCCTAGGGGCTCTATCAACGTGTAATAGCGACGTGTCAGGTCACCTAAAACAGTACACGATGATAAAGGTAAACCAGATAGCATACTATCATCTCGAGTAAGACTGTCCTACCGGGATAGGTCCTCCCTCAATCATTACAATCACGTACCTGTGACCTAATAATTGACTCTGAGGGCACTATCTCCAACATTTTTAGCCATGGTTTAGTCTCTACATAAGTTATATATGATATTTTCTCACCCATGGTTCATTAGTTGATCACTTGATCATTTTCTTGATCTCCTCAAAAATTGCTCTCTAGATTTGAGTGAGAAGAAAGAGAGAGAGAGAGAAATAATTCTAAAGTGAACAAAATTCCTACTTCATCAATCTACACTAGACTGGCCATTTAGTATAGATTGTTTGCTTCACTAATTCTCAATTAGTGAAGAGATAGCTTGAGTTAGATATTCTTCGACTTAGATTATTTTCGGCCTTGAAGATCCTTGAGCAAGCACATTCCTTTCACCTAGTGGAGCCAATGGAGAGTCCGGGACACCGCTACTTGGAGCAAAATGGACTACTATACGGAGCTTTAGAAGTGAAGGACCGGTCTACAAAGGTTGTATTCTAAATTCGCTTAGTGTAAAGTAGTTTACATGTTAGTTAAACCTTAATCCTCTAGTTAGATCTTTGGTTATGGGTTGCTTAGCACTCTAGGTTTTTTAAAATTGCATGCTTGATGCCCTAGAAAGCGTAGTGAGGGTGCTAAGGAACCTTTCAAGGAAAACCCCCTCTCTCTCCCTCACTCTTGCCCATACCTATGTCCCACATCAAACCAAAATATCTCATCTTCATCCTTTTCTTTTATTTATTTTTTTAAAAAAGAAACACAAACAAGAAACATAATGTTTGCAAATGAAGAATGGCTTCAAAACATGTAACAAGCATTTGCAACATGTTGTGTTGCATGCCATGCATAAACAAGATTAATGAAATATTAATCGAGTTTAATATTAATTTATATACAATTAACCGTATAATAAATTGTAAAATGCCCAAAAATAATATTTTATTTTCTGAAATGTTACAATCTTCCCCTTGAAATAAATTCGGTCTCCGAATTTAAATTTAAACGCCCCCAATTATTTAAAACATTTCACAAAACTATCAAGTCGTCGGGGCTCCGAAATCATGAATACATAAAACATATCATAGCGCAATGCATGCGCATGAAAACGAGTGTAAAACTCAAAATCAAAACTCCGTCAAGCATCACGCAATCATCGGAGTTATGGCGAAAATACAATGTCAAAATCCAATACGAAGACCAACACGGTATACTCAAAACGATAATATGTATATTGTACGTATCGTTGTAAAATCGCCAAAACATCCAAATAGAAATGCATGCAAAACCTTTTTCAAATCGCCGTGCGATGCGCGTAACACGACACAAGTAACGGACGTTCATTATACGGAAAATAGCTAAATATATATACATCCTTTGTTAACATACACGTCCCGCCTTTGAAAATGATTTAGAAGGGTTTCCTTCGTAAAGTTTCGTGTCATCTGGACACGTAAGAAAATATTAAGACTATAGCTCCTTTTTGGAAATCCCCCCGGCAATTATCGATGCATGCAAAAATACTCAGGTACTGTCCTCAGACCAGTCCTTCTCGGTTACTAAACCGAATAGTATATATCATGAAAAACATAGTGCTCGAAAGCAAATCAATCTCGAAACAGAGTATACAAATGCCACATGCGTTTGGTGCGCACGGAAATCGAAACCAATTACAGGTGCCACAACTGTGTACAGAAAGAGAACTAAGTGCAACGGGCGTGCACAAAAACACGTGTCAAGTGCAACGGGTGTGCACGACAACAATATCAGGTGCATCTGATATGCACTAAGAATATCGATTTAGTGCATCTGGTATGCTCAAAATCGCATCTAGCGTGCCATGTGTGCGCAGGAATTCTAAATCGAGTGCACAAGGTGTAAGAAAACAAATATTGAATTTCAAAGTTGAAATCGACGGTATACGATATACACCAAATCAAATAAAGTATACCGTGGCATATAACTCATAAACCTGTGCATCTGCGTGCACCAAAACCAAGTCAAAGTACTGAAAGCTCACGTAAACTACCTGAATGCATAAGTCAAATCATGTGCATACCATATGCGTGAAATCAAATCAATTATATCAAGTGTACGAAATCAATATCAAATACAATGGGTACATACAAAAACGATCATCAGTTCGACTGATACACGAAAATACGAATTAAGTGCAACTGTGGCGCACATAAGAAATATCAATCATGAAATAAATCGTCAAAATACCGAAATCCAAAACAACGGAAACGTGATATTCGAATCACCAAATCGCAAATCATAAATATTATCGTCGATATGCCCCTCCTTCAATGTCGAAGGGTGCCGATGCATCCAAAGCTAGCAGAGCAAGATATCTACTTGCCTCCTGTTCACGGTCTGGCGCCTTCTTCCCTTAGGTTCTCATATCTTTCTGTGGATTACCAGTTATACTCCCTTTCGGATCGACAGCCCGATTCGGGATACTGACGGAAATAGTCCCGTTCTGGCGCTTCTCTGAAGATCTCCTGACCAATCACATGGCTACGAGTAACGTACCACGCCGACGATAGCAATCTCTGGCCTACTGAGCGTGCACGATACTTACGATCCTGGTCCAAGTCTTCTTGTGTAGTATTCCAGAAAGATTCTGCCATGGCCTCTCCCAAATCTCATCTCTGCAGGACTGCTCGGAAGTTGGCACTCTTTACTAAATCCATTTCTTATTCCGGAACAGCTGCATTCAACTCGTTTATATGCATATCAAGTCTCTGATGTCAATGGAGTGGATCGTCATCTCGTCAAGATCTCATACGAACCTCTTACTCTGCTTCCCTTCGGTATGGACTAGTTTGGAATCATCTTTTCGTAGCTGTTTGGATTGCGCTCCAATTGGCTGTACTCGTATTTAGAGTCTCTTTCGAAGCTACGAACTCGGCATCTCACATATCCTGTAGTAGGCATCTGGCCAATTACATTCTCGGGAACTTGTCTAAATCATCGGAGTGATGCGCTTACGCTTGTCCTTTCTCGATCGACTCACAACACGCCTGTATGGGGTCCTCTTCTAGCTAAAGCTAGCCAATCTAGTGATCTCGCATCGGGGTATCCAAATGAACGACATGTCCTAGTTATTCATCCATGGGTGACTAGCGATCTTCTATCATATCCCCAAATATAAACTCGTGCTGCATTAGCTTCAATGATCTGGGAACGATATCTTATCAACTCAGTAACAGCTGGCTCATCTGTCCGCACGGTAGATAACGTCTCAATCATCTGAAGTAGATGGTACATCAACAGTTTCCATATTCTGGATGGCCTCTAGCAGTGGCCCGATCATCTGGTTTAGATCTTAAACGCTCGCGTCAACGAAAATCTTAACACACAACAATTCAATGCATTCGTATGAAATCGAAATACGCCTGGTCAGTCCTCGTCCATGTCGAGCTCATGTTGAACGCAACTCTATCCGCAGCTCTCCCTGCTCGTATAGCCATGGTAACAGAAACCAAAATCCGATATCGATGAGGATAGATCATAGGAACGAATAGAAATACAATGCATAAGAAATATACATCCTAAGGCTACTTAAGCAGAGTAGCGTATCGTAAGTATGCCGCGGAACATACACACGGTACGTCACTCTACTTAAGTCACCTACTCCATCAACCAAGCTCAACATACGCGACGAAAGTTTGGGTCTAATAGCTCCTCGGACAAGTTTAAGTTCCGTAAGGTCAAGCCTAGGTTCTGAATATATATACGCTCTAGACTCTGCATAGTCAAACCTAGACTCGAACCAAGGTTAAACCTAATGCTCCGATACCTGTTGGGTTATGCAAGCGCCCCGGCCATCAATCCGTGGCCATCGCGGAACAAAATTTTCAAAAACCGGCGCTAGAACAACCCGATAACCCAGATCTACCCATAAGCCATAGATAACAAAACATGCAAAGGAGTTAGAATGGTTATACCGAATAGATCCGTGTACTTCGGCCTTCAACCATCATCCCAAGCTCCTAGGGGCTTTCTTGATCAAGCTTGATCTTCGGTCTCCCTCCATCGAAGATGGTCCACCCAAGAGTCTATGCAACGAGTTCCAACCTCATATCCGAGGCAACTAGGGCACCTAAATCGCTACTCTAGATACCGTAGATGAAGTAGAAAGTGATGAAGAATTAATTTGTCTCAAGACACCCAAGGATTCTCAACTCATGAGAGGGTTTGGGTGGAGCTAGAGGAAGAAGAAGATGTCGTGAGAATGAGGTGTTTAGAGCAACTCAAGAGAGAGAAAAAGAAATGAATAATGGCTTGTATTTTTGTTTGTTGTGTGAGTGTGATAAGAAATAATGGAGCCAACATATAAATGTCTATGTCTCCAAAATATTTTAGTCAACAAAAAATATCTCAAGTCAACATAATCTCACAACAAAAAAAAACCCTAAGCATGCTAGAATAGTAACCATGAGTTACTAATTAGCCATGCCACAAAAATGCAATAAACACCTCATCTTACACCTCAATAACCTTTTAATCCAAAAAGTTCTAAACCATGATGAGGTGTAATTTTCTAAAAGTAATCTTATAATAAATTACAAGAATACCCTTCAACCGTATATACATACCCGCATTCCGAAGAATACGAATACAAAGTGACGAAAATAATCCAACAATATAATACTAGGATCCGGCTTAAACTAAAGCCCACTAGTATTATCCGTCCGAACATCATCCGTGCACAAGTACACGTATGTGATCGAACCCTGCCGTAAAACCATACGGCCTCTACATTGTTTCGCCTGAAGCAAGTAAACCCTCTGTGTGGGACTCTAAAGACTCGTCAATACGCTGGCAGTGGGTTTAACTACAAGCACGTCAGCGACACTAGCTGTACGTAACAGCTACCCAAGTATTGAGCAAAAGGGAGGCCGACGAGCAAACTCATCCTGAAACCCCTACTGAGCTCGACAGTAACAATATCCGTACAGTCCGGTCCATTCGTCTATGAGTATCACATATCGAGTCTAGGGGGTGGATAAAATCAGACCCCTAATAACACGACATTTAGTGTCGGTATGAAGCCCATCACCACCTGAGAAACTACCGATCCTAGATCAGTAATTCTCGACTACCTTGACCAAGAATTTTTGGTGATGGCCACCCGTGCACAACCGCGACATCAACCCCCAATACCGGGAGAGACGATTTGCCCGACGATCCGCTCACTGCCTCTATGTGGCTCGGGACTGTATCCAACTAAAACCCGTTTGCATGACTCCTTTGAGCCGTGGTAGGATAGTAATCAAAGCACAGTGGGAACTCGCACGAGACAAATAACGATCTCATGTCGTTAGACTAACTTGTACACATGTCATCAGGGAACTGCTATCTGACAATAGGTATAATACCAATTAGCATGTTCCCGGCGTGTCCGTCCGGTGTACTCATAACCCAATGAGCACCTGTATACATCTTAGGTGAACAAACTAACACCAATGGCTTATGAGACCGACCACCGCCCCTCGTCGGGGTCTCGATCAGTATACACTAGTCTACTCTGGAGTATCGATGCCCAGTCTCAAAACTCTCACAACTAGGGATATTTAAGGATATGCGTATAGACCACCCAGCTCCCACGTATATAATCACCTGTTACGACCCGAAAATTTTGCCCGTGACCGGCACTTAAATCACGTAACGTCTAAAGGCGTGACGTAACTTAAGTAAGCCGAAACCCAGAAATCTAAACCTTTTTAAGAAAATAAAAGAGGTAAAGTTTTGAAATAAAGGTATGATGAAATCAAATATTTTCTTAAATGCATAGATAAAGGAATATGAAAAATGCAAGTGGATTTACTAGTTGAAAAACATGTTTCGTCTTTTAAAAATTTGGGCAGCACCTCCTTTGTATATTTTGATCTAAAACCACAAATACATAATAATATAAAAGGCATCCCCAAGCGGGAGCTAGCTCTTCGCCAATCGGCGGAATCACAACCACGCAAATCATAAAACATGTATACGACGCCCAACGGCGAAGATCAACACAAAAGATAATGAATAAAGCAAGACATCAACCTAATAAGCGAACATAAACCCTCGCTCTAAGTCTCGCAACCATAAGTCTCACTAAGTCTTACTACTTATACAATTACCAGTTTCTGATTGATGGAGTTTACTAGATACAACAGGAATAATAAATACAAAAGGGGTACGATCCAACATGTACCACCTACTAAAGCAAGTCACCCGAATGCAAGCTGTGTGCCAACGATGCCGCTACCGATCCATGCGGTCAACCTGCAAGAACTGTGGTAAAACGGGGGTGAGTTGCCAACTCGTGAGTAGAAAACATCATCAGGTAGAAATCGAATAAACAACGATTCCTAGGTCAACTATATCATAAAAGTAATACTATGATATCTAGGATGACCATATCTGCATATGTGCCAACACTATACTCAATGCCAATATGCATGTGGATCTCATTCATGTGTCCATCAATGACACAACAACATTATGCGTGTAAATATCATAAAATCATGTGCATGAAAGTATGAGGATATAAATCAACGTGTGTCCCTCGCGACATATCAAAATCATGGAACCTGAGTGTCCAACATCGACACTCGAAACATCATGAAACCCGTGTCCCACATCGACACATAAATCCTCATATATCTCGGGCTCCGTCAGTCCGGATCAACCCACGGGCTCCGTCTGTCCGGATCGGCCCACGGGCTCCGGCAGCACGGATCGGCCCGTATCATCTCACGACTCCGGTCAGTATCCTCCGGATAACCGCCGAGTCCAAATACTATCACCGGTAGATAGTGGTCCCTCTGCCAGGCTCATCGTCTACACAACGAAAATCATATCTCGCCCCGGGGTACCATACCGGGTCCACCATATACCCGCAGACGGTGCCTACCGCTCCTCGAATCGGGTTTCACATGCAAATATCAGAACCGAGAAAACACATGGCGGACGTCTCGAAATATCATATCAAGAGAAACCGGGGTTTTAAAACAATATATACTTTCCTTTGAAATAACCACGGTTCTCAAATCCAGAAATCTCATGAAAACAGCATCTCAATGCGTATAATCGTAACGCATGATGTATGCAAGCATATAACCGAAGTGTGAGCATATCCGTATATCATGCAACATAGCATAATGATACGAGCATAGCAATATATCATAGCATGATGTAGCAATTCTACTGTGTAAGTGACATAGCAATTATCGATGATGAAAGTGTGTGAGCTGGCCAATCTGTGTAAGTGTAACATACGCATCATCGATAATGGTGTAGGTGTACTAGCACAGGTATATGTAATGCAATGAGAGTGACATGAACGTAGCATTAAGTACATCGTCAGCTAAATGCTATAAGGTATACGTATCTAACATGACCGAGTCGGTAAATCTATCAATCGACATCTAGCCTCACAACATCACGTACGGTATAATCCATCGTACGGCATCCTCTAGTCAAGGGTATAGATTAATCATTTGGTAAAACTCATCATGTACAGTAATCTATCGTACGGCGGTATTAAACCATTAGGGATCCTATCAACCTATATGACACTGAGGGTACGGACCTAACGTCTCGTACGACATATCACTCATGAATCACAACATAATATATATCTATATACTTATATCCCAGGTCGCATCCATAACAATCTCATATCAGGGGACCGGTAAAGGTATCAATCCTCTCATATCGACTCGCATCCGTATACCGACATATCAATCAAGTCATCATATAACATCGTACATTCTTTTCATCACATTAAGTCATCTTACATCAAGTCATCTTATATATATTTATCTTAATTGACCGATCTCATAACACATCTATCTCAATCTCGTTTCATCTCCTATATCAATCATATCCGCTCATATTATCTTATCTCATTACATGCCACTAAAATCTCATACTTAATCTAGTGCAACTACACATCTATATATCGTGATTCACATTCACTTTCCATATCCTTATATATCAATTCAAGACATCGTTCTTATCATATCATGTCAAAGAGTCATATCCCTATAACTTTCATCTCATATCTCGATATATATGTTCAATCATTCATATCATCTCTAACTATCTTTTTAACCCTATTCATAGTTTTCTAATATAGGTTTCTACGACTGCATCCTATAGATCGGTTTCCATTCAAAATTTGCGGGGGTACTATACGCCATCTACCCGACTCCCCCATAGATATAAATCTACTCACCTGCGGAACTCCTTGTTCAGCCGTAGTCGATGTGCTTCGTCGTCTCGGAATGTTGGCTCTGATACCATGTTGGGATACGGCAGCGCCCCAGCCGTCAATCCGAGGCCAAATGCGGAACAAAAACTTTTCAAACTTGGCGCTACCACAACCAAATACCCAGATCGAATCATTAACCGTTAACTAGCAAAACTGAAAAGGGTTTTTAGAGATTATACCGATCGATCCGTATCTTTCGGTCTTCAATCTCCGTCCCATGCTTGTCGCGGCTGCCCCGACGAAGTTCGCTCTCCGGTCTCGCTTGTCGAAGTGGCACCACATCGAGGAATCTTTATACGGGCTCCCGCTTCAAACCAAAGCAACTCGGACATGAATTTTGCTAGCCGACATGTCCAAGATGAAGTAGAGATGGTGTGTGATTATTTTGTCTCAATACACTCTAGGATTCTCAACACATGAGAGGGATAGAGTGGATGTGGAAGAAGATGCCCATGGTGGAAATTGTGAAGCTCAAAGTAAAGCAAGTGAGCAAGCCAAGACTTGAGAAAATGAGATGGCTACCCAAAATGTGTTGGCTGCCCTCTCACTTTTTGTGTGTGTGTTCGATATTTTGTTATGGCAATAAAAGAAAAAATCCACCCAAAATATCTTACATGCCATCACCAAAATATCTCAAAAACACTATGCACAAATATCTTTTCCAAGACAAAAAACCTAGCTCAAACCAACATGACTCATAACTTGAGTCAACAAGTATGCAAGCTAGGTTCATGCCAAGAATGAGTCACACTTTCTACCAAATAAACATTTAAACCAAAATGTTTAATCCAAAAGCGAAATGGAATCAACTAAGGTAATCTTGTAATGAATTACAAGAATACCCCTCATCCGCATATAAATACCTGCATCCGTATTCCGACTGAATACGAATACTACGAGACGAAAATAATCCAACCAATCTAATACTAGGATCCGGCTTAAACCAAAGCCCACTAGTATGATCCGTCCGAATCATGACACGTGCACAAGTGCACGTATATGTTCGAACCCTGCCATAAAACCATACGGCCTCTACAACGTTTTGTCCGAACTTGGAAAACTTTCTGTGGTGGACTCTAAAGACTCGTCAATGCGCTGGCAGTGGGTTTAACCACAAGCACGTCAGTGGTACTAGCTGTATATAACGGCTGCTCATGTATTGAGCGAAAGGGAAGCTGACGAGTGAACTCATCCTGAAACCTTACTGAGCCTATCTGTGACAATCTTCGTACAGTCCGGTCTGTTCATCTATGAGTATCGCATATCGGGCCTAGGGGGATGGTAAATGTCAGACCCCCAATAGCGGTATAAGTCGTGTCGGAATGTAGCCCAGAACACCTTGAGAAACTACTGGAATACCTACCAGTAAATCTCACTTGCCTTGGCCAAGGACTTTGTGTAATGGCTCTCCAGACACAGCGCGATATCAACCCATAATACCGGGAGAGACGAATCCTGTCTAACCGCCATTGCCTCCAAGTGCTTCGGGACTGCACCCAACTACTACCTGTTTGCACGACTCCTTTGAGCCGTGGTAGGGTAGCAATCAAAGAATAGTGGGAACACACTTGAGGCAATGTAGCAGTGTCAAGTCAACGGACTAAGCTGTACTCATGTCACCTGAGAACTGCTCCTGACGATAGGTATAGTACCAATCAGCAGTGCCCCTGCGAGCCCATCCGGTGTACTCATAACCTAATGAGCACCTGTATACTATCTTAGGTGAACCAACTGACACCAATGGCTTATGAGACCAGCCACCGCCCTTCGTCGGGATCTCGATCCGTATACACTAGTCTACTATCGGAGTATCGATGCCCAGTCTCGAAACTCCTACGACTAGGGACACTTTGAGGATGTGCTTATAGACTACCCAACTCTCACGTATATGATTGCCATCATACTGCTGGTAGTCAAGCAAGAATCCAATGGGCTCTATCAACATGTAATAGTGATCTGTAATGTCACCTGAAGCATGTACATGATGATAAAGACAAACCAGATAGCATACTATCATCTCGAGTAAGACTTTCCTACCGGTATAGGTCCTCCCTCAATCATTGCAATCACATGCCTGCGATCCAATAATTGACTTGAGGGCACTATAGCCAACGGTACCTACCATATCAACACATATCGCAATACCATTAAAATCAATGTCCGAAAACCGATACGGCACACGGTGCGCTCATAGGTTAGAACCTATATCCTACGCATGCAAAAACAACCAAACAACCCTCGTCGTTGACGTATAAACATCCAACGACCCAATACAATATCAAATACTAAAACCAAGAATTCCAAAATATGGAAAACATAACCAAAAACATCCTAATGTGCTCCCAGATTTTGGTTCAGGTCAATTGGAACAAAACTAGCAAGTATAGGGTGTTGTATATGGAGTATGTGAGCTACAGACCAAACCTAGACCCAATTGCCCTCAATGAGGCCGGCCACATGCCTCCCAAAACTGGCCTGCTCGGCCAAGACTACTTCGTTGGGGTTCGTCTTCTCATGGTGGTCTCCTAGTATCTTAAATAGGTCTCTGGAGTTGCTAGATTTTCTCAGAAACTTCCCAGGTCATCCCAGATTCCCTGTAGGCACACAATACCTCACAAAACCGACACGGGACTATATCTAAGTTCGTATTTTGGTTTATATTCTCATTTTCAGGTCTTGAAATCAATCCCTAAGGTCTTAAAATGCTCACTACACCTTTACTTATCCCTTAACAACAACTTGGAAGAATCCAAGATCACAATCCACACTTGTTTGACTCTAAACTAAGCTTGGAAGCTATTAAGCTTTAAAAGTAAACTAGGGTCTAGAATTATACCTCATTTGGAAACTCGGGAAAATTATTGAGTTGCCTAAAGTCTTCAAAATCCAAACTTGAAGGGTTCCAAGGGATTAGAATGGGTGTGTGCATGTTTTTGATGAAGGGGACATATGGTTTTGGCATGGAAATGAAAATGATGCATGGAGGTAGTGAGATGAATGAGATGAAGCAATTGAGTTGAGGAAACAATGGAGGAGGAAGGAAATGGGCAGCCAACTCTCTCTCTTAGGCTCACTCTCTCTTACAAATATCTCCTCCTACACTCACTCTGTCACAAATATCAATTATACTCATTCTCTTTTGTTTCTTTCTCTTATTCCTTTCACACTCAAACCCTTTAATCCTTTGCTTTTCTTTTCTTTTCTTATTCTCTTTCTCACAAACTCACAAGCCACCAACACAAACTCAATGAAATACATGCACATGATATTGTGCACAAGCCATGGAAAAAAATGTAAAATTACGGATTTTACTAAAATCCGATAAATATCATTAAAATACATAAATCATTTTAATCTTCGATTAATTTCTAAATATTGGTATATACTTATACCATTTTACGAAAAATCCCTATTCGCAAATCGAATAGTTTTCGCGAAATATAGTATTTTAATATTAAATTTCCAAAAGAAATATTTTATATTTTCTGAAATGTTACAATCTTCCCCCTTAAATAAATTCGGTCTCCGAATTTAAATTAAAACCCTCAAATGCTAAAACATTTCAATAATCAACTCAAATCAACGGGGCTTCGAAATCACGGAAGATACAGAAATACTACAGCGCATCCTGTGCGCATGAAAACGAGTATGAAACTCAAAATCGAACTCCATCCAGCGTCACACAAATCATCGGATTTGCACGCAGACCATCGGGTTGCGAAGGAGATACAGATCTCGAAATTTACTACTGAAATCCAATATGTACCAGTCAAATACTATAATATGTGTGTAGTACGCATCCTTGAAAAAATCTTCTAAAACTGAATAAAACTCATGCAAAATCTTTTCTGAATCGCCGTGTGATACGTAACTCACGGCACAAGTGACGGACGCTCATTTGTAAAGTAATAAATATACGTTCATATAGGTTTTGCTCAAATATACGTTCCGCCATTTTGAAATATCCCAAAAGGTTTTCCTTTGTAAATGTTCGTGTCGCTCACGGACACGCAAGAAATAGCGAGACTATAACTCCTTTTTGAAAACCTCTTGTTAAACTTTTTATGCATGCAAAGTACTTAGGCACTGTCCTCAGATCAGTCCTGTTCAGCTACTACATAATATAATGCCCATCATGAAAACATGGTGCTCAAGAGCAAAATCAGCCCCAAAAGGCATGTCCAACAATCACGTGCGTCTGGTACGCACGGAAACCAAAGCCAAATATAAGTACTACGAATGTGCACAAACCCAAACTAAGTGCAACGGGTGTGTACGAAAACATCTGTCCAGTGCAACGGATGTGGACGATAAAAATATCAAGTGCATATATAGTGCACGAAAATCTCAATCCAGTGCAACTAACATGCACGAATGAAAATCCCAATCGAGTGCATCCGGTGTGCATAAAATCATATCTCATATCATGCGCCCAACATGCGCGAAAATATAAATCAAGTGCATCCGTCATGCACAAATGAAATCTAAATCAAGTGCATCCAACATGCACGAATAGAATCTAAGTCAAGTGCATCCGTCATGCACGAATAAGATCTTACTCAAGTGCATCCGATGTACATGAAATCTAATACCAAGCGCCTAATATGCGAAAAAATCCAACCCAAGCACGTCAGGTCCATATAAAATATCTAGTGCAGTAGTACGCACGAAAACGAACGTCAAGTGCCAACGCGCACAAAAACATAAATCTGGTAACACAAATGCTCAAAGACATAAATCGGGTGCAACCAAGGTACGGAGTATAAATCTAGTGCAACCAATGCACGAAATACCCATCTGGTGCAACAAATGTACGAAATGCAAATCTAGTGCATCCAGTGCACGAAATATAAATACAGTGCCACAAATGCATGGCGTAAAAACCTAGTGCAACAATTACACAAAATACAAATCGGGTGAAACAAGTGCACGGAAATGCATTAATAACTCAAATACGTATAAAAACAACACCGAGTGTACCAAGGTGTATAAAATCAAAAACGCGTGCAACTGCGTGCACAAAACACGTATCAATGCACTGCAAGCACATGTGAGCTATACCGAGTGCATAAATCAAATTGAGTGCGTACCACATGCACAAAATCAAATCAACCGTTTGAAATCCATGAAATCATAAATATGTACTCCCAAGGCATAAAATCGACATCAAGTGCAATAGATATGCACAAATCATAAACCAACACAACCGTGTGTACAACGTATATCAAGTGCAATAACTATGCACAAAATGTAAATACCCAGTAGGTGCAGCCAAGGTGCATGAAAACAATATCATAAAACTTAATCATCAAAACTCAAATCTAAGCGATATAAGAGTGATACTCGGATCACAAACGCAAATTGCAACAAATGATATTGAGGTACACCTCTTACAATGTCGAAAATATGTCGGTGCGCCCCAAATTGGCAGAGCAAGAACATCCGCTTGCCTCCTGCTCACGGTCTGTCCTCTATCTCTGGGTCCTTAATTTCTCTGTGGATTACCAATCCCGCAATCTATCGGCTCATCGGCCCGGTCCGGTGTACTAACGGAAACTATCCCTCTCTGACACTCCTCTGGTCATCTCTCGGCCATTTAGTATGACCACTCATAAAGCAGCATGTCATTGGCGTCAGCCTTTAGCCCTCTGAATACACGTGACACAACTGATCCTCGGTGCAAATTTTATCACAGCAGTATCCTGGAAGGAACCTGCTCAAGCTCTCTTTCGATCTCGCCTATGCCGAACTATACGGAGGCTGGTGCTCTTGCATAATCTTTTCTCTCTTTTTGGACATCTACGTTCTCAGCACATCATTTCCTCGGGAACTGGCCGCATCCCAACGCCTCTGTATACATATCAGATCTCTAATCTCACCGGGGAGTAACGACAGCTCGTCAGCATCTCGCACGAACCTCTTGTTCCACTCGTCTTTATTATCGTCTGCTTGCGACGTCACGTCATGCTATCTGCGTACTGCAATTGTCCTCGGCTACAGTCAATCCGAAGTCTCTCACACGAACTCAAAATTATGAACTCGGGATCTTCATCACTCTGTAGAAGATATCTAGCCGAACACGTCCTTGGAAACTCATCCTAACCATCGGAGGAATATACCTTATTCATCCGCTCTCAGTCAACTCACAACGCATCTGGGTAAGGTCCTCTATCTGAAGCTGGTCCACTTACTGATCTCCTATCGGATCATCCAATGAACAACGTCCTTTCTGGGTCGATCTACTCTAGATCTGAGCAAGATTCTCCACACTGGAAATCTTCAACTCAACTGGGCCTGTGTCGGCGCATCAAATCTGACAGATCACCTTTCTCAACTCAAGATAGACTAGCTATCATTTATCGTATCTCTGCCTAAAAGCTCCAGCGATCTCAGCTCGTAAGCTTTGGAAGAGACATCCCATCAATCTCAGAAACAACCGGGTCATCTGTCTGCATGGTAGACAACATCACAATCTCTGAGGCAGGTTGTACATCAACAGTCCTCTCATAGTAGGCAGCCTCTATCAGTGGCCCGATCATCTGGTGCAAAACCGAACACTCGCCTCTAACAAGAGGTCACAACACAAATACCAAATCGATACGTTCCTGTGTCACCAGAAAACACGATGGTCAGTCCTCGTCCATGATGAGCTCGCCCTGACCGCATCACTAGTAGCAGTTTAATCAGCGCTCAAACCATGGTGACAGGAACCTCAAGCATGTATCGATGAAGATAAATCAAGGGATGGAAATAATCAACAGATCCCAAAATGGATACATGATCATAAGGAGGAACGGAATCAGCGAGAGTATGATCATGGAAACGAATAGAATCGGGGATCTCAAATGGATTGTATAATCATGGGGATGAAGAGAATCACAGATCTCAAAATATGTACATCCTAAGGTTTCTTAAGTGGAGTATCGTATCGTAAATATGCCGCGGAACATACGTACGGTACGTCACTCTACTCAAGTTACTTACTCCATCAAACAGGGTCAGCCTATGGAATGAAAGTTCGGGTCTAATACCCCACTGTTCAAGTCTAAGTTCCGTAAGGTCAAGCCTAGGTTCCAAAATAAATTACGCCCCAGACTCCACATAGTCAAACCTAGACTCGAACCAAGGTTAAACCTAGCGCTCTGATACCAAATTTGTCACGACCCAAAAATTTTGCTCGTGACCGGCACTTAAATCACGCAACGTCTAAAGGCACGACGTAACTTAAGTAAGATGAAGCCCAGAAATCTAAACCTTTTTAAGAAAATAAAAGAGGTGAAGTTTTGAAATAAAGGTATGATGAAATCAAATGTTTTCTTAAATGCATAGATAAAGGAACAAGGAAAATGCAAGTGGATTTACTAGTTGAAAAACATGTTTTGTCTTTTAAAAATTTGGGCAGCACCTCCTTTGTATATTTTGATCCAAAACCACAAATACATAATAATATAAAAGGCATCCCCAAGCGAGAGCCAGCTCTTCGCCAATCGGTGGAATCACAACCATGCAAGTCATAAAACATGTATACGACGCCTAACGGCGAAGATCAACACAAAAGATAATGAATAAAGCAAGATATCAACCCAATAAGCGAACATAAACCCTCGCTCTAAGTCTCGCAACCACAAGTCTCACTAAGTCTTACTACTTATACAATTACCAGTTTCTGATTGATGGAGTTAACTAGATACGACAGGAATAATAAATACAAAAGGGGTACGATCCAACATGTACCGCCTACTAAAGCAAGTCACCCAAATGCAAGCTGTGTGCCAACGATGCCGCTACCGATCTATGCGGTCTACCTGCAAGAACTGTGCACAACGGGGGTGAGTTGCCAACTCGTGAGTAGAAAACATTATCAGGTAGAAATCGAATAAACAACGATTCCTAGGTCAACCATATCATAAAGGTAATATTATGATATCTAAGGTGACCGTATCTGCATATGTGCCAACACTATACTCAATGCCTATATGCATGTAGATCTCATCCACGTGTCCATCAATAACACAACAACGTCATGCATGTAAATATCATAAAAGTATATGCATGAAAGTATGAGGATATAAATCAATGTGTGTCCCTCGCGACACATCAAAATCATGGAACCTGAGTGTCCAACATCGACACTCGAAACATCATGAAACCCGTGTCCTACATCGACACGTAAATCCTCATATATCTCGGGCTCTGTCATTCCAGATCAACCCACGGGCTCCGTCTGTCCGGATCGGCCCACGGGCTCCGGCAGCACGGATCGGCCTGTATCATCTCACGACTTCGGTCGGTATCCTCCGGATAACCGCCGAGTCTAAATACTATCACCGGTAGGTAGTGGTCCCTCTGCCAGGCTCATCGTCTACACCACGAAAATCATATCTCGCCCGGGGTACTATACCGAGTCCACCATGTACCCGCAGACGGTGCCTACCGCTCCTCGAATCGGGTTTCACATGCAAATCTCAGAACTGAGAAAACACATGGCGGACGTCTCGAAATATCATATCAAGAGAAACCGGGTTTTTAAAACAATATATACTTTCCTTTGAAATAACCACGGTTCTCAAATCCAGAAATCTCATAAAAATAGCATCTCAATGCGTATAATCGTAAAGCATGATGTATGCAAGCATATAACCGAAGTGTGAGCATATCCGTATATCATGCAACATAGTATAATGATATGAGCATAGCAATATATTATAGCATGATATAGCAATTCTACTGTGCAAGTGACATAGCAATTATCGATGATGAAAGTGTGTGAGCCGGCCAATCTGTGTAAGTGTAACATACGCATCATCGATAATGGTGTAGGTGTATTAGCACGGGTATATGTAATGCAATGAGAATGACATGAACATAGCATAAAGTACATCGTCAGCTAAATGCTATAAGGTATGCGTATCTAACATGACCGAGTCGGTGAATCTATCAATCGACATCCAGCTCACAACATCACGTACGGTATAATCCATCGTACGACATCCTCTAGTCAAGGGTATGGATCAATCATCAGGTAAAGCTCATCACGTACGGTAATCCATCGTACGACGGCATTAAACCATTAGGGATCCTATCAACCTATATGGCACCGAGGGTACGGATATAACGTTTCATACGGCATATCACTCATGAATCACAACATTATATATATCTATATACCTAAATCCCAGGCCGCATCCATAACAATCTCATATCAGGGGACCGACAATTGTATCAATCCTTTAATATCGACTCGCATCCGTATACCGACATATCAATCAAGTCATCATATCACATCGTACATTCTTTTCATCACATTAAGTCATCTTACATCAAGTCATCTTATATATATTTATCTTATTTGACCGATCTCATAACACATCTATCTCAATCTCATTTCATCTCCTATATCAATCATATCCGCTCGTATTATCTTATCTCATTACATGCCACTAAAATCTCCTACTTAATCTAGTGCAACTACACATCTATGTATCGTGATTCACATTCACTTTTCATATCCTTATATATCAATTCGAGACATTGTTCTTATCATATCATGTCAAAGAGTCATATCCTTATAGTTTTCATCTCATATCTCGATATATATGTTCCATCATTCATATCATCTCTAACTCTCTTTTTAACCCTATTCATAGTTTTCTAATTTAAGTTTCTATGACTGCTTCCTATAGATCGGTTTCCATTCAAAATTTGCGGGGGTGTTATACGCTATCCACCCGACTTCCCCCATACATAGAAATCTACTCACCTGCGGAACTCCTTTTTCAGCCGTAGTCGATGCGCTTCGTCGTCTCGGAATGTTGGATCTGATACCATGTTGGGATACGGCAGCGTCCCGGCCGTCAATCCGAGGCCAAATGCGGAACAAAAACTTTTCAAACTTGGCACTACCACGACCAAATACCTGGATCGAACCATTAACCGTTAACTAGCAAAACTGAAAAGGGTTTTTAAAGATTATACCGATCGATCCGTGTTCTTCGGTCTTCAATCTCCGTCTCATTCTTGTCACGGCTGCCCCGTTGAAGTTTGCTCTTCGGTCTCGCTTGTCGAAGTGGCACCATATCGAGGAATATTTATACGGGCTCCCGCTTCAAACCAAAGAAACTCGGACATGAAGTTTGCTAGCCGACATATCCAAGGTGAAGTAGATATGGTGTGTGATTACTTTGTCTCAATATACTCTAGGATTCTCAACACATAAGAGGGATAGAGTGGAGGTGGAAGAAGATGCCCATGGTGGAAATTATGAAGCTCAAAGTAAAGCAAGTGAGTAAGCCAAGGCTTGAGAAAATGAGATGGCTACTCAAAATGTGTTGGCTGCCCTCTCACTTTTTGTGTATGTGTGTTTGATATTTTGTTATGGCAATAAAAGAAAAAATCCACCCAAAATATCTTACAAGCCATCACCAAAATATCTCAAAAACACTATGCACAAATATCTTTCCCAAGACAAAAAACCTAGCTCAAACCAACATGACTCATAACTTGAGTCAACAAGTTTGCAAGCTAGGTTCATGCCAAGAATGAGTCATGCTTTCCACTAATAAACATTTAAACCAAAATGTTTAATCCAAAAGCGAAATGGCATCCTCTAAGGTAATCTTGTAACGAATTACAAGAATACCCCTCATCCATATATAAATACCTACATCCGTATTCCGACTAAATACGAATATTACGAGACGAAAATAATCCAACCAATCTAATACTAGGATCCGGCTTAAACCAAAGCCCACTAGTATGATCCGTCCGAATCATGACACTTGCACAAGTGCACGTGTATGTTCGAACCTGCCATAAAACCATACGGCCTCTACAACGTTTCGCCCGAACTTGGGAAACTTTCTGTGGGGGACCCTAAAGACTCGTCAATGCGCTGGCAGTGGGTTTAACCACAAGCACGTCAGTGGCACTAGCTGTACGTAACGGCTGCCCATGTATTGAGCGAAAGGGAAGCTGACGAGCGAACTTATCCTGAAACCCTACCGAGCCTATCTGTGACAATCTTCGTACAGTCCGGTCTGTTCTTCTATGAGTATCGCATATCGGGCCTAGGGGGATGGTAAACGTCAGACCCCCAATAGCGGTATAAGTCGTGTCGGAGTGTAGCCCAGAACACCTTGAGAAACTACTAAAATACCTACCAATAAATCTCACTTGCCTTGGCCAAGGACTTTGTGTAATGGCTCTCCAGACACAGCGCAATATCAACCCCAATACCGGGAGAGACGAATCCTGTCTAATCGCCACTGCATCCAAGTGCTTCGGGACTGCACCCAACTTCTACCTGTTTGCATGACCCCTTTGAGCCGTGGTAGGGTAGCAATCAAAGAACAGTAGGAACACACTTAAGGCAATGTAGCAGTGTCAAGTCAACAGACTAAGCTGTACTCATGTCACCTGGGAACTGCTCCTGACGATAGGTATAGTACCAATCAGCAGTGCCCCTGCGAGTCTGTCCGGTGTACTCATAACCCAATGAGCACCTGTATACTATCTTAGGTGAACCAGCTGACACCAATGGCTTGTGAGACCAGCCACCGCCCCTCGTCGGGATCTCGATCCGTATACACTAGTCTACTATCGGAGTATCGATACCCAGTCTCGAAACTCCCATGACTAGGGACACTTTGAGGATATGCTTATAGACTACCCAACTCTCATGTATATGATCGCCATCATACTGCTGGTAGTCAAGCAAGAATCCAATGGGCTCTATCAACATGTAATAGTGATCTGTAATGTTACCTGAAGCATGTACATGATGATAAAGACAAACCAGATAGCATACTATCATCTCGAGTAAGACTGTCCTACCGGTATAGGTCCTCTCTCAATCATTACAATCATGTGCCTGCGATCCAATAATTGACATGAGGGCACTATAGCCAACGGTACCTACAATATCAACACATATCGCAATACCATTAAAATCAATGTCCGAAAACCGATACGGCACACGGTGCGCTCATAGGTTAGAACCTATAGCTTATGCATGCAAATACAACCAAACAACCCTCGTCGTTGACGTATAAACATCCAACGACCCAATACAATATCAAATACTAAAACCAAGAATTCCAAAATACGGAAAACATAACCAAAAACACCCCAATGTGCTCCCAGATTTTTGTTCAAGTCAATTGGAACAAAACTAGCAAGTATATGGTGTTTTATATGGAGTATGTGAGCTACAGACCAAATCTAGACCCAATTACCCTCAATGAGGCCGGCCACATGCCTCCCAAAACCGACTTGCTCGGCCAAGACTACTCCATTGGGGTTCGTCTTCTCAGGGTGGTCTCCTAGTGTCTTAAATAGTTCTCTGGAGTTGCTAGATTTTCTCAGAAACTTCCCAGGTCATCCCGGATTCCTTGTAGGCACACAATACCTCACAAAACCGACACAGGACTATATCTAAGTTCGTATTTTGGTTTCTATTCTCATTTCCAGGTCTTGAAATCAATCCCTAAGGTCTTAAAACACTCACTACACCTCTACTTATCCCTCAACAGCAACTTGGAAGAATCTAAGATCACAATCCACACTTGTTTGACTCTAAACTAAGCTAGGAATCTATTAAGCTTAAAAACTAAACTAGGGTCTAGAATTATACCTCATTTGGTAACTTGGGAAAATTCTTGAGTTGCCAAAGTCTTCAAAATCCAAACTTGAAGGGTTCCAAGAGATTAGAATGGGTGTGTGCATGTTTTTGATGAAGGGGACATATGATTTTGGCATGGAAATGAAGATGATGCATGGAGGTAGTGAGATGAATGAGATGAAGCAATTGAGTTGAGGAAACAATGGAGGAGGAAGGAAATGGGCAGCCAACTCTCTCTCTTAGGCTCACTCTCTCACACAAATATCCCCCCTACACTCACTCTCTCACAAATATCAATTACACTCATTCTCTTTTGTTTCTTTCTCTTATTCCTTTCACACTCAAACCCTTTATTCCTTTGCTTTTCTTTTCTGTTCTCATTCTCTTTCTCACAAAATCACAAGCCACTAACACAAACTCAATGAAATACATGCACATGATATAGTGCACAAGCCATGGAAAAAAATGTAAAAATACGGATTTTGCCAAAAATCCGATAAATATCATTAAAATACATAAATCATTTTAATCTCCGATTAATTTCCAAATATTGGTATATACTTATACCATTTTACAAAAAATCCCTATTCGCAAATCGAATAGTTTTCGCGAAATATATTATTTTAATATTAAATTTCCAAAAATAATATTTTATATTTTCTAAAATATTACATCGCCATCATAATGCTGGTAGTCAAGCAAGAATCCTATAGGCTTTATCAACATGTAATAGTGATCAGTAAAGCCATCTAAAGCAGATACATGATGATAAAGACAAACCAGATAGCATACTATCATCTCGAGTAAGACTGTTCTACCGGTATAGGTCCTCCTTCAATCATCGCAATCGCGTGCCTGCGATCCAATAATTGACTTGAGGGCACTATAACCAACAATCTCCCATTTGCACTTAAGGCTAATTATTGCGATGTCGCATACTCACAGCCCGTGTGATACCGAACACCCAACTCCTCTACTAATCAGTTTCATAAAACTCGTTTGTGAAACTATTGTGTTCGAGAAATAGCCCCAGTGAGTGGATCCGAACCAATGTTTCTTTCTGTATCTCTCTATATCTTAAGTTCGCGGAGAAAGCTATCTCCCGAAATGAGCATTACCTATCTTAGAATATATCTGGATGTTTGATGGGACCCAGTTCACAAATGAACTTCAAATCCAGCAAACTTCTTAGACTGTATTGTCCACTGAATTTAATTAGTATCATGCACCATGCCTTCCTCAGTATCCGCTTGGACCACCTGTCCAACATACTGTCCCTCAAAAGAGGGAAAACTAAAACTCTGACAGTCACTCTTTCATCCAGGTCACCTTGGAAGCCTGAAATGTTAACCGTCTCCTGAAGGAGGCTGCCATTTCCATATCCCAAGAACATCCACTTATGTTCATAAACTTCTTCCGAACGTTTCTACAGGATTGGATTAATATATAAACTTGTTGCAGCTAGTGCAAAAACAACATCTGGTGTGGTACTTGATATCTCATGATTGACTCAATTGCTAAGCATATGATATGCCAATCATGCACATCCCTCTCCCATTTAGTCTGTAAGACACCTTTAGAGAGGGTGACTCCATCACCCGCAGGTACACCACCATGCCAGGAGTCGTCCATTCTAAAACACCTTTAGAATAGTGCCAAAGTACCCAGATTGGGAAACTACCCAAATCTAGATCTAAAACCATAGATCTAGTTACCAGAATGCCTGATATATTATCCATATCCAATGTGGAGAAACCACTGTGTGACAACCACAGTATAACCGATCGTAGTATAGGAATTTCACTTCCTATAAAGTGCATGTCATCCAAATACCAGGACATCACACCCTACTACCTTCTTAACAGATCCATCTCCTATTCTGATGAAGTCAAAGCCTATGACCTTCACATCAAAAATAGATGATCTATCTCCGCTATACTTGCTTTAGTCTATTAATAGACACAAGCTACTTGTCCACTATACTTCCGCTGCTCCCATTGACTATAACAACCCTCTGGCAGAGTCATATACACGTGCACTTCTAAAGATAGTTTCGAACGCTGCTATACTCATCCTCCTTCTGGGTCTCATAGTCTAGAACAACAGTAATGGTAAGTCTGGGTAAACAAGAACCTTCCTGTCACCGTCTTTGAGGATACCGAAATACCTCTCGGGCGCCTGAGATTACCCACCATATCTGCGGAGTGGCTAATGGAATGTCAAAAACCAATTGAATCTTTAGGTTCTATTAAATTTTCAGTAATCGTTTGTGGTTCTGGAATCACTTCCAGTTCTACCATACTCCCACTATTGTTTTCTGAAAAAAGTCCATTTTAATAAAACTGTGGCGAGTCAAGAACAAATCACTATTGATCTTCCAGATGGTGGAAAGTTATCCTTCGACATATTCGGGATAACCCACAAACAGCCATTACTGAAACGTGCCTTGAGTTTATCAAGAGTCTAGTTTCAAGCATAAGCCGGATAACTCCATATACCTTAACATCTTTAAGATATTAACCATTCTATATACAATATAGAAAAAGAGGCACTAATTTAATTGGAACCAGATTCAAATCATGCAGCTGTCTCCAGTGCATGTCAACTAAATGGAGAGAGGCCGATCAGTATTACTCAACTAGGAGTGCATCCAGATATGAGTAACCTGAAAGAGAAGCAAGTTCTCAAAACCATTACTATCAACTGAATACCAAACACAAGTATCTACATCTTCGATCACCTTGAAGGATCCCGATACTTGCAACACATGGTTCTCTACTTTATTCTTGTACCTATAACTTCTCAAAACTTGGACCTTGTATTTCTATGAAATACTTGTCTAAAAACTAGAGTAGTCACAAGTAAACAGAATATAGTACGAGTACCAACCCCTTTGTCCTAATGGACGCTGGAAAACATACAATACTTTGTATAAGTCCCCTGAGTTCAATAACTCAAACCCTGTGCATCGTAGATTGAAAACTATACTATGGTTAAGAAGAATTACACCGTTGTTGAATGCTCCTTACCTAACCATCAACTGATATAGGTAAATGTCATAGACATAATTTCAAAAAGTTATATCTCACTTTATAAAATAAATGTACAGATATATCAGTTTGAAACTGGTGCATAACTACGGATATTTAAAACCAAATATTTGCCGTCCGGAAAAAACCCAGGTGGTTTCCTCAAATATCACCAATTACAACGAATTCCGATATAATGAGAATATAATCACCTAATTCCCAATATCTTACTCCCACTCATCATCTGCAATACCATATAGATGTGAGAATCAAACCTGGTAAATACATACCCTGGAGTAAGAATCTAATTGGGAAATCAGTTTTCAATTAACAACTCACAGTGAAACTGAAACATGAAAATGTTGTTGGATATATGTATGCCTTAGAGGCCATTATATGATAGTGCATGTACGGTATTTATGTGTGTGTGTGTGTGTGTATTCAGTGGACATTCTTGCTCGACATGATAGTATGCTATCTGGTTGTACTTTATCTTGACATGTTCATTTGATCATGCTTTCACTCATTAGGTACATGTTGCTATAGCCCTTAGGATATGCTTGACTACTGAGATTATGATGCGGATCATACTAGTGGGACATGTGTAGTTTATGAGCATATCCTTGAAATGTTCCTAGTCGTGGGTGTATCGAGACGGGGCATCGATATCACCGGAGTAGACTAGTGTATACGTTACTTGTCCCATATGATAGGCGATGGATGATCCCATATCCATTAGTGTGGTGACACCAAAGATCGTATACGGGTGCTCAGTAAGACTGGGTACACTGAACGGACTCGCTGAGAACTCCTATGTGGTATTATATCTATTGTTGGATAGCAGTTCTCAGGTGATACTGGTACAAGTTAGTCTGTAGACCCGAGATCGTCATAGAGTCTTGTGTGTCCTCCCACTGTACTTTGATCTCCACCCTACCACGGCTCTACTGAGTCATGCAAACATGTGGATTTAGGGTACAGTCCCGAGGGACATGGAGGTAATGAGCGATAGGAGGGGTTTCGTTTCTCCCGGTATTGGGGGTTGATGTTGCGCTATGCACGATTGTCTATAACAGGAAGTCCCTGGCCAGGGCTGCTGAGATTTTCTGATAAGTGTTATCAGTAGTTTCTCGATCTGTTATGAGCCATATACCGGCATAACTTATTGAGTCATTGGGGTCGACGATACCATCCCAATACTTGATATGCAGCATATCTGACGAAGAGACCGGACTGTACGGTAAGTGTTGCCAATTAGCTCGACGGGAGTTTTAGCAGGTTTGCTTGTGTTTCTTCTGATCGCTCAATACCTGGGAGCCGTTACGTATAGCTTGTGCCACTGTCGGTTTGTAGGCATGTGATGTGATCACTGTCTACTGCTAGCGTATTGACGAGTCTTAGAGTACCACAAAGGGGTCTCCTAGCTCAGGCGAAAAGATATGGGGTGTGTAGGGTTCCTAGGCACACAATAGAGGTCTCACAAGGCATCAACCATTCCAATTTAAAATTTTACGGGTGCCGAGAAACCCTAATACGGATCGTCGACTAGAAATTTAGGCGAAAAACTAATCTAGTTAACAGTTTAACAAAAGATTAGAGGCTACAACCTTTGTAGATCCGAATTTCCACTTCCTTGGCTCCACGTAGGCGTCCTCTCGCTGTCCATCTCGAATCCCGGACTCAATCGTTGGCTTGATCGGAGAAATGGGCGGACTAGGTCGTCGGCTTCGTGCCGAAGATGATCTACGTCGAGGCATCACAAGTTCAAGCTCCGACTTCACAAGTTTGTGAAACTTGTGAAGAAAACACCCAAAACAACTTGGCAAGAGGTAGAGGGTGAAGAAATAGGAGGTGGGTTCACTTTAGAATTGGATTTCTCACTTTAGATCTCAAGTTGCCATTGATGGCATCAAGCTTTCTATCTTGAAGATGAAGAAGAAGATGAAGATAGAATTATGATAAGTGTTGTTTAAAATGAAAAGAAAAAGAATACTTATCATAATCTAAACCATGGTCAAGTGTAGAGATTAAACTAAGGTTAGTTGGAATGGTTAGGGTTAAGGATGAGATAAGAATGGTTGACTTAATCAAAGCTTCAAGAAGCTTCAACATAAAAACAAAATAAGCCACCATCCTTACTAATATCCAAAATGAATAAATAAATAAATAAATAAGTGAATAAACAAAACCCTAACCATTCATATAACCATGGTCTAATCTTTACACAAACCCAAGTGAGCAAGTATCATCAAACATGATACAAACTAGTGTACAAAAGTATATCACATATACAATGTGCACATCAAGTGAGAAAATCCATTTAAAGTGAACCAATACTAGTTAATGCAAAGTAATATATCAAATATATAATTATACATTAAATCATTAAATCAACATTTGATTCAATGATCCGGTCATGTCGCACATAACTGACTAGTATCCAATGTATCGATTTATCGAATCAATGATTCGATAACTAGGTCATATCGAATATAACCAATCGAAACATTTATCGCGAGAATGAAATACGGTATCACATACACGCATTATTCTCGGTCCTGCACATATCTCATATGCGCTCCTATTTCGTTTCGCTTGAGCCAGGAAACCTCTGTGTAGGACTCTAAAGACTTGTCAATACGCCGGTAGAAGATGATGATCATATCAAGCATCCACAAGCCGCAAGCGGTCTGCTAAACGTAACGGCCACCCGGGTATTGAGCGATCAGAAGATCGACGAGCTAGCCCGCTCACACTCCTGTGAATCTAACCAGTAACACTTACCGTACAGTCCGGTCTGTTCGTCTGATATGTCGCATATCAAGTCTAGGGGTGGTAAACGTCAGACCCCAATAACCGATAAGTCGTGCCGATGTGAGGCTCATAACGGGTCGAGAAACTACTGGTAACACTTACCAGCAAATCTCTGATCAGCCCTGGCCAGGGACTTCCCTGTTACGGCCAATCGAGCACAGCGCAACATCAACCCCCAATACCGGGAGAGACGAAACCCCTCCTATCGCTCATTGCCTCCATGTGACTCGGGACTGTGCCCAAAGACCACCGTTTTGCATGCCCTCATGGACGTGGTAAGGT
The DNA here is from genome assembly GCA_030015575.1 of Agapanthus africanus. Taxonomy (NCBI): domain Eukaryota; kingdom Viridiplantae; phylum Streptophyta; class Magnoliopsida; order Asparagales; family Amaryllidaceae; genus Agapanthus; species Agapanthus africanus. Next base: position 279,602,107 of record JASDDO010000018.1, read on the forward strand.
GGAGATCAAAGCACAGTGGGAATCACACAAGACTCTATGACGATCTCGGGTCTACAGACTAACCTGCACAAGTGTCACCTGAGAACTGCCATCTGACGTGAGGTATAATACCATCTGGGAGTTCTCGGCGAGTCCGTCCAGTGTAACCAGTCTCCACTGAGCACCTGTATACCATCTCTGATGTCAAACACCAATGGATATGGGATCATCCATCACCCATCTCATGGGTTGAGAAGCGTATACGCTAGTCTACACTGGTATATCGATGCCCCGTCTCGATACACCTACGACTAGGGACTTTGAAGGATGTACTTATGGACTACCATGTCCCCACTAGTATGATCTGCATCATAGTCCAGGTAGTCAAGTACACATCCTAAGGGCTTTACCAACATGTAACTATAAGACAGTTTAAAGAGACAAGTGTACATGTTAAGATAAAGAGTAACCAGATAGCATACTATCATATCGAGCAAGAAAGTCATCTCTATATATGTCCAAGCATCCAATATAATATACATCATCTGTACAATACTGGCCTCTAGGGCATACATACAACTAACAATCTCCCACTTGCACTAGGGCCAGCTGCTGTAGTATCGCATACCGAGCATCCCGAAGAGTCTCTCAAACTGTATCTGGGGAATAGCCTTCGTGAGTGGATCCGCCGTGTTGTTCTTCGTGTCAACTCTCCTGACCTCGATCTCCCGGCGATCAACTATCTCCCGGATCAGGTGATACCGCCTCAGAAAATGCCTGGATCGCTGATGGGACCTGGGTTCCTTGGCCAAAGCCACCGCTCCATTGTTATCACAATACAAAGGTATTGGATGCTCAATGGATGGAACCACTCCAAGTTCAGTAATGAACTTCTTGATCTAGACAGCCTCTTTGGCAGCATCGTTGGCAGCGATGTATTCAGCCTCCATCGTCGAGTCTGCCACGGTTTCCTGCTTGGAACTCTTCCAGCTAACCGCCCCTCCGTAAAGGGTAAAGACAAATCCCGACTGCGACTTAGAGTCGTCCTTATCACTCTGGAAGCTCGAATCGGTAAAGGACTCCACTTGGAGTTCTCCGTTACCATACACCAAGAACATATCTCTAGTCCTTCGCAAGTACTTGAGAATGTTCTTCACAGCTGTCCAGTGACTCTCTCCAGGATCTTCTTGATACCGACTCACTACACTTAGTGAGTATGCTACATCGGGTCTGGTACATAGCATCGCATACATGATAGAGCCTACTGCCGAAGCATAGGGTATCCCTTGCATGCGAGCTCTCTCCAAATCAGTCTTGGGAGACATCTCTTTGGAGAGAGTGAGTCCAGAGATCGTGGGTAAGTTCCCACGCTTGGATTCTTCCATACTAAACCTCTTTAGTATGGTGTCAATGTACCTGGATTGGGACAATCCCAAAATCCGTTTGGATCTATCTCTATAGATCCTAATTCCCAATATGCAGGAGGCATCACCAAGATCTTTCATTGAGAATCTTTGTGATAAGAAGAGCTTGACCAATTGCAGCATAGGAATATCATTTCCTATCAAGAGTATGTCGTCCACGTACAATACGAGGAAGACAACCTTACTCTCTGCCACCTTCTTGTAAATACAAGGTTCATCTGGGTTTTTGACGAAATCAAACTCTTTGATAACGACGTCAAAGCAGATGTTCCAACTCCGCGATGCTTGCTTTAATCCATAAATGGATTTAAGCAGCTTGCACACCTTTCCGCTGCTCCCACTGTCTACGAAGCCCTCTGGCTGAGTCATGTACACGCACTCTTCTAAATCACCATTTAGAAAGGCGGTCTTAACATCCATTTGCCAGATTTCGTAATCATGATATACAGCGATGGCAAGCATGATCCAGATGGATTTAAGCATAGCCACTGGAGAAAAGGTTTCGTCATAGTCCACACCTGGTCTTTGGCGAAAACCTTTTGCAACAAGTCTAGCTTTGAAAGTCTCCACTTTCCCATCTACACCAAGTTTCTTCTTGAAGATCCACTTGCTCCCAATGGGTTTTACCCCTTCAGGAGCAACTTCTAAAGTCCATACTTTGTTGGTGTACATGGAATCCATCTCGGACCGCATAGCATCCAGCCATTTCACTGAGTCCCCACTCGTGATGGCCTGCTCGAAGCTAGTTGGGTCATCATCCTCCATGATGCAATCCTCACTGCCACCATCAATGAGAAAACCGTAGTATCTCTCAGGTTGGCGAGGAACCCTACTAGATCGGCGGAGAGGCTGAGGTTCATTGGGAGCTACTGAATCTTCTGGTTCCACTAAATCTTCAGTTTGAGTTTGTGTAGCCGGAATTTCTTCCAGTTCTACCTTATCGCCACTAATTTCTTTTGCAAGAAATTCCTTTTCCAAAAAGGTGGCATGTCGAGAAACAAACACTTTTTGTTCCTCTCCATGGTAGAAAAGATATCCATGTGAATGTTTGGGATATCCCACAAACTTGCATAGAACTGACCGTGCCTCGAGTTTGTCCGGATTTTGCCTTTTGACATAGGTCGGGCAACCCCATATCTTAACTCGTTTAAGACATGGTCTCTTCCCACTCCATATCTCATATGGTGTGGTAGGTACAGATTTAGATGGAACTTGATTCAATAGGTATGCTGCTGTCTCCAGCGCATATCCCTAGAAGGAAATAGGTAACTCAGCTGTGCTCATCATAGAGCGCACCATATCTAATAGGGTGCGGTTCCTCCGTTCTGATGCACCGTTGTGCTGTGGTGTATATGGAGGAGTCAGTTGAGAGAGAATCCCATTCTCTTTTAGGAAGTCCAAGAATTCATTGCTCAAGTATTCACCTCCTCGATCAGATCGAAGGATTTTAATATTTTTTCCGGTTTGGTTCTCGACTTCTTGTTTATATTTTCTAAATTTCTCAAAAGCTTCTGATTTGTGTTTCATCATGAACACATATCCGAATCTAGAGAGATCGTCAGTGAATGTAATGAAGTACGAAGAACCATCCCTGGCATGTGTAGACATGGGACCGCATACATCACTATGTATTAGTCCTAAGAGTTCGGTAACTCTTTCTCCGTATCCCGTAAACGGAGTTTTGGTCATCTTGCCTTTGAGACATGACTGGCAAGTGTCATAAGATGAAAATTCAAACGGATTTAAATATCCATCTTTATGCAACTTAGCTAGTCGTGTCGCATTGATGTGACCCAGTCTACAATGCCACAAGAAGGATTCGTTGAGTTCAGAACTCTTCCTCTTGTGTGTGTTAGTTATGCTTAGAACTGTTGATTGATTTAGAACATAAATGCCATTGCACAACGTGCCTGATCCAACCAACTTTTGGTTACGGAAAATGTTCATAACATTATCCTGTAATACAAAATTATATCCCTCTTTACTCAATAAAGAAACCGATATAATGTTGCATATCAGGTTCGGCATGTAATAGCATTCGTTCAGAACCAATGTATTACCAGTTGGTAATGCAAGGTGATATTCCCCGACAGTCTTAGCTGCAACAATTGCACCATTAACAACTCTAATGTCTCTATCACCTTCTCCAAGTTCTCTACCTTTCCTAAGCCCATGTAACTGATTACATATATGGGATCCTGACCCGGTATCTAATACCCAGGACGTAGAGCAAATGGAGAAACAGTTCTCAGTAACGAACACACCTGAAGAAAATGCATCAACATGTACTTTCTTCAATCGGGTGGCATGGGAATCCTGGTATTCCCCTATGTCCTGTTCATTCCTATAACTCTTATAAGAAAGAACGGAACCAACGTTCTCCAGCACAGTATAACATGCGGGTTCGGTCAATACATCCATATTATTATCTTCATTAGGGCATGAAATGGTCGCTACCTGGAGAGAGAGAGAGAAGAAAACACTTTAGCGTATGCTCGTGCAAGATCAGATTGGTTATTATCTTATCTAATCAGGATGGCTCCCACTGGTTTTTATCAAATCTTCCTTCAAACCCTAAAAGGAAAGATTAGCCGGGATTAATTACACACTACAAGTTCGCCAATCTTTCAGCCAGGCCAGTGTCGGTACTTTGAGGGAGGTCCCCCGTGCTTTCGCACGAACCTAATTACTGTAAACCTCGTTTTCCCAGAGGCGTAACTCCATTGACACCTTTCTAGACACCTACTTGATCGGCTAATTGTAATGTGTAAAACTCTCCCAGGAGTAACTCTTACTCGCAGCGGGTATCGGGATCCAACTATCTCATAGAAGGTATGCAATCTCATTGAAAATTTCAACACTTGAAATTCCCGATAATATTTTGCCCCTAGCGTCCTATGACCTTGACAAAGGCCAACAAATCATAGCATGCTAGTCAAGTTCAACCCGTCATTTCTTGATTGAATCAAACCCACCCGCACGACCCTTGACAAAGGCCAACAAGGTCATACGACTACCCTGAAACAATCTGCATCACATGCATAAACAGATAATCACTATTCAGCTACCGCACACTACGCCTTGACAAAGGCCAACAAACGCAGCACGAATACTAAACAGTTCTTATCTGAAATGACGGAGGGCTACGACAGGTTTTTCTGAAAACCTATTGCGTAATGAACTTGATATCGTTGTAGAATCAAATGAAGTTTTGAAATGGAGTGATTTTGAGGCTTTTCTAGTTTTGCTAAAGGGGTCACTCCCGGTGAAGGGATCGTCGGCCCTTTCCTCGTCGAATGAGGTGCGGGATATATCATATATATCACTGTGCAAAGCAGAAACTATAGAAGCAATCAAAAGTCAAACCGATTGTGTAGCATCTGCCAGTTATTGCGAAAGGAGTCACTCCCGGTGAAGGGATCTCGGTCCTTTCCTCATCGAATAAGGTGCAGGGTATATCATATATACCGCTATGCAAAGCAAGAACTGTAGCTACCTGTTTTGTTTAAAATTTGATTCTACAACATCTTAGGTTTCTTTTCTTTCATTAATCACATTAATGAAGTCCCATCATTTAAATACCTAAACATCACAGATAGATATGACGTACACTTATGCCATCCGCATTCGCCTCGATGTCCTCTCGTGCACCGTTAGATTAGGTAACTAACGACAGAGCAGGGCAGGGCTAGTGCGGGTGCAAAACATAAGTAACGTCTATATAATATATCATATATACTATATACTGTATCTATCAAAGAACATCACATGATCGCATCACAGATATCGCAGCAGAAGAAACATATGAAACATTGGATATACTAGGACGTCCGTGTTTTCAATACGAGCCAGTATAAAACACGGATTCCACGGTCGTGATGAATAGCCAATCCCACACCCCTAGACCCCTACGAGAGCGGCAAGCAACCCTGCCAATTCTAGGGTTAGGAGACCCGGACTCGACTCCTCGAGTTGGTCTCCCACTGGACCCCAGAACCCGATTACTTATGCTCCCCTCCTTGGGTCTATCCTAATGCGGAAAAGTAAATAATATACAAAAGGTGACCACTTCCGCAACCTGGAAGTGCCCCAAATAAAAGAATATTACATACAAGTTTTTACATGAATGAAAATGAAAAACACTCATCTCATATAAAAACCCCCGGCTATTCAAACACGACAATCCAATATAACATATCCAGCAACACATAACATCACATGATATCAACGTAAGTAAATATGCGCATCCCAATTGTCGTTGACATATAGCAACGAAACCGGCGATATCACATATTACACTTACGGTCACAGAAAAGAAAGTGTAAAACTACAACAATTGGAATCTGTAATCTCTTTAGACATCGCATGCCTAATCAAATGAAATACTTAGACATCACATGCCTAACAGTTATAAACCCCGCATTTTAGTCTCATTATCGAAAACTCTTTTCAATATCAAGTGAGACTAAACGGCTAGATTTATGACATTCATTCAGTTATCTCATAACTGTTTGTGAATTCCAATTATTGTATCCCATTCCGGATAAATAGAAAATATCAAACTTTCCGATCGAACATTCGAACACCCAAGTTTTCCCGAAACCGATCAACACATGAAATAAGTTCAAAAACATTCGCTTCATGCCTCAGTACCAACGGTCCAGCCGTAGAAGGGTCAAGCCAACGCCTCACATGTGGCACGCCGTACTGCCCCAAACCCGAAGGTTCAAAGGGCAGTTCAAGACGGTCACATAATCGAGTTAAGGTTTGTTGTCTTCTAGAGGGACCATCGCGTTACTTGCACTACTCAGAACGTCCTTAAACCACACAAAAATCCAACACTTGGATATTTTTCGGCAGGGGAAAAGTTGGGTATTTATATCCGGTCGAACTTTTTAACATATTCTAAAATTATCCGGAAAAACATATAGACAAAATTTGACAATCCGATCGAATGTACGAACTCCCAATACAACCCAAAATACTCAACTCTTGATTTCAGATCAAAACTTCCCAGGAAAACCAGCACTGCAAAATAGGAATTACTGTGCAAAAATCAATGGGAGATAAGACAAAAGGGCCGCGGAACAGCCGCATTAGCACGCTAATGCCGCGGTTCCGCCGCACTTTAGAAAGATAATTAGGTACTTTTTGCATCGTAATTCTTAGAATTTCCTGCTGAATTTTCTGCATATTTTTAATCTGGAAAAAACCCAATTTTTAGAAAAAGTCCAGAGAGCACTTGGGTTTTTAGGGTTTCGATTCGATCGGGTTTCAAACGTCATCTACAATTCGCCTAAGGCTCTAACCTGGCTCTGATACCACTGTAGGGTTCCTAGGCACACAATAGAGGTCTCACAAGGCATCAACCATACCAATTTAAAATTTTACGGGTGCCGAGAAACCCTAATACGGATCGTCGACTAGAAATTTAGGCGAAAAACTAATCTAGTTAACAGTTTAACAAAAGATTAGAGGCTACAACCTTTGTAGATCCGAATATCCACTTCCTTGGCTCCACGTAGGCGTCCTCTCGCTGTCCATCTCGAATCCCAGACTCAATCGTCGGCTTGATCGGTGAAATGGGCGGACTAGGTCGTCGGCTTCGTGCCGAAGATGATCTACGTCGAGGCATCACAAGTTCAAGCTCCGACTTCACAAGTTTGTGAAACTTGTGAAGAAAACACCCAAAACAACTTGGCAAGAGGTAGAGGGTGAAGAAATAGGAGGTGGGTTCACTTTAGAATTGGATTTCTCACTTTAGATCTCAAGTTGCCATTGATGGCATCAAGCTTTCTATCTTGAAGATGAAGAAGAAGATGAAGATAGAATTATGATAAGTGTTGTTTAAAATGAAAAGAAAAAGAATACTTATCATAATCTAAACCATGGTCAAGTGTAGAGATTAAACTAAGGTTAGTTGGAATGGTTAGGGTTAAGGATGAGATAAGAATGGTTGACTTAATCAAAGCTTCAAGAAGCTTCAACATAAAAACAAAATAAGCCACCATCCTTACTAATATCCAAAATGAATAAATAAATAAATAAATAAGTGAATAAACAAAACCCTAACCATTCATATAACCATGGTCTAATCTTTACACAAACCCAAGTGAGCAAGTATCATCAAACATGATACAAACTAGTGTACAAAAGTATATCACATATACAATGTGCACATCAAGTGAGAAAATCCATTTAAAGTGAACCAATACTAGTTAATGCAAAGTAATATATCAAATATATAATTATACATTAAATCATTAAATCAACATTTGATTCAATGATCCGGTCATGTCGCACATAACTGCCTAGTATCCAATGTATCGATTTATCGAATCAATGATTCGATAACTAGGTCATATCGAATATAACCAATCGAAACATTTATCGCGAGAATGAAATACGGTATCACATACACGCATTATTCTCGGTCCTGCACATATCTCATATGCGCTCCTATTTCGTTTCGCTTGAGCCAGGAAACCTCTGTGTAGGACTCTAAAGACTCGTCAATACGCCGGTAGCAGATGATGATCATATCAAGCATCCACAAGCCGCAAGCGGTCTGCTAAACGTAACGGCCACCCGGGTATTGAGCGATCAGAAGATCGACGAGCTAGCCCGCTCACACTCCTGTGAATCTAACCAGTAACACTTACCGTACAGTCCGGTCTGTTCGTCTGATATGTCGCATATCAAGTCTATGGGTGGTAAACGTCAGACCCCAATAACCGATAAGTCATGCCGATGTGAGGCTCATAACGGGTCGAGAAACTACTGGTAACACTTACCAGCAAATCTCTGATCAGCCCTGGCCAGGGACTTCCCTGTTACGGCCAATCGAGCACAGCGCAACATCAACCCCCAATACCGGGAGAGACGAAACCCCTCCTATCGCTCATTGCCTCCATGTGACTCGGGACTGTGCCCAAAGACCACCGTTTTGCACGCCCTCATGGACGTGGTAAGGTGGAGATCAAAGCACAGTGGGAATCACACAAGACTCTATGACGATCTCGGGTCTACAGACTAACCTGCACAAGTGTCACCTGAGAACTGCCATCTGACGTGAGGTATAATACCATCTGGGAGTTCTCGGCGAGTCCGTCCAGTGTAACCAGTCTCCACTGAGCACCTGTATACCATCTCTGATGTCAAACACCAATGGATATGGGATCATCCATCACCCATCTCATGGGTTGAGAAGCGTATACGCTAGTCTACACTGGTATATCGATGCCCCGTCTCGATACACCTACGACTAGGGACTTTGAAGGATGTACTTATGGACTACCATGTCCCCACTAGTATGATCTGCATCATAGTCCAGGTAGTCAAGTACACATCCTAAGGGCTTTACCAACAAGTAACTATAAGACAGTTTAAAGAGACAAGTGTACATGTTAAGATAAAGAGTAACCAGATAGCATACTATCATATCGAGCAAGAAAGTCATCTCTATATATGTCCAAGCATCTAATATAATATACATCATCTGTACAATACTGGCCTCTAGGGCATACATACAACTAACAATCTCCCACTTGCACTAGGGCCAGCTGCTGTAGTATCGCATACCGAGCATCCCGAAGAGTCTCTCAAACTGTATCTGGGGAATAGCCTTCGTGAGTGGATCCGCCGTGTTGTTCTTCGTGTCAACTCTCCTGACCTCGATCTCCCGGCGATCAACTATCTCCCGGATCAGGTGATACCGCCTCAGAAAATGCCTGGATCGCTGATGGGACCTGGGTTCCTTGGCCAAAGCCACCGCTCCATTGTTATCACAATACAAAGGTATTGGATGCTCAATGGATGGAACCACTCCAAGTTCAGTAATGAACTTCTTGATCTAGACAGCCTCTTTGGCAGCATCGTTGGCAGCGATGTATTCAGCCTCCATCGTCGAGTCTGCCACGGTTTCCTGCTTGGAACTCTTCCAGCTAACCGCCCCTCCGTAAAGGGTAAAGACAAATCCCGACTGCGACTTAGAGTCGTCCTTATCACTCTGGAAGCTCGAATCGGTAAAGGACTCCACTTGGAGTTCTCCGTTACCATACACCAAGAACATATCTCTAGTCCTTCGCAAGTACTTGAGAATGTTCTTCACAGCTGTCCAGTGACTCTCTCCAGGATCTTCTTGATACCGACTCACTACACTTAGTGAGTATGCTACATCGGGTCTGGTACATAGCATCGCATACATGATAGAGCCTACTGCCGAAGCATAGGGTATCCCTTGCATGCGAGCTCTCTCCAAATCAGTCTTGGGAGACATCTCTTTGGAGAGAGCGAGTCCAGAGATCGTGGGTAAGTTCCCACGCTTGGATTCTTCCATACTAAACCTCTTTAGTATGGTGTCAATGTACCTGGATTGGGACAATCCCAAAATACGTTTGGATCTATCTCTATAGATCCTAATTCCCAATATGCAGGAGGCATCACCAAGATCTTTCATTGAGAATCTTTGTGATAAGAAGAGCTTGACCAATTGCAGCATAGGAATATCATTTCCTATCAGAGTATGTCGTCCACGTACAATACGAGGAAGACAACCTTACTCTCTGCCACCTTCTTGTAAATACAAGGTTCATCTGGGTTTTTGACGAAATCAAACTCTTTGATAACGACGTCAAAGCAGATGTTCCAACTCCGCGATGCTTGCTTTAATCCATAAATGGATTTAAGCAGCTTGCACACCTTTCCGCTGCTCCCACTGTCTACGAAGCCCTCTGGCTGAGTCATGTACACGCACTCTTCTAAATCACCATTTAGAAAGGCGGTCTTAACATCCATTTGCCAGATTTCGTAATCATGATATACAGCGATGGCAAGCATGATCCAGATGGATTTAAGCATAGCCACTGGAGAAAAGGTTTCGTCATAGTCCACACCTGGTCTTTGGCGAAAACCTTTTGCAACAAGTCTAGCTTTGAAAGTCTCCACTTTCCCATCTACACCAAGTTTCTTCTTGAAGATCCACTTGCTCCCAATGGGTTTTACCCCTTCAGGAGCAACTTCTAAAGTCCATACTTTGTTGGTGTACATGGAATCCATCTCGGACCGCATAGCATCCAGCCATTTCACTGAGTCCCCACTCGTGATGGCCTGCTCGAAGCTAGTTGGGTCATCATCCTCCATGATGCAATCCTCACTGCCACCATCAATGAGAAAACCGTAGTATCTCTCAGGTTGGCGAGGAACCCTACTAGATCGGCGGAGAGGCTGAGGTTCATTGGGAGCTACTGAATCTTCTGGTTCCACTAAATCTTCAGTTTGAGTTTGTGTAGCCGGAATTTCTTCCAGTTCTACCTTATCGCCACTAATTTCTTTTGCAAGAAATTCCTTTTCCAAAAAGGTGGCATGTCGAGAAACAAACACTTTTTGTTCCTCTCCATGGTAGAAAAGATATCCATGTGAATGTTTGGGATATCCCACAAACTTGCATAGAACTGACCGTGCCTCGAGTTTGTCCGGATTTTGCCTTTTGACATAGGCCGGGCAACCCCATATCTTAACTCGTTTAAGACATGGTCTCTTCCCACTCCATATCTCATATGGTGTGGTAGGTACAGATTTAGATGGAACTTGATTCAATAGGTATGCTGCTGTCTCCAGCGCATATCCCCAGAAGGAAATAGGTAACTCAGCTGTGCTCATCATAGAGCGCACCATATCTAATAGGGTGCGGTTCCTCCGTTCTGATGCACCGTTGTGCTGTGGTGTATATGGAGGAGTCAGTTGAGAGAGAATCCCATTCTCTTTTAGGAAGTCCAAGAATTCATTGCTCAAGTATTCACCTCCTCGATCAGATCGAAGGATTTTAATATTTTTTCCGGTTTGGTTCTCGACTTCTTGTTTATATTCTCTAAATTTCTCAAAAGCTTCTGATTTGTGTTTCATCATGAACACATATCCGAATCTAGAGAGATCGTCAGTGAATGTAATGAAGTACGAAGAACCATCCCTGGCATGTGTAGACATGGGACCGCATACATCACTATGTATTAGTCCTAAGAGTTCGGTAACTCTTTCTCCGTATCCCGTAAACGGAGTTTTGGTCATCTTGCCTTTGAGACATGACTGGCAAGTGTCATAAGATGAAAATTCAAACGGATTTAAATATCCATCTTTATGCAACTTAGCTAGTCGTGTCGCATTGATGTGACCCAGTCTACAATGCCACAAGAAGGATTCGTTGAGTTCAGAACTCTTCCTCTTGTGTGTGTTAGTTATGCTTAGAACTGTTGATTGATTTAGAACATAAATGCCATTGCACAACGTGCCTGATCCAACCAACTTTTGGTTACGGAAAATGTTCATAACATTATCCTGTAATACAAAATTATATCCCTCTTTACTCAATAAAGAAACCGATATAATGTTGCATATCAGGTTCGGCATGTAATAGCATTCGTTCAGAACCAATGTATTACCAGTTGGTAATGCAAGGTGATATTCCCCGACAGTCTTAGCTGCAACAATTGCACCATTAACAACTCTAATGTCTCTATCACCTTCTCCAAGTTCTCTACCTTTCCTAAGCCCATGTAACTGATTACATATATGGGATCCTGACCCGGTATCTAATACCCAGGACGTAGAGCAAATGGAGAAACAGTTCTCAGTAACGAACACACCTGAAGAAAATGCATCAACATGTACTTTCTTCAATCGGGTGGCATGGGAATCCTGGTATTCCCCTATGTCCTGTTCATTCCTATAACTCTTATAAGAAAGAACGGAACCAACGTTCTCCAGCACAGTATAACATGCGGGTTCGGTCAATACATCCATATTATTATCTTCATTAGGGCATGAAATGGTCGCTACCTGGAGAGAGAGAGAGAAGAAAACACTTTAGCGTATGCTCGTGCAAGATCAGATTGGTTATTATCTTATCTAATCAGGATGGCTCCCACTGGTTTTTATCAAATCTTCCTTCAAACCCTAAAAGGAAAGATTAGCCGGGATTAATTACACACTACAAGTTCGCCAATCTTTCAGCCAGGCCAGTGTCGGTACTTTGAGGGAGGTCCCCCGTGCTTTCGCACGAACCTAATTACTGTAAACCTCGTTTTCCCAGAGGCGTAACTCCATTGACACCTTTCTAGACACCTACTTGATCGGCTAATTGTAATGTGTAAAACTCTCCCAGGAGTAACTCTTACTCGCAGCGGGTATCGGGATCCAACTATCTCATAGAAGGTATGCAATCTCATTGAAAATTTCAACACTTGAAATTCCCGATAATATTTTGCCCCTAGCGTCCTATGACCTTGACAAAGGCCAACAAATCATAGCATGCTAGTCAAGTTCAACCCGTCATTTCTTGATTGAATCAAACCCACCCGCACGACCCTTGACAAAGGCCAACAAGGTCATACGACTACCCTGAAACAATCTGCATCATATGCATAAACAGATAATCACTATTCAGCTACCGCACACTACGCCTTGACAAAGGCCAACAAACGCAGCACGAATACTAAACAGTTCTTATCTGAAATGACGGAGGGCTACGACAGGTTTTTCTGAAAACCTATTGCGTAATGAACTTGATATCGTTGTAGAATCAAATGAAGTTTTGAAATGGAGTGATTTTGAGGCTTTTCTAGTTTTGCTAAAGGGGTCACTCCCGGTGAAGGGATCGTCGGCCCTTTCCTCGTCGAATGAGGTGCGGGATATATCATATATATCACTGTGCAAAGCAGAAACTATAGAAGCAATCAAAAGTCAAACCGATTGTGTAGCATCTGCCAGTTATTGCGAAAGGAGTCACTCCCGGTGAAGGGATCTCGGTCCTTTCCTCATCGAATAAGGTGCAGGGTATATCATATATACCGCTATGCAAAGCAAGAACTGTAGCTACCTGTTTTGTTTAAAATTTGATTCTACAACATCTTAGGTTTCTTTTCTTTCATTAATCACATTAATGAAGTCCCATCATTTAAATACCTAAACATCACAGATAGATATGACGTACACTTATGCCATCCGCATTCGCCTCGATGTCCTCTCGTGCACCGTTAGATTAGGTAACTAACGACAGAGCAGGGCAGGGCTAGTGCGGGTGCAAAACATAAGTAACGTCTATATAATATATCATATATACTATATACTGTATCTATCAAAGAACATCACATGATCGCATCACAGATATCGCAGCAGAAGAAACATATGAAACATTGGATATACTAGGACGTCCGTGTTTTCAATACGAGCCAGTATAAAACACGGATTCCACGGTCGTGATGAATAGCCAATCCCACACCCCTAGACCCCTACGAGAGCGGCAAGCAACCCTGCCAATTCTAGGGTTAGGAGACCCGGACTCGACTCCTCGAGTTGGTCTCCCACTGGACCCCAGAACCCGATTACTTATGCTCCCCTCCTTGGGTCTATCCTAATGCGGAAAAGTAAATAATATACAAAAGGTGACCACTTCCGCAACCTGGAAGTGCCCCAAATAAAAGAATATTACATACAAGTTTTTACATGAATGAAAATGAAAAACACTCATCTCATATAAAAACCCCCGGCTATTCAAACACGACAATCCAATATAACATATCCAGCAACACATAACATCACATGATATCAACGTAAGTAAATATGCGCATCCCAATTGTCGTTGACATATAGCAACGAAACCGGCGATATCACATATTACACTTACGGTCACAGAAAAGAAAGTGTAAAACTACAACAATTGGAATCTGCAATCTCTTTAGACATCGCATGCCTAATCAAATGAAATACTTAGACATCACATGCCTAACAGTTATAAACCCCGCATTTTAGTCTCATTATCGAAAACTCTTTTCAATATCAAGTGAGACTAAACGGCTAGATTTATGACATTCATTCAGTTATCTCATAACTGTTTGTGAATTCCAATTATTGTATCCCATTCCGGATAAATAGAAAATATCAAACTTTCCGATCGAACATTCGAACACCCAAGTTTTCCCGAAACCGATCAACACATGAAATAAGTTCAAAAACATTCGCTTCATGCCTCAGTACCAACGGTCCAGCCGTAGAAGGGTCAAGCCAACGCCTCACATGTGGCACGCCGTACTGCCCCAAACCCGAAGGTTCAAAGGGCAGTTCAAGACGGTCATATAATCGAGTTAAGGTTTGTTGTCTTCTAGAGGGACCATCGCGTTACTTGCACTACTCAGAACGTCCTTAAACCACACAAAAATCCAACACTTGGATATTTTTCGGCAGGGGAAAAGTTGGGTATTTATATCCGGTCGAACTTTTTAACATATTCTAAAATTATCCGGAAAAACATATAGACAAAATTTGACAATCCGATCGAATGTACGAACTCCCAATACAACCCAAAATACTCAACTCTTGATTTCAGATCAAAACTTCCCAGGAAAACCAGCACTGCAAAATAGGAATTACTGTGCAAAAATCAATGGGAGATAAGACAAAAGGGCCGCGGAACAGCCGCATTAGCACGCTAATGCCGCGGTTCCGCCGCACTTTAGAAAGATAATTAGGTACTTTTTGCATCGTAATTCTTAGAATTTCCTGCTGAATTTTCTGCATATTTTTAATCTGGAAAAAACCCAATTTTTAGAAAAAGTCCAGAGAGCACTTGGGTTTTTAGGGTTTCGATTCGATCGGGTTTCAAACGTCATCTACAATTCGCCTAAGGCTCTAACCTGGCTCTGATACCACTGTAGGGTTCCTAGGCACACAATAGAGGTCTCACAAGGCATCAACCATACCAATTTAAAATTTTACGGGTGCCGAGAAACCCTAATACGGATCGTCGACTAGAAATTTAGGCGAAAAACTAATCTAGTTAACAGTTTAACAAAAGATTAGAGGCTACAACCTTTGTAGATCCGAATATCCACTTCCTTGGCTCCACGTAGGCGTCCTCTCGCTGTCCATCTCGAATCCCGGACTCAATCGTCGGCCTGATCGGAGAAATGGGCGGACTAGGTCGTCGGCTTCGTGCCGAAGATGATCTACGTCGAGGCATCACAAGTTCAAGCTCCGACTTCACAAGTTTGTGAAACTTGTGAAGAAAACACCCAAAACAACTTGGCAAGAGGTAGAGGGTGAAGAAATAGGAGGTGGGTTCACTTTAGAATTGGATTTCTCACTTTAGATCTCAAGTTGCCATTGATGGCATCAAGCTTTCTATCTTGAAGATGAAGAAGAAGATGAAGATAGAATTATGATAAGTGTTGTTTAAAATGAAAAGAAAAAGAATACTTATCATAATCTAAACCATGGTCAAGTGTAGAGATTAAACTAAGGTTAGTTGGAATGGTTAGGGTTAAGGATGAGATAAGAATGGTTGACTTAATCAAAGCTTCAAGAAGCTTCAACATAAAAACAAAATAAGCCACCATCCTTACTAATATCCAAAATGAATAAATAAATAAATAAATAAGTGAATAAACAAAACCCTAACCATTCATATAACCATGGTCTAATCTTTACACAAACCCAAGTGAGCAAGTATCATCAAACATGATACAAACTAGTGTACAAAAGTATATCACATATACAATGTGCACATCAAGTGAGAAAATCCATTTAAAGTGAACCAATACTAGTTAATGCAAAGTAATATATCAAATATATAATTATACATTAAATCATTAAATCAACATTTGATTCAATGATCCGGTCATGTCGCACATAACTGCCTAGTATCCAATGTATCGATTTATCGAATCAATGATTCGATAACTAGGTCATATCGAATATAACCAATCGAAACATTTATCGCGAGAATGAAATACGGTATCACATACACGCATTATTCTCGGTCCTGCACATATCTCATATGCGCTCCTATTTCGTTTCGCTTGAGCCAGGAAACCTCTGTGTAGGACTCTAAAGACTCGTCAATACGCCGGTAGCAGATGATGATCATATCAAGCATCCACAAGCCGCAAGCGGTCTGCTAAACGTAACGGCCACCCGGGTATTGAGCGATCAGAAGATCGACGAGCTAGCCCGCTCACACTCCTGTGAATCCAACCAGTAACACTTACCGTACAGTCCGGTCTGTTCGTCTGATATGTCGCATATCAAGTCTAGGGGTGGTAAACGTCAGACCCCAATAACCGATAAGTCGTGCCAATGTGAGGCTCATAACGGGTCGAGAAACTACTGGTAACACTTACCAGCAAATCTCTGATCAGCTCTGGCCAGGGACTTCCCTGTTACGGCCAATCGAGCACAGCGCAACATCAACCCCCAATACCGGGAGAGACGAAACCCCTCCTATCGCTCATTGCCTCCATGTGACTCGGGACTGTGCCCAAAGACCACCGTTTTGCATGCCCTCATGGACGTGGTAAGGTGGAGATCAAAGCACAGTGGGAATCACACAAGACTCTATGACGATCTCGGGTCTACAGACTAACCTGCACAAGTGTCACCTGAGAACTGCCATCTGACGTGAGGTATAATACCATCTGGGAGTTCTCGGCGAGTCCGTCCAGTGTACCCAGTCTCCACTGAGCACCCGTATACCATCTCTGATGTCAAACACCAATGGATATGGGATCATCCATCACCCATCTCATGGGTCGAGAAGCGTATACGCTAGTCTACACTGGTATATCGATGCCCCGTCTCGATACACCTACGACTAGGGACTTTGAAGGATGTACTTATGGACTACCATGTCCCCACTAGTATGATCTGCATCATAGTCCAGGTAGTCAAGTACACATCCTAAGGGCTTTACCAACATGTAACTATAAGACAGTTTAAAGAGACAAGTGTACATGTTAAGATAAAGAGTAACCAGATAGCATACTATCATATCGAGCAAGAAAGTCATCTCTATATATGTCCAAGCATCCAATATAATATACATCATCCGTACAATACTGGCCTCTAGGGCATACATACAACTAACAGCACATATGCGCGGGAGCTCGATTAAATGCGTGTATTGGATACCTTATTTTAATCGGTCATTTTCTATTGGACGGGTCGTATGTGATATGACCGGCTTATTAAATAAAGTGTTGATTTAATATTAAGTCCATTAGCTTATTTATTAAAACCTATTTCTTTATGATGCATGCATGAGTGTATGTATATGTTGATATGGATGCACACATGCAAGCATACATGTATCATGGTTGATGATACATTGGTAGTGGCAATGCAAGACTCATATGGTTACATATTTAAATATTTTGTTTATTTGAGAAAAGCAAAATGGCAATTAAATCATGGTTGACTATTCAACTCTCCTTTCTTGAGTTGACAAAGTCAATACCATGGTTTCATTTGCCCATGGTTTAAGCCCATGGTTTTACTTAACCTCAAGTCACAAAATATCTAGATATTTTTTAACCATAGTTTAGCATGGCATACTCTCATTGACTTGGGATTATGTTTGATATTATCATTATCTTTACTTGAGTCAAGCTTGAACCATCTCCTTCTTCCTTTCTCTCCTCAAAGCTCTCTAGGGTTTAAAAAGAAAGAGGAGAAATTAAAAAGAAAAGGTTTTTAAGTGAGATCCAAACCCACATCACCATTCTATTTTAGTCTAGCCCACTAGTGTGGAGTGTTTGCTTCATCTTCATCCTTGATCAAGTGAAGCTTAGAGCTTGAGCAAAGGGACTTCGTGGTGGATCATCGTGGACTTGGAAGGACACAAGCCAACCGGTTCAAACCCCACTCGATCCAAAGAGTCAAGGAGAAGGTCTACAAAGGTTGTATTTTCTCCCCCACTTAG
Organism: Agapanthus africanus; assembly: GCA_030015575.1. Classification (NCBI taxonomy): domain Eukaryota; kingdom Viridiplantae; phylum Streptophyta; class Magnoliopsida; order Asparagales; family Amaryllidaceae; genus Agapanthus; species Agapanthus africanus. The sequence goes on from JASDDO010000018.1 coordinate 279,620,257, forward strand.
TGTTAGACACTATACAGTATGTGATACTATAGTTTGTTACTCTATTTTTCTAGTTCGATTCATGGTTGGAATTATTTAGCACCCTTTAAATTTTTGTTATAGCATGTGTGATGCAACCCTAAACCTAGGATGGTGCTAGAGAATCCCTACAGTGGTATTATAGCCAAGCTAGAAACTTAGACGATATTGATTAATTACGAAACCGAAACAATTCCGAATTAACAAAACTGAAACCCTGAAATAAGCTTCTCTGTCGATTTTAAAACGGGATTGGAAAAATTTTTAAACAACTGCAGAAGCTTGTATATGATGCACTGAGAACACAGAACAAATTTGAGGCAATTCCCTCGGATTTTAGTCGAGCACCACCCCTTCAAAACCGAGCCGGCCGGCCATTTGTGCCCAGAATCGCCTCGAATTTTTCCTGTGCTCTGGTCTATAGATTTAAGGGTTTCAGGTATTGTTTGTTTAGGCCAAAATTTCATGTGATGCTAATTTTTCTTAAGGGCTTATTCGGAGTATTTTATAGTCGTAACTTTAACATTGTTTTGGTAACTTGGACGATATTTAACAGTTCGAGCGAACATCAATCACCCCCCATTACCCTCGCTGGAAATTTTCCAAGTGTTGGAATTTTCCAAGTTAAAGATATTTGAATGTTCATGCAAGTAAACCTATGGACCCTCTAGAGAAACAAAACCCTAACTCGATTCTATGACCATGGAACCGCGGCTAAACTTTAGGGTTTGCCGTAGTCCTGTGGCGCCATAGGTGAGGCAAGGGTTGACCCTTCTACGGGTTGTCCACAGACACTGTGACATGTTTTTTGGTATTTTAGCTTTGCTCAAGCGTTGAGCTTTCGGGGTAATTTGTGGGTGTTTGTTGACTCGATCGAAACGTTTAACATTGTCTTAATATTTGTGAATGTGATACAATAATTGGAATCTACACTAATTAGTTTTGTGAAAAGTAATTAGTTGCATGTAAATCTAATATTTTGGCCTCGGTAGAATCGGGAATCTTGTTGAATTACCCGACTTCTTTTGAAAAGGTGTTTTCATGGTTGAGACCTAAATATAAGATTTGCATTGTTAGGCATGAAATCCTGAATATGTGATATTCCGGGTTTATGATGTCTAAAGACGGTGTTGATTCCAAATGTTGTAGTTTTTCACTTTCTTTTCTGCGACCATAAGTGTAGTATGTCGTGTATTGCCGGTTTCGTTGCTATACATCAACGAAAATTGGGGTATGCATACTTGCTTAAGTTGATGATATGTGATATTATATGTTGCTGAGATATGATGTACAAGATCGTCGTGAATGAATGGCCGGGGGTTTTATGTGAGATGAGAGTTTTTCTTTTCATTCATGTAAAATTAATTGTATGTAATATTCTTTTATTGGGGCACTTCCGGGTTGAGGACGATGTCACCATTGCTGTATATTATTTACTTTTCCGCATTAGGATAGACTCAAGGAGGGGAGCACAAGTGACCGGGTTCTAGGGTTCAGTGGGAAGCCATCTCGAGGAGTTGAGACCGGGTCTCCTAAACTCTAGAATTGGTAGGTTCACTTGCCGCTCTCATAGGGGTCTAGGGGTGTGGGTTTGGCTATTCATCGCGACCGTGGAATCCGTATTTTTTTATTGTTGGCTAAATACAAAATACGGACCTCCTAGTATATCCTGTATTTTCATATATGTGCTTCTGCTGTTGATATTCTGTGATTGTAACATTTCAGAAAAATAAAAATATTATCTTTTGGGAATTTTATAATTAAATAATAAATATTATGAATATTTTAATATTGCGGTATAATTAAATACCGATAAATGGGAAAATTTGGAAATTAAATTAAATGGTGATTTTGGAGGGTTTTATATGATTTAAGCAAATTATAAATTCTTTATGATTAATTATATTCCATTTTAATGCTAATCGCGATTAAAAATCACTAATCGTGTATTAAGCTTGATTTGTGCACATGACATGCACCATGTCAAATTACACATTGTTACACTTTTCTACCATGTCTTTTTCTTTATTTTTTCATGTTTGGTTTGGTTTTAAAAATGAGAAGAGAAAAGATTAGAAAAGAAAAAGAAAAGAAAAGGAATAAAGAATGAGGGATGGACAAGGGAGAGAGGAGAGGGTGAGGGGTTGTGTTGACTTGGTCATTGGTTTTCCCTTCATTGTTTTCCTCTTCATTTTCCTCTCCTCTTTCTTCATGGCTGCCCTCCACCTCCTCCCTCCTCTACCTCCTCACAACATCACCAAAACCACATCAAAACATCATCTCCCTTTCAAAAAAAATGTGCACAAGCTCACTACAAGCACTTTGGACCAAGAAAAATTGGATTTTGAAGACTTGGGGCAACTCAAGAAAATTCTTGAGTTTCCAAATGAGGTAATCCTTTAACCATTAGTGTAGTATTTGTTTTACTTTAGCTTCCATGCATATTTAGAAGTGTTTTAGTGTGGATTAGTGAACTTAGAAAATTTTTAGAAGAGGTTTGAGGGATTTTGAATTGAGATAGTGTAATTGAGATTAGTAGAGGCCATATAACCCCTCTAATGTTAGTTTCATGGACTGAAACCATAGACTTAATGTAACGTTTTGAAAATCGTTTAGGTGAAATTTCGGATAATCGGTAAAATAACGGGTGTTTTCCGTAAAAACCAAGATATAATCATTTTTCGACATGGACTTAAATATACATATTCTAACTATGTAATTGCTTGTAATTGATGGTTAATGGATCACTTGTAAAATTTTTAGTTGACTGAAATATTTTCCGAAATTAATTATTTTAAATATTATTTTAAGCCTTCACTAATACATTTAATTAGGGATAATTACAAATTGGAATGGGTTAATACAAATTTTGTGCATCATGAAACATTAAACTAAAGTGTAACATATGGTTTTTGAAATGAAAAGAAGTCGACAACATGGTTTTAGAAAATATAAACTATAAAGGTTTAAATGGTGAAAATAAACTGAATGGAAATTGGGGTATAGTATTTATCATTTTTCCTCACCCACACCCTCTCTCCTCTCCCCTCCTTGCTTTGGCCGAGCCTCATCTCACAGCAACCCCAATCCCACCCATTTTCCCCACTTCATCAAAAGAGAAAAGAAAATGATTGGAATAAAGAAAAGAAGGCAAGGGGTTTTAATTGAGGTATGGGTAGTTGTTGACTTATGACTTTTTTTTCAACACAACACAACCTCTCTCTCTCTCTTCCTCCCTTCAATTTTGGCTGAACCCTCCCCTCTTCACTGCTGCAACAGGCCCCCTTACTTCTTCCTCATTCTTGTGCAAAAAACCTCAAAATTTCCATCAAAATTCAAAGCTAAAACCTCATTAATTTCCTAATTAAATCCTTAACCATTTTCTTGGATCAATCAAGCATGGACCTTGGAGCATGAAACCATTGTTGGAGGCTAAGATTTTTGCAAGTTTGATCTCAAGCTTGTGAGGTATAATCATAATCTTATGCTTAATTTGTTGTTTAATTACTTGAATTTAGCTAATTAGATGCTTAATTAGGTTTTAATTTCAAAACTTGGAAATTCAAGAATGGGGTTTAAATGCTAATTAGGGTTTTGGGTATTTGGATCATGGTTGTGTGTTGTATTTAAGATCTTAAGACATGTAAAGGCAAAGCAAGTAGCTAGTTTACTAATTGTTGCTTGTAAATTGTTAAAATTGGATTTCTAGCAAACTAGGTTTTTTAGAAATTGATTAAAAATAGGATATTAAAATCTAGTTAGGGTTTTCATGACATTATTAAAATTATAATTGGTAGTTTACCACCTTAGATCATGCAAAACCTAGTCTAGTTGTTGATCTGTGTATTGTTACTTTGAAAATTGTTGAAATTGGATAATTTTGCAAACTAGAATTTTTGGATTAATGGAAATGAGTGAGTTTAAAATTTAGTTTGGGTTTAGGTGGCTTAGTCAAAATATTTAGTGAGCATTGTGGCCGCTAGAATTGTTAAAATAACTATATTTGAACTAAATTGGAAATTGTTGCTTACTAGAGTTTCGGAAAAATAGCTTTTAAAGCGAATTTGAAGTTTTGATGATTTAAACCCTATTTCATATATATAAGTAGCGAGTTTGGAAACCATGAGTGGTACGTTTGGGTTTTTCTCGATCAATCGGCGTTTGTAAGCCGATGTCGAGGGTTTTTTGTTTCTTTTGCGTGAGCGGACCATAGGTTTTGACCTATGTGAGATTCGTGTGTCGTTTTGGTCATGAGTCGGATTTTAATGCGATACGATGTGTTATGATACGTAGGTACCCTCACGAGGACTTCGAGACGACAAGCAAGCGCGTGGCGACATCAAAATCGGCAAGCGAAGATCAAGATGAGTAGATATATCTACGGGGGAAGTCGGGTGGATGGCGTATAGCACCTGAGCAGTTCGTAGTATAGAACGCGAATGCGTTATGTTATATATAGATATATACTTATATGGTATTATAAGATGTGTATACTTAGCTAGAATTGCTTTAGGAGACTTTGGATGATAGTGTTTGTTAATTCCTTAGTTGCGAACCTTACATTATGGTGACATACACGCACACACACACACTTGCATACATTTTACTTCTTGTGCGTATATGGGGATATGTATACACACACACACACACACATAGGTATGGGACTATATACACACACACGTATACATATACATGGATAATGAGGATAGTAGATGGTATTGGAGATGAGTCGATGAGATTGGGCATGATGCCACGAGATCGGTGATATGATTTGGTTCGTATTATGAGATACTACATGATGTTTTAGCGGGTCCTTGGGCGTTGTGTTTTCATACACACGCATATATATATATGGTATCAGTATGTACTAGACTTAGATCAGTATCCCTATTACAGGATATGATGATAAGGATATCAGATGATTAATGAGATGGATGTGATACTTGACCCGAACCCAGTTTTAGGATGCCGTACGATGGATTTACCATACGAGATATAATTATGATGATAGATTCGCACTCTTGACTCGAGGATGTCATACGATATATTGTATTGTACCTGATACTATTGAGGCGGGATCACCGACTGTTATATATATATATATATATGTATGTATCGACTCAGACTTAGGTGGTTTTCCTTACCCTTTCGATTAGCCTATAGTTTACATGTAGATGATAGACTAGACTCGAGTCATACCTATTTCACAACTAACGAATCATGAGTATTTTAAAAACAGGCCAAGGGATTCTACGGATATTTCAAAGGACGTACATTTTTCTTAAAAACATTGTAGCCCTATTTTCTAAACACACTATTCGTGTTATTTCAAATGTCAAGACTGTATGACTCATAAATATTAACGTAGATTATTTATTGTTGTGTTTATTATTCAGCTCCCGCATATTCTTGCTATTCGCATCGCATCGCATGCTTATATTGTGTTTTCATTTGCTATTATTGAAATCATGCTGTCAGGACACCAGCACCATTACCGATGACGCGTATGTTCCACGTACACCTGTTTGCCGGCTCACACACATCATCATCGGTAATTGCCATGCCATGTACACTTTAGGAAATATTAATTCATTGATATCGCTTGTTAGCTGATAGTTCCGATATATTATTATTTTGATAGCTTAGACATTGCATTTATTACTGTGATTGTCATGCATATTTATACGTTCATTTTCTTGCATTATTATTAGGGCCAGTCCGGATTGCCGGAGCCTAATATTTTAGAATTCATTGTTATTTATACTTGAAATTGGGATTTCCGATTTCCATGAGATTTCTGGATTTGGAGAAACCACAAGGATTTTATAAACTTATTATCATTTTAAAATGAAAGTTGCGGTTTTCTCATGATATGATTTGAGATATGTCCACCACGAGTTTTCTCGGCTCTTGAGCAATATCATACACCCGATTCGAGGAGGAGGAGGAACCGTCTGTGGGTGCATGGTGGACCCGGTGCGATACCCCGGGAAAAGAAGGTCGCAGATGATGGCGTTGAGCCTGAGACAGGGGAGCACTACTGACCGGTGATTTTAGTGTGACTCGACAGATATCCGGAGGATACCGATCGGAGTTGGGCCAGTTCGGATAGCCGGAGCCCTAGATATTGAGATTTGAGGTATTTGAGATTTTATGATATGGGTCAGTCCGGATAGCCGGAGCCCGAGATATTGGATATTGGGATATATGTTTTGTGTCGATGTTAGACACTGATTTATGTTGATTTCATTGATGATACCTCGTTTTAAATATACAGAAATCTCACTATATTATGAAAACAGTTTTCCTTTCATGATGTATTCTGTTTTCATTTTGATGCATTCATACATCCTATATTTGATATGTTGCTATCTGAGGCACTAACACGAGCACTTGGTATTACACTTAAGCATAGATGTTTACCCATGCCATTTTTTAGATGCTTCAGACTATATCATTTTGAGGATATATATATTATGATTGTATTGACCTAGGATTGAGTCATACATACGATTTCTACTCGGTGATGTTTTCTACTCACGAGCTGGAAACTCACCCCCGTTGTGCCACAGTTCTTGCAGGTTTTGCCGTACAAGTTTCGTTGCGGCTTTGCTGGCATACTGCTTCCATTCCGGGTGATTGCTTTGGTAGGTGGGCTCACTTGCATCGTGACCACCATTGTGCTTTATTTTATTCAGTTGTATCTAGTAAACTCCATCAACCAGACTTGTATATTTATAACCTTAGAATACCAGTTATATATTATTTCGAGCTTAGAGTCACGCGTTGTATTATTATGGTTTTCTTGATGATTTTGAGTTTCCTTTTGAGTTTTGATCCTCGCCCTTGGCGTTGTATACTATATTGCTTGCGTGGTTGTGACCGTTGATTGACGAAGAGCTAGCTCCCGCTTAGGATGCCTTTATTCATATTATGCATGTTGTACCCTTTTGGAGCAAGTATTTATAAAGGAAACTCTGCTAAAATTTTTAGAAAAGACTTGAGATTTTAAAAATGCATATTCGGCTTATGTTATTTAAACCACTTGCTTTAAATTAAGTTTTCTTCACTTTTTCCTTAAAAATTGGTTTAGATTTCTGGGATTTTTGGCTTACTTGAATTAGATGGGTCCTATAGATTTCATATTATTCAAGTGCCAGTCACGTGCCATTTTGGGTCGTAACAAAGTTGGTATCAGAACGCTAGGTTAACCTTGGTTCAAGTCTATGTTTGACTATGTGGAGTCTAGGGCGTATATATATTCGGAACCTAGGCTTGACCTTACGGAACTTAGACTTGGTCGAGAGAGTATTAGACCCGAACTTTCGTCACGTAGGTTGACCTTGGTTGATGGAGTAGGTGACTTAAGGAGAGTGACATACCGTGTGTATGTTCCGCGGCATACTTACGATACGCTACTCCGCTTAAGAAACCTTAGGATGTACATTTCTTTGCACAACATTATATTCATTCACGATCTATCCTCATCGATATCAGTTTATGGTTTTGTTACCACGATTGCATAGACAGAGAGAGCTGCAGCTAGAGTTGCGGTCAGCACGAGCTCGTCATGGATGAGGACTGACCAGGGCGTGATTCCAGGGACACACGATTGCATAGTGTTAGTGTATATGCCCTAGAGACCATTATTGTATCATACTGACTTGTATATTACTAATGGAAGCTTGGGATATTAACAGTTGTATTGACAGTCTTGCTAAAAATAGTAGTATACTACTTGGTTTGTTTCTACTCAGATATGTGCGTATATTTCTTTAAGCATATCGCTTATACATATTAGTAGAGCCCTTAGGATCTTTGCTTGATTACCAGCGTTGTGATGGTGGTCACACTAATGGGGGCTGGGTAGTCTATAAGCACATCCTTATACAGGTCCCTGGTCATAGTATTATCAAGATGGGGCATCGATACTCCGGAGTAGACTGGTGTATACGTTTCTCATCCCAGGTCAGGAGATGGTCTGTCCCATAGCCATCAGTAGTCGTACTGGAGATAGTATGCAGGTGCTCGTTAGGTTACAAGTACACTGGACATGACTCGCCGGGAACTGCTGTTGGTTATTATACCTATCGTCAGGTAGCAGTTCCCAGGTGACATGAGTACATCTTAGTCTGTCGACTTGATACTGCTACTTTGCCTCGAGTGTGTTCCCACTGTACTTTGATCACGACCCTACCATGGATCAAAGGAGTCGTGCAAACAAGTAGTTGTTGGGTACAGTCCTGAAACACTTGGAGGCAATGGCGATTAGAAAGGATTCGTCTCTCTCGGTATTGGGGGTTGATATCGCGCTGTGTTGGAGAGCCATTGCACAAAGGTCCGTGGCCACGGCAAGTGAGATTTACTGGTAGGTGTTCCAGTAGTTTCTCAGGGTGTTCTGGGCTACACTCCGACACGACTTATACCGCTATTAGTGGTCTGACGTTCACCATCCCCCTAGGCCCGATATGCTATACTCTTAGACGAACAGACCAGACTGTATGGAGATTGTCACATACAGGCTCAGTAGGAGTTCGGATGAGTTACCTCATCGGCCTTCTTATCGATATCTACCTGGGGACCGTTACGTACAGCTAGTACCGCTTGCGGCCTGTGGTTAAACCCACTGCCAGTGTAGTGTCAAGTCTTTAGAGTCCCACACAGAGAGTTTCCCTGCACCGGGAAAAAGTGTAGAGGCCGTATGGTTTTACAGCAGGGCCGCGATCACTTACGTACACTTGTGCACGTAATGTGATCGGGCAGATAATACTAGTGGGCTTTGGTTTAAGCCAGATTCTAGTATTATACTGATGGATTTATTTAGTCTCAGATTATCCGTATTTTTCGTAAATACGGATGGGAGGGGCAGTCTCGTAATTTGTCGGGAAGCTTCTAGAAGAAGGTGACTCATTAAGGTTTATTTCCTTTTGGGTTTAAACTTATTGAGGTGCAGGACATGAGGTGTTGTTTTCATTAAATGAACCATGACTCATGAGATGATTCATCTAGTGAATTTAATGAAGCATGGTTGATATTATGATATATATTATCATAGATATTTTGATGCTTCATAATATTCACAAAAGAGTTAAGATTCATTATCATTATCACAAACACCTTCTCTCTCCTCAAGTCTTCATCTTCTTCCTCAAACCCTATAAGCTCTCACGAGTTGAGGATCTTAGGGTTTAGAGAAACAAAGTAATCCATCTAAATACTCTACACCATCTAGGACTTCTAACTTAGCAAACTAGAAGCCGTAGTTATCTCAGATTCGAGATAGGAGCTCGGACTATAGACTCTCGGGTCGATCGTCTTTGACTCGAGGAGGCCGTCGAGGTAGCCGCGATCCATTACGATCCTTGGAGCCTACAATGATGAGGAGGACAGCGGTGAAGACCCGAAGGACTTGTAACGTGAGGTATAACTTTGAGACCGAGTACTTAAACCTCATACAATTTGCTAGCTACGGTTTGTGTTTGATCCTTGGTTTAAGTCGGTGTTGCGAAGCTTGTAAAAATCATTTTTTGCTATTTCCGCCTCCCCGCGGACACGTGGGGTGCGTGACATCGACTTACAGTGGTATCAAAGCCTTTCACAAATCTTAGATCGCTTGTAACGATGTTAGAATTCCGCTGTTTTTGTCGCCGGAAAACTGTCGACAAAAACAGTTTTGAAAAGTGAGGTTTCGAGTTGTTTGCACACCCCGCAGGCTCACGGTTTGAACCGAGAAGCCGTGGGGTAAAGCGTGCATACCCCGAAGACACCCCAGGGGGGACCAATGGCCGGGAACATCCCCCAAGGCCACCAATTGGTGGCCTTGGGGGCTGCTGACCTGAGAGACCAGCAATTGGTGCTCTCAGGTCTGTCCTCCTTTGGGGGCCACCTCATGGTGGCCTCCAGGGGTGGTCACACTTTGAGGCCCCCCACTCGACGTATTATCATGTATCTTCACCTCTGCGAAGATTCGGGCGGGTTTCGAGTTCGTTTCGACTCCCGGATTGGCTCAAAACTTTCAGCTTTTGAAATTTAGCTCACTGAATTTTCAAGCCTTGGAAAATTGGATGTGTTTGCTAATTGCGTGCGGGATTCTAATGTCGTTATTACTTTAAAAGCTTGGTGATGTTTATATGTGTTTGTAAACGTCGATTAATTGCTATATGACATTTATTCGGGGTTGCACATATCTATGATGTTGGAATATATCGGTTTGTGTATATGAACTTGTTGGATTGTCATGGATGAATATCGGGGATGTGAGATGAGAGTTTTTATCTTTCATTCGATGTAAATTATAATTTGTTGTAATATTATTTCACGGGGCACATCCGGGTTGAGGTTGTAGCCACCGTTGTATTATTTCATTTACTGTTTATTGCTCCTACGATAGACCCAAGGTGGGGTGCACAAACTACCAGATATTTTGAAGTGCTGAGTGACCTACTCACTTTGTTGATGGAGGTTGTTCCACTTAAGATATTTGATGAGTAGTTTGCCGCACCCGTAGGGGTCTAGGGTGGGGTTTGGCTATTCATCATGACCGTGGAAACCATCTTTTGTTACATGCTCAAACGAAACACGGACTTCCTAATATATCCAATGTGTTCATCTGTGATCTGGAATGCCTATTATTGCGTCAGACGAATGTACATATCTATATATGATATCTAGTAGGCGTTGCTTATGTTTTTATCCGTGCTAGTCCAGCCACCGCTTTGTCGTTAGTTAAGCAACCTAACGGGTGATGACGGGGCCCAGTGGCGAATGCGGATGGCATAAGCGTACGTTGTATTTTTGTTGTTTTCTGCAATGAAAGGTTTAAATGATGGGACTGCATTAGATTAATGCAAAGCAAATAAACCAAAGTTGAATCATTGGAACAATTTAAAAACCACTCGGTTTTTTCAAAACAGCAGATTTTAATTGCGGAGCTTAAACCACTCCTTTTAAAAAACTATCAGGTTCCTTCGATTATATCAAGTTCACTACGCTCACGGTTTCGCCAAAACCAGCCATAGCCCTCCGTCATTTCAGTTGGATATTCAGTAGTATTCAAGCTATGTATTTTGACCAATGCCAAGGCATAGTGATTGGTAGCTGCTGGATATTCATCTGTTGCATAGATAGATGCATTGGTTTGGGATAGTCGTGCTACCATTTTGGCCAATGTCAAGGGTATGTACGGGTGGGTTCAAATTAACCTGGATAATGATGGGTAGAACTTGACATGTGACTTATGATATTTTGGCCAACGTCAAGGTCATAAGAGCATGGGGCAAAAATCCACATCGGGAGTTTCTAAAGAAACTGAAACTTGCTAATGTTGCATACCATTTGGAGTTTGATAATGTTGGTAGGATTCCTTCAGCATTATCACTTGATGATATTTGGGTCCCGATCCTACTGTGAGTATATGCTACTCTTCGGGAGATTTTCACTTAACGATCAATGCTATAAATCAAGTAGGTGTCTAGAACAGTGTTAGCGGGGCTACGCCTCCAGGGAATAGAGGTTATTTAATTAAGGAACTTCGCAAAAGCGTCGTAAAACCTCCCTCGAAGTACCAATACTAGCCTGGCTGAACGGTTAAGCAAGTATTGAACAGTGAGATAAGTCCTGACTAGTTCTTCTTTTATGGTTTGAGGAAGGATTCGAGAAACAGTGGGAGCCATCCTGTTTAGATAAATTAAAAACCAATCTAAACTTGTAAGAGTATCATGCTAAGTGTTTTCTTCTCTCTCTCTCCTAATTGCAGCGACCAAGTGACCAAGATTAGGTTACAGATAATAAAATGACTGAATCCGACCATAATGACTGGCTAAGGTTTGTCCAGATGTCCATTGCCTATGACAAGCTGGACCACATCATTACTACTCAAAACCCTGCCGTCCCAGGTCCAGTTTCCACCGTCATGGATATGGATATCCGTATGACAAGGGAAAAAGAATGTACGAATGCCAAGTGCCCCGTGATAGCCTCAGTTGATGGTGTATACCAGAGGCAGCACGAGAAGATATACTTAGTTTCTATCTTCCTCCATAACAAAGTTTTATATGGAGAGCAATCTCATATCGCAAGATATAAGACCTCGAATGAATTGCTTTAAGCGAGGTTGGCTATCGGGTCATCTGTAGGGGACAACGTCCTTACAATGACTAGCTATATTGATGAGCTCACGGACCTGGAGACCACGTTGAGAAACGGGTCACATGCTGACTTGATTCTACAGTCCCTACCTCCTACTTACGCCCAGGGAAAGAAAGTTATACTTCCAGATAAGGGCACCCTGAAGGAAACCAGGGTGACACCCGCTCTGCTTATTGGAGAATCTTCCTCTTCTGGATCCAAGGCGGAAGCTGAGGGTGAGAAGGAGAAGACCTCCACAAAGCAGATATACGGTGTCAGTAAGGTAGAAGGAAAAGGATGGGCAAAAGTTCAGGGTTAACAGTAGGGAAGGAGGGTTGTTCCTATTGTTATGGGAAGGGGCATTGGCAGAGGGATTGCAGGGCTTGGAAAGCCAGAATCCAGGATTCGAAGCATGTTGTGGCTTCGACTTCGGGTGTGTTTGTGATTGAAAACTGTATGTCAATTAACTCTACTTCCTGGATAATAGATACCGGATCAGGATCTCATATCTGTAATTCGTTACAGACTTTGAGAAACCGTAGAGTTATCAGGATAGGTGATATGTTTCTCAGAGTTACGAACGGAATGAGCGTGGATGCTGAATCCTTGGGAGAATATCATCTAGGACTGATAAGTGGGCAGAAATTGATTCTACGTAACTGTTTGTATGTACCTAGTTTGGCTTGTAATATCATATCAGTATCCCTGCTTTCTAAAGAGGGATATGATTTTACATTCGTAAGCGATATCGTGCACATCCACCTAAATCAAGTTCTGATTGGGTCCGGTACATTAGAGGATGGTATATACGTATTGAATCAAGCTCAGGTGTCACGCCCCGCTTCCCAGTGTACGGCGAAGTGGACGTGACGAGGCCCGCTACGTATGTACTCAGAAGTACATACGCTAAGCGTAACTAAGCAATATAAAATAATCACAAGAGACAAATGATATTGAAATAACAGCAACTTTTATTAATATCATTCTTTGTACAATGCATGAAATGAAAATACAACTGGAATGGAAAAGCAATGCCTAAACAGTGGCATAATAAATAAAGGAAATACTGGAAAGAACAAAGTACAATTATCTAGAGCTCTGGGTCTTCTTGGAACTGCTCCAAATCTTCACTTGTGGGCTCGGTCTCAACTTGGTCCAACGCACCTGACGACATTCAAAGAAGAAAGAAATAGAATGTCGTCAGCGAACAGGTCGCTCGGTAAGTCCCAAAGAAAAGAAGAATGAGAATGGCAGAGTAGCAGTATTTTCTAAAGTATTATGTTGTTGAATATTATGGAATATTGTTTAACGCCGTTGTTTGTAGCTTGGTACAGAAGGATGCCAGTGTATACGAGGGGGATCTCTATATGCTAGAGATCAGGGCAAATGGAGAGTACAAGGAACCGTTATGCCACGGTACAACAGCAACAGTATTCATGTTAGGTGTCTTAATCTGACCACCTCGTGCCACCTTTAACACCTTCCGTACCAATCTACCCCTTTAAACCCCGTAGTGTTTTAACAGTGTTGTAGTATTGGAATATGTAAACTGGATGACTGACCAAAACCATGATATCAGTAAACATGTTGTAACTGTATAATCAGGAAAATGGAATATCAGGATAATGGATGAATATCCATGGTTTGATTCAGTCAAAATGAATATATTGTTAACTGGATTCAGGGATTCTTGTATTCAAATTTGTATTGGAATATGATTGAATATAGGTTGACTTGAATTATATTCAAGTCAGAATTAGTCAGACTCCAACCCGAGTCAGACTAAAAGAAAGATAATTTGAAGTTCAATATTAGTTAGGGGCCTTATTGTAATTTGTGAAACTTGAGGGGGTTTTATGTAAAAAGTACTTTTGTATAGTTTTCAAAATATACCTCAAGTATTTAATAATCATCTTTATTATTATAATGAATGTGAATTTTATTTGTGTTATTCTAGTGAATATATCCTAATAGAAGAATTAATTGTTTATTTGAAATTCGTGGTATTTTAATATAACTTTTAATCTTGAATTTTAGGAAAAAGTGGAAACTTTATATTATAACAAAATAGGTGTTTAAATGATAATTATATATAATTAAACACATAAATAATTTTCTTTTATATGAATATTTTATTTACAAAAAGTCTCACGTTCCTTAAATATCGTATTTTAAACCTTTCGAGACCGAATGCTCCTTGCGGAGGTCTGAATCTCGCACTACTAGCCTGCGGGTGCACGATGAACCGTACTATCCCAAACAGGTTCCCCAAAGATGGGTTGTAGCGGCACTTTGCTTAGGTTTTATAAATACTTTTCATTTAGGAAAAACGGTTTTATAAATATAGGGTGTTTATTTGCAAAAGAGTATAGTTTCCGTATTTTAGTTATTAGGGTTTCCTAAGCCAACTAGCCTATTTCTAGGGTCTAAACGATGAGTCATTAGAAGCCTCAAATCTCCTCTTCACCGTCAATTGCGGCCAGATAAGTGCCAGGTAAGTGGGAAGGAACCACAGTCGTGGGCCTAATTAAAAACCACTAGCCTTAGACACACTTGCCTAGACCCACAAGACAGTTTAGATAAACGATCGATGTCCATGACCAATCGTGCTTTCATTTTATATAAGATTTTATTTAGAAAAGTTTACAATTTAAAGATTTAACTAAAGGTTATAAAGGTTATGGTATTTTAGTGAAAAGTCCTGTAATTTCGTATTCTTTATTTTTGATATTTATCATTTAGGGTTATATTGAGTGTGTGTAAGGGTAAGTCATTACCCCGTGACTTATATTAGGTTTTGGTGAAGTTTAAAGGCGAAATAAGCTATGTTAAACCTAAAGGTATTAAAGTGCAAGAATACGGTATTCGTAAACGTTATCATTTCATGTGTGAAATTTCATTCAAATTGATTGAAACAAGTTTAGTTATCACAATAAACATGTTTAGGAGTGAGGTACTTGATTACATTAATAAAAATGAACTTCATGGTATTTTAATGAAAGAAATACGGTTTTGTAAAGAACTTATCATTTCATGTGGAAAAGTGTGATTAAATTGGTTTAAGGGTGATTAATAGTCAACATGCATATGGGTAGATAATATGTATTAGGTGACAAGTGGAATTTTAAAGAAAAATCGAATCGGAAATCGGTTTGTCCGATTTCCGTCGGGTTCCAGAAATTCGTATTTTTACATTAAAGAAAAGGAAGGTAGAAGAGGTGGGACTTACAGGTTTAAACTCTTCTAAAGAGTAAAGAGAACTAGGGAGGAAGGCCGAGGGGTGATTACGTCGCCGGTTACTCCAAAACGCGTCGTCGGAATTCCGTCAGAGCTTCGCCGGGAACTCGATTTCGAAGTACACTTCTTGTGGAAACTTTTGAGAGAGTGGCTCAAGATTTTAAGGGGTGAGAGGGTAGTGTGTAGGGTTGGTATTTATAGGGTTAGGTTAGGGTTAGGGTAGATGAAAAGTTAAAAATAAAAATATGATAAAATGTAATAAAAATGTATTAAAAGTGGAGTAATTGGGGGTTTTAAAGAGTTCTGGAAGTGGTATGAGGCTGAAACTTTGCAGGTGCGTAGGGAATACCAAAAGACACAACTTTCATGTTGTGACCCTCGCCGGAATCTGCCGAATCGGGGGTGACTCGGCCGTGACTCGGTCGGATCACTGAGTCGGCCGAGTCAAGGCCGAGTTGGCCGATTCCCGACCGATTCCGGTGACCTGGATCTCCCCCGACGGTTCATCTACCCTCTGCAAGTGTTACATCTTTGGGTGTAGTGGGGTTTTTGTGAGATATGCACGTGTAAACTCTTGGTATTCTAAAGGTTTTTTAAAAATCCATATTAAAAATAATGTGGGGTATGGGATTCGAACTCTGGTGGCTTGGTTCAGCAATGCAAGGTATTACCAATGAGCTACAAGCTCTTTCTTGTAATTATTGTAAGGAATTAAATATTTAAGTTGTTTCCAGCAACAACAATACTCCAATTGTACACTATTTTTAAAGCAAATTTTTGGTATACAAAATTGGAGTTGTTACAATCTACCCTCCTTACAAAAATTTCGTCCTTGAAATTTACAACTTTTATTTGAGGACTAGTTTATAAAAAGGTGCGGATATCTTGCACGCATCTCATCTTCCCTCTCCCACGTGGATTCTCCTGGAGTGTCTTTCCTCCACATTACCCGGACCAAATTAACTTCTTTGTTCCGAAGTGTCTTCACTTTCCTGTCCAGGATCTCCACAGGTTGCTGCTCACAAGACAAATCGGGCTGTATCGTGAGCTCTGAATGATCAAGTACATGGCTGGGGTCACTCACATACCTTCTGAGTTGAGATATGTGGAACACGTTATGCACTCCTTCCAATGAAGGTGGAAGGGCTAATCGGTATGCCACTTCACCGACTCGTTCGAGTATATCGAACGGTCCAATGTATCTCGGACTCAACTTTCCCTGTCTCCCAAATCTGATCACTCCGCGGTTCGGAGATATCTTCAAGAATACATGATCTCCTGGCTGGAACTCCAAGTGTCGTCTCTTCGCATCAGCCCAATGTTTCTGTCTATCTTGGGCTATGCGTATTCTTTCTCTGATAGTACGAACCACATCAACGGTCGCTACTATCATCTCTGGTCCAAGGAGTTCCCTATCTCCGATGTCGTCCCAACTTAATGGCGATCGACACTTCCTTCCATATAATGCTGCAAAAGGTGCCATTCCTATGCTTGCTTGGTAGCTGTTGTTGTACGCGAACTCCACAAGATGCAAGTGATCTTCCCACGATCCTTTGAAGTCGAGCATACATGCTCTGAGCATATCCTCCAAGATCTGAATAGTTCGTTCCGACTGACCATCTGTTTGTGGATGATAAGCCGTGCTGAAGTTCAGACTTGTTCCCAAGCTAGCTTGCAGACTCTGCCAAAATTGTGATCGGAACCTGGTGTCACGATCAGAGACAATGCAGACCGGTACTCCATGAAGTCTCACAATTTCCTGTATGAGTTCATGGGTATCAGAGATAGTACATTATGAAGAGTTTTTAAATCTAAAATAGATTACCTCCATGTACTTCTTTGCTAATGTCTCAGTTGATTGGCCAACTCGAAATGGGATGAAGTGAGCCGACTTTGTGAGTCGATCCACAATGACCCAAATCGCATCGTTACCCTTTGTGCTGCGAGGAAGAGCAGTTACAAAGTCCATCGTGATGTGCTGCCACTTCCATTCTGGGATTGGTAACGGTTGAAGTAGTCCAGCTGTCCTATGATGTTCAGCCTTTACCTGCTGACACACCAAACATTTTGCGACACTCCTGGCTACTTCACGCTTCATTCCATGCCACCAATAATTCTGACGTAGATCTTTGTACATTTTGGTACCTCCAGGATGTACTGAATAGGGAGAGCTGTGAGCTTCTTTCATTAACTCTTCCCGAACAGGACCTTTTGGTACACACAATCTGCTGCCGTATCTCAAAGATCCGTCTTCATGGATGATGAAATCTGTTCTGAGTCCATTCTCCACTTGTTCTCTGATCTTTTGCAACTTAGCATCGCTGGCTTGAGCTGCTTTGATCTGATTGACAATAGTTGATTGAACTTGTAGATTCATCAAATTTGAAACATCACCTGGCATGACTAGTTCGATCTCCATCTGATGTAGGTCTTGCTGAAGCTTCCACTGTGCGGTGAGATTCATTGCTAATGGTTGGCGACTAAGAGCATCAGGTACTACGTTCACCTTTCCTGGATGATATTGCAAATTGATGTCGAAGTCCGCCATAAGTTCTAACCATCTCCTCTGTCGCATATTCAATTCCTTCTGAGTAAACACATACTTCAGACTTTTGTGATCTGTGTAGATGTTCACTCGTTCACCAAGTAAGTAGTGGCGCCAAATCTTGAGAGCAAAAATAACAGCTGCCAACTCTAGATCATGCGTCGGATAATTGCGCTCATGAGTCTTCAGTTGTCTTGAAGCATAAGCCACAACCTTACCGTGCTGATGTAGAACACATCCTAATCCCTTACCGGATGCATCGCAATGCACTTCGAATCCTCCAGATTGATCCGGTATGACGAGAATAGGTGCAGATGTCAGTCTTGATTTGAGTTCTACGAAAGCTTGCTCGCATGCTTCTGACCACACAAATTCCTCATCTTTTCGTGTGAGCTTGGTCAGGGGTGTTGCTATCTTCGAAAAGCCTTCAATGAATCTTCTGTAATATCCAGCTAAACCCAAGAAACTCCGAATATCCTTCACTGATTTTGGTGTAGGCCATTCGCTGACTGCTGAAACTTTTGCTGGATCCACAGAAATCCCTTCTCCTGATACGATGTGTCCAAGAAAACCAACTTGTTTTAGCCAAAACTCGCACTTGCTGTACTTGGCATAAAGCTTATGTTGTCGAAGTGTTTCCAGGACAATTCGTAAGTGCTCCGCATGCTCTTTCCGATTCTTAGAATATACCAGGATGTCGTCGATGAAGATGACAACGAACCTGTCTAAATACTCCCGGAAAACTTGGTTTATAAGGTTCATGAAGATTGTTGGTGCATTGGTCACTCCAAATGGCATTACTAGAAATTCGTAATGTCCATAACGAGTTCTGAAAGCTGTTTTGTGAATATCAGCCTCCTTGACCTGCACTTGATGATATCCTGAACGAAGATCTAGTTTAGAGAAGACACAAGATCCACTTAGCTGATCGAATAAATCGTCGATGCGCGGGAGTGGATACTTGTTCTTTATAGTAACTTCGTTCAAGGCCCTATAGTCGATGCACATTCTGTATGAACCTTCCTTCTTCTTCACCAACAGTACAGGTGCTCCCCAACTTGAAGTGCTGGGACGAATCCATCCTTTCGCCAGTAATTCGTCCAACTGTGTTCGTACTTCCTTCAATCCTTCCGGACTTAGTCTATAGGGTGCTTTGATTACTGGTTGTGCTCCTGGTACTAAGTCAATACTGAATTCAAGAGCTCGATCAGGAGGCAAACCTGATATATCGTCAGGGAATACATCATCGAACTCTCGAACTACCTCCGGTCTTGTTTCTTCTTCTGCATGAGCTGCTGCAACTACTGCTTCCCTTGGCTTTGCTTTGTAAGTGCTTGGTTCTAGTGTACGATCTCCACTCTTGAAATAGAAGACCGGATGATCTGGAATCTCAAATACTACCCTCCTTTGACGACAGTCGATGGTAGCATAAAAGGTTCCAAGCCAGTCCATTCCTAGAACCACATCGAAGTTTGGTATGTCCAGTACTTTGAAGTCGGCGTAAAACTCTCGACTGCAGACGATGACTGGACACATGCTGTATCCCATAGTTGCCTTTAGAACACCATTTCCAGAACTGACGTTCCAGCTGGATACAAGCGGTGAGACTGGAATCGCATGGGTTCGGACAAACCGTTGCGACATAAAGCAGTGGGATGCCCCAGTATCAAACAGTGCAAGTGCAGGTAGTGAAGCTACTAGGATTGTACCTAAGGTATATGGGATAGGTTTTGGGTATAGGGAAAGTGTGTAGGTAAACAAAACTAAAAGATAAATTTGAGAAAGTAGGTTTACCAGTAATGACTTGGCCAGTGGCCTCAGCTTCTTCAACAGACATCATGAACGCCTGGCGCTTCGGCACATTCCTCCTGGCCTGAGGAGCATTCCTCTGAACGTTCCTTTGTGCTTGATGGAACTGTCGAGGAGGTGGTGCAGCTTGTGGTCCCCTAGGTGGTGCAGACAGTGCAAGTCTGGTAGCAGGTGCCGGAAGAGCTGGTCGCTGCTGATAAGTATTTGCTGGCCGGAATGCAGCAACCGAGTTCTGCCTTTGAGGACAAGATCCAATATCATGAGTGGCTGAACCGCAGATCAAGCAAAGGCGGTTGGCTCGACGGCAATCCTTCATCATATGCCCCTTTCTCTTGCAGTAGGTGCAAAAGGCTGGGCTAGGACGATGAGTTGGTACTCCGGGTCGCCTTGGCACGAAGGGTGGTCTGGACATGGCTCCACCTGCCATCTGGTTGGCAGGGCGCTTGACTCCTACAGAGTGAGGTCTTCCCCTCTCTTTTATCACCGCCTCGTAACTGCGGGCAGCTTCAAGGGCTTCCTCATGAGTCAAAAACTTTCCGGTGGCTAGAGCAGCCTTGATCTCGGTGTCCAAACCTTGCTGAAAACGACGGGCTCTGATCTCGTCCGTCGGTATCAGGTGTGCCGCGAATCGGCTCAACATAGTGAACTCAGCATCATATTCATCTATTGATTTCTCCGACATTGATCCTTGCTGTAGATGAATAAATTGTTGCTCCATAGCGAACCTGGCGGTCACAGGGAAACATTTCGCGTCAAACTTCTCGCGAAATGTTTTCCATTCAATCGGCTGTGCCAGACGGGTTTCTTCCGCCTTCCACCAATTACGAGCGTTATCCGTGAGCTGTAGCTTCGCTACATGGACCCAAGCATTATCTGGCACTTGAGCTGCTGCCAGATCGTCTTCAATACTTTGTGCCCATTCTTCTGCTTCGAGAGGGCTTCCTTTACCCGAGAATTGCTTTGGGTGCAAAGCTCTGAATTGTTTTATTCCCGGTGCATCTGCCTCAGGACGACTCAGAAGTTGTTGCTGTCCCTCTAGCAGACTGCGGATCGCATCGAATAGCATGGTTTGCTCAGTGGATGGTGCGGAAACAACTGGAGTGAGAGGTAGTGCTGAAGGGGTATTGTTGGCGTTGGTGCTGGTGTTGTTCGGGGAATTGTTCGGGGAATCCATAACCCTGAAGAAAAATTTGGATTAGGACAGATTCAAATACATGAAATGATAAGATTCAAGGAATAAAGACTTGTAAGATTCAAAGAACATGAATTGTAAAGAATGTTTTAGTTGCTGTTTCTTGTGTTATATTGCTTAGGTTGTTCACGCAGACCAGAACTGCATGACAGGGATTCACACAGCTCTGACCTGCATGGGCCACCAACAAAACCTGTCACGCCCCGCTTCCCAGTGTACGGCGAAGTGGACGTGACGAGGCCCGCTACGTATGTACTCAGAAGTACATACGCTAAGCGTAACTAAGCAATATAAAATAATCACAAGAGACAAATGATATTGAAATAACAGCAACTTTTATTAATATCATTCTTTGTACAATGCATGAAATGAAAATACAACTGGAATGGAAAAGCAATGCCTAAACAGTGGCATAATAAATAAAGGAAATACTGGAAAGAACAAAGTACAATTATCTAGAGCTCTGGGTCTTCTTGGAACTGCTCCAAATCTTCACTTGTGGGCTCGGTCTCAACTTGGTCCAACTCACCTGACGACATTCAAAGAAGAAAGAAATAGAATGTCGTCAGCGAACAGGTCGCTCGGTAAGTCCCAAAGAAAAGAAGAATGAGAATGGCAGAGTAGCAGTATTTTCTAAAGTATTATGTTGTTGAATATTATGGAATATTGTTTAACGCCGTTGTTTCTAGCTTGGTACAGAAGGATGCCAGTGTATACGATGGGGATCTCTATATGCTAGAGATCAGGGCAAATGGAGAGTACAAGGAACCGTTATGCCACGGTACAACAGCAACAGTATTCATGTTAGGTGTCTTAATCTGACCACCTCGTGCCACCTTTAACACCTTCCGTACCAATCTACCCCTTTAAACCCCGTAGTGTTTTAACAGTGTTGTAGTATTGGAATATGTAAACTGGATGACTGACCAAAACCATGATATCAGTAAACATGTTGTAACTGTATAATCAGGAAAATGGAATATCAGGATAATGGATGAATATCCATGGTTTGATTCAGTCAAAATGAATATATTGTTAACTGGATTCAGGGATTCTTGTATTCAAATTTGTATTGGAATATGATTGAATATAGGTTGACTTGAATTATATTCAAGTCAGAATTAGTCAGACTCCAACCCGAGTCAGACTAAAAGAAAGATAATTTGAAGTTCAATATTAGTTAGGGGCCTTATTGTAATTTGTGAAACTTGAGGGGGTTTTATGTAAAAAGTACTTTTGTATAGTTTTCAAAATATACCTCAAGTATTTAATAATCATCTTTATTATTATAATGAATGTGAATTTTATTTGTGTTATTCTAGTGAATATATCCTAATAGAAGAATTAATTGTTTATTTGAAATTCGTGGTATTTTAATGTAACTTTTAATCTTGAATTTTAGGAAAAAGTGGAAACTTTATATTATAACAAAATAGGTGTTTAAATGATAATTATATATAATTAAACACATAAATAATTTTCTTTTATATGAATATTTTATTTACAAAAAGTCTCACGTTCCTTAAATATCGTATTTTAAACCTTTCGAGACCGAATGCTCCTTGCGGAGGTCTGAATCTCGCACTACTAGCCTGCGGGTGCACGATGAACCGTACTATCCCAAACAGGTTCCCCAAAGATGGGTTGTAGCGGCACTTTGCTTAGGTTTTATAAATACTTTTCATTTAGGAAAAACGGTTTTATAAATATAGGGTGTTTATTTGCAAAAGAGTATAGTTTCCGTATTTTAGTTATTAGGGTTTCCTAAGCCAACTAGCCTATTTCTAGGGTCTAAACGATGAGTCATTAGAAGCCTCAAATCTCCTCTTCACCGTCAATTGCGGCCAGATAAGTGCGAGGTAAGTGGGAAGGAACCACAGTCGTGGGCCTAATTAAAAACCACTAGCCTTAGACACACTTGCCTAGACCCACAAGACAGTTTAGATAAACGATCGATGTCCATGACCAATCGTGCTTTCATTTTATATAAGATTTTATTTAGAAAAGTTTACAATTTAAAGATTTAACTAAAGGTTATAAAGGTTATGGTATTTTAGTGAAAAGTTCTGTAATTTCGTATTCTTTATTTTTGATATTTATCATTTAGGGTTATATTGAGTGTGTGTAAGGGTAGGTCATTACCCCGTGACTTATATTAGGTTTTGGTGAAGTTTAAAGGTGAAATAAGCTATGTTAAACCTAAAGGTATTAAAGTGCAAGAATACGGTATTCGTAAACGTTATCATTTCATGTGTGAAATTTCATTCAAATTGATTGAAACAAGTTTAGTTATCACAATAAACATGTTTAGGAGTGAGGTACTTGATTACATTAATAAAAATGAACTTCATGGTATTTTAATGAAAGAAATACGGTTTTGTAAAGAACTTATCATTTCATGTGGAAAAGTGTGATTAAATTGGTTTAAGGGTGATTAATAGTCAACATGCATATGGGTAGATAATATGTATTAGGTGACAAGTGGAATTTTAAAGAAAAATCGAATCGGAAATCGGTTTGTCCGATTTCCGTCGGGTTCCAGAAATTCGTATTTTTACATTAAAGAAAAGGAAGGTAGAAGAGGTGGGACTTACAGGTTTAAACTCTTCTAAAGAGTAAAGAGAACTAGGGAGGAAGGCCGAGGGGTGATTACGTCGCCGGTTACTCCAAAACGCGTCGTCGGAATTCCGTCAGAGCTTCGCCGGGAACTCGATTTCGAAGCACACTTCTTGTGGAAACTTTTGAGAGAGTGGCTCAAGATTTTGAGGGGTGAGAGGGTAGTGTGTAGGGTTGGTATTTATAGGGTTAGGTTAGGGTTAGGGTAGATGAAAAGTTAAAAATAAAAATATGATAAAATGTAATAAAAATGTATTAAATGTGGAGTAATTGGGGGTTTTAAATAGTTCTGGAAGTGGTATGAGGCTGAAACTTTGCAGGTACGTAGGGAATACCAAAAGACACAACTTTCATGTTGTGACCCTCGCCGGAATCTGCCGAATCGGGGGTGACTCGGCCGTGACTCGGTCGGATCACTGAGTTGGCCGAGTCAAGGCCGAGTTGGCCGATTCCCGACCGATTCTGGTGACCTGGATCTCCCCCGACGGTTCATCTACCCTCTGCAAGTGTTACATCTTTGGGTGTAGTGGGGTTTTTGTGAGATATGCACGTGTAAACTCTTGGTATTCTAAATGTTTTTTAAAAATCCATATTAAAAATAATGTGGGGTATGGGATTCGAACTCTGGTGGCTTGGTTCAGCAATGCAAGGTATTACCAATGAGCTACAAGCTCTTTCTTGTAATTATTGTAAGGAATTAAATATTTAAGTTGTTTCCAGCAACAACAATACTCCAATTGTACACTATTTTTAAAGCAAATTTTTGGTATACAAAATTGGAGTTGTTACATCAGGTTTTCAGTGTCCAGAACACACTTAAAAGAAAGTCTCCAGAAACAAATCAAGCTTTCTTATGGTATTGTAGACTGGGTCACATCAATGAAACACGGTTGACGAAGTTACATAGAGAAGGATATTTGAATCCGTTCGAATATTAGTCTTATGCCACTTGTCAATCTTGTCTCATGGGAAAGATGACAAAGACTTCGTTCACTGGACACGGAGTAAGAGCGAGCGAGCTCTTAGGACTCATACACAGCGATGTATGCGGTCCAATGTCTACACATGCGCGAAGTGGTTATTCCTACTTCATTACTTTTACGGATGATTTCTCTAGATATGGACATGTCTTCTTGATGAAGCACAAATCCGAGGCCTTTAAGAAATTCCGAGAATACAAGAATGAAGTGGAAAAACAAACAGGAAAAAGTATCAAGACACTAAGATCTGATCGAGGTGGTGAATACTTAAGTGCCGAGTTCCTGGGTTACCTAAAAGAGAATGGAATTCTCTCTCAGCTTACTCCTCCATACACGCCACAACACAATGGTGTATCGGAAAGGCGGAATCGAACCCTATTAGATATGGTTCATTCCATGATGGGTAAGGCTGAGTTACCAAGATCTTTCTGGGGTTATGCACTAGAATCAGCTGCATATCTTTTGAACCAGGTTCCAACCAAGACTGTGCCTACCACACCATATCAGATGTGGAGTGGGAAGAAACCCTGTCTTAAGTACCTCAAGACATGGGGGTGTCCAGCTTTTGTAAAAAAGCAGTATGCGGACAAGCTCGAGGAATGCTCAGTATTGTGTAAGTTTGTGGGATACCCAAAGAACTCCAAGGGGTATTTTTTCTATTACGCAGAGGAACAAAAGGTTTTTGTTTCTCGTCATGCCCACTTCTTGGAAGCTGAATTTTTAGAAAATCAGAAGAGTGGGAGCGCAATAGAACTGGAAGAAATTCTAGAACCACAATCTATTACTGAAAGCTTGGTAGAACCAGAAGTTTCAGAAGAAAGGGACATCCTAGCGCCAATCTGCAGAAGTAGTAGGCAGTCTCATCCGCCCGAGAGATACTACGGTTTTCTCATAGACGGGGATCGAGAGGATTGCATCATTGATAATGATGACCCTACTAGCTTCCAGCAAGCCATTCAGAGCGGCGACTCGGTAAAATGGCTGGATGCAATGCAGACCAAAATGGAGTCCATGTACACCAACAAAGTATGGACTTTGGACATTGCTCCAGAAGGGGTAAAACCCATAGGATGCAAATGGATCTTCAGAAAGAAGATTGGTGTAGATGGAAAGGTTGAAACCTATAAGGTTAGACTTGTTGCAAAGGGTTTTCGTCAAATACCTGGTTTGGACTATGACGAAACCTTTTCTCCAGTGGCTATGCTCAAATCCATTCGGATCCTTCTTGCTATTGCTGCCTTCCACGATTATGAGATCTGGCAGATGGACGTAAAGACGACTTTTCTAAATGGTAATTTGGAAGTGTGCTTCTATATGGATCAGCCAGAGGGTTTCATTCAGAGTGGGAGCAGCGGGAAAGTGTGCAAGTTGCTTAAGTCCATTTATGGACTAAAGCAGGCATTGCGGAGTTGGAACATCTGTTTTGATGATACTGTTAAAGAATTCAACTTTGTCAAAAATCCAGATGAACCATGCATTTACAGTAAGATTATAGGGAGAATTGTAGTATTCCTCATCTTGTACGTGGATGACATTCTCTTAATAGGAAATGATATTCCTATACTACAGTCAGTCAAAGGATTCTTGTTACAGAAGTTCTCCATGAAGGACCTGGGTGATGTCTCCTACATTCTGGGGATCCAGATCTATCGTGATAGATCTAAACGGATAGTTGAACTCTCACAGTCAAGGTACATAGACACCATACTGAAAAGATTCAGTATGGAAGATTCTAAGCGCGGTAATCTGCCGGCTTGTCACGGAATCACCCTCTCCAAAGAGATGTCTCCCAAGACTGATTTGGAAAGGGCTCGCATGTCATCTATACCCTACGCGTTAGCGATAGGCTCTATAATGTATGTGATGTTATATACCAGACCAGATGTAGCCTACGCATTGAGCGTTGTAAGCCGGTATCAGTCAAACCCAGGGGAGAAGTACTGGATAGCAGTAAAGAACATTCTCAAGTACCTGAGAAGGACTAAGGAGATGTTCTTGGTGTATGGCAGAAAAAACCTCAAGATCGAGGCTTTTGCTGACTCCAGCTTCCAGAGTGACAAGGATGACTCCAAGTCCATGTCGGGTTATGTCTTTACCCTCAATGGAGGGGCGGTCTGTTGAAAGAGCTCCAAGCAGGACACCGTTGCTGACTTGTCGATGGAAGCGGAGTACATAGCTGCTTGCGATGCCGCAAAAGAAGCTGTCTGGGTGAGGAAGTTCTTAACTGAACTTCAGGTGGTTTCTACCATTGTTGGTCTAATACCGCTGTATTGCGACAACAACGGCACTATAGCTTTAGCGAAGGAACCCGGGTCCCATCAGAAGTCCAGACACATCTTAAGGCGGTATCACATGATCAGAGAGATCGTTGATCGCCAGTAGATCGAGGTGAGGAGAGTAGATACAGAGGATAACACCGCTGATCCACTCACGAAGGCCATCCCTCAGACACAGTTCGAGCGGCTAATCGAGATGATAGGTCTGCGATACGCTAGTACATGGCCCTAGTGCAAGTGGGAGATTGTTAGTGTATATGCCCTAGAGGCCATTATTGTTTCATACTGGCTTGTATATTACTAATGGAAGCTTGGGATATTCACAGTTGTATTGACAGTCTTGCTAAAAATGGTAGCATGCTACTTGGTTTGTTTCTACTCAGATATGTGCGTATATTTCTTTTAGCATATCGCTTATACATATTAGTAGAGCCCTTAGGATCTTTGCTTGATTACCAGCGTTGTGATGGCAGTCACACTAGTGGGGGCTGGGTAGTCTATAAGCACATCCTTATAGAGGTCCCTGGTCATAGGATTATCGAGATGGGGCATCGATACTCCGGAGTAGACTGGTGTATACGTTTCTCATCCCAGGTCGGGAGATGGTTTGCCCTACAGCCATTAGTATGTCATACTGGAGATAGTATGCAGGTGCTCGTTAGGTTACGAGTACACTGGACAGGACTCGCCGGGAACTGCTGATGGTTATTATACTTGTCGTCAGGTAGCAGTTCCCAGGTGACATGAGTATAGCTTAGTCCGTCAACTTGATACTGCTACTTTGCCTCGAGTGTATTCCCACTGTACTTTGATCACTACCCTACCATGGCTCAAAGGAGTCGTGCAAACAGGTAGTAGTTGGGTACAGTCCCGAAGCACTTGGAGGCAGTGGCGGTTAGAAAGGATTCGTCTCTCCCGGTATTGGGGGTTGATATCGCGCTGTGTTAGAGCGCCATTACACAAAGGTCCGTGTCCACGGCAAGTGAGATTTACTGGTAGGTGTTCCAGTAGTTTCTCAGGGTGTTCTGGGCTACACTCTGACACGACTTATACCGCTATTAGGGGTCTGACGTTCACCATCCCCCTAGGCCCGATATGAGATACTATTAGACGAACAGACCGGACTGTACGGAGATTGTCACATACAGGCTCAGTAGGAGTTCGGATGAGTTACCTCATCGGCCTTCTTATCGGCATCTACCTGGGGACCGTTACGTACAGCTAGTACCACTTGTGGCCTGTGGTTAAACCCACTGCCAGCGTAGTGTCGAGTCTTTAGAGTTCCACACAGAGAGTTTCCCTGCATCGAGCAAAAGGTGTAGAGGCCGTATGGTTTTACAACAGGGCCGCGATCACTTACGTACACTTATGCACGTAATGTGATCGGGCAGATAATACTAGTGGGCTTTGGTTTAAACCAGATTCTAGTATTATACTGATGGATTTATTTAGTCTCAGGTTATCCGTATTTTTCTTAAATATGGATGGGAGGGGCAATCTTGTAATTTGTCGGGAAGCTTCTAGAAGAAGGTGACTCATTAAGGTTTATTTCCTTTTGGGTTTAAACTTAACGAGGTGGAGGAGATGAGGTGTTTTTTTCATTAAATGAACCATGACTCATGAGATGATTCATCTAGTGAATTTAATAAAGCATGGTTGATATTATGATAGATATTATCATAGATATTTTGATGCTTCATAATATTCACGAAAGAGTCAAGATTCATTATCATTATCACAAACACCTTCTCTCTCCTCAAGTCTTCATCTTCTTCCTCAAACCCTAAAAGCTCTCATGTGTTTAGGATCCTAGGCTTTAGAGAGACAAAGTAATCCATCTAAATACTCTACACCATTTAGGACTTCTAGCTTAGCAAACTAGAAGCCGTAGTTATCTCAGATTCGAGATAGGAGCTCGGACTATAGACTCTCGGGTGGATAGTCTTTGACTCGAGGTGGCCGTCGAGGTAGCCGCGATCCGTTATGATCCTTGGAGCCTACGATGACGAAGAAGACAGTGGTGAAGACCCGAAGGACTTGTAACGTAAGGTATAACTTTGAAACCGGGTAGTTAAACCTCATACAGTTTGCTAGCTACGGTTTGTGTTCGATTCTTGGTTTAAGTCGGTGTTGCGAAGCTTGTAAAAATCATTTTTTGCTATTTCCACCTCCCCGCGGACACGTGCGGTGCGTGACACCGACTTACACATAGACGTATTGTTTATTTGTGTTTTCGTGCCATGAGCGTTTGATGGTTCGGTTTCACGAGATTTCTCGGACGTGTAGATCAGCACCAGAGGATTGGGCTACTGCTAGAGGCCAGCCAGAATGTGATGACCGTCAATGCACCAATTATTCTTGATGATTGAGGCACTGTTCAGCATGCAGACGAATGAGCCAGTTGCTGCTGTGAATGACAAGATACCGCCCCAGATGTTGGAGCTACTGTAGCACGAGTTTATACTTAGAGATATGATAGAAGATCGCTAGTCACCAAGGATGAATGACTAGGATATGTGGATCGTTTGCACACCCCGATGCGAGGTCATCAGATTGATTGATTCCAGCTAGAGAAAACTTTACGAAGGTACGTTGGGAGTCAAAAGAAAACAATCGAATGTCAGAAGCCCATTTCCAAGTTTAAAGTATTCGGAAAACATGCAAGTAATTCTATGGACCCTCTAGAAGAATGAAACCCTAACTCGATATAATGATAATGAGAACACTCTGAAACCTTAGGGTTTGCAGCAGTTCAGCGGTGCCATTAATGAGACTTGGGTTTGCCCTTCTACGGATGGTCCACAGGTACTGTGGTAGGTACTGGATAGTATTAAACTGTATTCAAGAGTTGAGATCGTGGGGGATCATGAGGTTTTAACGAATCGATCGAAAGGTTCGACTTCATTCGGATATCATGTGATGGGATACATTGCTTGGGATACTCCAGATACGAGTATAGCCGTTGGAGCGCAGTCCATGCAGCCACGAAGAGACGAGTCCGAATCAGTCGACATTAGAGAAAAGTGGAGTAAGAGGTTCGTACGAGATCTTGACGAGATGACGTTCCACTCCGCTGACATCAGAGATGTGATACACATGTAGAGGCGTTGTATATGGATATATCTTCCAGAAAGAGTCGTGATGAGTATGTAGCCATTCCGGAACAAGAAACAGATTTAGTAAAGGATGATGATTTCCGCGTAGTTCAGCAGAAACGAGATTTGGGAGAGACTTCGACAGAACCTTTCTGGAATACTATATGAGAAGACTTGGACCCAGGGGCGGTCATATTACGCACACCCAGTAGGCCAGAGTTCGGCACCGTCGATGAGACATGTTATGCGTGACCATGATAATTGGCCAGAGATTTTTTTGAGGATGTGCCAGAGCGGGATTATTTCCGCTATCTTTGATTTTGATATTTTGGGCGATTTATTTGCATGATTGAGATTTTGTGCACCACAGTTGCACTTGACTTCGATTTGATATCATACGAGATGCTGATTTTGATTTCATGCCTATGGTATGCATGTAATTGACATGCGTTTTCGGCATAGTTTTCATGCACCTTTAGTATTTTGATTCGATTTTGTGCACGCTGATGCACATGGTTGTGAGATTATATACCACGGTATACCTGATTTGGATTGAGGTTTGTTGTATACCGTCGATTTCGATTATGATATTCGATATTGTTTTCGTGCACCTTGTGCACTTGATTTGGATTCTTGCGCATACTTGACGCGCTTGATGCGATTTTAGTGCACGCCAGATGTACTAAATCAGGATTCTTCGTGCATATCAGATGCACCTGATATTGTTTTCAGGCACACACCGTTGCCCTTGACAGGTGTTTTCGTGCACACCCGTTGCACTTAGATTTTGTTTCTATGCACAGGTATGACACATTTATTTATTTCGATTTCCGTGCGCACTAGACGCACGTGGCATTCTTATGCACATTTTGGGATTGATTCTTGTGGAGCAGTATGTTTTTATGATATTTACTATTTGTTTTAATATTGAGCAGGACTAATCAGAGGACAGTACCTGATTATATTTTTGCATGCATTGATAGTTATCGAAGGGATTTCCAAAAGGGAGCTATAGTCTAAGTACTTTCCTATGTGTCCGAGATGACACAAACATTATATAAAGGAAACCCTTCTAAAATTATTTTCAAAAACGGCGGGACGTGTATGTTAAACAAAGAGTATATAGATATATAGTTATTTTCTTACAATAAACGTATGCCACTGTGCCGTGATACACGCATCGCACAGCAACATGAAAGGTTTGGCATGCGCTTATTTCAGATGTTTTAACAATGCGTACATGTTATAGTTTTGATGTATATTTTATTGGTTTTCGTATTGGACTTTAACATTGGTGTCTTCACCATGGTTCCGATGATTGCAGGATGCTCGACGGAGTTTTGATTTTGAGTTATATACTCGTTTTTCATGCGCATGCGTTGTGCTACGATATGTTTTATGTATTGATGATTTCGGAGCCCCGTCGGTTTGAGTGTTTTACTAAAGTGTTTAGAAATTTGGGGGAGTTTTAATTTAAATTCGGGGACCGAATTTCTTTAAAGGGGGAAGATTGTAACGTTTTGAAAATCGTTTAGGTGAAATTTCGGATAATCGGTAAAATAACGGGTGTTTTCCGTAAAAATCAAGATATAATCATTTTTCGACATGGAATTAAATATAAATATTCTAACTATATAATTGCTTGTAATTGATGGTTAATGGGTCACTTGTAAAATTTCTAGTTGACTGAAATATTTTCCGAAATTAATTATTTTAAATATTATTTTAAGCCTTCACTAATACATTTAATTAGGGATAATTATAAATTGGAATGGGTTAATACAAATTTTGTTCATCATGACACATTAAACCAAAGTGTAACATGTAGTTTTTGAAATGAAAAGAAGTCGTCAAGATGGTTTTAGAAAATATAAACTATAAAGGCTTAAATGGTGAAAATAAACTAAATGGAAATTGGGGTATAGTATTTATCATTTTTCCTCACCCACACCCTTTCTCTTCTCCCCTCCTTGCTTTGGCCGAGCCTCATCTCACCGCAGCCCCAATCCCACTCATTTTCCCCACTTCATCAAAAGAGAAAAGAAAATGATTGGAATAAAGAAAAGAAGGCATGGGGTTATAATTGAGGTATGGGTAGTTGTTGACTTATGACTTTTTTTCCAACACAACACAACCTCACTCTCTCTCTTCCTCCCCTCAATTTTGGCTGAACCCTCCCCTCTTCACTGCTGCAATAGCCCCTTTGCTTCTTCCTCATTCTTGTGCAAAAAACCCCAAAATTTCCATCAAAATCCAAAGCTAAAACCTCACTAATTTCCTAATTAAATCCTTAACCATTTTCTTGGATCAATTAAGCATGGATCTTGGAGCATGAAACCATTATTGGAGGCTAAGATTTTTGCAAGTTTGATCTCAAGCTTGTGAGGTATAATCATAACCTTATGCTTAATTTGTTGTTTAATTACTTGAATTTAGCTAATTAAATGCTTAATTAGGTTTTAATTTCAAAACTTGGAAATTCAAGAATGGGGTTTAAATGCTAATTAGGGTTTTAGGTATTCGGATCATGGTTGTGTGTTGTATTTAAGATCTTAAGACATGTAAAGGCAAAGCTAGTTGCTAGTTTACTAATTGTTGCTTGTAAATTGTTAAAATTGGATTTCTAGCAAACAAGGTTTTTTAGAAATTGATTAAAAATGGGAGATTAAAATCTAGTTAGGGTTTTCATGACATTATTAAAATTATAATTGGTAGTTTACCACCTTTGATCATGCAAAACCTAGTCTAGTTGTTGATCTGTGTATTGTTACTTTGAAAATTGTTGAAATTGGATAATTTTGCAAACTAGAATTTTGGGATTAATGGAAATGAGTGAGTTTAAAATTTAGTTTAGGTTTGGGTGGCTTAATCAAGATATTTAGTGAGCATTGTGGCCGCTAGAATTGTTAAAACAACTATATTTGAACTAAATTGGCAATTGTTGCTTACTAGAGTTTCGGAAAAATAGCTTTTAAAGCGAATTTGAAGTTTTGATGATTTAAACCCTATTTCATATATATAAGTAGCGAGTTTAGAAACCACGATTGGTGCGTTTGGGTTTATCTCGATCAATCGGCGTTTGTACGGCGATGTCGAGGGTTTTTTGTTTCTTTTGCGTGAGCGGACCATAGGTTTTGACCTATGTGAGATTCGTGTGTCGTTTTGGTCATGAGTCGGATTTTAATGCGATATGATGTGTTATGATACGTAGGTAGCCTCACGAGGACTTCGAGACGACAAGCAAGCACATGGCAACATCGGCATCGGCAAGCGAAGATCAAGGTGACTAGATATATATCTATGGGGGAAGTCGGGTGGATGACGTATAGCACCCTCGCAGTTCATAGTATAGAAAACGAATGCGTTATGTTATATATAGATATATACTTATATGGTATTATAAGATGTGTATACTTAGCTAGAATTGCTTCAGGAGACTTTGGATGATAGTGTTAGTTAATTCCCTAGTCGCGAACCTTAGATTATGGTGACATACACGCACACACACACACTTGCATACATTTTACTTCTTGTGCGTATATGGGGATACGCATACACACACGCATACATAGGTATGGGACTCTGTGTGTGTGTGTGTGTGTGTGTGTGTGTGTATACACGTATACATATACATGGATAATGAGGATAGTAGATGATATTGGAGATGAGTCGATGAGATTGGGCATGATGCCACGAGATCGGTGATATGATTTGGTTCGTATTATGAGATACGACATGATGTTTTAGCGGGTCCTTGGGCGTTGTGTTTTCATACACACGCATATATATATATATATATATATATATATATATATATATGGTATTAGTATGTACTAGATTTAGATTAGTACCCCTGTTACAGGATATGATGATAAGGATACCAGATGATTAATGAGATGAATGTGATAATTGACCCATACCTAGTTTTGGGATGCCGTACGATGGATTTACCGTACGAGATATAATTATGATGATAGATCCACACTCTTGACTCGAGAATGTCATATGATATATTGTATCGTACGTGATACAATTGAGGCGGGATCACCGACTGTTATATATATATGTATCGACTCAGACTTAGGTGGTTTTCCTTACCCTTTCGATTAGCCTGTAGTTTTCGTGTAGATGATAGACTAGACTCGAGTCATACCTATTTCAAAACTAACGAATCTTGAGTATTTTAAAGACAGGCCAAGGGAATCTACGGATATTTCAAAGGACATACATTTTTCTTAAAAATACCGTAGCCCTATTTTCTAAACACACGATTCGTGTTATTTCAAATATCAAGATTGTATGGCTCATAAATATTAACGTAGATTATTTATTGTTGTGTTTATTATTCAGCTCCCGCATATTCTTGCTGTTCGCATCGCATTGCATGCTTATATTGTGTTTTCATATGCTATTATTGAAATCATGCTGTCAGGACACCAGCACCATTACCGATGATGCGTATGTTCCTCCACGTATACCTTTTTGCCGGCTCACACACATCATCATCGGTAATTGCCATGCCACGTACACTTTAGGGAATATTAATTCATTGATATCGCTTGTTAGCTGATAGTTCCGATATATTATTATTGTG
This sequence comes from Agapanthus africanus, assembly GCA_030015575.1. Lineage (NCBI taxonomy): Eukaryota > Viridiplantae > Streptophyta > Magnoliopsida > Asparagales > Amaryllidaceae > Agapanthus > Agapanthus africanus. The sequence goes on from JASDDO010000018.1 coordinate 279,654,745, forward strand.
ATAGCTTAGACATTGCATTTATTACTGTGATTGTCATGCATATTTATACGTTCATTTTTATGCATTATTATTAGGGCCAGTCCGGATTGCCGGAGCCCAATATTTTAGAATTCATTGTTATTTTACTTGAGATTGGGATTTCGGATTTCCATGAGATTTCTGGATTTGGAGAAACTGCAAGGATTTTATTAACTTATTATCATTTTAAAATGAAAGTTGCGGTTTTCTCATGATATGATTTGAGATATGTCCACCATGAGTTTTCTCGGCTCTTGAGCAATATCATACACTCGATTTGAGGAGGAGGAGGAACCATCTGTGGGTGCATGGTGGACCCGGTGCAGTACCCCGGGGCAAGAAGGTCGCAGATGATGGCGTTGAGCCTGAGACAGGGGAGCACTACCGACCGGTGATTTTAGTGTGACTCGCCGGATATTCGGAGGATACCGATCGGAGTTGGGCCAGTCCGGATAGCCGGAGCCTAGGGGCCAGTCTGGATAGCCGGAGCCCTAGATATTGAGATTTGAGATATTTGAGATTTTATGATATGGGTCAGTCCAGATAGCCGGAGCCCGAGATATTGGATATTGGGATATATGTTTTGTGTCGATGTTAGACATTGATTTATGTTGATTTCGTTGATGATACCTCATTTTAAATATACAGAAATCTCACTATATTATGAAAACAGTTTTCCTTTCATGATGTATTCTTTTTTCATTTTGATGCATTCATACATCCTATATTTGATATGTTGCTATCTGAGGCACTGACACGAGCACTTGGTATTACACTTATGTATAAATGTTTACCCATGCCATTTTTTAGATGCTTCGGACTATATCATTTTGAGGATATATGTTATGATCGTATTGACCTAGGATTGAGTCATACATACGATTTTTGCTCGGTGATATTTTCTACTCACGAGTTGGCAACTCACCCCCGTTGTGCCATAGTTCTTGCAGGTTTTGCCGTACAAGTTTCGTTGCGACTTTGCTGGCACACTGCTTCCATTCCGGGTGATTGCTTTGGTAGGTGGGTTCATTTGCATCGTAACCACCATTGTGCTTTATTTTATTCAGTTGTATCTAGTAAACTCCATTAACCAGACTTGTATATTTATAACCTTAGAATACCAGTTGTATATTCTTTCGACCTTAGAGTCGCGCGTTGTATTATTATGGTTTTCTTGATAATTTTGAGTTTCCTTTTGAGTTTTGATCCTCACCCTTGACGTTGTATATTATATTGCTTGCGTGGGTGTGACCGTCGATTGACGAAGAGCTAGCTCCCGCTTGGGGATGCCTTTATTCATATTATGCATATTGTACCCTTTTGTGGATAGTATTTACAAAGGAAACTCTGCCAAAATTTTTAGAAAAAACTTGATATTTTAAAAATGCATATTCGGCTTATGTTATTTAAACCACTTGCTTTAAATTAAGTTTTCTTCACTTTTTCCTTAAAAATTGGTTTAGATTTTTGGGATTTTTTGCATACCTGAATTAGATGGGTCCTATAGACTTCATATGATTCAAGTGTCAGTCATGTGCTATTTCGGGTCGTGACACTTAAATCCCAAACCCCAAACTTAGAAACCCCGATATCGGGAATTTATGGAAACTTGAGGTGTTATTGGAGATCTGCTAACACCCGGAGGCCTAAAAATTATTTAGCAAACACAGTGAGTAGTGCATGCAACCTAGATGATAACTTTTCACCGCCGAAAACAGAGACGGAACCGCGTAGGTCGTCTTGCCTGAATTTGGGGGCAAATGCTATTTGGTTTTATCCGTCCACCTCTCTGAAGATGCCAAGTTGATTTATGGCACCGTGTATCGGAGGTTTAGACGGATGCGGCCGATGTAGTAGACTTCATTAGATTCCCCTTCATTTTGACGGATTTTTTTATTATGGGTATGCTCTTTTCTGCAGGCGCAAGCCCCTGCAGTTCATTACGCTACCGCATTGCGGTAACCACTTTCTCCTTCTCCAGATGGTCACTTATGTCGTGTATGTTTGTTTTATTTTTGGTTTCCCGTGGATTGTATACGGAGACTAATTTTATGTTGTCGCCCGTAGGGCGTGGATTAGTCCAAATCCATATTTTCTTAGATTTGGTTTTGGGTTGGGTTTAAGGATCGTTAATCTCATTTGAGACTAAGATCAACTTAAATGTTTGTTAAGGATACGTTAGTCTAATTTTAGACTAAGATCTACTTAACAGAATCATTTAGATCCAACAAAAAGAGCATTTGGACTCTATTGTTTTAGTTTAGGGACATTGCGGTCCATTGGGTTTAAGGACATCATAGTCCGTGCCAGTTTAAAGACGTCATAGTCTGTATTGTTTAAAGACATCATACTCTATGAGTTTAAGGACCTCACAGTCCATAAAGTTTAAGGACATTATAGTCCATGAGTTTAAGGACCCCACAGTCCGTAAAGTTTAAGGACATCATAGTCCAGTTTAAAGACGTCATAGTCTGTATGGTTTTGGTTCAACCGTTTGGAGATACACCAAAATTTATTGGTTATTGGGACCCTCCATCTCTCTGAAGACGTTGAAGAATTACAACGACATATATCAGAGGTATGAAGAGATGTACCCTTGAACCAATGTTGGTTGAGAGATCTGTAGTCAAGTTTGGGGTTAAGATCAGTTAAAAAGATTTATGAGCATATGGGCTCAATTAATCTAAATTAGGGATCTGTAGCCCACTTGGGCTCGGCCCACTCAGTTAAAATGTTTGACATTTAATTATGCTCAGTCCTTTTTCATTTAACAATGCTGAGCAATGGTTTGGGTTCTGACAACCTTTTTGTCTTTTATTGAGTGCTGAGCACTCATTATGGCTCTGGGGTTTTATTTAAAGAACAGTTTATGTTCTCTCAGCGCACACGTGAGGAGCACATGGTGCGCCTGGCACTGAGCGCCAGACTTAGAGCGCTCAGGAGCTTCCTGTGAAATAGCGCACACGTGAGGAGCACGTGATGAGCTTGGCGCTGAGTGAAATAGCGCACACGTGAGGAGCACGTGGTGCGCTTAGCACTGAGCGCTGCGCGCTGAGCGTCAGATTTGGAGCGCTGAGGCGCTTCTTTTAATTGGAGCGCTAGGAGCGCTGCGGCGCTGAGCGCCAGATTTGGAGCGCTGAGGTGCTTCTTTTTTAGTTGGAACGCTAAGGCTCTTTTTAGGCAGCTTTGATCAGTTCTGCGCTTTGAGAATTAAGTTCTCATTTATAAGAGACTTTGTCTCGTGGCTTAAGAACAAAGTTTTTATTTTTATAGGAGATGTTACAATCTCTTATGTTATTTGTGAAAGACTTTGTCTTTATAGATCTGTGATCTGAAGAGAATTGAATTCTTCTCCCCCTTCTTTATGATGAGATGCTATGATCTCTTTTTGTGAAAGACCTCTGTCTTATACATCTATGATCTAAAAAAAGAATTCGGTTCTTCTTCTTTTGATGAGATACTTTGATCTCTCTGTTTTATTTACCTTGAAGAAATTCTTCTTCCGAGAGCTTGCTCTTCTCTTTGAAATTTCTCAAAGTTTGCGGGGGGACTTTTCTTTGCAAGACTTGAAGTCTTCGGGCCTTTATATAGTGGAGGCTGATCAGTTAAGGCAATCTTTTTCTGATTGATTTGGGGATGTTTCCCCACTATTGAATCTTTGATCCTAGGGCTTCTGTTTTACAGAAGACATCTTTCTTGTTATTAACGAGATTGTGAAGTTACTTTCCCATACAGAGATTACTCTGTATCTTGGTGATTTTTAATCACCATTGGATCTTTGATCCAATGGTGCTCTGATTTACAGAGCATAATCTTTTTTATTTGGAAAGATTTGAGGAGTATTTCCTCAAAAAAATTAAATTCTGTAATTTGATGATTTATCATTTTCATTGGATCTTTGATCCAACGGTGGAGAACATTTAGTTCTAACGCTTGGCGCTCTCGTGCCTTGCACGTGAGCGCTGCTTCTCAGTGCTGGCGCACTTGGCGCTAGCGCTCTCGTGTCTTGCATGTGAGCACTGCCTCAGAGTCTTTGACTCTCAGCGCTGGCGCTCTTGGCGCTTTGTACGTGAGGCGCTGCCTCATTAATGAAGTGTCTTTTCACCTTCTTTCTCCGCTTTTCCTGAGTCAAACTTCTCTTTCCCAGATCTTGGAAATAGTTCCATCATGCACAGCATTTTCTGTGCCTAGACTTAAATGTCTCCCTTCATAATCTGAAGCAATGCTTCTTTTCTCTCTCACTTTTTTTAGAGAGTCATTTTGACAAAGAAGAGCAATGGCTTGTAATCGCCTGCATGCTCGCCGACAGCCATGGGAGGTGCCTATTGAGGACATTGTTCCTCGTTTTGCCGCGCGCTTGGTGAAACCTAATCTTACGGATGACCAATGCGACATGGTGCTGCACGAGCTCTTGACTCGTATAGGATCTCCTCTCCCGATCGGCTCCATTTGGCTCCGGATGGTCTTCTTATCCGCGACCAATGATATTCCCCCTCTTCCGGCGGAGATGACTCCGGCAATGCTCGACGTCGCGGAGGATAAGATCAAGTGCTTTCACGAGGCACTCTTGATTACCATAGCTCTGAGGGATCGCTCTGTTCGGCTGCTAAGCCAGATACGGGCTTAGCGGGTCGTCATGTCTGCCTTCGCTGATGGGTGTGGTGGTAACCGATGGGTAGCTACTCCTCGTGAAGATCGCCTCTTTGACATGGTAGAGAAGGCAGAGAGGGAATTAGATAATTTTATCTATAGTTTTGTAAATCCCTGTACTTTCGATCCCATGTTTGGTGATCTATTTCTTGTAGAATAAAATGTTCAATTAAATACTTTCTTTTTTGTTGTTGACGACCAAGTGCTCCCTTTTTAATTCCTGTTCTTCCTTTGATGTGTGCATGTGCGTATATAAATGAGCCTAGTTTCACATATTTCTGTAAACGGAACTTAAACCAGTATAAACAGGCACAAATAGCTCTTGGTCGAAGATTTTAGCTAGAACAAGGCGCTCTTGGCGCTAGCGCTCTCGTGGTTCGCACGTGGGCGCTGCCTCAGAGTCTTTTACTCTTAGCGCTGGCGCTCTTGGCGCCAGCGCTTTTATGAAGCGCTGCTTCATTTCAAATTTCAAAATTTGAACAGTGCTTTTCTCTGATTGGGGGAAACAAATGCCCCCACTGTTGCGCTCATGTGACTTACACGTGAGTGCAGCGGTAGCAGCCTCTCCGCCGTTAGATCAACTTGGAAGTTGGATCGAATTCTAGCGTCTATAAATACGGAATTTGGCCCCTTTGAGATGACCTCTGTTCATCCTCTTGCTTTCTTGTTTTCTGAGAATTTTATTCTCTTTCAGAGCCAAGCTCTCAGCCCTTAAGAAATTTCTCAGAGTTGAAACTCTGCTCAAATTCGGTAAGAATTGAACTTATTAACAGAGCTTTGCTCTTCTCAGATCACAGATCTTAAAAAATATTGTAGGGTTTTACCCATTAAACAGAGCCTTGCTCTTCTCAGATCATAAATCTGTTCATCTTCCATGACGAACCCTTTAGAGTTTGTTCATAGATCTTGAAGGTCTTGGAGTTTTTAACTTAGTAAAAGCTTTGCTTTTTAGGGTTTTTGATGGATTACTCCATCATCTTCACAGAGCATAACTCTTCAGAATTTTTGGGGGAATTTTTATTCCCTCATAATTAGAGTTGACAGATGTCTCTCCTATCTGCAGAGCGTTGCTCTCGAGGAGTCTAACTCCTTGGCCCGAGGAGTCTTTCATTAAATGAGAATCCTTTTAGGATTCCCTCCTTAATTGCACAAATTTGAATTTGTTGGGTGTCTTAATCAATACTTGTTTTCTTCATGCGGATATCAAGAGTTGTTTAAATCCCCGTGTCCTGATCAGTCTGCCAACTAAACTCTCACCGATTTTCATTTTCAGGCGCTATGGCCGCTCATCTGTACTGTCTTGATGACATCATTTCTTATGAGGACATCTGCTCACAAGGCCGTTGTCAAAACCAGGAGTTCACAAACGCCCAATGCGCTGAAATTATGAATCATTTCAATGCACACAACGTCGACTACTTCCTCGTCGCTCCGCTCTCTTGAAGATTATAGTGAGAGCAATTTGGCGAGCACTTATTAGATTTTATGAAGCCATGCCGCTTAATGCACTGGATGACGCCGAAGATAAGGTGCAATCAGTGTATCTGACGGGCCTGATCTCGAAGAAGCGGCGAGATAATATCGTTGATATTTTGCATCAAACTTTCCAACAGACGACGATAATCACTGCTTATCAGAGGGTGGAGGACATCAGCGAAGATCCTGACGCTTGCGATCGTGAGAGGATGCACACGAGAATGGTCAGAGAGGCCAGAAACATTTTAGATGGCCCCACTTTCGAATTTCTAAATCCGTGTCACGGATTCAATGTTTTGCCATTGTAAACATTTTAATGATGCTTTTATTTACTGTTTTCATCAATGTAAGAACTTTCTGAGGTATGAATAACAAATTTTTCCTTTCGATGTGTTTATTTTATCCTTTTCGCACATACATGAGTGGGTACGCTTCGGACGCTTAATTGGATGTAAATCAAATGTTCTCCTTATTGCCTTGCATAATATGTGATTGACGTCCGTGGGTTATGCCTTTTTGTTTTGACTTGGCGCAAAGCAGTCTACGTACTCTTGAGTAGCACCTCGATTTCGATGGCATGTAATTTTGGCAAGTGTGGCTTGTAGATAATAAGTAACAGTTCGTTTTGAATTCTTTATAGGGTAGCGATAGCTTAGGAAATAGATTCAGATCTGTCGTCTGAGACTTTTCAATTTTATGAGCCGTGAGGGTCTCATAAGGATTTTTCTCCCTACGAGTCGTGAGGATCTCGTAGGTGTATTTTCTCCTTAGGAATCGTGAGGAATCCTAAGTGTACTTTCTCTTGAGAGTCGTAAGGATCTCGCAAGAGATTTTTCTTCCTTATAAGCCGAGAGGACTCAAAAGTGGTTGATGAGTTGACTTGTTCCCGAGTCAAAGCGTTGCTTCGACGGGGAGGTCGAGGGTTGACTTTCGTCGTTACGGTGCGGGGTTGACTTTCACCGTTACGGTGCCGGGGTTGACTTTCGTCGTTACGGTGCCGGGGTCGACTTTCGCCGTTACAGTGCCGGGGTTGACTTTCTCCGTTTTCTACGGTGTCGGGGATCGACTTTCTCCATTTTCTATGGTGTCGGGGATCGACTTTCGGTTGTCTGTGAATCGCAGAGTCTTGGAACTAGGGACTTTGTCGTGGCTCCGATTGGTAATGTCGCGTCCGTGTCCAGCTGGTATGAGGAGGAACGCCGTTGCTGGTCTTCTGGGATGCAGATATTTCCACTGAGACTTGACTCTCCCTTTGATAGAGTTTGTTGTGGAAATGTGGTTCCCTTTTTGTTTATGCCCACGGATTGTATACAGGGGTCAGTATGGACTCATCTGTAGGGCAAAAGTTTCATTTCATATGTATTTTTTTTTGTTTTCATTCCACGATGCTCTATCATTTCAGCTTTTTATATCGTGAAAGTCGCGATTGCCCAATCATTTCAGCTATTTTTCGCGGTGCCCAATCATTTCGGCTATTTTTTCTTTTTACTCGCTATTTTCTATTGCGAGTTGCCCAATCATTTCGGCTGTTTTTGTATACATATATTTTACTTGCTGATTTTGTTGCAAGTTGCCCTATCATTTCGACTATTTCATATGTATTTATGGCTCGCTGACTTTTGCTACGAGTATGGAACTTAGAATTTGGTAACAGTCTTAGCATCAGCATCGCTGTGACTGGAATATTGCCAGGAGCGAATCATCACTTGCCGTTGTCAATTCGAACAAAGGTGGCTTAGCAAACAGGGTTAGGACCCTGTCGACTAAGGCTTTTGACTTCATGAGCCGTAAGGGTTTCATAAAGGTATTTCTCCCTACGAGTCGTGAGGATCTTGTAGGTGCATTTTCTCCTTAGGGGTCGTGAGGACTCCCAAGTGCGTTTTCTCTTGTAAGTCGTAAGGATGTTATAAGAGTGTTTTCTCCTTATAAGTCGAGAGGACTTATAAGTGTTTGTTCACCGAATAGGGGAATTTCACGTTATTGGTGGAACTTGGTAGGGGAGACGTTTATTTGTGCCCGTAGATTGTATACAAGGGTCAATATTGAACCGCATGTAGGGCAATATTGGGGTGTATGACGGCTTAAGAACAGGTTTAGATCCCTGTAGCTTAAGGCTTTTGAATCCTATGAGCCGTGAGGGTCTCATAGGGGAATTCTCCTTACGGGTCGTGAGGATTTCATAAGTGTAATTTCTCCTCAGGAATCGTGGGGATCCCTAAGTGTGTTGTTCTCTTGTGAGTCGTAAGGACCTCACGCAGGTATTTTCTCCTTACAAGGTCGAGAGGACCTTGCAAGTGTCTTTTAACGAGATTGCGCTCTTTCGGGTTTTCACAAACTCGCCGGTAGCCCTGCTGTTTTTACTCACGGAGCCTTTTCGGGTTTTCATCCGTGCCCATTTTGCTTATGGACGTACCTTTTTTCTTCTTCTTTTTTTTATTATATTTTTTGCGTCAGCCTTAGGATGTTGCAGTTCATAGTAGTTTACAGACGTTTCGGTCAGGCGTAGTATTTTTTAAGAACCGACCGTTTATTGGCTTAAAGAGTCTTTCGCCATGCATATTCATGAGCAAGTAAGCCCCACCTTGGTAGACCTTGTCTATGATATACGGGCCCTCATAGTTTGGCTCGAATTTCCTCCGTTTGGCACGATTAGGGATCATAGGTCTTTTTACGACTAGTACGAGTTCTCCTTGGCGGAATGTTCTCGGCCTAGTCAATCTTTCGTACGAGCGCGTCATCCTTACTTTGTAAGCCTTCAGTTTTTGTTGCGCTATGAGCCGGGTTTCGTCAAGGGCGTCGAGCTCCTCCAGCCGAAGATGAGCGTTCTCTTCATCTGTTAGTTCGTAATGAACTGCCACTCATAGAGAGGGTAGCTCTATCTCTAAGGGGAGTACCGCTTCTGCACCGAATACCAATGCATACGGCGTTGTATTTGTGGCCGTTTTGAACGATACGCTCAGAGAGCTTCATACAATCTCTCATACCAGTCCTTTTTGTTTTTGGACATTGTCTTCTTTATGATCTTCATCAAGGTCTTATTGAAAGCCTTAGTTAGACCATTAGCTCAGGGAATATAGATCGAAAAGTATCTCCAGTCTATGTTATGCTGCTGCGCGAAGCGGCTGATTCTGTGACTTCTGTAGGCCGGCCCGTTATGGGAGATAATCCGTCGCGGAGTGCCGAACCGATAGATGACGTGTGTCTTGAAGAAATGGAGAATATTCTCCGTCTTCGCTTCTCTTAGCAGTATTGCTTCTGCCCACTTAAAGAAGTAATCGGTTGTCGCCAATATGAACCAATGTCCTCTGGATGATGCTGGTTCGATGGGCCCGATTATGTCAGTTCCCCACATTTCGAACGGCCAGCTAGCCACCGTTGGGTGTAGCGGATTTGGATGCTGGTGGATGAAGTCCCCGTGAATCTGGCACGAGTGGCACTGCTTCGCATATTCGAGGCAGTCTTGAATCATCGTGGGCCAATAGTAGCCCATCCTTTTGATCTTCAGCTTCATTTTTGGCTCGGCTTGATGAGAACAGCAGAGTCCGTCATGAGTTTCTTGGACGACTCTCCTTGCTTCTTTAGGTCCCAGGCATCTCAGCCATAGAGAGTCGGATGATCTCTTATACAGCGTATCATTGATGAAGGTAAAAGACAGAGCTCTTTTCATAAGCTAATGTCTTGAGGATGCATCTTCAGGTGTTCAACGAGATTTGAAGTAGTCTATAAAGACTTCTCTCCAATCCTTAGCCTTTTCCTGGTCTTTTATTTGTAGGGCCATTTGTTTGGTCGCTCCCTTTTCTTCGAACGACTCCGGAGATATTTCTGCTGGCGCAAGAACCCGACGGCTCTGCACAACGATCCTCACATCATCAAGGTTTTCGTCAGCCAGTTCTTTAGCGAGTTTGGCTAATGCATCCGCTTTGCTATTTTCCGCACGCGGTATGCTTTCCAGGGCGTAGGCAGGGATTTGAGTCAGCAATTGTTGTACTCTCTCACTGTATCTTACCAACTTTGGTTTGCACGTTTGATAGTCGCCGTTTACTTGACTAACGACCAGTTGGGAGTCTCCGTATATGAGGAGGTTTTCGATTACCATGTCGACAGCGATCTCAAGACCTGTTATCAAAGCTTCATATTCAGCTTCATTGTTTGTCCTCGGCTCTGTTAGGGAAAAGGCAAAATGCATTATCCCTCCTTGTGGAGTCACGAAGATGAGGCCTACCCTAGATTTGATTATGGGGGAGCTGTGCTTTCGCTTCTTCATGGAAGATGCCCCATCGAAGTAGAGTTCCCATCGGGTATCACTCCCTCCCCTCTCCCCGTCGATCGTGTCAAACGTGTGCTCGTCTGGAAATTCGCAGTTTAAGGGTGAATCGGCAGGTATCGGATGCTTAGCGAGGAAGTCAGCGATGGCCTGGCCTTTCACCGCCTTGAGAGGTTGGTATGCTATCGAGAACTCCATTAAGAGTAGGGCCCATTTAGCGAGCTGTCCTGTTAGTATGGCTCTTGACATCAAATATTTGAGAGGATCCACTTTTGATATTAGGTGGACCTCATGCGCCAAAGCATAATGCCGGAGCTTCGTTATCGCGAAGATTAACGCCAGGCAGTGTTTTCAATGGGGGAGTAGTTGTTTTCTACCCCCAGGAGAACTCGACTCAAATAGTAGAGGGCTCTCTCCTTTCCTTGGTTGTTCTTCTGTGCCTATAATGCACCTAAAGATCCTTCAAGGGCTGTTGTGTACAGGATGAGAGGCTTTCCCTTGACCGGAGCGGTCAGCACCGGCGGATTCTGCAGGTATTGCTTGATTTCGTCAAGTGCACTTTGACATTTATGATCCTAGATGAATGGGTTCCCCTTCTTCATTAGGTGACTGTAGGGGCAGCATTTGCCGGAGAGGTTAGCTATGAACCGTCGGATATACGCGAGTCTTCCTTGGAGAGACCGCAGTTGTTTCAGAGTTCTTGGCGGAGGCATTTCCATAATCACCTTGATCTTTGACGGGTCTATTTCGATGCCCCGATGTCATACGATGAATCCTAAGAATTTGCCGGAGGAAACTCCGAACGCGCATTTGAGAGGGTTCATCTTCATATTGTATTTCCGAAGACGTTGGAACACTATCTTCAGATGCTCCCAATGCTCCTCGTGCAATTTTCTTTTTACCACGAGGTCGTCAATATAGCATTCGATGATTTCATGTATGAGGTCATTGAAAATCTTCGTCATGGCCCTCTGATAGGTGACACCAGCGTTCTTCAGACCGAAAGGCATCACTTTGTAGTAGAATATGCCCAAAGGGGTCCAGAAAGCTGTATGCTTCTGGTCTTTAGGATGCATCTTTATTTGATTGTACCCTGATGATCCGTCCATGAAGGAGAAGACTTCGTAAGTGGACGTGTTGTCTATCATCAGCTCGGTAACCGGTACGGGAAAGTCATTTTTCAGACATGCTTTGTTGAGGTCACGAAAGTCCATGCTGATGCGCACCGTCCCATTCTTCTTCATCACTGGGACAATGTTGGCGATCCAGTCAGGGAACTGAACCTCTTGGATGAGCCGGAGTCGATTAGCTTCTTGACCTCGGTGTTGATGCTCATTTCAAGTTCAAGCTGCATTCTTCTCGGCGCTTGTTTGACTGTCTTGACGTTCGGAGAAATCGCCAATTTGTGGACGGCTATTTCTAGATCTAATCCTGGCATCTCGGAATAGTTCCATGCGAAGCAGTCTTTATACTGCATGAGCATGTCTTTTAGCGTAGTTACCTGTTCTTTAGACAGCAACTCGCTGACGAACGTAGGCCGCGGATCGTCTGCCGTCCCTAAGTCAATTTTCCTTAGGTTGTCCGCAGTAGTGTGTATTCCATCTTCCAATTCTTTTGGTGCTGGTGGAAATTCTGAGATCACCTCATCATCATCGTTTTCGAAGCACCAGGGGAGGTCAGCCATATCCTCGCGCACTCCTTCTCCTGACAGCGTTATCGCGTGACAGGTACGAGATCGCTTCCAAGACCAATGTTGATCCGGTTATACTCTCGCTTTATACGTGGCTTTCGGTACATGCTTCTGTAGTGGGGTTACCCTCCAACTGCTAGATAGGGCGAACCTGCATTGCTAATTCTGGTCTTCTACCCAGTTCTTGAATATGAAGCAATCTTCAAGAGGATGTCCTATCGCTTGGTGATAGGAGCAATAATCTGCTTGCTCAAGGTGTTTGGACTCCGGGAGCGTAATCATTTGATGTTTCATGATAAGATCGAATATCTTCCTTGTCTTATCTTAGGGAAAAGAATATGCTCGACCCATCTTCTTTATAAGAGACGAATCCCGGCTGCTCAATTCTCGACCGCGTGGCTTCTTGGACCCGCTTTGCCGCCGTCGAACGTTTTTTTCCGTTCTTTAGCTTGTTTTTATCTCTGCGTCGGGTCTTCTGTATGACGGGATGGCAACGAAGGGCATCATTATTCTCCGTAGCCTGCTGAAGGAGGCGCTGCGTCCTGGTTTTCTTGTAAATAGCCATTTCGCGGTTGCGGTCATCTCAGACCTTTTGACCCGCTTCCCTTATTTGCTTGTCCATCTGTTCTTCAAACGACGGACTTGGCATTTTTGTAGCTGGACCGCGTTCTGGTTCAATTGCAGTGTCTTCTAACAGAGCATCTCTTTCTTCATCGAAGTCATGTATGACGTAGCAACCATGAAATCGCTCCCGTTTCTTGGATTGAATATATCCAAGCCCGATCGTTTCCATTCTCCCGTTGGGCAATTTTCGCAGAGTTCCGGAGACGTTCCGGATCCTGTTGTAGAACTGAGCTTGTCGAGCAGTCTATTTGAAGGGTACGCTTTGGCGCCTCAATAGCCTTTTTAATCCTTTCGTGTAGTATTTGGGCAGACGGATGGGCTGGAGCCTGTCAAGTGTAGAATCGGCACCATGCCAGATTTCTTTCTCCATTTTGGTTTCCGTGGATCGATAAAAGAGGATCGCCTTTTCATCTTTTCGCCTAGGAAGGATGTAGAACGTCTGTAGTTCCTGCACACTATAGGTATCAAGTGCGTCGAGCTCTTTTTAATGCTCTTACGGAACCATGGCGATTTGCAAACTCCGTTCATCACCAGTGAAGGCTTGTATTGATGGCCGAATAGAAAATACTGCATTGACCACATCTTCAGAATCACTGCCGAAGACTAACATAGGGGTAGACGGTCTAGGCTTGTTGCATTGGGGTGGTCCCGAATAGACTATTTCTTCTTCCTCCTCGGTATCGCTCCCGAAGACCGGAATGGTGGTGATAGCTTTTTGCTTATTTGCCGGTTTATGGCATCTTTCCGTGTCTTCAAAGTCTGGTAGGAAATATTTTGCATTCTCGTACTTTCGGACTTCATTTACGGAAAATGGGTTCAGTTCCCCTGTCACGGTATACTCAAGACCATCTTTGAAATACTTCATACACTGATGTTGTGTAGAAGGGATGATGTTGTACTCATGTAACCAAGGCCTGCCGAGCAAAGCGTTGAAGCATGTCTTGGCGTCAATGACATGAAATTTGATGTCAGTGACGAGCAACCCAAAGCGTAACGTCAGAATTACAGACCCGAGTGTCTGTGATGACTGGGAGTCAAATCTGGAGATAGTGATTTTATCCCGAGCGAGGTGTTGAACGCTCATGCAGATTTCTTTTAACACCCTCACATTTAGGAGGTTGACAGAGGAGCCATTATCAACTAGGATCTTCCCTATCTTGATGTCATGGCAGTATCTGGTGATGTACAAGGAACGGTTGTGCTCGCATGTTCTGAGGAGGAGATCTTCGTCGCCGAAAGTGACGTCAGCAATGTGCACTTCTTCCAGCTCGTCCTTCATCTTTTCTTCGGCAAGGAAAGCTTGGAGCTGCTCGGGCTCTTATAGTGCCTTGATCAAAGAATCTCTTGCCTCTTTAGATAGTAGAAGGGCATCGAGAATGCTTAGCTGCGAGGGTATCTTCCTCAGGTGTGCCAGAACGTTGTAATCCACCTTGTTTTTTTTTGGCGGGTCCTTGGCTGTCAGCTCTTTGACGACTTGATCATCGAGGGCGATATCTTCAGGGATTTTTTACTAGACCCCTTATTTGTGGGTCCGAGATTCTTCTCGAGTAACGTGCGATTACGCAGCTGAATGTTCTCGTGGGTCTTTATCTCTTCTGTTTCGGAGTTGGATTTCTTGAAGAGAGGGCCGGGGGCTATTTCTTCATCAGAATCGCTACCGAAGGTGAGAACTTGCGATCCTCCGGAATCAACCATGAGACAGTTGCCGTCAGTTCTTTTGCGCTCATCTGTCGTGCTCTTCTGCTCTCGACACGTTTTGTGCTTCATCCGCTTGAAATGCCGCCGATGAGCAACGTATCCCTACCACTAATTCTTGAAGGCCATGTATTCCTCGGTAGGGTGTGTGATCCTCCGATGGTATAAGCAGTAGTTTGGATGTGCATCTAGTTCGTTGGGGAACGTATTTTCTGAAGTGTCTTCTTTGAGAGGTGGCGGCTTCATTCCCATCGACAGGGCTTTAGCGAACTGCTTCCTTGTCTTAAACCTGCTTTTGCTGGCGGCAAAAGTGCTTCTATCCGGTTGGGGTGCTCTATGGCTTCTCAATACCAGAGCTTCTTCAACGTGATGCCGACGCTTGGCCCTTTCATATATGGCCGTTTCACGTTCTCGGTCAGATTTGCTTTTCTGAAGAGCTTCATTCAGCAGCAGGTCGATCATCTCATCAGACGGTTCTAAGGGTTTCGGTTCGGGATCTGCCCCCAGTTTCTCTGCATCAAGAGCTTCTTTGCTATTTATTGATGAGTGAGAGATCATGTAGGAGCTTGCCAGATTATCTTCGGGCTCTCCTGAAGAATTGTCTCCTTCGTCAGCGTCATCGGGTTCATTCTCGAGAACATATTTAAAGAATTCATCCAACGTGATTGGAGTTCGTGCCTTCTGCTTATATTCTTCCAGTGCATCAATGTATTTCTGCAGACTTGTACGGCTGTCTTCGGGTTGAACGGGCTTCTTGGTATTCTTCTTTTTCTTTAAAGACTTTGGAGGCTTGGCCTGAATGTTTTGTCCACCTTCACCAACTTTCAGCATTGGGCGCGGCTTCAGAATCCCCTCAATAATCTCAGGCTCTAGCGGGCTCTTCCACCTAATTGCCGGACATGCTTGGAGATCTTTCAGCATTCTTTTAGTTTTTATTGAAAGAACAACTTCCCATGGAGCTTCCTCTATGAATGAGCATGATGCCCCCGGCGTGTCCATCCTTTTCGGAGCGTGTGGTTGTGGCGGGTTTACCCTCCAGTTTTCAGACAACGCAAATTTGCCTTGCTGGTACTGGTCCTCAATCCAGTTTTTGAAGACAAAGCAATCTTCGATTGGATGGCCCATTATTCGATGGTAGGGACAGTAGTTGGGACTGTTGACATCACCGAGCTGCAGTGGGCATTTCGGATCCGGTAGGGTGATGAGCCTATTGCGCACCGCCAACTCGAACAGTCTTCTTGTTTCATCCTGAGGAAACGAATAAGGGCGTTTTAGCCTCTCGTTGAAGAGTCGCTGTCTATCACTTTGGCGATCAGCTGGTTTTGGACCACTAGGCTGCTGTTGAGTATTGGCGACGAAGGTCGCTTTCCTCTTCCCCTTTTTGTTTCGAGGCTCCATTTTTGAGGAAGACGGTCTATGGCCCATCTAATCCATTTGGGCCAGTTTGTCAATCAAGGCCTGGAAGGTAGTCGGCTTGAAAAACATCATGAACTGGGATATGGTCGCCTGCGGATCGAAGGTACCCACGAACATGCCTACTGTAGGAGCCTCTTCTATGCGCTATTCGCACTTCGACCATAGATTCTGCCACCGTATCGCGTATTGAACCCATGTTTCGCCTGACTTCACCCTGACGTTAATTATTGCGGTGATCGGGGTGCGCTCGCTAGCGCTTGCGAATCTCTGTGTAAACAGTAGCTCTATTTCTGCAAATGTCTTAACAGAGTCATTCGGGAGTTCGGAATACCACTCGAATGCTATCTCCGACAAGCTTCCAACAAATTGGTGAAGCAGTATCTTATCGTCAGCTCTGGTGTTGCCGCACAGAGCCCTAAATTGAGCAACGTGCTGGTGTGGATTCCCCATCCCCTTATATACATGGAATTTAGGGATTGTATACCCCGGTGGGTACTTTCTTTGGTCATACCAACCCGGATAGGGTCGTCCAGTCTTAACAATTTTGCCGGCCGCTTCGCTCGCCTGATGAGCTCGTATCTGTTGAGCGATATAGTCATCCAGGGCGGCTTTGGAGATGGTCTCCTCTTTGGCTGCTGATAGAGCCGGAAGAGGGTTCGATGTCTCCCCTCTGTCGTCTTCAAGGATAATCAGGGGGTCTTCAGCTGGAGAATCCGGCTGTATCATCATCCCGACCATATCTTGGAATAAAAGCGCCATTTGTTTTATGTTGGCCGCTTGTTCCGCGGCCTCTTTGTCTTTCCTCTTGAGCATTCTTCGGAGGAATTCGGCATCAGTTTCCTGTTCTTGTCGCTGCTCCGACGATGTCTCCGGGCTTTCTTTTGGCCCAGTGAGTACGGCCATCTTCGTTAGCATTTCCTGGAGCTTGTACTATTGCTCCTGAGCCTTTGTCACAGACCGTGTAAGTGGTCGATGACCAGTGGAGGTACGACTATCCTCTTTTTCGGAAGCCATATAAACAGTATGCACTACCATGCCCCCAGACTTGGGGCGTTTGGATTCAATGTCCTTGCGATTCGTCACAGATGCAGGGATCTTCTCCGACCTTCTCCTTTTGTGGATGGTTGAAGTTGAGGGAGCTGTTGATGTAGGCACCTGTGCAGACGACACCTTTCATGGCATGGTGGAGGGATGGTCCCCCTCTTGCTGAATCTTTATTTTCTTAGATCGACGGGAGTAGTCCTTGTCGATTATTGAGTCTTGGACCCTTTGCCAGACCCTGTAAATTTTTTAGGACAGCCACTGAGGGGGCTGTTCTGGCTTTGTCTTTGTAGCATTCTCCACAGGTAGAGGAGATCTTTTCAGCACGACAATTGGAGAGTTCTTGCGGACTCTCCTGAGTGGTTCAAAGCTATTCCCAGTTGGAACAGCAGCGTCGACTTCTACCGTTGGAGCCGGCGGGGTAAGTCCAGATGGGGAATTGCCCCCAGCTTTCCTCACTCGGCGCCAGTGGCGATGTCGAGCGTGTCGAGTGGACGGGACCACCTCTGCTGTTGGATGATGAGCTTCTTCATGCCCCCCGCTCTGATGAGGGGCTGTTATCGTCATTAGCCTGTCGAAGACCGACGTCCGCTGAGAGGGGATTGCCAACCTGTTGAAAGCAGACTTTCAAACAGGGGTAGCAGCCTTGGTGACTTTGCCTGGAACGGGAGTTAGAGCGGCCAGTCTTGCAAAGACTGATTCTTTAGCAGGAGAAGACGCTTTGACGACTTCATTTACTGGAGCAGGGATGGCTATCCATTTTGGGACAACCCCTTCAGGTATTGCAGGCTTATTTACGGGCCCACCTGAGCTTTGGCCCAGTCTATTGAAAACCGAGGCGCTGGATTTGGGAGACCCATTGAGAGGGGCCGCAGTACTTGCAAGCCGATCAAAGACCGACTTCTTCGGAGATTCTTGCAATGGCAGTGGGGCTTTGAAGCTTATTGATAGGAGCATGGTCCTAAAGAACAAACCAGTGGTAGCTTGCGTCACCTGTTCCACTGGTATCGTAAAAAAGGAGGTCACTTGAGGCCCATAGGTCACTCCTCCAGTGTAACACCTTAGGTCGTGTTTAGGGGTTAATTATATTTAATTGATAGTTTTTGGTAAAAAGTTTATCAAATTAAGTTTCTGATATTTTATTCTAATTAATGAATATTTTATTAGGATTTTTCTAGGCACACACACACTTGTGCATGTTAGCTAGGGTTAGGGATGGGGTTAAATCATGATTAACAACCATGGTGGAATAACCAATTCCTAAGCCATTTTAAGTTTTGTATTAGGTGTATTTGGGTTTTTATTATGGTGGTTGTTTTCTTTATTCTCATTATGAGAAATGGTTTGGATTTGTCGACTTGGAGAGAGAGAGAGAGAGAGTATGGGCAACATGGCTTGACCCATGCTCATTTAATGAGAGAGAGAGGGGGTTGACTAGGGTGTTCTCATTTCTTTCCTCCTCTATCTCACTCCTCTCACTCTCAACACACACACACACCCTCATACAAGCAGCAGCAGCAGAGGAAGCACCAGCAGCAGCAACTAGTAGCAGCAACAGCAGCAGAAGAGGCAGCAGCAAGCAGCAGCATCAGCAGCAGCATGGAGCAGCAGCAGCAACAGGAGCAGTAACAGCTCCAGCAGCCTCTGTAGCAGCTCCAAACCTTCTCCTTCCTCTCCTTCCTGCACTCTAAGATCTTTAAGTGAGGTATGATCTGAGCCTAACTTCCTTGCTTGCTAAACTAGTGATTGTTAAGCTTAATTAGTGTTAAAAAGTGAGTTTTGTGCCTTTAGTGATGAATTGTGTGGACTTATGGCTAAGTGCTGTTAGTATTGGTTAACCAAGCCTAATTGGGTGTTATTAAGACCATGTAAACCTAGTTAGACCCCAGATTACACCAAAATGCCATAGGGTTTCTAATTGTGCAAATTTAGTGTTTTTAAGTGAACTTTTTGGATCTCTGTGATCTGCTTTAGGCCCGAGTAGTTCAGGTTGAAATTGAGTTAACTGGAGCTTGTATACAAGGTATAGACCACACCACCAGAGCCTGAGACCCCCACCCTATAGCGAGGCCGTCGGTTTATTCGTTCTGGCCGCAAATTGCGGCCAGATAGAGGAGTTTTTGGGTGATGTTTGCATGGGTAGGAGTCTGTTGTTATTTCTAGGCCAGTGGTATGTATAGTTTTGTAAGTTGTTAGCCTGGGTAGAATCTGGGACGTTATATCGTATTTCTAGTACGTTTGGTTCGCGCGATACGCGCGATACGCGAGAGGGTTCCATGATTCAGCGTATCACGGCGTGTCGGGGTTAGTTTTAGACGCGTGCACACGTTTAGCGTATCGTACACACGCGCGTTTAGTTCGCGACGCGAGAGTATCGTTTGACATCGATATCGCGTTTTGCGAGATAGTTGCTCATATATGGATTCTTGTGCAATTCCAGGTTCGCAGGCGGGTACGTCGGACAAAGCTAAGAAAGGGAAGCAGGTGGTCGGCTACGAGTAGCGCACGACCAGGTGAGTAGATTTAACATCTACGGGGAAATCGCCTGTATGGCGTTAAGCGTCAGGGCGAGTCAGGATATTAGATTGTAGATGTTCATATGGACTGTAGTAGCATACCTTATTGTTGCATATAGAAATGATAGCATAGGACACTGCACTGTCACTAACGGTTCAAGTCGCACGAGCACGATTGATATGCTACACTCACACCGTTAGTGATTGCCATGACACTCACATTATAGGATTGCTATAAATCATATATCATACTGATTCCACCTTATTGATGTTGTCATGATTTGCCGCATAACAGCATATATTGATATCTTCACATCTGCGCACATGCACACTGTATACTCATACCAGTGCACACATATATTGATATCTTCATACCTGCGCACATGCACACTGTATACTCATATCTGTACACACATACATTGATATCTTCATACTTGCTTAGATTACGCATTGAGATATATTGTTTCCATGTTAATTCTGGATTTGGGGAACCGTGGATATTTCAAAAAGAGAATACTTAAATATTTAAAAACCCGGTTTCCCTTGATATGATATATCGGTGCGTCCACCATGTGTTTTCTCGGTACTAGAGTGATATATGTGAACCTGAATCGAGGAGTTGGATGAGGCCGATTACGGGTACATGGTGGACCCGGTATGGTACCCCGGGGCGAGAACGGTTTCGCTGTGTAGTAGACGGTGAGCCTGGCAGAGGGACTACTACCTACCGGTGATTGGTTGGATCTGGCGGTTATCCGGAGGATACCGACCAGAGTCGATGGATGGATACGGGACGACTCGTACTGCCGGGGCCGAGGGCCGATACCGCAGACTGAGCTCGTGGGCTGATCCGGACTGACGGATGCTGATTGATACGAAAAAGTGTATGTTTGTAGTTAACCGCAATCAATAACGGTGTCGCACGTAGCTAGACCGAGATGAGTACGGGTCGTCCTCTGGGAAACGTGGAACCTTTTACTTTTACTTTAGATGTGTTGAGAAAGAGAGGAGGAATAAAGAATTTTATAGAATGGTTTCTAGATCTACGTTAAACAAGAATGTAAAATATAGATCTAGATTATTTTAAAGATGTAATTAATATAATAAGAGGGCTTGTAGGGTTCGTTAGGATTTAGTAGTCATGGATGATTAATTAAAAGCTACCCTTTTTATCCATTAATAGATTTAAAACTAGAACGACGGTGATGCGTGTAGATTAGGGTTTCTGGAGGGAAAAGGAATCCCACTCTCAATCCTTATCTCGACACGGAACTCCGTTCATATCTAGCCTTTACCAAAACAATCATTAATCTAATCTCTAATCGCGGTCGGAACTAGCAAAGAATTGTTAGCGCGCCCGATTAAGATGTTAATAATTCTTTTGATAAAGTTCTTAACCTTTATAGGACTTAAAAAAGGTGTAGAGATGTTCATCATCCATTAGCCTACTCTAATCCTACGAACCCTAACAAGCGGAGAATTACTCGCGCATGTTGGAAGAAAAAGAGATGGAAAGAAATTGCATCATTAAACTACGAAGAAATAGAATAAGAAGAAGAAAGATACCTTTATTAATCAACAATATCAAGTACACTTTGATTCCTTAGAAAATGATTACAAAAACCTAGTTTGCTTCTCGATCTCTTCTAAGGAGGTAGATGAACCGTTGATGATCAGTCTGGATGCGTGAGCGTCGGGAGCTTCGTGATCTCTTCGGCTTGATGATTTTTCCAAGAGGCTCTCGGTGCTCTTTTATAGTGCAAAGCCAGAATCTTATTGTTGAAAACTTGGAAAAATATAGATTTGATTCACCCCAAAAAATCTTGTGCTTTAACTCCCTAGACTTGCGGCGGATCCGCGGCCCAAGGGTGGGTTTGGCCGCGGATCCGCACTCAAAGGTGGGGATCTCTCGATCAAATTTCTTGGGATTTCTTCTCGTGACATGTGGCAATCCTATGCACCTTTAGAATTCAGAAATCTTCTCTTGGTTGCTTCCAGACTTGGTCTCCAAGTTTTGCTTCTTAATTTGGCAAGTTTTCTTCAACAAATTGATTTGTTTGATAAATTCTTCATAACAACTTGGAAATATTCTGCACAACAACTCAAATAAGATTTTAGTAGACTTTGTTCTATTAGGATTAGGTCAATAATATTTGCATACATTTTCCTACCAAATGATAATTAAAATATATTAACACATGGAAAATAATGTTTTTACACATAAACCCTCATATGTATAATATATTATAATAAAGTCCTTTTTTAATATGAAAATGGTAGGAAAAATGTAATACAAATGTGCAGTTTTATCAACTGAACAAATACCCCCAAACTTATCTTTGATCGTCCCGAGCAAACTTGTTTATTTAAGAGGAGAAAAAGAAAGGAGAAAACTAAGCACACTTTCGTAGGCAACACGATTGCACTGAGCATGTGCAACAAGCCGTTAAACCTCTAGGTGTCCCTAGTAGGAGGAGTGTTGTCTCCTGAGGGTTTTCAGCGGATTACACCCACAAAATCCTATAACAAAAGAAAGATGGTGAAATTTACATATAAAGATAAGAACCATAAAAGAAAGACTTTGAAAAGAAGAGTTTCTAACTATGCTAGCTTTTCAGTTATCATGAGCCCTATCTTAATAGTCATGAAAAAATGTTAGAAATCACATTACCCCTCAATAAAACATCGTCTTTATTCTTCATTCCTACCTTTCTTCCAAACATTGATCATATAACCCCACGTGTGTGAAATGGACATCCCTACACTCGGAGAATTCAATTCAAGCTATCATACTCTTGTCCATCTACCTTAGTACTTTTTAATTTAATGAATATTAAAGATTTGCTCACACATTTTCATGCGACCGTTAATACTTCTTGAGGTACTAACCAACCGATTACTCATGTGCTTGCTAATTAGGTGATAATATTTTCCTCGTCTTGCACCACCTAATGCTTAGCAGTGACTCCCAGACCAGTTGGCCTTAGGGCACTAGGTGAAGAGGCACCCTCGCTATATTTTTTTATTGCTGCCTTGGCGATAACAAAACCAGTGTTCATTTTTTTTTCTTTTTTACCATTTATATTTTCTTCATTTTTTTTCATTTCCTTCATACTTTAGCTTTTGGACAAGAGCATTTCAAGGTATCCTCTACTATCATGAGTTTCAAGACGTGTGTAAGTGCATATAGTAGGGTATCAACATTCAAATGTTTGGCTTCCAGAATAGAAACTATTTTTCAGACTTATTTTTATCCTCAGATTAGTGACTTCCTTCATTTTACTAACCCTTGGGACAACAGCTCATAACTACTTATTACTAGTTCGTGTAAGAAAACTTCTAATTTTCTTGGTTTTCTTAAACTATTCCAATCTTTTGGATGTAATTTTTCACTTTCTACTCTTTTGTTATATATATAAAAAAAAATTTAATGCCTGGTGGCAAAGATAATTTAGTGAATACAAACCTCCCCCCAAACCTGTTTTCAGCAGTGTCCTCACTGATGTAGCCTTTTGAGAACATGGACCTGTATACTAAGGGTGAGATACAAGGGGTAAAATAATAGTGAAATGAAAAATTCCCCAAAACTTATTCTTTGACACGCACAGATATTCAATCAAATCATTTTTTTACTCACCTCCATTCTTAAAATGTGAAAAAGTTATCAAAACATGGAGGTGAGGCGGAGGAATTTTAGTTTTGATAAAGCGGCTCCTGTAAAAACAGGAGCTCCTCCGTGGGGTCAGCAGAAAAATACGGTTTTAATCTATGCCCATTCACTTTAAAAATCGAACCGTTTTTCAAATTTTCGACTTCAACTGCTCCGTGCGGGTGTACATACCGCACCACAAAAGGTCCTTTCCAACGAGATTTAAGCTTACCCGGATGAAGATGGAGACGGGAATCGTAAAGAAGGACTTGTTGCCCCGATGTGAAGGTTTTTCTAGAAAGATTTTTATCATGGAACACTTTAGTCCTGTTCTTTACTATCACCGCATTATCGTAAGCTTCATCGCGGAGTTCGCTTAGCTCATTCAATTGCAGCTTCCGATAGCTGCCTGCATACTCAAGATCAAAATTAAGCTCTTTAATAGCCCACATTGCCTTATGTTCAATCCCGACAGGGAGGTGGCATGCCTTCCCAAACACAAGGCGGTATGGAGACATACCAAGATCGGTCTTATAAGCGGTGCGGAATGCCCAAAGAGCATCTGTCAATTTGGTTGACCAATCCTTACGGTTTTTCGAAACCGTCTTCTCCAATATCTGTTTAATTTGCCTATTTGAAATCTCAGCCTGCCCGCTTGTTTGAGGGTGATAGGGCGTAGAAAGCTTGTGAGTGATTGAATATTTCCGCATCAAGGCCTCGAAAGACCTGTTGCAGAAATGTGTCCCGTTGTCGCTAATGATAGCGCGAGGGTGTCCGAATCGCGAAAAGATATTTTCTTTAAGGAACTTAATGACAACTTTGTTGTCATTAGTGCGACACGGTATAGCTTCCACCCACTTCGAGACATAATCAACCGCTAACAAGATATATAGATTCCCAAAGGAGTTGGGAAAAGGGCCCATAAAATCAATACCCCAAACATCAAATATTTCCACAACCAAAATAGGTTGGAGCGGCATCTCATTCCTTCGTGAAATCCGACCCAAATGCTGACATCGCGGACAAGTTTTGCAATGTTCAAATGCATCTTTAAATAATGTTGGCCAATAAAAGCCACATTGCAAAACTTTCTCCGCCGTTTTTCGAGGTCCAAAGTGACCGCCGCATGCCTGATCATGACAAAATGATAACACGCTCTTGAATTCATCGTTAGGGACACACCTGCGAATGATTTGATCGGAACGATACTTGAATAGATATGGTTCATCCCAGTAAAAATATTTTACATGGGATGAAAATCGAAGTTTGTCTTGTTTCGACCAATCGCTAGGTATAAGTCCGGTCGCAAGATAGTTCACGATATCCACGAACCAAGGTTCGTAGGATACATTCAAGAGCTGTTCGTCGGGAAATGAGTCATTTATCGGCACGGTCAAAGTTGGCGAAGAAGTGATGCGTGAAAGATGGTCGGCTACAACGTTTTCACATCCACTCTTGTCTTTGATGACAAGATCAAATTCTTGTAACAATAGGATCCAACGTATTAGCCTGGCCTTCGCATCCTTCTTCGATAAAAGATGTCGTAGGGCGGAATGATCTGTGTAAACCACAATAGGCGAGACAATCAAGTAGGGCCTGAATTTCTCTAATGCAAATACAACTGCCAAGAGTTCTTTCTCGGTAGTTGTGTAATTTATTTGTGCATCATTCAAGGTCCTACTTGCATAGTAAATTACATGTGGCATCTTATCAATATGCTGTCCCAAGACAGCACCAATAGCAAAGTCTGATGCGTTACACATAAGCTCGAACGGGTGGTTCCAATCCGGAGATGATAGAACGAGGGCTGTAGTGAGTGATTCTTTAAGTGATTCAAAAGCAGCCTCACAATCCGAATCGAAGTGAAAAGTAGTGTCCTTGGCCAATAGAAGGGTTAAGGGTCTAGCAATTTTGCTAAAGTCCTTAATAAATCTCCTATAAAATCCTGCATGACCAAGGAAGGATCGTATATCTTTGACGCAATTGGGACGAGGGAGGTTTTGAATGACATCTATTTTAGCTCTGTCAACCTCAATGCCTTTATGTGAAATTATATGTCCAAGTACAATACCTTCTTGGACCATAAAATGATATTTTTCCCAATTCAAAGTCAAGTTCTTATCCTTACAGCGGGTAAGAACAGCGTCAAGATTACGAAGGCAGTCCTCAAAGGAGTCCCCAAAAATGGAGAAATCGTCCATAAAAATTTCCAGAAAATTTTCCACCATATCTGAAAATATCCCCATCATGCACCGCTGAAATGTAGCGGGAGCGTTGCATAACCCAAAGGGCATGCGTCTATAAGCAAAAGTTCCGAAAGGACAAGTAAAAGTGGTTTTATCTTGATCCTTTTCGGCGATGGGGACCTGGTTATAACCAGAGTATCCGTCCAAGAAACAGTAGTATTCGTGTCCCGCTAATCGTTCTAACATCTGGTCAATGAAAGGTAGAGGGAAATGATCTTTCCTCGTCGCGGCATTGAGTTTCCTGTAATCGATACATACGCGCCACCCAGTTTGGGTGCGTGTTTGGATTAACTCATTAGCCTCATTAGTGATGACCGTGATGCCAGACTTTTTAGGGACCACATGAATTGGACTTACCCATTGACTATCAGATATGGGGTAAATTATTCCACTATCAAGGCACTTGACGATTTCTTTCTTTACCGCCTCCTTCATAACGGGATTTAACCGTCTTTGTGGGTCTCGGGTTGGTTTGGCTTCATCCATCAGATGTATGTAATGTTCAACAATTAAGGGACTAATCCCTTTGATGTCAGCCATTGTCCAACCAAATGCTTCTCGATTCGATCTCAACACTGCCAAAAGTGCATTCTCTTGCTCTAAGGCTAGAGAAGCGGAAATAATCACTGGCAAAGTCTCATTCTCTCCTAAATATGCATATTTAAGATGAGAAGGTAGCGGTTTGAGATCAAGAATTGGCAGAGAGACTATAGAAGGTGGGGTAAGCGAATGATATTCGGACTCCCGAAGAGGTTCAACACTTGCATAAGATATTGACTCGGAAAGTGCTGCTGACTTTTGCAACGAGTCAACGGGTTCAATCTCAAGGTCGGACTCATTGAACATATCCTCACTGTAAAGTGGTGCAAGATCAAACGATGTCTCATTAGTGTTGTCGAGAACATCAAAGCAAAGCTCCTCATCCATGCAGCTTTCGGAAGCTATCTCGTGGATGGAACAAACATCCAGCAATTGAGCAGAAGGTTCTGATGGCTGACTTCCTAGCTTGTAAATATTAAGCTCAATTGTCATTTTCTCGAAGGATAAGTTCATAGAACCGTTACGACAATTAATCACAGCGTTAGAAGTTGCTAGGAAGGGTCGACCAAGTATCACCGGGATTTGATTGCGTGGGTTTGCCACTGGTTGTGTATCCAAAACAATAAAGTCCACGGGAAATATGAATTCCCCGACTTTAATTAACACATCCTCTAGTTCGCCCCGAGGTTTGGTGATAGATCGGTCTGCCATTTGGAGAGTACAATGGGCGGGTTTTAACTCTCCAATCCCTAACTGCTCGTATACTGAATAAGGAAGCAAGTTGACGCTAGCGCCTAGATCGAGTAAAGCACGATTAATATTTTTACCCCCAATAGAAATAGAGATTGTAGGACAGACGGGGTCCTTACGTTTCTTTGGTATTTGTTGGGTAAAAGCTGTGCTAACATTACTTGTCATGAAAACCTTTTTAGGCACTTGAGTTTTTCTCTTCCTAGTGCACAAGTCTTTAAGGATTCTTGCATAAGATGGAACTTGTTGAATGGCATCTAGGAGAGGAATATTCACGCTAACTTGCTTAAACATTTCCACAATCTTCTCCATTTGCGGGTTAGGTCGGTTTGCCCTTAATCGGTTTGGAAATGGAGCTCGATCAATAAGTTTTGGGTCCAACGTTTGTGGAGAAGACCGTGGCGACGGATTCGATCCTAAAATTGGAGTGGGCATCGACTTAGATAGATTTAGCGAAATGTTTGAGCCTTGGGGAAAACGGAGAATAGGCTCGGATGAAGGTGGAAGACTGGAAGAAGAAGAAGAAGGGGTACCAAATGTGTCACTATCATCAAATTGCTCACCCACTTGGTTGTTCAGCACTCTCCCCGATCTCAACGTAGTGACGGCATTCACATTATGACTTTGTGAATGGCCAGGATTCGGTAGGGGTTGAGATGGGAGTTTTCCTTTCTTTCTCGCACTCATTGCGGCGTTTAACTGTGCGATTTGGTTTTCTATTGATTTGATACTCTCACCATGGGAGGAGGAGTTTTTCGTTAGGGTATCAATAGAAGACCTCATCTCGGCCGAATTTTGCATGGATTGTTTCATGAACATATCCAAAGTTTGTGCAAGTGAGTTGTCAATACCGGCCACTTGTGGTGTAGAAATGTTGGCCGGATTTTGGAAATTCTGTGACTGAAAGGGGGGCTGATTCTGTGGTTGTGGTTGCTGTGGAGGAGGTCTTTGATAATTGCTTTGTTGGTTTTGATTCCAAGCAAAGTTAGGATGATTCCTCCATCCTTGATTATACGTGGAAGAATAAGGGTCGTTTCTAGGTCGCTGCTGAAAAGCAGCATTAGCTTGAAACGATGCATTCATAGGACATTCTTCCGTTAAGTGTGAAGGATCCGAACAGCAACCACAGACGGTCTTAGGAAGCGTGACCTGATTTAGGGAGAAAGATGAGAACTTGTTTTCAATAGCGTCGAGTTTCTTTTGTATCGCTGCCATTTCGGCTTTCACTGCGATGGAAACGTCGAGCTGGTGAATACCTCCCTTAGTTGTAGGTGGTCTTACGCTTTCCACTGCAACGTATGTTCAGCGAGATCTTCCAGATATTTCCATGCTTCACCATCATCTTTAGACATGAAATTGCATTGACACATTGTTTCAAGCATCTGCTTTGTCGCTGGATTAATGCCCTCATATATAATCCGACATAAATCCCATCTTTGTATTCCGTGATGGGGGCATTGGACAAGCAGATCCTTGAAACGTTCAAAGCACTTCCAAAATGGTTCACTGGGAAGCTGGGTGAACTGGTTGATCTCGCTCCTAATATGGGCAGTCTTATGATTTGGGTAAAACTTCTTAAGAAATGCTATGACGAATTCGTCCCAATTAGTGATAGAGTGTGCGGCAGTATTGTAAAGCCATTTTTCTGCCAAGTCGCACAGTGTGAATGGGAGAAGACGTAAGCGCATAGCATCTAAAGTCAATTGTGAAGTACCCATCATTGCGCATACGTTTTCGAATTTGGTGATGAAAACGTACGCGTCTTCCGACTCAAGCCCGTGAAATTTGGGCAGCAGATTGATGTAGTGGGGTTTAATTTCGAAATTATCCCCGTTAGGTGGTGGAAGAGATAGACAAGTAGGAAGAGGACCACGAATAGGATAGCATCTCTCTTGGAGAGAGATGCGCGGTGGATTCTGCTCACCTGCGGGCGGTGGCAGCGTGGTGTTATAATTAGATGGAATGCCGTCCATCACGGTCGATGTGGTGTGTGGTGGGGGAAAAGAAGATGAAGAAGTACCGACTTCGGCGTCGATAGCAGGAATGCGGACAAGACGGGCACTAGGATCCCGTGTCCAGCCGAGCATGCACTAAGCGGGTTTAGTGCAAGTGGCAGCGTGTGTGTGATTTTAAAATTGGCTTGTTTTTGAAAAAGTGAGACTCAAGACAAATCTCCCTAAGATGCACAAGCAACCCTAGAACTAAGGTCACCTAGGTCCAGTCTCTAGACCGCTCCTAGACTTCCAAAGGACAAGCCGCAGGATCAATCCTCTACCGCCTCCGTACTACCCTTGTAGCCAGATAAGTGCCAGGTAAGTGGGAAGGAACCACGTCGTGGGCCTAATTAAAAACCACTAGCCTTTGTCACACTTGCCTAGGCACTACAAAAGTAATGCGGATAAACGATAGATTACCCACGACCTTTCTCTGTCCTTATTGAGCGCGACAGTCCTCAGAGTCTGGTCTAGATATTTTTTTAAATTAATGAAGGGTTGATCTATATGCTCAGTTTGTGATTTGTGGGGCTTAGGAAGGGTGATGAAATCCCCACCTAATCTTGATTTGGTCTTTGCCCCTTAAAGTCCGTATTAAATATGCAAAACAAAACCAATCACAAAATTTTTGCAAAAAGATTTCTTTTTGAGCGGCGCAATTTTGCAAAGAATCCTGCAGAAAATAGATTTTATTGGATTTGAGGGGAGAGAGAAGGAGTTAAGAAAGATACCAGAGAAGTTTGGAACCCTAGATCTTCTGTTCCCTCAAGTCCGTGACTCCAGATTTCCTCGCAAAATTAACACACAAATCGTTAAATATGCAATTTGCAGTTTTGTTTTAATAATGATATGAATCGTCTAAGAATTCAACACAAATAGTAAAAATAAAAAATTACGCACGTATCCCCGGCAACGGCGCCATTTGATTGATACGAAAAAGTGTATGTTTGTAGTTAACCGCAATCAATAACGGTGTCGCACGTAGCTAGACCGAGATGAGTATGGGTCGTCCTCTGGGAAACGTGGAACCTTTTACTTTTACTTTAGATGTGTTGAGAAAGAGAGGAGGAATAAAGAATTTTATAGAATGGTTTCTAGATCTACGTTAAACAAGAATGTAAAATATAGATCTAGATTATTTGAAAGATGTAATTAATATAATAAGAGGGCTTGTAGGGTTCGTTAGGATTTAGTAGTAATGGATGATTAATTAAAAGCTACCCTTTTTATCCATTAATAGATTTAAAACTAGAACGACGGTGATGCGTGTAGATTAGGGTTTCTGGAGGGAAAAGGAATCCCACTCTTAATCCTTATCTCGACACGGAACTCCGTTCATATCTAGCCTTTACCAAAACAATCATTAATCTAATCTCTAATCGCGGTCGGAACTAGCAAAGAATTGTCAGCGCGCCCGATTAAGATGTTAATAATTCTTTTGATAAAGTTCTTAACCTTTATAGGACTTAAAAAAGGTTTAGAGATGTTCATCATCCATTAGCCTACTCTAATCCTACGAACCCTAACAAGCGGAGAATTACTCGCGCATGTTGGAAGAAAAAGAGATGGAAAGAAATTGCATCATTAAACTACGAAGAAATATAATAAGAAGAAGAAAGATACCTTTATTAATCAACAATATCAAGTACACTTTGATTCCTTAGAAAATGATTACAAAAACCTAGTTTGCTTCTCGATCTCTTCTAAGGAGGTAGATGAACCGTTGATGATCAATCTGGATGCGTGAGCGTCGGGAGCTTCGTGATCTCTTCGGCTTGATGATTTTTCCAAGAGGCTCTCGGTGCTCTTTTATAGTGCAAAGCCAGAATCTTATTGTTGAAAACTTGGAAAAATATAGATTTGATTCACCCCAAAAAATCTTGTGCTTTAACTCCCTAGACTTGCGGCGGATCCGCGGCCCAAGGGTGGGTTTGGCCGCGGATCCGCGCTCAAAGGTGGGGATCTCTCGATCAAATTTCTTGGGCTTTCTTCTCGTGACATGTGGCAATCCTAGGCACCTTTAGAATTCAGAAATCTTCTCTTGGTTGCTTCCAGACTTGGTCTCCAAGTTTTGCTTCTTAATTTGGCAAGTTTTCTTCAACAAATTGATTTGTTTGATAAATTCTTCATAACAACTTGAAAATATTCTGCACAACAACTCAAATAAGATTTTAGTAGACTTTGTTCTATTAGGATTAGGTCAATAATATTTGCATACATTTTCCTACCAAATGATAATTAAAATATATTAACACATGGAAAATAATGTTTTTACACATAAACCCTCATATGTATAATATATTATAATAAAGTCCTTTTTAATATGAAAATGGTAGGAAAAATGTAATACAAATGTGCAGTTTTATCAACTGAACAGATGCCCTATACAGGAGGATTTGCGTGTCGATGCTTGGCATGAGTATTTCTTGATATTTTGGGTGCCGATGTTGGGCACTCACGATTATATGAGATTTACAGGATTGGAGGACCGAGAAGGATGACGACGCCTGAGTAGTATTGGGATTTGGGTGCATTGATGAGTACCGATTATACTTTCCACGATGACATTCCGTGTAGATGTTATATTTCCCATGCTCAGTATGTAGTAATTGATATCTCATCCTGTATCTATTGTACCTGATATAGTACACATTGCTATACCTGATCATTGCACACCCTGTTCATTCTATATAGGGTTGTTAGATTGCATTGCTATACCTGATCATTGCACACCCTGTTCATTCTATATAGGGTTGTTAGATTGCATTGCTATACCTGATCATCACATTTCTTGCTCATCACATGGAGATGTTATTTGATCCCACTTGTTGCATGTTTGAGCATCCAGTTCATCATATAGATGTTATCTGTTGATATAGGTTAGAGTATCGTTGCACGTGCATATTCGCGATTACCTTTATATGTTATCTTCTATTCACGAGTTGGCAACTCACCCCCGTTGTGCTACAGTGTTTGCAGGTTGCCCTTCGGAGTAGTCGCGGCAGGCTGCGTTTTTGCATCTTTTGTCACAGATACCCCTACAGTTGGTGTACTAGCTCTTTTGCTGATAGGTGGGTTTTGTACGGTATCTGGCTATCTTTCAGTTATGTACATTGTTGTATCTAGTACTCTCCATCTACCACTTATGTATTGACTTAGAGACCAGTTGTGAGGACGATGTATATTATTTTGTATTCTGGTGTTGAGCTCGTTGTGAGCCGACTTTACTTATGCAGTTTATTCTATCTGTGATGTTTTCCACTTGTTGCTCATTTTCTTTGCTACGGCGTCGTATATTGTTATCTTAGTATTTGGTTCTATCAAAAACTTAAAACACTCTATACCTTTACTGGTTTGATTTCTGGGTTTTCGGCTTACTTAGTCGCGTCACGCCTGTAGACGTTATGTGGTTAAGTGCCGGTCACGGGCCAAACTTTGGGTCGTGACAAAGTTGGTATCAGAGCGTAGGTTTTACCTTTGGAGTGTAGGATGACCCTGGTATGATGGAGTAGGTAGCTGCAGCAGAGTGGCGTAGCGTGCGTATGTTCCGCGGCATACTCACGACACGGTACTCCGCCTAAGCGACCTTATGACTTATTGATTGAATTTCCTTCATGATCGTACATATCCTTGTGATTCGATTTTCGTATCCTCATCGAATCCTACCTTCTTTTCAGCCATTATGTCGCCAAGGACTACGAGGGTGCAGAGAGCAGTCGTGAGAGCCGAGGTTCGAGTTGATTTATCTGAGACGAGGACTGATCCGAGTAGTACCCCTGTTGTACCAGGACAGATTGTTTCCCCTACGACAGATCAGATCGCTAGACTAGTGGTAGAGATGCAGAGCTTGCGCCAGACGATGAGCTCATTGGTAGAGGTCGTTCAAGCGCAGCGACAGATGGTTGTCACCCCTGCTACCCAGTTGTTCCTTGCGATCATCATGCAGTATTCCGTCCCCTACATAGCACCGGTGGAGGCAGCCCCAGTTTACGAGACACGTCTTCCAGAGACCGTGAGAGTTCCGGAACAGTTGTGGAATCGTACTGGTGTACCAGCCCAGAGCAGAGGCTTAGGACGAGGACAGTCGTTTGGCTTCTATCCCGAGGCAGGACATCATTCATCGCGTAGGTGTTTACGATGCGGAAGCCTTCAACACCTTATCAGGCAGTGTTCCTTCACACCACGTCAGGGTCGTATTCTGAGACGTCGTGGACGCGGAGGGTTTGCACAGAGGGGTCAGGCTAGTAGAGGAGGAGTTCGATCAGTCGCAGATGAAGGACAGGCACAAGTTTTTGCTTCGACTCATCGGGACGCGAGGGCGTCCAATGTGGAGCCTACAGGTACTCTTTCAGTATGTCCTTTTGTTGCACTCGTATGTTTCCACACTTCGTGCCGAGTTTAGGATGAGAGTCGTGCTAGGTAGATCAGCCGTTTGTTGTGTTAACTTCTGTCAGCAATCCTTTTATTGCGCGACACGTAATTCGGTCGTGTGCCCATCGGATAGGAGATAGAGATTCGTCTGTCATTTTAAACCTCCTAAAGATGTTGGATTTGGCGATCTCCTGGGCACGGACTGGTTAGCTACATGCTAGGCGTTGTGGGCTACCGTGAGGAAATAGTTAGGTTTTGTTTTCTCGGGCAAGCCAGTTCTTGTTGTGCAGGTGGATAGTGGTGCCGCCTCTTACAGCTTGAATTCAGCCTTGTTCGCTAGTCGGCTCTGAGGAGATGTCGTGGATTCTTGGTGTTTTTAGTGATGCTGTAGCCGCAGTTGGGTTGTTGGACCGGTTTTCTTTCGTGCGAGAATGTTTCCGACGTCGTTCCAGATGAGCCGGCGAAGCTTAAGGAGCTAAGGATCTGCTGCAGAGTTGTTGTTTAGGGAGTTTGTGCGTCTGAGTGTTTCGCATTAGGAAGTTCCTATTTCTGTTCGTCAAGGAGAAAGATGACAGATTGAGGGTGTGTATTGATGGATCGTCAATTGAACCGGCTTACGGTGCGGATAGGTATCCTGTACCTCGCATTGACGATTTCTTCGATCAGCGTCAGAGTGCGAGACTTTGTCTAAGTTCGTTTGGGATCGGGTCATCATTGTTGCGGGTCCGGAGTGATGACATTCCGAAGACTGCCTTGTGCGTGCTACGGGCTTTGTGTGTTTTGGGTGTGTCACTGGACTCACCAATGCTCTAGCGGCATTCGTAGGTGTGATGAACTGGTTTTCTTCGGGCCGTTCCTCGACTAGTTATTGTTGTGTTAATTACGACAACCTAGTCTTTTTACTGTGCCTTGAGGGTTAGGGTAGCACTTGAGGATCTATTATACGGATACTGGGAGAGCCCCAGCGGTTTACTAGATTCTCGGAGTGTCCCTTTAAGCTTGTTGTGTTGACTCCTAGGTTTTGTAGTTACGGAGACGAATTGGTATGGTTTCGAGGAAGATCGTGGCCGTACAGCTTAAGCCCAGACTTGAGCAGGACGGAGATCCGCAGATTTTTGGCTTAGCAGGTGTTACTGCCGTATCATGCAGGATTGCTAGTGTAATGCTGCCCCGTTGACTAATTGACTGGAATGGAGGTTCCTTTTCTTTAGACTGAGGCTCGTGTACGGTGTTTCGGCAGTTGAAGACTCGGTTAACAACTGCTTCAGCCTCCTTGCTTTTGGTTCGGGTGACTTTGTGGTTTAACTGTGATGTTTCGTGAGTAGGACTCGAATGTGTACTGAGGTGACACAATGGAGTTATCGCTTTTGCTTCTTTACATTTGGAGGAAGTACGAGAAGGATATCCCACTCATGATCTGGAGATGGCCGCGATGGTTTTGCGTTGGAGATTAGAGACCACTTGTTTGAGAGTCGTGTCAGATTTTCATGGACCACCAGAGTTAAAGGTACACCTTCCTACGGCGGAATTTGATTGTTGTGATAGTCCTCCGCAGATTCACAGTTCTTGTGCGATCGTTGAGTGCAGCTTAAGTTCGTCTCTACTGAAGAGACAGCTTGCTCATGTCCGCGCCCGACCACTTTTCTTAAATCGCTTTCGCGAGACACTGCCCGCCGACGCTCGTTCGTCAGAGATATTGGAGCCTACTCGGCTGGGTAATGATTTGGAATCCTTGACTTGTGGCAAGGGTGTGCTAGGTTGGAGAGGCACTTGTGTACCTAATATTATGGGAAAGAGACGTGGAATCCTAAGGCAGGCACATCGGTCAACTCTCTGTACTCATTCAAGCCCCACCAACTCTTAACGTGACTTGTAAGGTAGTTACGGGTGGGCAGGGTTAGAAAGAGAAGTCTCGGGATTCGTTTCAAGGTGTCTGTCTTGTTGTGTGCTTGAGTTGGGCAACTGAGACCGGCTGGAGAGTTGCAACCTTTAACCGTTCCGAAGAGGGAACGAGAGCAGATCTCCCCGAAATTCGTTATAGTGTCCACCCTGGAGTTGTCAGGATGTGACTCTATTCGGATGCTTGTCATCCGGTGATACTCAGTTGTTCTTGTTGAGTTGTGCGTTTGTAGGAATTATTATCGGCAGTTGGGGATCGTCACTCGCCATCGTTAGGGTTCTTCTTCGATGACAATTATCAGGAGACACTCCAATTGGCAACCTTTAGGTTTAGAGGTTGGGTCGTGTCGATCACCAGTCTGTTTTCCTAACTCCGTGTTATAGGATTTTTGGACCCCAGCTAGTTTAGAAATTTCGGAAATGACCCGGTTGTTTGGGGTCAGGATGAGAATGGTCTATTGCGGATAGAGATCAGATGCTGACCAAGAGGGTCGCTGATTTGAGTTCGCAATGGCAGATCATGTATTCCCACGGAAATTTTCGATAAATGACATGTTGAGTTTTGGGAAGCCTTCCGGGATAGTAAGTCTTTTTAGGATCCCTAAGGCGAGTTGGTTCGTTGCCTTAAGTTGGGCACTTCCACCCAGATTATTGAATATTCACCCCGTATTCCCTATGTCGATACTTTGCAATTACCTTCATGACCTTTCTCATTGGATTCAGCGCCAGACCATTTAGTTCGAGCGTGATCCTTAGTTCACCAACAGCCAGCCGTAATTTTGGACCGGCAGGTAAAGAAACTTCGATCGAAGGTCTTGCCATCAGTGAAGGTATTTTGGTGCAACCCAAACGGTGAAAGGATCACTTGGGAGGCTGAGGGCGAGATGCGGAAGAAGTTCCCTCATCCCTCTGAAGGTATGCGTAGCTTTGTATTTTAAAATTCGGGGACGAATTTTCTTTAAGGGGGGAAGATTGTAACACCTTAGGTCGTGTTTAGGGGTTAATTATATTTAATTGATAGGTTTTGGTAAAACGTTTACCAAATTAAGTTTCTGATATTTTATTCTAATTAATGAATATTTTATTAGGATTTTTCTAGGCACACACACACTTGTGCATGTTAGCTAGGGTTAGGGGATGGGGTTAAATCATGATTAACAACCATGGTGGAATAACCAATTCCTAAGCCATTTTAAGTTTTGTATTAGGTGTATTTGGGTTTTTATTATGGTGGTTTTTTTCTTTATTCTCATTATGAGAAATGGTTTGGATTTGTTGACTTGGAGAGAGAGAGAGAGAGAGTATGGGCAACATGGCTTGACCCATGCTCATTTAATGAGAGAGAGAGAGGGGGTTGACTAGGGTGTTCTCATTTCTTTCCTCCTCTATCTCACTCCTCTCACTCTCAACACACACACACACACCCTCATACAAGCAGCAGCAGCAGAGGAAGCACCAGCAGCAGCAACTAGTAGCAGCAACAGCAGCAGAAGAGGCAGCAGCAAGCAGCAGCATCAGCAGCAGCATGGAGCAGCAGCAGCAACAGGAGCAGTAACAGCTCCAGCAGCCTCTGTAGCAGCTCCAAACCTTCTCCTTCCTCTCCTTCCTGCACTCTAAGATCTTTAAGTGAGGTATGATCTGAGCCTAACTTCCTTGCTTGCTAAACTAGTGATTGTTAAGCTTAATTAGTGTTAAAAAGTGAGTTTTGTGCCTTTAGTGATGAATTGTGTGGACTTATGGCTAAGTGCTGTTAGTATTGGTTAACCTAGCCTAATTGGGTGTTATTAAGACCATGTAAACCTAGTTAGACCCCAGATTACACCAAAATACCATAGGGTTTCTAATTGTGCAAATTTAGTGTTTTTAAGTGAACTTTTTGAATCTCTGTGATCTGCTTTAGGCCCGAGTAGTTCAGATTGAAATTGAGTTAACTGGAGCTTGTATACAGGGTATAGACCACACCACCAGAGCCCGAGACCCCCACCCCATAGCGAGGCCGCCGGTTTATTCGTTCTGGCCGCAATTTACGGCCAGATAGGGGAGTTTTTGGGTGATGTTTGCATGGGTAGGAGTCTGTTGTTATTTCTAGGCCAGTGCTATGTATAGTTTTGTAAGTTGTTAGCCTGGGTAGAATCTGGGACGTTATATCGTATTTCTAGTACGTTTGGTTCGCGCGATACGCGCTATACGCGAGAGGGTTCCATGATTCAGCGTATCGCGGCGTGTCGGGGTTAGTTTTAGACGCGTGCACACGTTTAGCGTATCGTACACACGCGCGTTTAGTTCGCGACGCGAGCGTATTGTTTGACTTCGATATTGCGTTTTGCGAGATAGTTGCTCATATATGGATTCTTGTGCAATTCCAGGTTCGCAGGCGGGTACGTCGGACAAAGCTAAGAAAGGGAAGCAGGTGGTCGGCTACGAGTAGCGCACGACCAGGTGAGTAGATTTAACATCTACGGGGAAATCTTCCGTATGGCGTTAAGCGTCAGGGCGAGTCAGGATATTAGATTGTAGATATTCATATGGACTGTAGTAGCATACCTTATTGTTGCATATAGAAATGATAGCATAGGACACTGCACTGTCACTAACGGTTCAAGTCGCACGAGCACGATTGATATGCTACACTCACACCATTAGTGATTGCTATGACACTCACATTATCGGATTGCTATAAATCATATATCATACTGATTCCACCTTATTGATGTTGTCATGATTTGCCGCATAACAGCATATATTGATATCTTCACATCTGCGCACATGCACACTGTATACTCATACCAGTGCACACACATATTGATATCTTCATACCTGCGCACATGCACACTGTATACTCATATCTGTACACACATACATTGATATCTTCATACTTGCTTAGATTACGCATTGAGATATATTGTTTCCATGTTAATTCTGGATTTTGGGAACCGTGGATATTTAAAAAAGAGAATAGTTAATTATTTAAAAACCCGGTTTCCCTTGATATGATATTTCGGTGCGTCCACCATGTGTTTTCTCGGTACTAGAGTGATATATGTGAACCCGAATCGAGGAGTTGGATGAGGCCGATTACGGGTACATGGTGGACCCGGTATGGTATCCCGGGGCGAGAACGGTTTCGTTGTGTAGTAGACGGTGAGCCTGGCAGAGGGACTACTACCTACCGGTGATTGGTTGGATCTGGCGGTTATCCGGAGGATACCGACCAGAGTCGATGGATGGATATAGGACGACTCGTACTGCCGGGGCCGAGGGCCGATACCACAGACAGAGCCCGTGGGCTATCCGGACTGACGGATGCCCTATACAGGAGGATTTGCGTTTCGATGCTTGGCACGAGTATTTCTTGATATTTTGGGTGCCTATGTTGGGCACTCACAATTATATGAGATTTACAGGATTGGAGGACCGAAGAGGATGACGACGCCTGAGTAGTATTGGGATTTGGATGCATTGATGAGTACCGATTATACTTTCCACGATGACATTCCGTGTAGATGTTATATTTCCCATGCTCAGTATGTAGTAATTGATATCTCATCCTGTATCTATTGTACCTGATATAGTACACATTGCTATACCTGATCATTGCATACCCTGTTCATTCTATATAGGGTTGTTAGATTGCATTGCTATACCTGATCATTGCACACCCTGTTCATTCTATATAGGGTTGTTAGATTGCATTGCTATACCTGATCATCACATTTCTTGCTCATCACATGGAGATGTTATTAGATCGCACTTGTTGCATGTTTGAGCATCCAGTTCATCATATAGATGTTATCTATTGATATAGGTTAGAGTATCGTTGCACGTGCATACTCGCGATTACCTTTATATGTTATCTTCTATTCACGAGTTGGCAACTCACCCCCGTTGTGCCACAGTGTTTGCAGGTTGCCCTTCGGAGTAGTCGCGGCAGGCTGCGTTTTTGCATCTTTTGTCACAGATACCCCTACAGTTGGTGTACTAGCTCTTTTGCTGATAGGTGGGTTTTGTACGGTATCTGCCTATCTTTCAGTTATGTACATTGTTGTATTTAGTACTCTCCATCTACCACTTATGTATTGACTTAGAGACCAGTTGTGAGGACGATGTATATTATTTTGTATTCTGGTGTCGAGCTCGTTGTGAGCCGACTTTACTTATGCAGTTTATTCTATCTATGATGTTTTCCACTTGTTGCTCATTTTCTTCGCTACGGCGTCGTATATTTTTATTTTAGTATTTGGTTCTATCAAAAACTTAAAACACTCTATACCTTTACTGGTTTGATTTCTGGATTTTCGGCTTACTTAGTCGTGTCACGCCTGTAGACGTTACGTGGTTAAGTGCCGATCACGGGCCAAACTTTGGGTCGTGACATCCAGCGAGGACGGAGTGGGAAATGTTGCAGTTGTTGCATTTTGTGCAAGTATAAGCCATTGATCTTCCTTTTACTGCACGGAGCAAGACACCAAATTTTAGTACCTCGAATCCAGGGGCAACCATAGCAAACCGCGATTCGTTCGCGAAACACGACACACGAAGTG
The DNA here is from genome assembly GCA_030015575.1 of Agapanthus africanus. Lineage (NCBI taxonomy): Eukaryota > Viridiplantae > Streptophyta > Magnoliopsida > Asparagales > Amaryllidaceae > Agapanthus > Agapanthus africanus. The sequence goes on from JASDDO010000018.1 coordinate 279,694,125, forward strand.
TGGAGTGGAAAGAGGAAGAGGTTCCACCGGGCGTGCCAGAATTTGTTCACCGCCGAAAACAGAGACGGAACCGCGTAGGTCGTCTTGCCTGAATTTGGGGGCAGATGCTATTTGGTTTTATCCGTCCACCTCTCCGAAGATGCTAAGTTGATTTATGACACCGTGTATCGGAGATTTAGACGGATGCGGCCGATGTAGCAGATTTCTTCAGATTCCCTCTCATTGTGAGGGGTTTTTGATTGTGGGGACGCTCTTCCATGCAGGCGCAAGCCCCTACAGTTAATTATGCTACCACATTGCGGTAACCTCTTTCTCCTTCTCCAGATGGTCACTTCGTGTCGTGTATATTTGTTTTATTTTTGGTTTCCCGTGGATTGTATACGGAGACTAATTTTATGTTGTCGCCCGTAGCATGGATTAGTTCAAATCCGTATTTTCTTAGATTTGGTTTTGGGTTGGTTTTAAGGATCGTTAATTTCATTTAAGACTAAGATCAACTTAAACGTTTGTTAAGGATACGTTAGTCTAATTTTAGACTAAGATCTACTTAACATGATCATTTAGATCCAACAAAAAGAGCATTTGGACTCTATTGTTTTAGTTTAGGGACATTGTAGTCCATTGGGTTTAAGGACACCATAGTCCGTGACAGTTTAAAGACGTCATAGTCTATAAAGTTTAAAGACATTATAGTCTACGAGTTTAAGGACCTCACAGTCCATAAAGTTTAAGGACATCATAGTCCATGAGTTTAAGGACCCCACAGTTCGTAAAGTTTAAGGATATCATAGTCCAGTTTAAAGACATCATAGTCTATGTGGTTTTGGTTCAACCGTTTGGGGATGCACCAAAAGTTATTAGTTATTGGGACCCTCCATCTCTCTGAAGACGTTGAAGAATTACAACGACATATATCAGAGGTATGAAGAGATGTACCCTTGAACCAATGTTGGTTGAGAGATCTGTAGTCAAGTTTGGGGCTAAGATCAGTTAAAAAGATTTACGAGCATATGGGCTCAATTAATCTAAATTAGGGATCTATGGCCCACTTGGGCTCGGCCCACTCAGTTAAAATGTTGGACATTTAATTAGGCTCAGTCCTTTTTCATTTAACAATGTCGAGCATTAGTTTGGGTTCTGACAACCTTTTTGTCTTTTATTGAGTGCTGAGCACTCATTATGGCTCTAGGGATTTATTTAAAGAACAGTTTATGTTCTCTCAACGCACACGTGAGGAGCACGTGGTGCGCCTGGCGCTGAGCGCCAGACTTAGAGCGCTAAGGCGCTTCCTGTGAAATAGCGCACACGTGAGGAGTACGTGGTGCGTTTGGCGCTGAGTGAAATAGCGCACATGTGAGGAGCACGTGGTGCGCTTGGCACCGACTGCTAATTAATGAGCGCTGCGTGCCAGATTTGGAGCGCTGAGGCGCTTCTTTTAATTGGAGCGCTAGGAGTGCTGCGGCGCTGAGCGCCTGACTAGGAGCGCTGAGGCGCTTCTTTTTTAGTTGGAGCGCTAAGGCTCTTTTTAGGCAGCTTTGATCAGTTCTGCGCTCTGAGAATTAAATTCTCATTTATAAGAGACTTTTTCTCGTGGCGTTAAGAACAAGGTTCTTATTTTTATAGGAGATGTTACAATCTCTTATGTTTTTTGTGAAAGACTTTGTCTTTATGGATCTGTGATCTGAAGAGAATTGAATTCTTCTCTCCCCTTCTTTATGATGAGATGCTATGATCTCTTTTTGTGAAAGACCTCTGTCTTCTAGATCTATAATCTAAAAAAAGAATTAGGTTCTTCTTCTTTTGATGAGATGCTTTGATCTCTCTGTTTTATTTACCTTGAAGAAATTCTTCTTCCGAGAGCTTGCTCTTCTCTTTGAAATTTCTCAAAGTTTTGGGGGGGGGGGTTCTTTGCAAGACTTGAAGTCTTCGGGCCTTTATATAGTGGAGGCTGATCAGTTAAGGCAATCTTTTTCTGATTGATTTAGGGATGTTTCCCGACCATTGGATCTTTAATCCTAGGGCTTCTGTTTTACAGAATACATCTTTCTTTTTATTAACGAGATTGGGAAATTACTTTCCCATACAGAGATTACTCTATATCTTGGTGATTTTTAATCACCATTAGATCTTTATTCCAATGGTGCTCTGATTTACAGAGCACAATCTTTCTTGTTTGGAAAGATTTAAGGAGTATTTTCTCAACAGAATTAAATTATGTAATTTGATGATTTATCATCTTCATTGGATCTTTGATCCAATGGTAGAGAACATTTAGTTCTAACGCTTGGCACTCTCGTGCCTTGCACGTGAGCGCTGCTTCTCAGCGCTGGCACACATGGCGGTAGCGCTCTCGTGTCTTGCACGTGAGCGCTGCCTCAGAGTCTTTGACTCTCAGCACTGGCGCTCTTGACGCTTTGTACGTGAGGCGCTGCCTCATTACTGAAGGTGTCTTTTCACCTTCTTTCTCCGCTTTTCCCGAGTCAAACTTCTCTTTCCCAGATCTTGGAAATGGTTCCATCATGCACAACATTTTCTGTGCCTAGACTTAAATGTCTCCCTTCATAATCTGAAGCAATGCTTATTTTCTCTCTCACATTTTTTAGAGAGTCATTTTGACAGAGAAGAGCAATGGCTTGTAATCGCCTGCATTCTCGCAGGTAGCCATGGGAGGTGCCTATTGAGGAAATTGTTCCTCGTTTTGCCGCGCGCTTGGTGAACCCTAATCTTACGGATGACCAATGCGACATGGTGCTGCACGAGCTCTTGACTCGTATAGGATCTCCTCTCCCGATCGGCTCCATTTGGCTCCGGATGGTCATCTTATCCGCGATCAATGATATTCCCCCTCCTCCGACGGAGATGACTTCGGCAATGCTCGACACCGCGGAGGACAAGATCGAGTGCTTTCACGAGGCACTCTTGATTACCACAGCTATGAGGGATCTCTTTGTTAGGCTGCTAAGCCAGATACGGGCTCAGCGGGTCGTCATGTCTGCCTTCGCTGATGGGTGCGGTGCTAACCGATGGGTAGCTACTCCTCGTGAAGATCGCTGCTTTGACATGGTGGAGAAGGCAGAGAGGGAATTAGATAATTTTATCCATAGTTTTGTAAATCCCTGTACTTTCGATCCCATGTTTGGTGATCTCTTTCCTGTAGAATAAAATGTTCAATTTAATGCCTTTTTTTTGTTGTTGACCACCAAGTACTCCCTTTTTAATTCCTGTTCTTCCTTTGATGTGTGCATGTGCGTATATGAATGAGCCTAGTTTCACACATTTCTGTAAACGGAACTTAAACCGGTATAAACATGCACAAATAGCTCTTGGCCGAAGATTTTGGCGAGGACAAGGCACTCTTGGCGCTAGCGCTCTCGTGCTTTGGACGTGAGCGCTGCCTCAGAGTCTTTGACTCTTAGTGCTAGCGCTTTTGGCGCCAGCGCTTTTATGAAGCGCTGCTTCATTTCAAATTTCAAAATTTGAACAGAGCTTTGCTCTGATTGGGGGAAACAATAACCCTAAGACCCGAGACCCCAACTCCCTCACTTGGCCGCAGATTTATCCATTCTGGCTGCAAATTGCGGCCAGAGCAAGGATATGTGGGCTCGTTTTTGGTTCATGGCTCCACTGTTAATTAGACCCTCAACATGTGCGAAATTGACTAATTTCACCTAGGGTAAAATCTAGGATTATTTTCATGAGTTGCTGCCTAGTATTTCGTGATGTTTATGAATTGAAGTTTTGATATTCGTGTTTTTATTGGTCGATTCACGTTTATACGTTAATCGTCGAGAGTTTGTTGGTTATTCTTGCATGCGTAGACACATATTTTAACCTATGTGTGATACGAGAGCCGATTTGGTTTTCGTGTGCGATTTTGGTTTACGATACTATGTGTGATATGTAGGTACCCTCACATGGACTTCGGACGATGAAGAAGAGAATGGCGGCATCGACTTCGACAAGCAAGATCAAGGTGAGTAGATATATATCTAAGGGCGAAGTCGGGTGGGTGGCGTATAGCACCCCTACAGTTTCATAGTATAAAATACGAATATATTATATTATATATATAAAGGTGTGTATTGTGAGACTATGATTATCAAGATAGGTTTATGTGTTCATGGGTTAGTTTAGTGTAATTAGAAGTAACTTAGTTTAGCTTCTCAGTCGCGAAACCAAAGATTAATGATTTGCATACACGTGCACACACACACACCCGCATACATTTTAGTTTCTTGTGCGTATATGGGGATATATATACATACATATATGTTTGTGTGTGTGTATATATATATATATATATGTACATATACATGGATAATGAGGATAATACATGGTACTTGGAGATGAGTCGATGTGACTGGGCATGAGGCCACGAGATCGGTGATGTGATTTGGTTATGAGACAAGACAAGATATTATAGTGGGTCCTTAGGCGATGTGTTTTCATACACAGGCATATATATATATATATATATATATATATATATTGATGGTATCAGAATGTACTGGACTTAGATCAGTACCCCTAATTCAGGATATGATGATGAGGATACCAGATGAATAATGAGATAAATTTGATATTTGATCAGTACCCAGATTTAGGATGCCGTACGATGGATTTACCGTACGAGCTATAATTATGATGATAAATCCAAACTTTTGACTCGAGAATGTCATATTGAATATATTGTATCGTACGTGATACAATTGAGGCGGGATCACCGACTACTAGATATATATATAAATATCGATTCAGACTTTGGTAGTTTTCCTTACCCTTTCGATTAGTCTGTTAGTTTAGTCCTGTAGTTTACTTAGTAGATATTAGACTGGGCTCGAGTCATACCTATTTCCAAAACTAATGAATCGTGAGTATTTTAAAGACAGGCCAAGGGATTCTTCGGATATTTCAAAGGACGCACCTTTTCTTAAAAACACCATAGCCCTATTTTCTAAACACCACGATTCGTATTATTTCAAATGTCAAAACTGTATGACTCCTATATAAATGTATATTCATATATGTTGCGTTATTATTCATGTTCCGTATATTCTTGCTGTTCGCATCGCATTGCATGTTTATTTGTGTTTTCATTAGTTATTATTAAAATCATGCTGTCAGGACACCGGCACCATTACCGATGATGCTTATGCTCCGCACACCTGCTTTCCGGCTCACACACATCATCATCGGTAATTGCCATGTCACGTACACCTTAGAGAATATTATTTTATTGACATAGCTTGTTAGTTGGTAGTTCCAATATGTTATTACTTTCATTTGCTAGTTTAATTAGTGCATTCCTTGCTTGATATCCGATGCATTGATCATTTATTTTCATGCAATATTATATAACTTTATGCCGGTATTTCAATGTTTATTTACCCTTGAGATTGGGATTTCGAATTTCCATGAGATTTCTGGATTTGGAGAAACCGCAAAGATTTTATAAACTTATTATCATTTAAAGATAGAAAATTGCTGTTTTCTCATGATATGATTTGAGAGGAGTCCACCATGAGTTTTCTCGGCTCTTGAGCGATATCATACACCCGATTCGAGGAGGAGGAGGTACCGTCTGTGGGTGCATGGTGGACCCGGTGCGATACCCCGGGGCAAGATGGTGGCAGATGATGGCGTTGAGCCTGGCAGGGGAGCACTACCGACCAGTGATTTTATTGTGACTCGACGGATATCCGGAGGATACCGATCGGAGTACGTGCCAGTCCGGATAGCCGGAGCCCTAGATACTGAGATTTGGTGATACAGGCCAGTCCGGATTGCCGGAGCCTGAGATATTGGGATTTATATATTTTGTGTCGATGCTAGACACTGATTCCCTGTTGATTTCATTGATGATACCTTGATTTATTTATACCGATATCTCATTGAGATAAGAAAAACAGTTTTCTCATTAGATGCATTCTGTTTTCATGCATTCATACATCATATATATGATATGTTGCTACCTGAGGCACTGACACGAGCACTTGGTATTACACTTATGTATAGATGTTTACCGTTGTCATTTTATCATGCTTCAGGCTATATTATTTGAGGATATTACTGATCGTATGAACTAGGATTGAGTCATACATACGATTTCTGCTCGGTGATGTTTTTTACTCACGAGTTGGAAACTCACCCCCGTTGTGCCATAGTTTCTTGCAGGTTTTGCCGTACAGGTTTTCCTTGGCGGCTTTGCTGGAACATTACTTCATTCCGGGTGATTGCTTTGGTAGGTGGATTCACTTGCATCGTGACCACCATTGTACTTTATTTTATTCAGTTGTATCTAGTAAACTCCATCAACCAGACTTATATTATTTATAGACTTAGAAGACCAATGTATATTATTTCGACCTTAGAGTCGCGCTTGTATTATTATGGTTTTCTTGATGATTTCAGTTTCCTTTTGAGTTTTGATCCTCGCCCTTCGGCGTTGTATATTATTTTGCTTGCGTGGTTGTGACCGCCAATTGGCGAAGAGCTAGCTCCCGTTTGGAGATGCCTTTATTCAGATTATGAATGTTTATACCCGTTTGGGGCCAGTATTTACAAAGGAAACTCTGCCGAAATTTTCAGAAAAGACTTGAGCTTTTAAAAATGCATACTTCGGCTTATGTTATTAAAACCACCTGTTTTAAAACAAGTTTCTTCACTTCTTCCTTAAAATGGTTTAGATTTCTGGAATTTTTTGGCTTACTTGAATTAGATGGGGTCCTATAGACTTCATATGATTCAAGTGTCAGTCACGTGCCATTTCGGGTCGAGACAAAGTTAGTATCAGAGCGCTAGGTTAACCTTGGTTCGAGTCTATGTTTGACTATGCGGAGTCTAGGGCGTATATATATATTCGGAACCTAGGCTTGACCTTACCGAACTTAGACTTGGTCGAGGGGGTATTAGACCCGAACTTTCGTCGTGTAGGTTGACCTTGGTTGATGGAGTAGGTGACTTAAGGAGAGTGACGTACCGTGTGTATGTTCCGTGGCATACTTATGATACGCTACTCCGCTTAAGAAGCCTTAGGATGTACATTTCCTTGCACAACATTATATTGATTCCTATGATCTATCCTCATCGATATCGGGTTATGGTTTTGCTGCCACGATTACACGGGCAGAGAGAGCTACGGCTAGAGTTGCGGTCAGCACGAGCTCGTCACGGACAAGGACTGACCAGGGCGTGATTCCAGGGACATACGATTGCATAGATGCATCATTTTATTGTGTTTTCGCGCAATGAGCGTTTGATGGATCGGTTTTACAAAATTTCTCGAATATGCAGATCAGCACCAGAGGATTGGGCCGCTGCCAGAGGCTAGCCAGAATGTGATGACCGTCAATGCACCGATTATTTTGATGATTGAGGCACTGTTCAGCGTGCGGACAAATGATTCAGTTGTTGCTGCGACTGACGAGATATCGCCCCAGATGTTTGAAGCTAAGGCCACACGAGTTGTACTTAGAGATATGATAGAAGATCACTAGTCACCCAAGGAGGAATGACTAGGACATGTGATTCGTTGCCTACCCCGATGCGAGGTCATCAGATTGATTGATTCCAGCTAGAGAAGACTTCACGCAGGTACGTTGAGAGTCGATAGAAGACGATCGAATGTCAGAAACCCATTTTCCAAGTTTAAAGTATTCAGAAAAACTTGCAAGTAATTCCGTAGACCCTCTAGAAGAATGAAACCCTAACTCGATATAATGACCATGAGAACGCTTTGAAACCTTAGGGTTTGCAGCAGTTCCGCGGTGCCATTAATGAGGCTTGGGTTTGCCCTTCTACGGCTGGTCCATAGGTACTGTGGCATGTACTGGATATTATTAAACTGTATTCAAGATGTTGAGCTCTTGGGAGATTATGGAACTTTGATGAATCGATCGAAAGGTTTGACGTCATTCGGATATGATGTGATGGGATACATTGCTTGGGAGACTCCAGATATGAGTATAGTCGTTGGAGCGCAGTCCATGCAGCTACGAAGATACGAGTCCGAATCAGTCGACATTAGAGAAAAGTGGAGTAAGAGGTTCGTGCGAGATCTTGATGAGATGACCTCCCACTCCGCTGACATCAGAGATGTGATATGCATGCAGAGGCGTTGTCTATGGAAATGCCTTCCAGAAGGAGTCGCGATGAGTATGCAGCCATTCTGGAACAAGAAATAGATTTAGTAAAAGATGAAAACTTCCGGGAAGTTCGACAGAAACGAGATTTGGGGGAGACTTTTACAGAACCTTTCTGGAATACTATACGAGAAGACTTTGACCCAGGATCGGTCATATTACGCACACCCAGTAGGCCAGAGTTCGACATCGTCGACGAGACATGTTACGAGTGACCATGACAGTATGGCCAGTGATCTTTAGAGGATGTGCCAGAGCGGGACTGTTTCCGTCATCTTGGATTTCGATATTTTGGGCGATTTATTTTCATGATTGAGATTTTGTGCACCACAGTTGCACTTGACTTCGATTTGATGTCATTCGAGATGCTGATTTTGGTTCCATGCCTATGATATGCATGTGATTTGACTTATGCTTTCGGCATAGTTTTCATGCACTTTTAGTATTTTGATTCGATTTTGTGCACGCTGATGCACATGGTTGTGAGATTATATACCACGGTATACCTGATTTGGGTTTGGATTGAGATGTGTTGTATACCGTCGATTTTGATTGTGATACTTGATATTTGTTTTCATGCACCTTATCCAATTGAGTTGGATTTTGCGCATACTTTACGCGCTTTATGCGATTTTGGTGCACACCAGATGCACTAAATCGGGATTCTTCGTGTATATCAGATGCACCTGATATTGCTGTCAGGCACACCCGTTGCCTTTGACAGGTGTTTCGTGCATACCCGTTGCACTTAGATTTTGTTTCTGTGCACATGTATGGCACATTCATGAATTTCGATTTCCGTGTGCACCAGACGCACGTGGCATTCATATACACATTTTGAGGATTGAATTCTTTTGGAGCAGTATGTTTTATGATACTTACTATATGATATAGTAGCTGAGCAGGACTAGTCCGAGGACAGTACCTGAATATATTTTTGCATGCATCGATAGTTATCGAAAGGATTTCCAAAAAGGAGCTATAGTCTCAGTATTTATCTACGTGTCCGAGATGACACGAAACATTTAACAAAGGGAACCCTTCTAAATTATTTTTCAAAACGGTGGAATATGTATGTTAAACAAAGGGTGTATATTATATAGTATTTTCTTACAATAGACGTCTGTCACTATGCCGTGATACGCGCATCGCACAGCAACATGAAAGGTTTGGCATGCATTTCTTGCAGATGTTTTAATGATGTTTACATGTATAGTTTGATGTATATCATGTTGGTTTCGTATTGGGCTTTGACATTGGTGTCTTCGCCATAACTCCGATGATTGCGGGATGCTTGACGGAGTTTGATTTTGAGTTATATGCTCATTTTTCATACGCATGCATTGCGCTACGATATGTTTTTTATATTTATGATTTCAGAGCCCCGACGACTTGATCATTTACTGAAATGTTTTAGTATTTGAGGGGTTTAAATTTAAATTTGGGGACCGAATTTCTTTAAATGGGTAGGATTGTAATATTTCAGAAAAATAAAAATATTATCTTTTGGGAATTTTTATAATTAAATAATAAATATTATGAATATTTTAATATTGCGGTATAATTAAATACCGATAAATGGGAAAATTTGGAAATTAAATTAAATAGTGATTTTGGAGGGTTTTATATGATTTAAGCAAATTATAAATTTTTTATGATTAATTATATTCTATTTTAATGCTAACCGCGATTAAAAATCACTAATCGTGCATTAAACTTGATTTGTGCACATGACATGCACCATGTCAAATTACACATTGTTACACTTTTCTACCATATCTTTTCTTTATTTCTTCATGTTTGGTTTGGTTTTAAAATTGAGAAGAGAAAAGATTAGGAAAGAAAAAGAAAAGAAAAAGAAAAGAAAAGAAAAAGAAAAGAAAAGGAATAAAGAATGAGGGATGGGCATGAGAGAGAGGAGAGGGTGAGGGGTTGTGTTGACTTGGTAATTGGTTTCCCCTTCATTGTTTTCCTCTTCATTTTCCTCTCCTCTTTCTTCATGGCTGCCCTCCACCTCCTCCCTCCTCTACCTCCTCACAACATCACCAAAACCACATCAAAACATCATCCCCCTTTCACAAAAAATGTGCACAAGCTCACTACAAGCACTTTGGACCAAGAAAAATTGGATTTTGAAGACTTAGGGCAACTCAAGAAAATTCTTGAGTTGCCAAATGAGGTAATCCTTTAACCATTAGTGTAGTATTTGGTTTACTTTAGCTTCCATGCATGTTTAGAAGTGTCTTAGTGGGGATTAGTGAACTTAGAAAATTTCTAGAAGAGGTTTGAGGGATTTTGAATTGCGATAGTGTAATTGAGGTTAGTAGAGGCCATATAACCCCTCTAATATTAGTTTCATGGACTGAAACCATAGACTTAAACCCCAAACCCCAAACTTAGAAACCCCGATATCGGGAATTTGTGGAAACTTGAGGTGTTATTGGAGATCTGCTAACACCTGGAGGCCCTGAAAATTATTTAGCAAACACAGTGAGTAGTGCAGGAAACCTAGATGATAACCCTAAGACCCGAGACCCTAACTCCCTCACTTGGCCGCAGATTTATCCATTCTGGCCGCAAATTATGACTAGAGCAGGGATATGTGGGCTCATTTTCGGTTCATGGCTCCGGTATCTGTTAATTTGACCCTCCACATGTGCAAAATTGACTAATTTCACCTAGGGTAAAATCTGGGACCATTTTCATGACTTGCTGCCTTGTATTTTGTGATGTTTATGAATTGAAGTTTTGATATTCGTGTTTTTATCGGTCGATTCATGTTTATACGTCAATCGTTGAGAGTTGTTTGGTTATTCTTGCATCCGTAGACACAGGTTTTAACCTATGTGTGATACGCGTGCCGATTTGGTTTTTGTGTGTGATTTCGGTTTACGATACTATGTGTGATATGTAGGTACCCTCACGTGGACTTCGGACGATGAAGAAGAGGATGGCGACATCGACTTCGACAAGCAAGATCAAGGTGAGTAGATATATATCTACAGGGGAAGTCAGGTGGATGGCGTATAGCACCCCCGCAGTTTCGTAGTGTAAAATACGAATATATTATATTATATATATAAAGGTGTGCATTATGAGACTATGATTATCAAGATAGGTTTATGTGTTCATGGGTTAGTTTAGTGTAATTAGAAGTAACTTAGTTTAGCTTCTTAGTCGCGAAACCCTAGATTAATGATTTGTATACACGCGCGCGTGCACACACACGCATACATTTTACTTTCTTGTGCGTATATGGGGATATATATATATATATATATATATACATATATGTTTGTGAGTATGTATATATATATATATCTATATATATATGTATGTATACATATATATGGATAATGAAGATAGTACAGGGTACTTGGAGATGAGTCGATGTGACTGGGCATGAGGCCACGAGATCGGTGATGTGATTTGGTTCGTAATATGAGATACGACATGATATTATAGCGGGTCCTTAGGCGATGTGTTTTCATACACACGCACATATATATTGATGGTATCAGAATATACTGGACTTAGATCAGTACCCCTAATTCAGGATATGATGATAAGGATACCAGATGAATAATGAGATAAATGTGATATTTGACCAGTACCCAGATTTGGGCTGCCGTACGATGGATTTATTGTACGAGCTATAATTATGATGATAGATCCGCACTCTTGACTCGAGGATGTCATATTATATATATTTTATCGTACGTGATACTATTGAGGCGGGATCACCGACTACTATATATATATATAAATATCGACTCAGACTTAGGTGGTTTTCCTTACCCTTTCGATTAGTCTGTTAGTTTAGTCCTGTAGTTTACTTAGTAGATATTAGACTGGGCTCGAGTCATACCTATTTCCAAAACTAACGAATCGTGAGTATTTTAAAAACAGGCCAAGGGATTCTACGGATATTTCATAGGACGTACCTTTTCTTAAAAACACCATAGCCCTATTTTCTAAACACCACGATTCGTATTATTTCAAATGTCAAAACTGTATGACTCCTATATAAATGTATATTCATATATGCTGTGTTATTATTCATGTTCCGCATATTCTTGCTGTTCGCATCATATTGCATGCTTATTTGTGTTTTCATTAGTTATTATTAAAATCATGCTGTCAGGACACCAGCACCATTACCGATGATGCGTATGCTCCACGCACCTACTTGCCGGCTCACACACATCATCATCGGTAATTGTCATGTCACGTACACCTTAGAGAATATTATTTCATTGACATTGCTTGTTAGCTGGTAGTTCCAATATGTTATTACTTTCATTTGCTAGTTTAATTAGTGCATTCCTTGCTTGATATCCGATGCATTGATCATTTATTGTCATGCAATATTATAGAACTTTATGCCGGTATTTCATTGTTTATTTACCCTTGAGATTGGGATTTCGGATTTCCTTGAGATTTCTGGATTTGGAGAAACCGTAAAGATTTTATAAACTTATTATCATTTAAAGATAGAAAATTGCGGTTTTCTCATGATATGATTTGAGAAGAGTCCACCATGAGTTTTCTCGGCTCTTGAGCGATATCATACACCCGATTCGAGGAGGATGAGGAACCGTCTGTGGGTGCATGGTGGACCCGGTGCGGTACTCCGGGGCAAGATGGTCGTAGATGATGGCGTTGAACCTGGCAGGGGAGCACTACCGACCAGTGATTTTATTGTGACTCGACGGATATCCGGAGGATACCGATCGGAGTACGGGCCAGTTCGGATAGCCAGAGCCCTAGATACCGAGATTTGGTGATACAGGCTAGTCCGGATTGCCAGAGCCTGAGATATTGAGATATTGGGATTTATATATTTTATGTCGATGCTAGACACTGATTTCCTGTTGATTTCATTGATGATACCTCGATTTATTTATACAGATATCTCATTGAGATAAGAAAAACAGTTTTCTCATTAGATGCATTCTATTTTCATGCATTCATACATCATATATATGATATGTTGCTACCTGAGGCACTGACAGGAGCACTTGGTATTACACTTATGTATAGATGTTTACCTTTGCCATTTTATCATGCTTCAGGCCATATTATTTGAGGATATTACTGATCGTATGACCTAGGATTGAGTCATACATACGATTTCTGCTCGGTGATGTTTTCTTCTCACGAGTTGGCAACTCACCCCCGTTGTGCCACATTTCTTGCAGGTTTTGCCGTACAGGTTTTCCTTGGCAGCTTTGCTGGCACATAACTTCATTCCGGGTGATTGCCTTGGTAGGTGTATTCATTTGCATCGTGACCACCATTGTACTTTATTTTATTCAGTTCTATCTAGTAAACTCCATCAACCAGACTTGTATTATTTATAGACTTAGAAGACCAATGTATATTATTTCGACCTTAGAGTCGCGCTTGTATTATTATGGTTTTCTTGATGATTTGAGTTTCCTTTTGAGTTTTGATCTTCGCCCTTCGGCGTTGTATATTATATTGCTTGCGTGGTTGTGACTGCTAATTGGCGAAGAGCTAGCTCCCGCTTGGGGATGCCTTTATTCATATTATGTATGTTTGTACCCGTTTGGGGCCAGTATTTACAAAGGAAACTCTGCCGAAATTTCCAGAAAAGATTTGAGCTTTTAAAAATGCATATTTCGGCTTATGTTATTAAAACCACCTGTTTTAAAACAAGTTTCTTCACTTCTTCCTTAAAATGGTTTAGATTTATGGGATTTTTTTGGCTTACTTGAATTAGATGGGGTCCTATAGACTTCATATGATTCAAGTGCCAGTCACGTGCCATTTAGGGTCGTGACAGTGATGTGATCACTTTATATATATTGAGACGAATGATGTATTATATATATGATATATAATAAACGTTGCTTATGTTTTGCATCCGCACTAGTCCTGCCCCGCTATGCCGCTAGTTAAGTAACCTAACGGGACATTGTGGCAAATGCGGATGGTATAAGCGTACGTTCTATTTTCGTTTCTTTTCTGTAATGGCTTAAGGACTTAAATGATAGGACTACATTAATATGATTAATGTAAACAAAAGAAACCTAAAAAGATGTTGTAGATTCAGATTTGAAACATACTCGTCTTTTTATGAAAAAGCAAGATTTCAAAAGGCGGAGCTTAAGCCACTCCTTTTTAAACTATTAGATTCTACAACGATATCAAGTTCAAAGCGTTAAAGGTTTTCTTAAAAACTATTCGCAACCCTCCGTCATTTTAGGAAGTAGAGTACTTAGTATTCATGCTACGTATGTTGATTATAGTCAAGGCGTAGTGTACGGTAGCTAAGTGTGTCTTCCTACACAGCATATGATGCGATTAATTAGGACATTCATGTGATTATGTTGATTATAGTCAAGGGTCATATGGGTGGGTCTAATTAATCATGAAATGGCGGGTAGAACTTGACTAGTACTTATGATATGTTTATTATAGTCAAGGTCATAAGTTACTAGGGGTAAAAACCATATCGGGAGTTTCAAGTGTTGAAATTTGCAATGAGATTGCATACCTTCTATGTAATAGTAGGATCCCGATCCCACTGTGAGCAATAGTTGCTCCCTGGAGAGTTTTGCACTTTACAATTAGCTAACTCATTAGGTATCTAAAAAGGTGTCAATGGGGCTACGGCTCTGGGAAAATGAGGTTTATTTTAATTAGGTCCGTGCGAAAGCACGGGGAACCTCCCTCAGAAGTACCGGCACTGTCCTGGCTGAATGGTTAGTGAAGTTGTAGAATGTAATTAATCCTGGCTATATTTTTCCTTTTAAGGTTTGAAGGAAAATTTGATAAAAGCAGTGGGAGATATTGATTAGATAAGATAAATAACCAATCTGATCATTGCAAGGGCTTTCGCTGAGTGTATACTTTTTTCTCTCCTAATGGCAGATAACCATGACTGGACTTAAACTACTATTAGAGAAAAATAAGCTTACCGGACCGAACTATAAAGACTGGTTGAGGAACATTAACATTGCTCTCATATATGATAAAGTATCATATGTCCTCACAGCCTCAGCCCCACCCAAACAAGGTCCTGAATCTTCTGTTGCGGATAGGGAGATCCGCAAATCTTGGGATATTGATTGTGCTACCGCCGAATGTCTCGCGCTTGCATCGATGGACAATACACATCAAAAGCAGCACGAGGAGATGGATGTTCAATCCATCTTTCTCCAGACAAAGGAGTTGTATGGGAAGCAATCTCGTATCTTATGATACGAAGCATCTCGAAAGCTGTTTCAGATGCGGATGGCTCCTGGCACATCGGTAGGCGATCACGTTTTGAAGATGATGGCTCTTATTGAAGAGCTTGAAGGCCTCGGATGGACAATGGATAACGAGAAATATACGAATATTGTTCTACAGTCTCTTCCCTCTGCCTTTGCTCCTTTCATAGTGAACTTCAACATGCATAATATGGAGAAGTCACTACCCGAACTTCTCACTATGTTGAGAAATGCGGAGAGCATGCTTAAAGCGAAGTCTCCCTCTCTGCTTGTTGGAAAAATCTTCCTCTTCCGTCCCAAAAGCCAAGGCCAAGGGAATGAACAAGAAGAAATCCACCAAGCCGAGAGGTGGAATCAAGAAGGCAAAGGGGAAAGACAAATCCAAAGCTGCGGAGTCGGGAAAAGGAGAATGTTTCTATTGCATGAAGACGGGGCACTGGAAGCTGAACTGCACTGAGTACCTTGGTCTCATGAAAAGGAAGCATGGTGATACTTCAGCTTCAGGTGTGTTCGTAACTGAAAACTATTTTTCTATAAACTCTACTTCCTGGGTATTGGATACCGGTTCGGGTTCTTATATCTACAATTCTGTGCAGGGGATGAGAAATAGCAGAGTTTTGAAGACCGGTGATGTAACATTTCATAAAAATAAGATATTATTTTTAAGAAGTTAAATAATTAAAATAATAAATACTATGAATATTTTAATGTATGGAAATTAGTTTTAATGATATGGTATGATCATATACCAATAGATTGGAAAAATATTGGAAAATTACCTTGAATGTTCATTTTTAAAGAAATTGTGAGATTTAGACATTTTATGAATTATTATATACAAGTTTATTTCTAAACTTGATTAATGTTCACTAATTATGCATTAAGTATGATTTTTTTTGCATGTTACATGCACCATGTCATGTTATATACTTGTTACATTTCTTTTGTTAATTTAAAACCATGCATAATTTCTTTGTTACTTGGTTCTTTGTTTGTTTTGTTGGAGTTGAAAAGAAAAGATTAAAATATGAAGTATGGGCAAAAGAGAAAAGAGAGAGAGAGAGGTGAGGGGTCTTATTGACCAAGACTTATTGTGTTTCTCTTCATCATCTTCCTCATTTTCTCTTCACTTCTCCTCATGGCTGCCCTCACCTCCTCCACCACTTACACCACCTCACTCCACCCCCAAAAAACTACTCAAAACACCTATTTCCTTTCACAAAAATCATGCACAAGCTCATCATGATGGATCAAGAAAGTTTGGATTTTGAGTACTTGGGGCACCTCAAGAAAATTCTTGAGTTTCCAAATGAGGTAATTATTTTATCATTAGGGTAGTATTTCAATTACTTTAGCATCCATATTAGTTTAGAAGTGTGTAAATGTGGTTTAGTGAGGTTTGAAAATTCCAAGTTAAGGTTAGGGATTGATGTGGATTGATATGGTGCAATTGAGGTTTAATAGTGACCTTAAACCCCCTGTAGCTATAGTATTATGGGCAAAACCAGAGGCTATACCCTAAACCATGAACTTTAGATTTGTCGATATCGGGTTTTTGTGGGAATTGTGACGATATTTAGAGATCTGCTACGACTCGGGGCACCTGAAAAATATTTAGTGATTACAGTGAAGTGTGCAACTGATTTGGAGTATACCCTAAAGACCAGAGGCCCCATCTCCTATTCATGGCCGCAAATAAATTCCTCATGGCCGCAATTTGCGGCCTGGGTACTTCAGATTAAGTTCATGCTTGGTCCATAGCTCCATTTTCAGTAAATTAGACCAACCCTATATGCAAAATTGGCTAATTCAAGCTAAGGTAAAATCTGGAGGTGTTTTCTTGAGTTGCTGCTTTGTTTAAACTTGAGTTATGGTATACGGGTTTTGACTCGGTATGTTGACATTCTTACGTCGATATCGGGAGTTGTTTGATTATTCTTGCATGCGTAGACCATGCGTAGACCATAGTTTTTAACCTATGTGCGTTTCGTGTGCCGTTTTGGTTTTTATCCGCGATTTCGGTTTACGATGTTATATGTTTATATGTAGGCACCTTCACGTGGACTTCGTATGACAAGGAAGAGAATGGCGACATCGACTTCGGCAAGCAAGGATAAAGGTGAGTAGATATATATCTACGGGGGAAGTCGGGTGGATGGCATATAGCACCCGCGCAGTTTCGTAGTGTAGTATACAAATATGTTATATATGTATATAGATATGTGTATTGTGAGACTAAATGTTTATCAAGATAGTCTTTAGGTGTTCACGGGTTAGTTTTAGTGAAATTTGAAGATAATGCTTATTGTATAGTTCTTAGTCGTGAACCCTAGAGTATAGGTGGACACACACACATGCATACACGGGATATGCTTGGGTGTATATGTTTATATTTATATATGTATATGTGGATTGCATTGGTACGCATATATATACATATACGTATACACGGATGATGAGGATAGTATATGATACTTGGAGATGAGTCGATGTGATTAGGCATGATGCCGTGAGATCGGTGATGTGAATTGGGTCATGTTATGATATACGACATGATAAATGAGTGGATCGTTGGGCGATGTGCTTTCATACTCACGCGGTTACATGTTGATGGTATCGGAATGTACTAGACTTTAGATCAGTACCCCTAATTCAGGATATGATGATAATGATGCCAGATAAATAATAAGTTATGTGTGATATTGACCCATACCCCGATTTTGGGATGCCGTACGATGGATTTACCGTACGAGATATAATTATGATAATAGATCCACACTCTTGACTCTAGGATGTCGTATTATATATTTATTGTATGTGACGCTATTGAGGTGGGATCGCCGAATACTAGATATATCGACTCAGACTTAGGTGGATTTCCTTACCCTTTCGATTTGTCTCTTAGTTAGTCCTGTAGTTTATCAGGTAGATATTAGACTGGGCTCGAGCCATACTTATTTTCAAACTAATGAATCGTGAGTATTTTAAAGACAGGCCCTATTTTCTAAACAAAACCACGATTCTTGCTATTTCAAATGCCAAAATTGTAAGACTCGTACTTACAAATATATATTCTTATATGTGGCGTTTACTATTCATTTTTCCGTATATTTATGCTATTCGCATCGCGTTGCATGCTTAAATGTGTTTTCATTAGTTATTATGAACCCATACTGTCAGGACACCAGCACCATTATCGATGATGCGTATGCTCCACGTACACTTGCTTGCCGGCTCACATACATCATCATCGGTAATTTCCATGTCACGTACACATTAGAAGTATTACTTCATTGATATAACCTGCTAGCTGGTAGCTTCAACATATCATTAGTATGCTTGCTTTCATGTGTTAAATTAGATATTGCATTGATTTACTTAGAAATCCATGCATGTGTATATTCATTTGTTATGCAATATTATGGAGCTGTATGCCGGTAATTCATTATTTATTTACTCTTGAGATTTGGATTTTGGATTTTCCATGAGATTTCTGGATTTGGAGAAACCGTAAGGATTTTATAAACTCATTATCATTTCTAAAAATAGAAATTGCGGTTTTCTCGTGATATGATGTGAGATATGTCCACCACGAGTTTTCTCGGCTCTTGAGCGATATCATACACCCGATTCGAGGAGGTGGATAAACCGTCTACGGGTGTATGGTGGACCAGGTGCGGTACCCCAGGGCAAGATGGTCGCAGATGATGGCGTTGAGCCTGGCAGGAGAGCACTACCGACCGGTTATTTGTGACGCAGCGGTTATCCGGAGGATACCGACGTAGTCTTGAGATTTGATGATTTGGTGTAACGTTTTAAAAATAATTAAATAAATAAAATCGTTTAAGTGAATTTTATGATTTTCGGTAAAGTAAAACGTATTTTTCGTAAAACTAAACCGTAATTATTTTTCATTATAAATTTAAAAATACCTATTTTAATTATGTAATTACTAGTAATGGTGTTTATTTAGTCACTTATAAATTTTTAGTTTAATTAAATATTTTTCCTAAATTTATTATTTTAAATATTAACATAAGCTTTATTTATACACTAAATTAGTGTAAATTTCAAATTTGAAGGGGTTTAATTTGCAAAAAATGAATCATTGCATATTAGAATCTAGTGTGTATCATGCAAAATTTATTTACAAATTTTTCCATGATTCTAGAATTTTCTTTAGGTGTTTTAGAAAAGAAATGATAAAAATTAAATGAATTGTTGAAAAGACATAAAGAAGTTGATATTTTGGGAGAAGTTTCTACACTTTTCTTCACTTTTCTCACTCTCCTCTCCCTCCTCCATGGTGTGGCCGGCCTCAACCCCCCATGGCAGCCCCCAATCTTCAAAATTTAATTTACCTCCAAAAATCATCAAAAATCCTACAAAAATCCAAATAAAAATCCACAAAATCCTAATTAATTCCTACCCTCTATTCTTTGCATATCTTTACATGGATTTTGGAGATGGAAAGCATTCATTTTGGAGGCTTATTTTCATGTTTGGATTTCATGTTGTGGAGGTATAAATCTTATTCTTTTGATTTATTGTTATTAGATGTTTCATTTAAGCATAATTAGATTTAATAAATAAATTCTATCTACAAGTTTTAAAATTCAAGTTAGGGTTTGTAAAATCAAGTTATGGTTTTATTAATTAATTAGGGTTATAATAACTAGTTTAACACTTTTAGAAATTGAAAATCATGTATGGTTGATATATTGTAAATTGTTGATCCAAAATTGTTTAATTTAAACAATTTTGCAAACTAGATTTCTATATATTGTATATATTGGTGAGATAAAATTCCAATTAATATTTGTAACACTATATTGTGGTTTTAAAGAGGATATTAACTTGTTAGTGGAATGAAAAACTTAAATTGGTTACTAGTATCTATTGATAATTGAAAATTAGTAATAAAAATGCTATTTTTGCTAACTAGAATTTGGAAATTCTTAAATAAATGAGGTTTAAAATCTAAATTATGATTTCATTATATTATTATCATCATGAATTGTAGTTTAATATATTAATTCATGCAAAACCAGGTTTAGTTGTGATATTGTGAAATTTTGCTTAAAAGTATCGAAATCGGGCAAGTTTGCAAACTAGAATTTTCCAATTAATACAATTGTGGCGTTAAAAATATAGTAATGGGTTGTATAATATAGTTATGCTATTTAATGAGTTTTATGACCATTAGTTTCATTTAAATGTCAAATTTTGAAGTAAAACGGTAAATTGGCGTTTTCGGGTTTTTCGAAATCGGACGATTTGATTGTTTTTTAGGGTTTTGATGGATTAAATCATGTTTTATATTATAAGTAACGGGTTTTTAAACTACAAGTTGTTTTTTGATGTTTATCTCGATCAATCGGCGTTTGTACGCCGATATCGAGCGAGATTTGGTTCTTTTGCATGAGCGGGACATAGGTTTTAACCTATGCGCGTTTCGTGCGTCGTATTGGTTTTGTCCACGATTTAGTGTACGATATTATATGTGTTTGCGTATAGGTCCCCCTCACATGGACTTCGGACGAGGAAGAAGAGGAGGGCGGCATCATTTTCGGCAGACAAGGACCAGGTGAGTAGATATATATCTACGGGGGGAAGTCGGGTGGATGACGTTTAGCACCCCCGCAAGCGTAGAATAGGAATAAGTACTTATTGTCATTAGGAAGACAGACGTGACTTTAGAATTTCGGTGAGTAGGACCCTAGTAGTGACCTTAGGTTGGACTAGATTGATTTAGAAAGACCTTACCAGAGGATGAATACCTTGGAAGAGATTCGTAGGTTTCAGGTAGATACACACACACGCACACACTAAGACTCGACGTGGTGTATACGTGTATGTATATATATATATATATATATATATATATAGGACTAAGTGTAGGTATATATATATATACACAATACGTATATGTGATACAAGGATGTGATATGATACACGGGGATGAAACAATATAACTGGGATGATGCCGTGATTCTTGGCTATACAGTCGTGTTATGATATTAGCGGATCATTAGAAAATGAGATAATGGATTTGTATACATGAACAATAATAAAGAATGGTGATGATATTGAAGTATATGGGACTCTAAAATAGAACCCGGACCGTAACCTGTGCTTGAAATTCTGATATGATATATGTGTGACCTGATTATGACATCATATAGGTGTGATTTGATTTCGATATTATATATATGTATAACTTGATTACGATATCATATAGGGGTGACATGATTACGATATGATTTAAGTGTGACTTAATCACAATATGATGCATATACATGATATTTATGAGGATAAATTAACGATGTATATTTATGCTGGCAATGATATATGATTGATGTATGCGATTACAGTATAGCACCTTGATCTTGACATGAGTTGATGATGATATTATACGAATGATGAGACACGTAAGTGATACTTAACCCGTACCCCGATATTGGGATGCCGTACGATGGATTTTACCGTACGAGGCATAGATGTGATGATTGATCCGCACTCTTGTTTCGAGGAAGTCGTACTACGTACGTGACGCTATTGAGGCTGGATCGCCGACTATTAGAGATATGGACTCAGACTTTAGGTGTACTCCTATTTCTTATTGACTAGTTTCTTAGGTTTAGTTCCTCAGGAGGTTAGATGGACACTAGCTTAGGTTCGAGTCATATAGTGGTAGTTGTACTTGTATATCGCAGATGAGTGGTCATTACACATCCGACTTTACATTCATACCGTAATCATAATGTTGCTTGTTCATACATATGATACTATAATCAGCATAAAACCTGCCTGTTAGGACACCAGCACCATTACCGATGATGCGCATATTCCACGCACACTTATTTGCCGGCTCACACACATCATTATCGGTAATTGCTATGTCACGTACACTTTAGAACATATTATCATTTATTGATTCAATTAGCTAACAGCTAGATCGATATAATATTGTAATTACTCTCTGGTGTTAATATAGACATGGTATTTATTACTTAGACATTTCATGCATTCGCATTTTCATGTTATCCTGCAGTATTATGGGGCATATGCCGACACTTATCATATACTTACTCATGAATTTAGGATTTTGGATTTCTATGAGATTTCTGGATTTTTGGGGAAAACCGCAAGAATATATAAAAACTTCTCTCTCTCTCCTCCTCTCTTTTTAAAACATAAGATGGGGTTTTCTCGTGATGTATGTGTCGTCCACCATGAGATTTCATGTTTTTTGTTGGATTTCGAGACCCGATTCGAGGAGTGGATGAACCGTCTCGGGTACATGGTGGGCCCGGTATGGTACCCCCGGGGCAAGAAGATCGAGTTGTAGACGATGAGCCTGGCAGGGGAGGACTACCTACCGGTGATGTCTGGCGCGGCGGATATCCGGAGGATACCGACCGTTGTCGTGAGATTTGATGATATGGGCCGATCCGGACTGACGGAGCCCGAGATATTGAGACTATGAGATATTGAGATTATGAGGTATTGAGACTTGAGATTTACATGTTTTGTGTCGATGCTTGACACGGATTTCCATGGATTTCATCGTTGATATTTCAGATTTCTATACAAATTTTACCCTGATAAAAGCTAAAGATTTCTTATACAGATATATCCAGATTTCAGGATTTATTGTTTTACATTCATGGTGCATGCATACTCATTCACATGACATATTACTATTTGAGGCACTGACACGGGCACGGAGCTTTTGCACTACACGTAGTTTATTACCCTGCCATTACTAGCTGATTAGTATTATATTAGTATATTATTATGACCTAGGATAGCGTCGTGCATTCGATTTCTTTTTGCATATATCTTCTACTCACGAGTTGGCAACTCACTCCCGTTGTGCCAAATTTTATTACAGGTTCGATGTACAGGTTTTCCTGGCAGCTTGCTGGCACATCTTTTCATTCAGGGTGATTTGCACGGTAGGTTAGTTCACTTGTATCTGGACCGCCGTTGTACTTTTATTATTTCATTTGTATCTAGAAAGCTCCATCAACCAAACTTGTATTACTTGATAGTTTACTGGACCATTTATTTGTTTCGACTTTAGAGTCGCGCCTGTATTATTATGATATCTGGTGGTTTTGTTTCCTTTTAAGTTTTGAGCCTCGCCCATTGGCGTTGTATACTATTGTGCATTGGTGTGGTTGTTTCTGCCTGTTGGCATAGAGCTAGCTCCCGCTTGGGGATACCTTTTTATTGTTTATATGTATTTATACTTGTTTGTACCCGTTTGGGGCCAGTTTTTACAAAGGAGACTCTGCCGAAATTTTTGAGAAAATTGGATGATGCTTTTAAACTTGTTTTCTTCATGTTTTCTTTTACTTCTTCTTCTTTTTATGGTTTAGATTTCTGGGCTTCGGCTTACTTAGGTTACGTTGCGCCTCTAGACGCTTCGTAATCTAAGTGCCGGTCACGTTCCGTACTTTCGGGTCGTGACAAAGTTGGTATCAGAGCGCTAGGTTTAACCTTGTATATGTCTAGGGTGACCCTTGGTTTATGGAGTAGGCGACTTAGGTAGAGTGACGTACCGTGGGTATGATCCACGGCATACTTACGATACGCTACTCTTCTTAAGTAGCCTTAGGATGTACATTTGTTTGCACCGCATTTCATTCGTTCCTTTGATCTATCTTCGTCGATATCGGAGGGTGGTTTCTGTTACCACGGGCGCACGGGCAGAGGGAGCTGCGGCTCGAATGCGATAACCATTAGGGTATTGGTTATTCTTGAGGATTGAAGTATTGTTTAGCGTGCGGACGAAGGGTATTCACATGCTGTCCAGGCGAAGTTAAAGGGTTCGAACGATTATCAGAAAACTCATTTTCCCAAGTTTAAGGTATTCAGAAGAACATGCAGGTATTTCGATGGACCCTCTAGAAGAATGAAACCCTAACTCGACATAATGACCACGAGAACGCCCTTGAACCTTAGGGTTTACGGCAGTTCTGCGGTGCCATTAGTGAGGCTTGGGTTTGCCCTTCTACGGCTGGACCATCGATGCTGGGGTATGTACCGGATATTTTTAAACTATACTTGAGTGTTGAGCTCTTGGGGAATTATGGGATTTTGATGGATCGATCGAAAAGTTTAATGTAGTCCTGATATCAGGTGAAGGGATCGACTACGTGGGAGACTCTAGATATGAGTATTGCCGTTGGTAGCGCAGTCAGCACATCTATGAAGAGACGAGTTCGAAGCAGTCGACACCAGAGGAAAGGGGGAAAGAGGCGCACATTGACGATAGTGTTTACGGTTGTGATTTGGTGATCTGAATTTCATATTTTCGTTGATTGGATTTTGGTATTTTGAGGACTTTGTTCTACGATTGGTATTTCTTATGTGTACCTTCATTACATTCTATTTGTGTTTCATATATCAGATGTATTGATATTGTTTAGTACATACCCAGTGCACTTGATTTGGTTTTAATACATTTTGAGATTTTGATTTGATTTCGTGCATATGGTTACACATGATTTTGACATATGCTTCGACCTAGTTTACATGCATTTTCATACTGTGATTTCGATTTTGATATTCGGTGTATGTTTTGTGCACCATGTGCACCTGATTGAGATTCTTGCGCACATTCGGTGCACTTGATGCGATTTTGTGCACACCAGATGCACTAAATCGGGGTTTTGTGCAGATTAGATGCACCTGATATTAGAGTCGTGCAGGCCCGTTACACTTGACAGATGTTTTTGGTGCACACCTGTTGCACTTAGTTTGGTTTTTGTGTGTATTCGTGGCATCTGTATTTGTTTCGATTTCAGTGCACACCGGACGCACATGACATTTTTATGATGTGATTGGGATTGATTTCAGTTTAAGCAGTATGTTTTTATAATCATTACTATTGATTTGGTAACCAGGCGGGACATGTAGGTTAAATAAAAGATATATATATATATATATATAGCTACTTTTTTAATAAACGTCCGCTACTTATGCCGTGACACGTGCATCACACGGCGATTTTCAAAAGGGGCTCTTGCATGCTTCTTTATCCAGGTATTGGGACGATTTTACTATGATGCGCACTATATATAAGTTGTGGTTTTGATGTATATTATGTTGGTTTTCGTATTGGGTTTTGATATTTTTTTCACTATAACTCCGATGATTGTGTTATGTTTGACGGAGTTTTGATTTTGACTTATGTACTTGTTTTTCATGCGCTTGTATCGTGCTAAAAAAACGTGTTTTATGTATTGATGATTTCGGAGTCTCGACGATTTGAGTGTTTTGCTGAATGTTTTAGTAATTGGGGGGACTTTTAATTTAAATTCGGGGACCGAATTTCTTAAAGGGGGGAATATTGTAACGTTTTAAAAATAATTAAATAAATAAAATCGTTTAAGTGAATTTTATGATTTTCGGTAAAGTAAAACGTATTTTTCGTAAAACTAAACCGTAATTATTTCTCATTATAAATTTAAAAATACCTATTTTAATTATGTAATTACTAGTAATGGTGTTTATTTAGTCACTTATAAATTTTTAGTTTAATTAAATATTTTTCCTAAATTAATTATTTTAAATATTAACATAAACTTTATTTATACACTAAATTAGTGTAAATTTCAAATTTGAAGGGGTTTAATTTGCAAAAATGAATCATTGCATATTAGAATCTTGTGTGTATCATGCAAAATTTATTTACAAATTTTTCCATGATTCTAGAATTTTCTTTAGGTGTTTTAGAAAAGAAATGATAAAAATTAAATGAATTGTTGAAAAGACATAAAGAAGTTGATATTTTGGGTGAAGTTTCTACACTTTTCTTCGCTTTTCTCACTCTCCTCTCCCTCCTCCATGGTGTGGCCAGCCTCAATCCCCCATGGCAGCCCCCCATTTTCAAAATTTAATTTACCTCCAAAAATCATCAAAAATCCTACAAAAATCCAAATAAAAATCCACAAAATCCTAATTAATTCCTACCCTCTATTCTTTGCACATCTTTACATGGATTTTGGAGATGGAAAGCATTCATTTTGGAGGCTTATTTTCATGTTTGGATTTCATGTTGTGGAGGTATAAATCTTATTCTTTTGATTTATTGTTATTAGATGTTTCATTTAAGCATAATTAGATTTAATAAATAAATTCTATCTACAAGTTTTAAAATTCAAGTTAGGGTTTGTAAAATCAAGTTATGATTTTATTAATTAATTAGGGTTATAATAACTAGTTTAACACTTTTAGAAATTGAAAATCATGTATGGTTGATATATTGTAAATTGTTGATCCAAAATTGTTTAATTTAAACAATTTTGCAAACTAGATTTCTATATATTGTAT
This sequence comes from Agapanthus africanus, assembly GCA_030015575.1. Taxonomy (NCBI): domain Eukaryota; kingdom Viridiplantae; phylum Streptophyta; class Magnoliopsida; order Asparagales; family Amaryllidaceae; genus Agapanthus; species Agapanthus africanus. The sequence continues at coordinate 279,720,853 of JASDDO010000018.1, forward strand.
ATATTGGTGAGATAAAATTCCAATTAATATTTGTAACACTATATTGTGGTTTTAAAGAGGATATTAACTTGTTAGTGGAATGAAAAACTTAAATTGGTTACTAGTATCTATTGATAATTGAAAATTAGTAATAAAAATGCTATTTTTGCTAACTAGAATTTGGAAATTCTTAAATAAATGAGGTTTAAAATATAAATTATTATTTCATTATATTATTATCATCATGAATTTTAGTTTAATACATTAATTCATGCAAAATCAAGTTTAGTTGTGATATTGTGAAATTTTGCTTAAAAGTATCGAAATCGGGCAAGTTTGCAAACTAGAATTTTCCAATTAATACAATTGTGGCGTTAAAAATATAGTAATGGGTTTTATAATCTAGTTATGCTATTTAATGAGTTTTATGACCATTAGTTTCATTTAAATGTCAAATTTTGAAGTAAAACGGTAAATTGGCGTTTTCGGGTTTTTCGAAATCGGTCGATTTGATTGATTTTTAGGGTTTTGATGGATTAAATCATGTTTTATATTATAAGTAATGAGTTTTTAAACTACAAGTAGTTTGTTGATGTTTATCTCGATCAATCGGCGTTTGTACGCCGATATCGAGTGATATTTGGTTCTTTTGCATAAGCGAGACATAGGTTTTAACCTATGCGCGTTTCGTGCGTCGTATTGGTTTTGTCCGCGATTTAGTTTACGATATTATATGTGTTTACGTATAGGTACCCCTCACGTGGACTTCGGACGAGGAAGAAGAGGAGGGCGACATCATTTTCGGCAGACAAGGACCAGGTGAGTAGATGTATATCTACGGGGGGAAGTCGGGTGGATGGCGTTTAGCATGTAAGGTTAGTATAGCACCCTATGAAGTGTTTTGAAGCATCACATGACCCAAAGTTATAATTTTTAAGGTGCTAAACTAACATGCAAAGGGATCGATCCTAGAAAATTAGGGTTTCGAAATAAAAAGCGAACTAATCTAGGGTTTCGAGACTACAACCTTTGTAGCTCCCTTTCGCTGGACTCCTTGGTCTCTAGGGTGTTGAACGAAGGTCCTCTTGAAGTCCCCTTGTGTCCACGACGATCCACCACGGAGATCTCCGTCCAAGCTCGCAACTTCGTCAAACCGAAGAGAACACTTTAAACAAAACGGCTAAGCTTGTGTAGAATGATGTTGTGGTTAGGTTTCTCACTTCAAAAACCTATCTTTAAGTGGTATTTGCTCACTAGAAAAAACTAGAGAACAAAAGAGCAAGAGGAAGAAGATGGTGGCAATTTTTGAGAAGAGGTAAAAAGATAACTCAAGTGAAGAAAAAGAAATATATCAATATATATTTTATTCCTTCATGCTATGAACCATGGTTAAAGTGATGGAGACATTATTTAACTTTAGTTTGGAATGATAAAGAGAAGGATAACCTTAGGTTAGTGGTAGTTGTGCATGGTTAGGTCAAAGGAAGAATGTAGAAGCATGAATGATTATCCTTTCCTTTTTCATTTTCTTTTAAATCCAAAATTAAATAATAATCCATTATATAATCCATGGTGTGAGTCTTATATTGCCACCATTTCCATATGCTAACAACCATGATGGATGAGTGCATGTATGTGTGCATGTATGCACATCCACATGTGCATGAAACTAGCATGAAAGAAAGAAAGAAAAGCACACATGCATGCACACATCCATCATCCAAGAAAAGGTTTTAAGTGAGAAAACTAATGGTTAAATGATAAATCAACACTTGATTTATCAATCCGGTCATATCTCATATGACCCCACCAAAAGTAGTTCACCCGATCAATGTTCGGTATTATATACGCACATTTCAATCGGGTGCATGCGCATATCGCATACGCGCACCACAACGTTTCGCCTGGACTGGGTAACTCCTTTGTGGGACTCTAAGACTCGTCAATACGCCGGCAGAGGGTGATGATCATATCAGATACCCTCAAGCCGCAAGCGGTCAGCTAAACATAACGGCCACCCGGGTATTGAGCGATCAGAAGACAACAAGCGAACCTGCTACAACTCCCGTCGAGCCATCCGGCAACACTACCGTACAGTCCGGTCTCTTCGTCAGATATGCTGCATATCGAGCCTAGGGATGGTCACGTCGACCCCAATAACTCAATAAGTCGTGCCGGTGAATGGTCTATAACAGATCGAGAAACTACTGATAACACTTATCAGCAAATCTCAGCAGCCCTGGCCAGGGATTTGCTGTTATAGCCAGTCGGGCACAGCAAAGCATCAACTCCCAATACCGGGAGAGACGAAACCCCTCCTATCGCTCATCGTCTTCGTGTGTCTCGGGACTGTACCCAACGGCCACCTGTTTGCACGACTCAGTAGAGCCGTGGTAGGGTGGCAATCAAAGTACAGTGGGAGAACACACAAGACTCCATGACGATCTCGGGTCTACAGACTAACCTGTACCAGTGTCACCTGAGAACTGCTATCTGACGATAGATATAATTCCATATAGGAGTTCTCGGTGAGTCCGTCCAGTGTACCCAGTCACCACTGAGCACCCGTATATGATCTTGATGTCAAACATCGATGAATGTGGGAACATCCATCGCCCATCGTATGGGTCTAGTATCATATACGCTAGTCTACTCTGGTATATCGATGCCCCGTCTCGATATACCTACGACTAGGGACTTTCCAGGATATGCTTATAGACTACAGATGTCCCACTAGTATGATCTCCATCATAATCAGAGTAGTCAAGCCGATATCCTCAGGGCTTTATCAGCATGTATGAATGAATAAAAGCATGATCAAATCAACATGTCAGATAAAGAAGAACCAGATAGCATACTATCATGTCGAGCAAGAATGCAAACTGAATATATATACATGTATAGATACATCGACTATCACATAATGGCCTCTAGGGCATACATATATCTAACAATCTCCCACTTGCACTAAGGCCAGTTATTGGCGTATCTCATACCCAACATCTCAAAAAGTCGCTCATGCTGTGGCTGAGGGAGGGCCTTGGTGAGTGGATCCGCGGCGTTGTTCTTTGTATCTACTCTCTTAATCTCGATCTCGCGGCGATCTACAATCTCCCGGATCAAATGAAAGCGCTTCAGGATATGTCTGGACCGCTGATGGGATCTGGGCTCCTTGGCTAACGCCATCGCCCCATTATTGTCACAATACAAAGGTATTGGATCAATAATGGTTGGAACTACTCCTAGCTCCGAGATGAACTTCTTCATCCAGACGGCTTCCTTGGCGGCATCATTTGCAGCAATGTACTCAGCCTCCATCGTAGAGTCTACAACGGTATCCTGTTTGGAACTCTTCCAACTTACCGCCCCTCCATTGAGGGTAAATACAAACCCTGAGATAGATTTGCTGTCATCCTTATCGCTCTGGAAGCTCGAATCGGTAAAGGCCTCCATTTGGAGATCTGTATTACCATACACCAAGAACAATTCTTTAGTCCTTCGTAAGTACTTAAGAATGTTCTTCACAGCTGTCCAGTGGTTCTCCCCTGGGTTGGATTGATACCTGCTTACAACACTAAGTGCATAAGCTACATCTGGGCTTGTACATAACATCGCATACATTATAGATCCTACTGCCGAAGCATAAGGTATAATGCTCATGCGAGCTCTCTTTTCATCGGTCTTTGGACAAGAATCCTTGGAGAGAGTGACTCCATGGCAAGCGGGTAAGGCACCCCGCTTGGAGTCTTCCATACTAAACCTCTTTAGGATGGTGTTGATGTACCTGGTTTGGGACAATCCCAATAACTTTTTGGATCTATCCCTATAGATCCTTATGCCCAGGATGTATGTGGCATCACCCAGGTCCTTCATGGAGAACCTCAGTGATAAGAATGATTTGACCGACTGTAGCATAGGAATATCATTTCCTATCAGAAGAATATCATCCACGTACAATACGAGGAATGTGACAGCTCTTCCTACAGCCTTCTTATAAACACAAGGTTCATCTGGATTTTTGATGAAATCAAACTCTTTGATAACATCATCGAAACAGATGTTCCAACTCCGAGATGCCTGCTTTAACCCATATATGGATTTAAGCAATCTACATGCTTTCTCGCTGCTCCCACTGTCAATGAAGCCCTCTGGCTGATCCATATAAACGCATTCTTCTAAATTTCCATTTAGAAATGCTGTTTTAACGTCCATCTGCCAGATTTCATAGTCGTAGTGAGCAGCAATAGCAAGTAGGATCCGAATGGATTTAAGCATGGCTACGGGCGAAAAAGTTTCGTCATAGTCCAAACCTGGTCTTTGACGAAAACCCTTTGCCACAAGTCTTGCCTTATAGGTCTCCACCTGCCCATCTACACCAATCTTTCTTTTAAAGATCCATTTGCACCCTACAGGTTTTACCCCAGGGGGTACAACGTCCAAAGTCCATACTTTGTTGGTGTACATAGACTCCATTTCGGATCTCATGGCATCCAGCCACTTCACAGAGTCACCACTCGTGATAGCTTGCTGAAAACTGGTAGGATCATCATCATCCATGATGCAATCTTCTCCGTTACCATCAATGAGGAAACCGCAGTACCTCTCCAGTGGGCGAGAGGTCCTACCAGATCTACGGAGTGGCCGAGGTTCTTCAGTTTCTGTTGCAACAGCCGGTTCAACCAAATCGTCATTTGTAGTTTGTGTCTCCAGAACCTCTTCTAGATCCACCACCTTGCCATCATCTTTGTCTGTGAAAAACTCTTTTTCTAAGAATGTGGCATGCTGAGAAACAAACACCTTTTGTTCCTCTTTGTGGTAGAATAGATATCCATAAGAATTCTTTGGATATCCTACAAAGTTACACATGACTGACCGTGTCTCGAGTTTGTCCGGATTCTGCTTTTTAACATAGGCCGGGCAACCCCAAATCTTAATTCTTTTAAGAGATGGTCTCTTCCTATTCCATATCTCATATGGCGTGGTAGACACGGCTTTGGTTGGAACCTTGTTTAGCAGAAACGCTGCAGTCTCCAATGCATGTCCCCAAAACGAGACGGGTAACTCAGCGTCACTCATCATGGACCGGACCATATCTAATAGGGTCCTATTCCTTCGTTTTGACACACCGTTGTGCTGTGGTGTGTAAGGAGGAGTGAGCTGAGAGAGAATCCCATTCTCTTTTAGGAAGTTTGCAAATTCTGTACTGAGATACTCTCCACCTCGATCTGATCGAAGCATCTTAATACTCAAGCCGGTTTGTTTTTCTACTTCTTGTTTATATTCAACGAATTTCTCGAAAGCGTCGGACTTGTGTTTTAATAAAAATACATGACCGAATCTTGAGAAATCGTCGGTGAATGTAATGAAGTATGAAAAACCGCCTCTAGCCTGTGTAAACATTGGCCCACATACATCACTATGTATGAGGCCAAGGAGCTGAGTAGCTCTTTCTCCGTGTCCTGTAAACGGAGTTTTGGTCATTTTACCCTTGATACAAGACTGGCAAGTCACATAAGATTTATATTCAAAAGAGTTTAAATATCCATGTTTATGTAACTTGTTTAGTCTTGTTTCGTTAATATGACCAAGTCTACAATGCCAAAGAAAAGCTTCATTTAATTCTGAAAGTTTTCTTTTATTAGTGTGTTGTATACTGAAAACTGTGTGTTGATTTAGGACATATATTCCATTATTAAGCTTACCATACCCAACCAACATTTGATTCAGGTGAATGTTCATAACATTGTTCTGCAACACAAAATTATATCCTTCATTGTCCAACAAAGAAACGGATATTATATTACATAGCATACTTGGTACAAAATAACATGGATTCAAAATCAAAATACATCCAGATGGCAACCCCAAGTGATACTCTCCCACTGCGACTGTATGTACATTGGAACCATTTCCAACGCGGAGAGTATGGTCACCTGTCCTCAAAACCTTGCTATTTCTCAGCCCCTGCATAGAATTGCAAATGTGAGAACCTGAACCGGTATCCAATACCCAGGAAGCAGAGTTTATAGAAAAACAGTTTTCAGTCACAAACGCACCTGAAGCAGAAGCATCACCATGCTTCTTCTTGAGACTTAAGTACTCCGTGCAATTGCGCTTCCAATGTCCTGTCTTGTGGCAATGAAAACATTCGCCTTTCCCCGAGTCTCCAGCCTTGGACTTTCCCTTTCCCTTCACCTTTTTAACTCCGCCCTTAGGATTAGTGGGTTTCTTCTTCTTCTTTCCCTTGGCCTTGGCTTTCGGGCGAGAAGAGGAAGACTGTCCAATAGTCATAACGGGAGTTTTTGCTAACTTCATAGTGCTCTCTGCACTCCTTAACATATTAAGGAGTTCAGGGAGGTCCTTCTCCATGCCATGCATGTTGAAGTTCACTATGAACTGAGCAAAGGTGGAGGGGAGGGACTGCAGAATAATATCTATATATTGTTCATTGTCCATTGTCCATCCAAGGTCCTTAAGCTCTTCTATAAGAGCTATCATCTTCAGAACATGGTCTCCTACTGGTGTGCCAGGGGCCATTCGCATCTGAAACAATTTCTTTGATGCTTCGTATCGTAATACGCGGGATTGCTCCCCATACAACTCCTTTGTATGGAGCAGTATTCCGTGAATGTCCATGTCCTCGTGCTGCTTTTGATGTGTGTTATCCATCGATGCAAGCGCGAGGCATGTGGCCATGGCACAGTCAGCGTCCCATGTCTTGCGGACTTCAATGTCCGCAACTGAGGATTTTGGACCTGGGACGGGCGGGGCTGAAGCCGTGAGGACATATGATACTTTATCATAAGTCAAGGCGATCTTCAGATTCCTTAGCCAGTCTTTATAGTTGGTCCCATTCAGTTTGTTTTTATCTAGTAGAAGCTTAAGTCCAGTCATTGGTATCTGCCATTAAGAGAGAGAAAAGAATACACTCAGCGAAAGCTCTTGCACAGATTAGATTGGTTTATTATCTTGTCTAATCGATGTTTCCCACTACTTTTTATCAAGTTTTTCTTTCAAACCTTAAAAAGAAAAACTAGCCAGGATTAATTACAGTCTACAACTTCGCTAACCGTTCAGCCAGGCCAGTGTCGGTACTTTGAGGGAGGTTCCCCGTGCTTTCGCACGGACCTAATTAGAGTAAACCTCGTTTTCCCAGAGGCGGAGCCCCGTTAACACCTTTCTAGACACCTAATGAGTTAGCTAATTGTAAACTGTAAAACTCTCCTAGGAGCAACTATTGCCCACAGTGGGATCGGGATCCAACCATCATATGGAAGGTATGCAATCTCATTGCAAATTTCAACTATTGAAATTCCCGATGTGGTTTTTACCCCTAATACTCGTGACCTTGGCTAAGGTCAACAAATCACGAGCACTAGTCAAGCTCAACCCGTCATTTCTTGATTAATTAGACCCGTTCACATGACCCTTGGCTAAGGTCAACAAAGTCATATGCCCATCCTAATTAATCTGCATCATATGCGTTTGTAGGAAGACATCACTTATCTACCGTACACTACGCCTTGGCTAAGGTCAACAAACGTAGCACGAATACTAAGTACTCTACTTCCTAAAATGACGGAGGGTTGCGAATGATTTTTAAGAAAATCTTTAACGCTTTGAACTTGATATCGTTGTAGAATCAAACAGTTTTCAAAAGGAGTGGCTTAAGCTCCGCAGTTTTGAAATATAGCTTTTTCATAAATAGCCGAGTGGTTTTTAAATCCGATTCTACAACATCTTTTTAGGTTTATTTTCTTTACATTAATCACATTAATGTAATCCCATCATTTAAGTCCTTAAGCCAATCACAGAAAAGAAACGAAAATAACACGTACGCTTATGCCATCCGCATTCGCCGCAATGTTCCGTTATGCACCGTTAGGTTACTTAACTAACGGCATACCGGGACGGGACTAGCGCGGGTGTAAAACATAAGCAACGTCTACTATATATCATATATATAATAATATGTCATTCGTCTCAGATATTACAGAACACAGGCAGCAGAAACATAGATATAACGTGGGATATCCTAGGACGTCCGTATTTAGTATTTAGCCAGAATAGAAAATACGGATTCCACAGTCGCGACGAATAGCCAAGCCCACACCCTGGAGCCCTACGAGAGCGGCAAGTGACCCTACCAATTCTGGAGTTTAGGAGACCCGGTCTCGACTTCTCGAGATGGCCTCCCACTGAACCCCAGAACCCGGTCACCTGTGCTCCCTTCCTTGGGTCCATCCTAATGCGGAAAAGTAAATAATATACAACACTGGTGACACAACCGCAACCTGGAAGTGCCCCAAATAAAAGAATATTACATTACATTTGAATTTACATGAATGAAAATATAAAACTCTCATCTCACAAAACCCCCCGGCTATTCGATCGCGACAATCCTACACATCATATCTCAGCAACACATAATATCTCATATCATCAACGTAAGTAAGTATGCGTACCCCGATTGTCGTTGATGTATAGCAACGAAACCGGCGATATCTAACATACTACACTTACGGTCACAGAAAAGAAAGTGTAAAACTACAATATTTGGAATCCAGATTCTCTTTAGACATCATAAATGCGAAATATCACATATTTCGTATTTCATGCCTACACTATATGAATTCCACATATTGTATCACATTCCAGATAAACAGACAGTATTAAAGTTTTCGAACGAACGATCAAGCACCCAAGATTCACTAAAGCTCAACACTTGAGCAGGGTTCAAAAATCCGGAGTGTGACACAGTAGTAGCGGTCCATCCGTAGAAGGGTCAAGCCAACGCCTCACATGTGGCACGCCGTACTGCCCCAAACCCTAAGGTTCAAACGGCAGTTCGAGACGGTCACATAATCGAGTTAAGGTTTGTTTTCTTCTAAAGGGACCACCGCAAAAAGACTTGCACGTATCTCCAAAGTATATAAACCCCGTGAATAGTGAGTAAATGATACTCGTTCAAACACTTCAATACTTTCTAATTTACCCGGAAAAGCTACGAAATAAAAATCCCAATCGAAATGACGAGTTCAAAACCATCTCCAGAATTTTTCAAAACCAAATACAGATTAAAAATATCCAAAATTTATACAAGCAGATTCATGAATTACTGTACAAAAAATATTCATCAATACATATATACGGCCGCGGAACCGCGGCCTAAGCAAGCTTAGGCCGCGTTTCCGCGGCGAGAATCACTGTTCACAGGAAAAATTTTGTACCGTAACTCTTATTTTTTCCTGCTGTATTTTTTACATATTTTTAATTCTGCAAATTATCAAATTTTAGAAAATTTCCAGAGAGCACCCAAAAATACCCTATTTTTGTCCGATCGGGGTTTTCACTTCGTAAAAACGTCGCCTAATGTTCTAGGTCGTCTCTGATACCAATGTAAGGTTAGTATAGTACCCTATGAAGTGTTTTGAAGCATCACATGACCCAAAGTTATAATTTTTAAGGTGCTAAACTAACATGCAAAGGGATCGATCCTAGAAAATTAGGGTTTCGAAATAAAAAGCGAACTAATCTAGGGTTTCGAGACTACAACCTTTGTAGCTCCCTTTCGCTGGACTTCTTGGTCTCTAGGGTGTTGAACGAAGGTCTTCTTGAAGTCCCCTTGTGTCCACGACGATCCACCACGGAGATCTCCGTCCAAGCTCGCAACTTCGTCAAACCGAAGAGAACACTCTAAACAAAACGGCTAAGCTTGTGTAGAATGATGTTGTGGTTATGTTTCTCACTTCAAAAACCTATCTTTAAGTGGTATTTGCTCACTAGAAAAAACTAGAGAACAAAAGAGCAAGAGGAAGAAGATGGTGGCAATTTTTGAGAAGAGGTAAAAAGATAACTCAAGTGAAGAAAAAGAAATATATCAATATATATTTTATTCCTTCATGCTATGAACCATAGTTAAAGTGATGGAGACATTATTTAACTTTGGTTTGGAATGATAAAGAGAAGGATAACCTTAGGTTAGTGGTAGTTGAGCATGGTTAGGTCAAAGGAAGAATGTAGAAGCATGAATGATTATCCTTTCCTTTTTCATTTTCTTTTAAATCCAAAATTAAATAATAATCCATTATATAATCCATGGTGTGAGTGTTATATTGCCACCATTTCCATATGCTAACAACCATGATGGATGAGTGTATGTATGTGTGCATGTATGCACATCCACATGTGCATGTATGCACATCCACATGTGCATGAAACTAGCATGAAAGAAAGAAAGAAAAGCACACATGCATGCACACATCCATCATCCAAGAAAAGGTTTTAAGTGAGAAAACTAATGGTTAAATGATAAATCAACACTTGATTTATCAATCCGGTCATATCTCATATGACCCCACCAAAAGTAGTTCACCCGATCAATGTTCGGTATCATATACGCACATTTCAATCGGGTGCATGCGCATATCGCATACGCGCACCACAACGTTTCGCCTGGACTGGGTAACTCCTTTGTGGGACTCTAAGACTCGTCAATACGCCGGCAGAGGGTGATGATCATATCAGGTACCCTCAAGCCGCAAGCGGTCAGCTAAACGTAACGGCCACCCGGGTATTGAGCGATCAGAAGACAACAAGCGAACCTGCTACAACTCCCGTCGAGCCATCCGGCAACACTACCGTACAGTTCGGTCTCTTCGTCAGATATGCTGCATATCGAGCCTAGGGATGGTCACGTCGACCCCAATAACTCAATAAGTCGTGCCGGTGAATGGTCTATAACAGATCGAGAAACTACTGATAACACTTATCAGCAAATCTCAGCAGCCCTGGCCAGGGACTTGCTGTTATAGCCAGTTGGGCACAGCACAACATCAACTCCCAATACCGGGAGAGACGAAACCCCTCCTATCGCTCATCGTCTTCGTGTGTCTCGGGACTGTACCCAACGGACACCTGTTTGCACGACTCAGTAGAGCCGTGGTAGGGTGGCAATCAAAGTACAGTAGGAGAACACACAAGACTCCATGACGATCTCGGGTCTACAGACTAACCTGTACCAGTGTCACTTGAGAACTGCTATCCGACGATAGATATAATTCCATATAGGAGTTCTCGGTGAGTCCGTCCAGTGTACCCAGTCACCACTGAGCACCCGTATATGATCTTGATGTCAAACATCGATGAATGTGGGAACATCCATCGCCCATCGTATGGGTCTAGTATTATATACGCTAGTCTACTCTGGTATATCGATGCCCCGTCTCGATATACCTACGACTAGGGACTTTCCAGGATATGCTTATAGACTACAGATGTCCCACTAGTATGATCTCCATCATAATCAGAGTAGTCAAGCCGATATCCTCAGGGCTTTATCAGCATGTATGAATGAATAAAAGCATGATCAAATCAACATGTCAGAAAAAGAAGAACCAGATAGCATACTATCATGTCGAGCAAGAATGCAAACTGAATATATATACATGTATAGATACATCGACTATCACATAATGGCCTCTAGGGCATACATATATCCAACATAGCACCCCCGCAAGCGTAGAATAGGAATAAGTACTTATTGTCATTAGGAAGCCAGACGTGACTTTAGAATTTCGGTGAGTAGGACCCTAGTAGTGACCTTAGGTTGGACTAGATTGATTTAGAAATACCTTACCAGAGGATGAATATCTTGGAAGAGATTCGTAGGTTTCAGGTAGATACACACACACACGCACTAAGACTTGACGTGGTGTATACGTGTATGTATATATATATATATATATATATATATATATATATGACTAGGTGTAGGTATATATATATATATATACACACACACACACACACACACACAATACGTATATGTGATATAAGGATGTGATGTGATACACGGGGATGAAACAATATAACTGGGCTGATGCCGTAATTCTTGGCTATACAGTCGTGTTATGATATTAGCGGATCATTAGAAAATGAGATAATGGATTTGTATACATGAACAATAATAAAGAATGGTGATGATATTGAAGTATATGGGACTCTAAAATAGAACCCGGACCGTAACCTGTGCCTGAAATTCTGATATGATATATGTGTGACCTGATTACGACATCATATAGGTGTGACTTGATTTCAATATGATATATATGTGTAACTTGATTACGATATCATATAGGGGTGATATGATTACGATATGATTTAAGTGTGACTTAATCACAATATGATGCATATACATGATATTTATGAGGATAAATTAACGATGTATATTTATGCTGGCAATGATATATGATTGATGTATGCGATTACAGTATAGCACCTTGATCTTGACATGAGTTGATGATGATATTATACGAATGATGAGACACGTAGGTGATACTTGACCCGTACCCCGATATTGGGATGTCGTACGATGGATTTTACCGTATGAGGCATAGATGTGATGATTGATCCGCACTCTTGTTTCGAGGAAGTCGTACTACGTACGTGACGCTATTGAGGCTGGATCGCCGACTATTAGAGATATGGACTCAGACTTTAGGTGTACTCCTATTTCTTATCGACTAGTTTCTTAGGTTTAGTTCCTTAGGAGGTTAGATGGACACTAGCTTAGGTTCGAGTCATATAGTGGTAGTTGTACTTGTATATCTCAGATGAGTGGTTATTACACATCCGTCTTTACATTCATACCGTAATCATAATGTTGCATGTTCGTACATATGATACTATAATCAGCATAAAACCCTGCCTGTTAGGACACCAGCACCATTACCGATGATGCGCATATTCCACGCACACTTATTTGCCGGCTCACACACATCATTATCGGTAATTGCTATGTCACGTATACTTTAGAACATATTATCTTTTATTGATTCAGTCAGCTAACAGTTAGATCGATATAACATTGTAATTACTCTCTGGTGTTAATATAGACATGGTATTTATTACTTAGACATTTCATGCATTCGCATTTTCATGTTATCATGCAGTATTATGGGGCATATGCCGACACTTATCATATACTTACTCATGAATTTGGGATTTTGGATTTCTATGAGATTTCTGGATTTTTGGGGAAAGCCGCAAGAATATATAAAAACTTCTCTTTCTCTCCTCCTCTCTTTTTAAAACATAAGATGCGGTTTTCTCGTGATGTATGTGTCGTCCACCATGAGATTTCATGTTTTCTGTTGGATTTCGAGACCCGATTCGAGGAGTGGATGAACCGTCTCGGGTACATGGTGGACCCGGTATGGTATCCCGGGGCAAGAAGATCGAGTTGTAGACGATGAGCCTGGCAGGGGAGGACTACCTACCGGTGATGTCTGGCGCGGCGGATATCCGGAGGATACCGATCGTTGTCGTGAGATTTGATGATATGGGCCGATCCGGACTGACGGAGCCCGAGATATTGAGACTATGAGATATTGAGATTATGAGGTATTGAGACTTGAGATTTACATATTTTGTGTCGATGCTTGACACGGATTTCCATGGATTTCATCGTTGATATTTCAGATTTCTATACAAATTTTACCCTGATAAAAGCTAAAGATTTCTTATACAGATATATCCAGATTTCAGGATTTATTGTTTTACATTCATGGTGCATGCATACTCATTCACATGACATATTACTATTTGAGGCACTGACACGGGCACAGAGCTTTTGCACTACACGTAGTTTATTACCCTGCCATTACTAGCTGATTAGTATTATATTAGTATATTATTATGACCTAGGATAGCGCCGTGCATTCGATTTCTTTTTGCATATATCTTCTACTCACGAGTTGGCAACCCACCCCCGTTGTGCCAAATTTTATTACAGGTTCGATGTACAGGTTTTCCTGGCAGCTTGCTGGCACATCTTTTCATTCAGGGTGATTTGCACGGTAGATTGGTTCACTTGTATCTGGACCGCCATTGTACTTTTATTATTTAATCTGTATCTAGAAAGCTCCATCAACCAAACTTGTATTACTTGATAGTTTACTGGACCATTTATTTGTTTCGATCTTAGAGTCGCGCCTGTATTATTATGATATCTGGTGGTTTTGTTTCCTTTTAAGTTTTGAGCCTCGCCCTTTGGCGTTGTATACTATTGTGCATTGGTGTGGTTGTTTCCGCCTGTTGGCGTAGAGCTAGCTCCTGCTTGGGGATGCCTTTTTATTGTTTATATGTATTTATACTTGTTTGTACCCGTTTGGGACCAGTTTTTACAAAGGAGACTCTGCCGAAATTTTTGAGAAAATTGGATGATGCTTTTAAACTTGTTTTCTTCATGTTTTCTTTTACTTCTTCTTTTTATGGTTTAGATTTCTGGGCTTCGGCTTACTTAGGTTACGTTGCGCCTCAAGACGCTTCGTAATCTAAGTGCCGGTCACGTTCCGTACTTTCGGGGCGTGACATTTGGGCTAGTTCGGATTGCCGGAGCCCGGGGCCAGTCCGGATTGCCGAAGCCCGAGATAGTGAGATTTGATGATATGGGCCGGTCCGGATTGCCGGAGCCTGATATATTGAGATATTGGGATATATGTTTTGTGTCGATGCTTGACACGGATTCTCTGTTGATTTCATTGATGATATTTTGGTTTTATACAGAAATCTCATTGAGATAAGAAAACCGTTTCCTTATTTAGATGTATTCTGTTTTTATGCATTCATATATCATATATATGATATGTTGTTACCTGAGGCACTGACACGAGCACCTGGTACTACACTTATGTATAGATGTTTACCCTTGCCATTATTATATGCTTCATGCTATATTATTTTGAGGATATTACTATCGTATGACCCAGGATAGAGTTATACATGCGATTTCTGCTCGGTGAAGTTTTCTACTCACGAGTTGGCAACTCATCCCCGTTGTGCCACAGTTTCTTGCAGGTTTTGCTATACAGGTTTCGTTGCGGCTTGCTGGCACACTACTTCCTTCAGGGTGATTGCTTTGGTAGGCGGGTTCACTTGCATCATGACCACCATTGTACCTTATTTATATTCTGTTGTATCTAGCAACTCCATCAACCAGACTTGTATTATTGATAGACTTAGAAGACCAGTGTATATTCTTTCGACCTTAGAGTCGCGCGCTTGTATTATTATGGTTTTCTGGTTTTTCTTGAGGATATTGGTTTTCTTTCTGAGTTTTGTACCATCGCCCTTCGGCGTTGTATATTATATTGCTTGCGTGGTTGATCCGCCAATTGGCGAAGAGCTAGCTCCCGCTTGGGAATGCCTTTATCCATTTATATATATTTCATGTGTTGTACCCGTTTGGGGCCAGTATTTACAAAGGAGACTCTGCCGAAATTTTTGGAAAAGACTTGATGTTTTAAAAATGTTTACTACGATTTTCAAAGTGATTTATATGCAAACTTTTAAATAAGTTTTCCTTCACTTCTACATTTAAATGGTTTAGATTTCTGGGAGTTTGGCTTACTTGAATTAGATGGGATCCTATAGACTTCATATGATTCAAGTGCCAGTCACGTGGCATTTCGGATCTTGACAAAGTTGGTACCAAAGCGCTAGGTTTAACCTTGGTTCGAGTCTATGTTTGACTATGCGGAGTCTAGGGCGTATATTTATATTCAGAACCTAGGCTTGACCTTACGTAACTTATGTTGGATATATATGCCCTAGAGGCCTACATTGTATAGGATGCTTAGGATATGTATGTACATGACAGTCTTGCTTGATATGATAGTACGCTATTTGGTTTGACTTTGTCTTAACGTATGATATTTTTTACTTGATATATATATGTTGATAAAGCCCATAGGGTGTTTTGTCTGACTACCGGCGTTGTGATGGCAGTCATACTAGTGGGAGCTGGATAGTCAATAGGCACACCCTTAGATGTCCCTGGTCGCAGGAGTATCGAGATTGGGCATCGATACTCCGGAGTAGACTAGTGTATACATATCTAGACCCTGACGAGGGACAATGGATTGGTCCCGCAACCATTGGTGGTGTTCACCTAAGATTGTATACAGATGCTCACTGGGTGTGAGTACACCGGACAGGACTCGCCGAGAACTGACTGGATGGTATTATACCTAACGTCAGATAGCAGTTCTCAGGTGACATGTGTGCAGATAGTCCGTTGACTTAAGGTCATCATTTGTCTCGTGTGAGTTCCCACTGTGCTTTGATTATTACCCTACCACGGCTCAAAGGAGTCGTGCAAACAGGTTTCAGTTGGGCACAGTACCGAGCCACGTGGAGGCAGTGAGCGACTGTTAGGGATTCGTCTCTCCCGGTATAGGGAGTTGATATCGCACTGTGGTCGGTTGGTCATTACCATAAGTCCCTGGCCAGGGCTGATTGAGAATTACTGATGGAATGATCAGTAGATTCTCGGGTGGTCTTGAACCATACCGACACGACTTGTACGGTTATTAGGGGTCTGACGTCCACCACCTCCCTCGACCATACATGCGATACTCTTAGACGAACAGACCGGACTGCGCGGATATTGTCACAGACAGGCTCAGTAGGATTTCAGATGGGTTACCTCATCAGCTTTCTTATCGACAACTACCTGGGGACCGTTACGTACAGCTAGTGCCGCTTGCGGTCTGTGGTTAAACCCACTGCCAGCGTAGTAGTCGAGTCTTTAGAGTCCCACACAGAGATTTCCTAAACCCAGGCGAAAAGATATAGAGGTCGTATGGTTTTACGACAAAGGTTCGGACGCATACGTGTTTGAATGCACGTACGACATTCGGACAGTTTTTACTAGCAGACTTTGGTTTAAGCCAGATTCTAGTATCAGGTTATTGGATTTATACAGTCTAAAGTTTTTCCGTGTTTTCACGGATGAGAGGGGCGTTCTCGTAATTTTCCGAGAAGCTTCTAGAAGGATGTGACATGGAGGGAGAGGTGGCATTTTCATTTAATGAATTAGTGACTCATTGTGAGTGATTCATCATGTCATTAATGCATTATTAAATGCTTAATGACTCACATAATGAATCACCCACTTGCATTAATGAAACATGATGAATAATCTCGTATTATTCATTTCTTTTTAATTCATTATGTTTCATATATCTAGTGAGAAGCTTTTTCATTTTCATTATTATTATCATTATCATCTTCTCACTCTCTCTCTTCAAGTTCTCTCTCCTTCACCAAACCTAATCCTACCCTCATGAGTTGAGAACAAGGATTAGGAAAGACTAATTACTCCATAACCTATCTCTACATCACCTTAGCTACTCTATTTAGCAACTAGAGAAACTAAGTAACCTCAAGTTTAGAGGTTATAGCTTGGATTAGGGTTCTCGGGTGGATCGTCTATCACAGAAGAAAGCCGAAGAGGACGTGGAGATCCAAAGAGGCCGTAGATAACATTAAGACGAAGGACTAGAACCGTTTGGTATAATCTCTTAACATAGTAGTTTAGAACTCTATAGTTTTTGTTAAAACTTGTTTAGCAAACGATTCATACGGTTATTCGATGTTTAATCATAGAACAAGATTGTTATTCATATTTCCGCCTCCCCATTGGTATTGGGGTGTTGAACATCGACCTACAGTGGTATCAGAGCCTAGCTAAACAGTATTTAACACACTTACAAATTTGTATGAATTTCGAACGGAAAAACAAACCGGAAAAACCCCGATATCATGTACTTTCTGTCGAATTTTAAATGAGGTCCAAAAATTTTTCAGGGACCTTCAGAATGACCTAAATGAATGTATAAGAACACCCAAGAAAATTGGGCTCATGAATCGGCCATAGCGCCGCGGAACCGCGGCCGATCCCACCGATCCGCTGCGATTCCGCCGCGCTTTGGACAATTCATCATCCCAAATTTCTTGTGTTGTTTCTCTGTGATATTTGGTGTTTTCTGGTAATTTTTATTTTTGCTCAGGTTTCAGATTTACAGAGAAGTATTGGAGCAAAATTAAATGTGTTTAATCGATCGAAATTATACTGTATTTGCTTGTTTGATTATATCTGTGAAATGTTTTATGTGTTCGTAAACCTCCCCTAACTGCTAGTATGTCGGTTGGCAGGGGGTTGCACATATCTGTGATGTTATATATATAACTGTTTGTGTATATAAACTGTATTGGACTGTTGTGGTGTTTAGCCGGGTTTTGTGATGGGTTTTTGTATTAATTCATTTGATGTAAATGTAATAAGTTGTAATATTATTTTGCGGGGCACATCCAGGTTGCGGTTGTAGCCACCGTTGTATTATTTCTTTTTACTGTTTTTGCTCCTAGGATAGACCCAAGGTGGGGTACACAAACTACCGGGTATTTTGAAGTGTTGGGGCAGACCGCTTCACTTCTGGTACTTGGCGGGTAGTTTGTCGTACCCGTAGGGGTCTGGGGTGGGAAAATTGCTATTCATCACAACTGTGTAATCCGTCTTTCATTGCAGGCTCAAAAGAAATGCGGATTGCTTGCAAATCCAATATTGTTTATCTGTGATCTGGAATGCCTATTATTGCGTCTGACGAATGTACAATATCTATATATGATAGCTATTTAGACGTCGCTTATGTTTTACACCCGCACTAGCCCAGCCCCCGCTCTGTCGTTAGTTAAGTAACCTAACGGGTGATGACGGGACCCCGTGGCGAATGCGGATGGCATAAGAGGACGTTGTATTTTCGTTGTTATCTGTAATGATAGGTTAAAGATGGGACGCATTATTATTAATGCAAAGAAAATAAAACCTAAACTGAATCGTTGGAACAATTTCTAAAAACCACTCGGTTTTCTTGAAAAAACAAATTTTAATGCGGAGCTTAAACTACTCCTTTTAAAAGCTATATTAGTTCCTTCGATCAAATCAAGTTCACTACGTTAACGGTTTTTTGCCAAAAACCAGCCATAACCCTCCATCGTTTCAGATAGACAGCACATCGTATTCATGCTATGCTTGTTGGCCTACGTCAAGGCATAGTGAATGGTAGCAGTGTGTGTGCCTATTTGTAGCATAGATAGATGCATTAGTTTAATACAGACGTACACCTTGTTGGCCTACGTCAAGGGCTTGTACGATGTATTTAAATTGATCAGGACAACGACGGGTAGAACTTGACTTGCGTCTTATGACTTGTTGGCCTACGTCAAGGTCTATAAGAGCTTGGGGTAAAAATCACATCGGGAGTTTCAAACATAAAGGAAACTTGCAGATTTAGCTTACCTTCTAGAGTGTGGTGACTAGAGTGGCTTCCATCTAGGGCATCATGCAATGATAGTTGGATCCCGATCCCACTGATGAGTAGGATTACTCTCGGGAATTTCTCTCACTTAACAATCAATGCTATAAACCAAGTAGGTGCCTAGAAAGGTGTTAGAGGGGCTACGCCTCCAGGGAAAAGAGGTTCTTTAATTAAGGAACTTCGCGAAAGCGTTGGAAAACCTCCCTCGAAGTACCAACACCAGCCTGGCTGAAAGGTTAAGCAAGAATTGTAACGTGTGATTAAATCCTGACTAGTTCTTCTTTTAGGTTTTGAAGAAGGATTTGAGGAAACAGTGGGAGCCATCCTGTTTAGATAAAATAATAACCAATCTAAACTTGCAAGAGCATATGCTGAGTGTTTTCTTTTCTCTCTCTCTGGCAGCTACCATGACTGGACTAAAACTATTACTTGAAAAGAATATACTGACCGGGCAGAACTATAAAGATTGGCTAAGGAACGTCAATATTGCGCTGACTTATGACAAAGTTGCATATGTTACCACCGCTGTTCCTCCCCTTATCCCAGGACCAGATTCCTCAGTTGCGGACAAGGAAGTTCGTAAAACCTGGGATCTAGACTGTGAGCGAGCTAAGTGTATCGTGCTGGCGTCCATGAATAATGAACTCCAGAAACAGCACGAGAGTATGGATATTGTATCCATATTCCTCCATTGCAAGGAATTGTATGGTGAACACTCCCGTATCGCGAGGTACGAAACCTCAAGGAAACTCTTCCAGATGAGGTTAGCTCCAGGATCGCCTGTTGGAGAGCACGTCCTCAAAATGATCACCCTCATTGAGGAACTCGCAAACCTGGGATGCGTGCTAGAGAATGATTTGTATATCGAATTGATTTTGCAGTCCCTTCCCCACACCTTCTCTCAGTTCGTGCTGAACTTCAACATGCACGAAATGGAAGCAGATCTTCCAAAGCTCCTCAATATGTTGAGGGTAGCAGAGACCTCCTTGAAAAAGGAGAAGACCCCCGTTCTGTATGTTGGCAAATCATCTTCTTCTAAATCTAAAGCGAAAGCTAAAGGGAAGAAGAAGATAAAAGCCACCAAACCGAAGGGTGGGGTCAAGAAGGTGCAGGGAACGAACAAGGCAGGAAGGGTGAAGGCAGAAAAGAACGAGTGCTTCTATTGTCACAAGCAAGGGCACTGGAAGAAGGACTGTTTGGCCTTTAAAGCCAAGGACATGAAGCAAGCTGTTGCTTCTGCTTCAGGTGTGTTCGTAATCGAAAATTGTCTTTCAGTAAACTCTACTTCATGGGTACTTGATACCGGTTCTGGTTCTCACATCTGTAATTCTTTGCAGGATCTGAGAAATAGTAGAGTACTGGGGGCAGGTGATATGACTCTCCGGATGGGCAATGGAATGCATGTAGATGCAGTTGCAATAGGGGAATATCACCTAGAGTTGAATAGTGGACACATTTTGGTATTGTATAGCTGTTTTTGTATTCCCAGTATGTTGTGTAATATTATATCAGTATCTTTGTTGTCTAATAAAGGATATAATTTTGTGCTTGAAAGAAATGTCATGAACATTCTCCTAAATCAAGAACTGATTGGGTTTGGCACACTGGAAAACGGCATATACATACTTAATCAACCTCAAATTTTCAATATTCAAAACACGCGTAAAAAAAAGGCTCCAGATTCGAATCAAGCCTTCCTATGGCATTGTAGACTTGGTCATATAAATGAAACAAGATTGACTAAGTTACATAAAGATGGATATCTAGATCCGTTTGAATATTCATCATATGCAACTTGTCAATCATGTATCAAAGGAAAAATGACCAAATCTCCGTTCACCGGACACGGAGAAAGAGCCACTGAACTCTTGGGACTAGTACACAGTGATATATGTGGTCCGATGTCTATACATGCACGAAGTGGTCACTCTTACTTCATCACATTTACTGATGACTTCTCTAGGTATGGACATGTGTTCTTAATAAAGCATAAGTCCGAGGCTTTTGAGAAGTTTAAGGAGTATAAAAATGAAGTAGAGAAACAAACTGGTAAAAGCATCAAGACACTTCGATCTGATCGAGGTGGAGAATACTTAAGTACCAATTTCCTTGAATACTTAAAAGCGAATGGAATTCTCTCTCAGCTTACTCCACCTTATACACCTCAGCATAATGGTGTATCATAAAGAAGGAATCGCACGCTATTAGATATGGTGCGTTCAATGATGAGTAGTGCTGAGTTGCCACTTTCCTTTTGGGGATTTGCTCTAGAATCAGCCGCATACCTATTGAATAGAGTTCCAACTAAGTCTGTACCTACCACTCCATATGAAATGTGGTGTGGGAAGAGACCATATCTCAAGTATATCAAGATATGGGGGTGTCCGGTATATGTTAAAAAGCATAATCCGGACAAGCTCGAAGCACGATCGGTTTTATGCAAGTTTGTAGGATACCCCAAGCATTCAAGGGGGTACATGGTCTACCACACTGAAGAACAAAAGGTGTTTGTCGCTCGTCACATTGTCTTCTTAGAAAGCGAATTTCTCGCAAAAGAAATTAGTGGGAGCGCGGTAGAACTGGAAGAAATTCCAGAACCTCAAACTGCAACCGAAAACTTAGAAGAATCTCAGATTTCAATAGAACATGACGAACCAACGCCACTCCTCAGATCTAGTAGGCTTTCTCATCCTCCTGAAAGATACTATGGTTCTCTTCTTGATGGGGATCGAGAGGATTGCATCATCGATGATGAACCTACTAGTTTTCAGCAGGCTATCACGAGTAGCGACTCAGTGAAGTGGCTGGATGCAATGAGATCCGAAATGGAATCCATGTACACCAATAAAGTATGGACTTTAGAAGTTGCTCCTCCTGGTGTAAAACCAGTTGGGTGCAAATGGATCTTCAAAAAGAAGATTGATACATTTGGACAAGTGGAAACCTACAAAGCTAGACAAGTAGCAAAAGGTTTTCGTCAAAGACCAGGATTGGACTATGATGAAACTTTTTCACCAGTAGCTATGATTAAATCCATTCGGATCATGCTTGCCATTGCTGCCTTCCATGACTATGAAATCTGGCAAATGGATGTAAAAACAGCTTTTCTAAATGGACATCTAGAAGAAAGTGTTTACATGGATCAACCAGAAGGTTTCTTAGACAGTGGGAGCAGCGGAAGAGTGTGCAAATTGCTTAAATCCATTTATGGGTTAAAGCAAGCATCGCGGAGTTGGAACATCTACTTTGATGAAACAGTCAAGGAATTTGACTTTATCAAAAATGTAGATGAACCATGTATTTATAGGAAAATTGTAGAAGGAGCAGTAGTCTTCCTCGTTTTGTACGTCGACGACATACTACTGATAGGGAATGATATCCCTATACTACAATCAGTAAAGCTCTTCTTGTCACAGAAATTCTCCATGAAAGACTTGGGAGATGCATCATACATTCTGGGCATTAAGATCTATCGAGATAGATCTAATAAAATATTGGGATTGTCACAGTCCAGGTATATAGACACTATACTAAAGAGATTTAGTATGGAAGATTCCAAGCGCGGCAATATGCCCGCTTGTCACGGAATCACCCTCTCCAAAGAGATGTCTCCAAAGACTGATGAAGAGAGGGCTCGCATGGGCATTATACCCTACGCTTCGGCGGTAGGATCAATAATGTATGCGATGTTATGTACCAGACCGGATGTAGCTTACGCACTTAGTGTGGTAAGCAGGTATCAGTCTGACCCAGGTGAGAAACATTGGAGAGCGGTGAAGAACATTCTCAAGTACCTAAGAAGGACTAAGGAGATGTTCTTGATTTACGGTAATGGGGACCTCCAGGTAGAGGCTTTTACCGACTCCGTCTTCCAAAGTGACAAGGATGATTCTAAATCCATTTCGGGTTTTGTGTTTACCCTCAATGGAGGGGCGGTATGTTGGAAGAGTTCCAAACAAGATACCGTCGCAGACTCAACTATGGAGGCTGAGTATATAGCTGCTAGTGAAGCCGCAAAAGAGGCTGTCTGGATGAGGAAGTTCATTTTTGAACTTCAGGTGGTTCCGTCCATTGCCAATCCAATACCTTTGTATTGCGATAACAATGGCGCTGTAGCTTTAGCGAAGAAACCAAGGTCCCATCAGAAATCCAGGCATATCTTAAGGCGGTTTCACCTGATCAAGGAGATCGTGGATCGTCGGGAGATCGAGATACGGAGAGTGGACACAAAAGACAACACGGCAGATCTATTCACTAAGGCCATTCCTCAAGTACAGTTCGAGAGGCTTTTTGAGATGTTGGGCATGCGGTATGCAAGCAACTGGATCTGGTAGAGACAGTGGGTACTCATTGCGCCAATTATAGGCCTTAGTGCAAGTGGGAGATTGTTGGATATATATGCCCTAGAGGCCTACATTGTATAGGATGCTTGGGATATGTATGTACATGACAGTCTTGCTTGATATGATAGTACGCTATTTGGTTTGACTTTGTTCCGCGGCATGTTCCGTGTGTATGTTCCGCGGCATACTTACTGTTTCCCCAATCAGAGCAAAGCTCTGTTCAAATTTAAAAATTTGAAATGAAGCAGCGCTTCATAGCAGCGCCAGCGCTGAGAGTCAAAGACTTTGAGGCAGCGCTCACGTGTAAAGCACATGAGCGCTAGCGCCAAGTGCGCTGCACTCTAAGCAGCGCACCACGTGCAAAGCATATGAGCGCTAGAGCTAAGAGCGTTGCATTCTAAGCAGCGCACCGCGTGCAAAACATGTGAGCGCTAGCGCTAAGTGCGCTGCACTCTAAGCAGCGCACCGCGTGCAAAGCACATGAGCGCTAGCGCTAAGAGCGCTGCACTCTAAACAGCGTACCACGTGTAAAGCGCGTGAGCGCTAGCGCTAAGAGCGCTGCAATTTAAGAAGTGCACCACATGCAAAACATGTGAGCGCTAGCGATAGAACAAAATGTTCTCGGCTCTTGAATCAAAGATCCAACGAACATGATTAAAAATCATCAATTAACCAGAGTAAAATTCTGTTGAGGAAACATTCCTCAGAATCTTTCCAAACAGGAAAGATTGTGCTCTGAAAATCAAAGCATCGTTGGATCAATGATCCAATGGTGATTAAAAATCACCAAAATACAGAATAAATTCTGTATGGCAAAAGATTTCCTAATCTTTTTAAAAACAAGAAGATTACCTTCTATAAATCAGAAGCCCTTGGATCAAAGATCCAACGGGGGAAACATCCCCAAATCAATTAGGAGAAAATCCCTTCAACTGATTCAACAAATCATCTTGCCCTAAGGACCCCAAGACTTCAAGTCTCATACAGGAGGAACCCCCCCACAAGTTTTGAGAAATTTCAAAGAAAAGAGCAAGCTCTGAGAAGAACTTTTCTTCAAGGTAAAAACAGAGAGATAAAAAACATCTCATCAGAAAAAGAACTTAGTTCTTATTCTAGATAATAGATTTATAAGAAAACTGTCTTTCACAAATGAGATCATAACATCTTGTTGGGATTTCACCCGCGCGCGCAAATGCGTATGTTTTGGAAATAGAATCAATTTTGGAAATAATGCGCACACGAGCTCGGTCTCGTTTTAAAATTTATAAACCGCTGGTGCACGGCGCGTTGTAGCTAGCCGGCAAGTACGGGTTGATCCGTAGGGAATTGGAGATTAGGTAGTGTCATTTAAGGTTCGAGAAACAAAAGAATTTGGTTTGGTTGTTACTAAAACTAAAAATACGATATTATAGAAACAAGTTTAGAAGAAAGGTGGCCGTGACTTTGGCTCGGATGGTTGAATCACGGCGATTCCTTCGACAATCCCTAGATCATGAGTTTTCCGTCCGTATGTCGATCCCGACGTGAAGCATGAATTGTCAACGCGGTTGCAAAGCAAAAATCATCATGTTATCGGATTTCGCCATAAAACACGAAACGAATTCGTTACGTTCTTACTTACCATTCTTATGTCCATGCATGATGTATCAATACTAAGCACAAGGGTTAGCAAGCATACAACATCAATACACATCAACTTGCAAATAAAAAGTAAAAGTTTGTATTTTTCTTGCTAAGTAGGTGGGTGAAAGTATATGGTATATGCTTGAATGAGAGTTGTCAAGAAACATAAGCAAGATACCATATCTTAACTACCTAGTAAGTTTAACATAATTGATTCTAGGCTTAACCTTGCAAATGGTGAACATGAAGAAAAAGGATATGAGATAAAGGTTACAAATAACCATCAAAATCATCATATCATATCTAACACTTCCATTTAGCAATCTTAAGTTTACAATCACAATTAAGCACTTTTAAACAATAACAAGAGGAAGAGGAAGGCAAAGCCTTTCATCTCACATCCTCACCATTACCACAACCATGGGTTATTCAAGCAATATAAAAAGAAAATGAAAAACAAAAGAAAGAACACATAAGAAATCACAAGAACAAAAGCTAAAGCAAAACAAAGTGCAAGTTCTTTATTAACAAAATGGAGGGCCTGAGCTACAAGGTAGATAGCAACTTCAACCTCCTTAATGGAGCACTCAAGTGAGAGCTCAAAGAGAGAAGAAGAAGAAGCTATCAAATGTTACAAACTGTTTTTTC
Organism: Agapanthus africanus; assembly: GCA_030015575.1. Classification (NCBI taxonomy): domain Eukaryota; kingdom Viridiplantae; phylum Streptophyta; class Magnoliopsida; order Asparagales; family Amaryllidaceae; genus Agapanthus; species Agapanthus africanus. Next base: position 279,746,609 of record JASDDO010000018.1, read on the forward strand.
ACTCCAAAAGCCTTCAGAACTATATCTGTGATCTGCTATTTATAGGCAATCAAAAATAAAAAGTTGCATATGCCACTGGACATATATTACCATCAGGGATCCACACAAAGAGAACGAGCCCATTTGGCCCCAACTTGGCCGCAAATTGCGGCCAATATGATTAAATTTGCGGCCCAATTTTGGAGAGTGGGGCCCATCTTTGGTCAGTGTTCTTCTAGTCCTTTGAGCATCTCTCTGTAATTGCAATTTCTTTTAATTCACACCAGAGTGTAATCTGGAGTAATGTACAGAGAGAAGATACGTGGGTGTATGTGTGTTCACACTTCAAATCACAACTTTTCCAAATACATTGAACCATACCCACTTGCTTGCACCACTTGCAAGACACCATGATGGTGTTTGCAACTTGATGCCTCATGATAGCTCATGCCCACTTGATCCATGATAGTTTAAACATGAGATTTGATATTGTATCATGTTGGACCAAAACTAAATATTTATTTGTACACAACATTATTTTGTTTGCAAAACTTAATGTCATGATCTGTTATCTGTCCCGTTTGCAGTTCCGGCTAAAAACCGTCGTTTCTGTTCGTGTTGTGTATCATCTCCTGTGTTTTTGCCTGTGTACCTGTATTCTGTACTAATGAGCAGACAGAGATAAAATAGCACTGTTTATTGACAAAATGATAGGAATTGAGCGGTACTAAAATGTAATAAATCGTGCCGAACAAATACCCCCAAACCTATCTTTTGCTCGTCCTGAGCAAAACAAAATCCTAACCTCACTTTCGCAGGGAACGCGATTGCACTGAGCCCGTGCAATAAGCCGTTAAACCTCTAGTTGTCCCTAGTAGGAGGAGTTTTGTCTCCTAAGGGTTTTCAGTGGATTGCACCCATAAAATCCAGTCAAGTTAGTGTCGCGCGGAGACTGTTGATTCTAATCTTAAGGTTAGAGATCAAAGTTAGAAGTTCTATTACCCAAGTCAGAAACATTAAACCCTATTTTTCACTCCTCACAATTTGTTTAACATAAGTTTATACGCGTCTTTACGTAATTTGTGCGGGTAGTGTCCATAAGTTTTTAAGAACTTGATTAGGGTCATCATGTCAAAAATTTGAGGACCGGGATAAACTTCTAAAGGACCACACAAGTTTGGAAGGAGTTAGGATTTTCTCAAGTTTTATTCTCCAGTTAGGTTTCAAGTCAGAATATATATCAATTTTAACAGAGAACCTAAGTCTTATTTTTCACTCCTACCTTTCACCTGTTTTTGTTCATACACACCTTTCATTATCGTGCAAAACGTCTTAATAAATACAAATCTTCATATCTCCGTGAAAAAAACTGTTTTTTAAATAGAAAATTCGTCACTGCCAAGATTATTCTCCTACAAAGAACCGTTAAGACTTTTAACTCGAAGAGAACACTTGCTTAGCTTGTTTTATCTGGTGATTGGAAATTTAGCGAGGTTTGGGTCAATGACTCCCAAATCAGATAGTTTTAGGGCATTACGTGTGGAGACACCCCAAGGACTTAATTACCCAAGTTACCAAGGCCACAAAACAAAAGACTCATTTTATAATAATTCAGCACTCAGTGAAGATAGAGATATATTCATCGTTTTCTTTTAAATCTGAAGACGTTACATGTGATAAGGTGTGTAATTACTCCAACAAGGTTTCAGATGGGTTATTTTTCAGACTTATATTTTCTGTTAAAACTTTTATAAAATTCTTCATATCAACTTCACTGTATGAACAAGTCTTGATATTACTTAACTCAGACAAACCTGTTTGATCCTAAAGATTTTATCAATTTTAAAAGTTACAGTCATGTCAGACTTTCATCACATTCTCAAAAAAACATACGACACGCGTAAGTGATATAAAAGACACAAATTAGCTACGGTTAAACATAAAGGAGGGTTATTTTTCGGGTTGTCGGTTTCATAGTAAGAATTTAGTTATTTCTATCTTATCAACCAACCATCAGATTTTGAGTCTAAGTTCCCTTGCTAGCTAACATGACGAAAAAGTTTTTTTTATATTTTTGATTTTTTTTTTATTTTTATGGTTTTTTTTGTATGCAATGCAGAATATATACATGATGCAGTGCTCACCCCCAAACCTGAGTTTTACGATGTCCTCATCGTTGCCCCCGTCTCCGGTGGCTAGACTTAGACATGAGGGTGAGAATTTTATTCATAGAAAAAGAAAAACCTACGACTAATTACAACATATACAAGTGAAACGATTGGGTTAGTCCAGAAATTAATACCAGCCATTCAAATTTTTTGTCGATATAGTGCCATGGCTGGCAAAAGAATATGTATATACAAAAGAAAAAGAAAAAGAAAATGTATATAGATGTTAGTGAAGGGCATGGGCGTGTAAAAGTAGGGAGCAAAAAATGTTGAAGGTGAAAATGAAGTTTTGAAGCGGTCAAAGTATTGTTTTTTGACTGAATTGAATTTTCAATAAGTATGTGTTGAGTTTCGAAGTCAGGTTCGTGTAAGAAATGGAGTTCATCCGCAAAAAGTTCTAAAAAAGAAAGGTTCAAAGGATGATCCCAAAATGATCTTGACCCAAACTCACCAAGAATATCAAGTTCATCAGCAAAAATTTCCTCAAAACTCAGTATAAAAGAATAATTTTCAACACCGTCTTCCTCCCTATTATTTTTCACAATCCTACTCTCATTATTTACACTCTCTCCCAAAAAGATTTCCTCCTCATCACTTTCATAAATGGGTAGGTTCATATCATTTAAAAAAGTAGATTCCCACACTAACGTTTCTTCCGAAACAATATCAAAAGGTGATCCAAAAATTGTGGGTTCCTGATCATTGATTTCTTTTAATCTATCCCAACCATACCGGTTAAATTCACAAGCTCCCTCATCTAAAATTGGAAAGCAAAAATCAGTCGGTTCAAGAATTTCCTCATCAAGTATTATTTCAGTCAAATCAATCTTTAGATCACAAGTGGTAAGAGGTTCAGTGGATACTTGAAGGCTAATGGTGGTCTGACTTAGGGGGTTTGCTTGTGTGTCCTGTGAACACCTAGTCAATTCAGTGGTATCATCATCTAAAAAATCATCCAAATTGATCTGATCATTTATTTCACTCGGGTGATTCCCTAGCTGACAGATGTTGACACTATGGGGTTTCGATTGACCGTGTCCATACCCTAGAATCCACTCAGCTAAATGTTTCGTTTGTTCCTCGATTCTAGCTAAAGATTGAGCTTGAGCAACAAATAATTGCTCAGATTGTTGTAAAAACAGGGCTAGCGTCGTAGCTGATTGGTTCTCGACCGCAGTCATTACTTCAATACCGTTTTCAAAAGTGGTCAACTTAGCATCCATGTCACCGTCACTCTCTAATGATGGTTCAATTGTTTCGGGGTGGGGGGGTTGTGATGGTAGTGATGTTAAAGCAGTCATTCTGTCGACCTCTTTCTCTAAATTTTCAATCATTTGGTCAATAGTTGAAGTGGGAATGGGTTCAGGAGAGTTAGGTGGATGACCGTTATAAAAAATTTAGGACGGTTGGTCACCCCCTAGAAAAGGACAATTATCATGAATGTGGGAAGAATTTTGGCAATTTGTACAAATCAATTGGGATTGAGTATAAACAAAAGAATAAGAATTGTGAAAAATATGTGTATCATCCATATTAACAAGAATTCACAAATATCACAAAAATAAAGAATATCACACCCCTAGCAGTCTATGTTATGCTAAGTCAACTAGACCTGCTCAAGAACCTGATTGCGGAAGTAAAACTGTATCGAGAAATAAGCTCAAGATATATTGATCACAAAGCCAGGTAAGTGCAAGAGATAAGGGGAGGTTTTCCAACGCTTTCGCGAAGGTCCTTAATTAAATAACCCTTTCTCTTGAATCACTTGCCTAGACACCCCGTGAACGATATACCGTTAAGCAAAGTTCTAAAGACAGTTAACTTCTCCTAATGAGCGCGAAGTCCTTAAGGTCAGAGTTCTAATTGATTTTAAATTACTAGGGGTATGCAAGAATGCAGTTTTGTGATTTGTGGGCTACGGAGAAAAGGTGATGAAATCCTTTACTGTATCTTGTTTGGTCATTTAGCCCTTATTTTCCGTATTTAAGATGCAATGCACAATCAAATCAAAGAATTCAAGAAATCATGAAATTCAAATATTTCTTTTTCGGTTAAGTTTTAAGTGCTGCAACAAATACGGGTTAGTTCTCTTTGTAATTGGCGGCAAAATTGTGCGAAGAATCTTGCAAAAGATAGAAAATTGGATTGCGTCGGATTCGAGCGAAGGTGTTAGGAAATGCGTACCGATATGATTTGGTTTAAGAAAACCCCTTTGAATTGATCCAAGTTGTTGAATGTTCGCTTGCGCGGGTCAAACTACCCGGATTTTTGGCACTAATCTTCCCTAACTTCTTGAAATTGAGTTTGAGCCTTACTCCGCACGATCGCTGGTCGTAATTCCGTGAAAAACCTGAAATGCCGGAAAATACGATATTTAGTGTCAAAAGCGATATATATGCCCAATTCCAGCACACACACAATTGTGAAATTTTTCATATACCAATAGATCAAAAATATGTCATAGGAACAAAACCCAAAAATTTGGAGCAATAGGGTGAAATCTGGCTGCAATTTGCGGCCAGAGGCAATATTTCGGCAGCCAACTGTTTGAGTTGGTGCTCCAACTTTTCACTGTGTGGTTCTTGTCCTAATAGTGTCCCAATGTTATATGAAAAATCATATAATTAAACACAGTGTGATAGAAGATCAAAAAGATAGAGAACAAATGTTTGAAAAGTTAGTGTTTTGTTAGTTTTGAAAAAATTTGAGTTAATAGTTAGTTTGTTAGTACGAACCAGAAATAACAATACCTAATAACTACCAACTCCCCGGCAACGGCGCCAAAAATTTGTTGGGATTTCACCCGCGCGCGCAAATGCGTATTTTTTGGAAATAGAATCAGTTTTGGAAATAATGCGCACACGAGCTCGGTCTCGTTTTAAAATTTATAAACCGCAAGTGCACGGTGCGTTGTAGCTAGCCGGCAAGTACGGGTCGATCCGTAGGAAATTGGAGATTAGGTAGTGTCGTTTAAGGTTCGAGAAACAAAAGAATTTGGTTTGGTTGTTACTAAAACTAAAAATACGATATTATAGAAACAAGTTTAGAAGAAAGGTGGCCGTGGCTTTGGCTCGGATGGTTGAATCGCGGCGGTTCCCTCGACAATCCCTTGATCATGAGTTTTCCGTCCTTGTGTCGATCCCGACGTGAAGCATGAATTGTCAACGCGGTTGCAAAGCACAAATCATCATCTTATCGGATTTCACCACAAAACACGAAACGAATCCGTTACGTTCTTACTTACCATTCTTATGTCCATGCATGATGTATCAATACTAAGCACAAGGGTTAGCAAGCATACAACATTAATACACACCAACTTGCAAATAAGAAGTAAAAGTTTGTATTATTCTTGCTAAGTAGGTGGGTGAAAGTATATGGTATATGCTTGAATGAGAGTTGTCAAGAAACATAAGCAAGATACCATATCTTAAGTACCTAGTAAGTTTAACACAATTGATTCTAAGCTTAACCTTGCAAATGGTGAACATGAAGAAAAAGGATATGAGATAAAGGTTACAAATAACCATCAAAATCATCATATCATATCTAACACTTCCATTTAGCAATCTTAAGTTTACAATCACAATTAAGCACTTTTAAACAATAACAAGAGGAAGAGGAAGTCAAAGCCTTTCATCTCACATCCTCACCATCACCACAACCATGGATTATTCAAGCATTATAAAAAGAAAATGAAAAACAAAAGAAAGAACACATAAGAAAACACAAGAACAAAATCTAAAGCAAAAGAAAGTGCAAGTTCTTTATTAACAAAATGGAGGGGCTGAGCTACAAGGTAGATAGCAACTTCAACCTCCTTAATGGAGCACTCAAGTGAAAGCTCAAAGAGGGAAGAAGAAGAAGCTATCAAATGTTACAAACTGTTTTCTCACTCCAAAAGCTTTCAGAACTATATCTGTGATCTGCTATTTAAAGGCAATCAAAAATAAAAAGTTGCATATGCCACTGGACATATATGACCATCAGGGACCCACACAAAGAGAACGAGCCCATTTGGCCCCAATTTGGCCGCAAATTGCGGCCAATATGATTAAATTTGCGGCCCAATTTTGGAGAGTGGGGCCCATCTTTGGTCAGTGTTCTTCTGGTCCTCTGAGCATCTCTCTGTAATTGCAATTTCTTTTAATTCACACCAGAGTGTAATCTGGAGTAATGTACAGAGAGGGGATCAAGTGGGTGTATATGTGTTCACACTTCAAATCACAACTTTTCCAAATACATTGAACCATACCCACTTGCTTGCACCACTTGCAAGACACCATGATGGTGTTTGCAACTTGATGCCTCATGATAGCTCATGCCCACTTGATCCATGATGGTTTAAACATGAGATTTGGTATTGTATCATGTTGGACCAAAACTAAATATTTATTTATACACAATATTATTTTGTTTGCAAAACTTAATGTCATGATCTGTTATCTGTCCTGTTTGCAGTTCCGGCTAAAAACCGTCGTTTCTGTTCGTGTTGTGTACCATCTCCAGTGTTTTTGCCTGTGTACCTATATTCTGTATTAATGAGCAGATAGAGATAAAATAGCACTGTTTATTGACAAAATGATAGGAATTGAGCGGTACTAAAATGTAATAAATCGTGCCGAACACATCTCATTATAAAAAAGGGGAGAATAATTCAATTCTCTTAGGACCACAGATCTATAAAGGCAAAGCCTTTCATAAAAAACATAAGAGATTGAAACATCTCCTATAAAATAAGAACTTTGTTCTTAGATCCACGAGACAAAATCTCTTATAAAAGAGAATTTAATTCTCAAAGAACAGAGCTGCCTAAAAAGAGCCCTAGTGCTCCAATTAAAAGAAGCGCTTCAGCGCTCAAAATTTAGCGCACAGTGCTGCAGAGCCTTAGTGCTCCAAATTTTAAGAAGCGCTTTGCGCTCATTGTCTGGCGCACAACGCCAAGCGTGCCACGTACTCCTCACGTGTGTGCTACTTCACCAGAAGCGCACTGCGCTCATTGACTGGCGCTCAGTGCCAAATGCGCCACATGCTCCTCACATGTGCGCTACATCACAAGAAGCGCTCTGCGCTCATTGACTGTCGTACAGCGCTAAGCGCACCTGTTCAGTTGATAAAACTGCACATTTGTATTACATTTTTCCTACCATTTTCATATTAAAAAGGACTTTATTATAATATATCATACATATGAGGGTTTATGTGTAAAAACACTATTTTCCATGTGTTAATATATTTTAATTAGCATTTTGTAGGAAAATGTATGCAAATAATTTCATTGACCAAATCCTAGTAGAACAAAGTCTACTAAATATTATTTGAGTTGTTGTGCAGAATTTTTCCAAGTTGCACAGAATCTTTCTAGACTAGAATCAAGGAAATCAAGTTGTTGAAGAAGACTTGCCTAATTAAGAAGCAAAACTTGGAGACCAAGTCTGGCAGCAACCATGAGAAGATTTCAAAGATACAAAGGTTCCAGAGAAGGCCACATGTCACAAGGAGAAAACCCTAAACTTTTGATCAAATGATCTTGACCCTTGGCCGCGGATCCGCGGCCAAACCCCCTTGGGCCGCGGATCCGCGGCAATATTATGGATTTAGGGTTTGCTCAAATTGTGGGTGAATCTCTGATGAATTTTACCTAATTTAGAAGCTTGTATTCTGGCTTTGGCACTATAAAAAGGCATCGAGAACCTCTTGAAAAATTTATCAAGCCGAAGAGATCACGAAGTCCCAGACGCTCACGCATCCAGGCTGATCATCAACTGTCGTCTACCTCCTTAGGAAAGATCGAGAAGCAACTAGTTTTGTAATCATTTTCTACGGAATAAAGTGTAGATTGTTCAAGTTGATTAATAAAGGTAGTTATTTTATTTAATTCTTTTGCATTTTACATTATGTTTTCTCTCTCTGTCTTTTTATCTTCTTCTCCCAACATGCGCGAGTAATTCTCCGCTTGTTAGGGTTCGTAGGATTAGGGTAGGCTAATGGATGATGAAAATAACTAAACCCTTTTTAAGTCCTATAAAGTTTTTGAACTTTATCAAAAGAATCATTAACATCCTAATCGGGCGCGCTAGCAATTCTTTGCTAGTTCCGACCGCGATTAGAGATTAGATTAATGATTGTTTTGGTAAAGGCTAGATATGAACGGAGTTCCGTGTCGAGATAAGGGTTAAGAGTGGGATTCCTTTTCCCTCCAGAAACCCTAATCTACACGCATCACCGTTGTTCTAGTTTTAAATCTATTAAAGGATAAAAAGGGTAACTTTTAATTAATCGTCCATAACTATTAAATCCTAACGAACCCTACAAGCCCCCTTATTATATTAACTACATCCTTGAAATAATCTAGATCTATATTTTACATTCTTGTTTAACGTAGATCTAGAAACCATTCCACAAAATTCTTATTTCTTTCTCTTTTTCAACACATCTAAAGTAAGAGTAAAAAGTTCAACGTTTCCCTGAGGACGACCCGTACTCATCTCGGTCTAGCTACGCGCGACACCGTTATTGATTGCGGTTAAACTACAAACACACTTTTTCGTATCAATCAAATGGCGCCGTTGCCGGGTAAACGTGCGTAATTTTTTATTCTTACTAATTGTGTTGAATTCTTATACGATCAATATCATAAATAAAACAAAACTGCAAACTGTATATTTAACGATTATTGTGTGAATTTTGCAAGGAAATCTGGAGTCACATACTTAAGGATACAGAGAGACAGAGACATTCATCAAGATCCAGAAGAGTACAGGAGGCCACATAGCAAAACTCATCACCTGATCCCTCAAGTCGGCGGCGGAACCGCGGCAGAAGGTGCACATCCACGGCGGAAATGCGGCACAACTGAGGATCTAGGGCTTCAGTCTTCTCTGGTAAGATTCTAACCTCTTCCTCTCTCCTCTCAAATCCAATAAAATCTATTTCTGCCGGATTCTTTGCAAAATATCGCCGCTCAAAAAATCTTTTTGCAAAGTTTTGTTTTGCGGTTTGTTATTTCATATTTTAATACGGATTTTTAAGGGGCAAAAACTAAATCAAGATTAGGTGGGGATTTCATCACCCTTCCTAAGCCCCACAAATCACAAACCGAGCATCTACATCAACCCTTCATTAATTTAAAAAATATCTAGACCAGACTCTAAGGACTGTCGCGCTCAATAAAGACAGAGGAAGGTCGTGGGTAATCTATCGCTTATCCGCATTACTTTTGTAGTGTCTAGGCAAGTGTGACAAAGGCTAGTGGTTTTTAATTAGGCCCACTACTGTGGTTCCTTCCCACTTACCTGGCACTTATCTGGCTACAAGGGTAGTAAAGAGGCGGTAGAGGATTAATCCTACGGCTTGTCCTTTGGATGTCTAGGAGCGGTCTAGAGACTGGACCTAGGTGACCATAGTTCTAGGGTTGTTTGTGCATTTTTGTGTGATTTGTCTAAATCCGTCATTTTTCAAAACAAACCAATTATTTTCTCCCCTTTTTACCCCTTCCCCCTTCTTCTCTTCTTATAATGGGTGACCTAAACAGAAGAATACTCGCCGAGCTTTGCTGTCCACAACCAGATATCTCTTATTTTCGTAATCCCTTCGGTATACCGTCAGGCTCTTCCATGTCCTTAAGAGATCATATAGAACAAGCAGGAAGAAACAGTTGGCCACCTCAGTCTAGGTATTTTCAACCGTATCCTAATCCTACACCTGTTTCAGTTCATACCCAGAGTGAGGAAGCCCCTAGACGAATGTCCATTGCTGAGCATATAGCTAGGGCTAGAGGCCAAAGTTTCAACCCGGACCAATATCAACCATCACCACCACTGTCCAGAGAAGAGTTTGATAGGCGGTTTGTGGCATATAAGATGTCTATTGAAAATAGCCAACCAACCAACCCATATCAATATTCTTCTTATCATAATATTGATCCTACTCCTACCCAAATTTCGCAACCATTCTATTCCTATCAATCCAATCCGACTTTTCCACATTCTCTAGACAGTCCTTCTAATAAGTCATTTGGGAGTTTTAATCGTCCACAAGAATTTCAATCTTATCCAGAAACCCCTTATCGACCCAAGTCTAGTCTTGAGCAGACATTAGAAATTTTTTTGGAAATGTCGAACCAAATTAGGAAGGAAACAACATAGTGGATGCAAGCAAAGAATTTCAAACCAGCCCAAAATTTTTCAGTATATGATTCGGGCATAGGACAAAATGAGAATTTAGGTAGTGAGACAGAACTGTACACCCTTCCTAATCAAACCTCCCCATTCCAAACTGAAATCCACAACTCCAGTTTTATAGATTCATCAAGTACACCAAATGATTCATCAATTGAAGATAGAATGTCTGATAAGTTGTGTGACTTTGTAGTGTTTGATTTACCCGATTGTGAAGGGTCTATTTCAAGTGAAACCATACCCAACCCTTGTGATCTCTAAACCTCCACTCTTGAACCAAAACTGATTGAAAAACATACTTTTGATGAAGTGTTTGAGAATTCTAACCTTCACTTTAATGAGGCAATTGGTGTTGGGGATATATTGATTGATGAACCCGAAATTTTGGATGATTTTGTCTCACCAATTCATCAGATCCGTTCACTTCCTTGTGGTCATCATCTCGAGCCTTTAATTCTTCCCGAACCCCAAATACGTCTTGAAGTTGATGATAATGGTATACCCGAAGATCAGACCGAAATACAGCTTCCATCTTCCACATCTGGTTCAGCAACACTCGACAAACCAATTTGTTTACCCATTTCACCTTCTACTTTCTCCGGTTCTTCTTCTGTTCCTATAGTTTCAGTGAGTTTTGATGAATCACAATCCGTTAATTCAAGTTCAATAATACCAGAAATTCAACTTGATTTAGATATTTTGAAAATAAGGTAGATGAGTTTTTCGAGTCCTCTACCTCAATGATTTTTGATGAATCAAGTAGGATAAATTCTGGCACAAAACTCTTTGACAGCAAAATGTTCGATCATACTATTGATAAAAGTTTTGAAGAACTTTTTGCTGACGAACTTGAATTTTTAAACAATACGGATTTTGTGATTGATCAATCTCCACCTATAGAGGTTGAACCGTCACCATTCCTTGTTCCTAATCATTCACATTCATCATCATTCTTTCTTTTCTCTAATTTAAAATTCAAACCCTTTCCAGACCACCTCTTATCCCTTCCGCATTTTTTCTTGACTGGATACAACACATTCTTCCACCGATCTATACGCTATACTGATAAAATGTTTGAATGGTTGGTGTTAACTTTTGGTCTTTGTAAAGTCTTATTTTGACCAAATGACTCACCCCCTCTTAAAATGCTTCATATTGTCTAACTCATGTTGGAGGGGGGGTTATATTTTTGGCTCTTGAACATAATTTTTGTCCTCAAATTTGTGAGCCAAAAATAAGTTTGGGGGAGGATTTTCACTTTCATATATTCTTGCCCCCATTAATAATGTCCTCCCAAGCTTACAGGTTTTTGTGATCCAGCAGATAGCAACAGTGATGACACTGTTGAAAACAAGTTTGGGGGAGGTTTGTGCTTATTTACGCATCACTTTGCATCATACTTTGCATAAGCACAAAAAAAATATAATAATAAAAAAAATTTTGTACATAAATAAGATAATAAAAGACTAGATAGTGAAAATTTACATCCAAAAGATTGGAAAAATTCAAGAAAACCAAGAAAATTAGAAGTTTTCTTAAACGAACTAGTAATAAGTAGTTATGAGCCGTTGTCCCAAGGGTTAGTAAGAAGAAAGAAGTCACTAATCTGAGGATAAAAATAAGTCTGAAAAATAGTTCCTATTCTAGAAGCCAAACATTTGAATGTTGATACCCTACTATACGCACTTACACACGTCTTGAAACTCGGGATAGTAGAGGATACCTTGAAATGCTCTTGTCTAAAAGCCAAAGTATGAAGAAAATAATAAATGAAGAAAATATAAAAATGGTGAAAAGAAAAATGAACACTGGTTTTGTTATCGCCAAGGCAGCAATAAAAAATTATAGCGAGGGTGCTTCATCACCTAGTGACTTAAACCAACTGGTTTGGGAGTCACTGCTATGCCTTAGGTGGTGCAAGACGAGAAAAATATTATCACCTAATCAGCAAGCACATAAGTAATCGGTCGGTTTGTACCTCAAGAAGTATTAACGGTCGCATGAAAATGTGTGAGCAAATCTAAATATTCATCAAGTTAAAAAGTACTGAGGTAGATGGACAAGAGTATGATAGCTTGAATTGAATTCTCCGAGTGTAGGGATGTTCTATTCACACACGTAGGGTTATATGATCGATGTTTGGATGAAAGGTAGGAATGAAAAATAAAGACGATGTTTTATTGAGGGATGATGTGATTTCTAACATCTTTTCATGACTATTAAGATAGGGCTCATGACAACTGAAAAGCTAGTGTAGTTGGAAACTCTTATTTTCAAAGTCTTTCTTTTATGGTTCTTATCTTTATATGTAAATTTCACCATCTCTCTTTTGTTATAGGATTTTGTGGGTGTAATTCGCTGAAAACCCTCAGGAGACAACACTCCTCCTACTAGGGACACCTAGAGGTTTAACGGCTTGTTGCACGTGCTCAGTGCAATCGTGTCTGCCTACGAAAGTGTGCTTAGTTTTCTCCTTTCTTTTTCTCCTCTTGAATAAACTAGTTTGCTCGGGATGATCAAAGATAAGTTTGGGGGTATTTGTTCAGTTGATAAAACTGCACATTTGTATTACATTTTTCCTACCATTTTCATATTAAAAAAGGACTTTATTATAATATATTATACATATGAGGGTTTATGTGTAAAAACACTATTTTCCACGTGTTAATATATTTTAATTAGCATTTGGTAGGAAAATGTATGCAAATAATTTCATTGACCAAATCCTAGTAGAACAAAGTCTACTAAATATTATTTGAGTTGTTGTGCAGAATTTTTCCAAGTTGTACAAAATCTTTCAAGACTAGAATCAAGGAAATCAAGTTGTTGAAGAAGACTTGCCTAATTAAGAAGCAAAACTTAGAGACCAAGTCTGGCAGGAACCACGAGAAGATTTCAAAGATACAAAGGTTCCAGAGAAGGCCACATGTCACAAGGAGAAAACCCTAAACTTTTGATCAAATGGTCTTGACCCTTGGCCGCGGATCCGCGGCCAAACCCCCCTTGGGCTGCGGATCCGCGGCAATATTATGGATTTAGGGTTTGCTCGAATTGTGGGTGAATCTCTGATGAATTTTACCTAATTTAGAAGCTTGTATTCTGGCTTTGGCACTATAAAAAGGCACCGAGAACCTCTTGGAAAATTTATCAAGCCGAAGAGATCACGAAGTCCCAGACGCTCACGCATCCAGGCTGATCATCAACTGTCGTCTACCTCCTTAGGAAAGATCGAGAAGCAACTAGTTTTGTAATCATTTTCTACGGAATAAAGTGTAGATTGTTCAAGTTGATTAATAAAGGTAGTTATTTTATTTAATTCTTTTGCATTTTACATTATGTTTTCCCTCTCTGTCTTTTTATCTTCTTCTCCCAACATGCGCGAGTAATTCTCCGCTTGTTAGGGTTCGTAGGATTAGGGTAGGCTAATGGATGATGAAAATAACTAAACTCTTTTTAAGTCCTATAAAGTTTTTGAACTTTATCAAAAGAATCATTAACATCCTAATCGGGCGCGCTAGCAATTCTTTGCTAGTTCCGACCGCGATTAGAGATTAGATTAATGATTGTTTTGGTAAAGGCTAGATATGAACGGAGTTCCGTGTCGAGATAAAGGTTAAGAGTGGGATTCCTTTTGCCTCCAGAACCCTAATCTACACGCATCACCGTTGTTCTAGTTTTAAATCTATTAAAGGATAAAAAGGGTAACTTTTAATTAATCGTCTATAACTACTAAATCCTAACGAACCCTACAAGCCCCCTTATTATATTAACTACATCCTTGAAATAATCTAGATCTATATTTTACATTCTTGTTTAACGTAGATCTAGAAACCATTCCACAAAATTCTTATTTCTTTCTGTTTTTCAACACATCTAAAGTAAGAGTAAAAAGTTCAACGTTTCCCTGAGGACGACCCGTACTCATCTTGGCCTAACTATGCGCGACACCGTTATTGATTGTGGTTAAACTACAAACACACTTTTTCGTATCAATCAGCACCACGTGCTCCTTACGTGTGCACTATTTCGCAAGAAGCGCTCTGCGCTCATTAACTGGCGCACAGCGCCAAGCGCACCACGTGCTCCTCACACGGGCGCTAAGAGAACATAAACTGTTCTTTAAACAATAAAGCCCAGTGCCATGATGAGTGCTCAGCATTCAATAAAAGACAAAAAGTTGTCAGGACCAATGCTCAGCATTGTTAAATGAAAAAGGAATGATCCTAATTAAATGTCTAACATTTTAAATGAATGGGCCGAGCCCAAGTTGGCCACAGGTCTCTAATTCAGATTAATTGAGCCTATATGCTCATAAATCTTTGATCTTAGTCCCAAATTGGACTACAGATCTCCCAATCAATATTGGTTCAAGGGTACATCTCTTCACTCCTCTGATATTTGTTGTTGTAATCCTTCAACGTCTTCAGAGAGGTGACGGGTCCCGACAACCAGACATTCCACGGACTGTGGGGTCCTTAAACTCATGGACTATGATGTCCTTAAACTTTACAGACTATGATGTCTCTAAACTACCATGGACTGTGAGGTCCTTAAACTCATAGACTATGTTGTCTTTAAACTTTACAGACTATGATGTCTTTAAACTCCACAGACTATGACGTCCTTAAACTTATGGACCACAATATCCCTAAACTAAAATAATAGAGCCCAAATGCTCTTTTGTTGGATCTAAACGATCCTGTTAAGTTGATCTTAGTCTAAAATTAGACTAACGTATCCTTAACAAACGTTTAAGCTGATCTTAGTCTCAAATTAGACTAACGCGTCCTTAAACCCAACCCAAAACCCAAATCTAAGAAAATACGGATTTGGACTAAACCACGCCCTATGGGCGACAACATAAATTAGTCTCCGTATACAATCCACGGGCAACCAAAAATAAAACAAATACACATAACACGAAGTGACCATCTGGAGAAGGAGAAAGTTATTACCGCGATGCGGTAGCGTAATTAACTGCAGGGGCTTGTGCCTGCAGGAAAGAGCGTCCCCGCAATCAAAAACCCCTCAAACGAGGGGGAATCTGAGGAAGTCTGCTACAACGGCCGCATCCGTCTAAACCTCTGATACATGGTGCCATAAATCAACTTGGTATATTCGGAGAGGTGGACGGATAAAACAAAATAGCCTCTGTCCCCAAAATTCAGGCCAGACGTCCCAACATCCCGGTCGCGTCTTTTCAGTGGAGAACAGATTCTCGCATGCTCGGTGGGACCTTTTCCTCCACTCCACACTTCTTGTGTCGTGTTTGCGAACGAATCGCGGTTTGCTATGGTTGCCCCTGGATTCGAGATACTAAGATTTGGTGTCTTGCTCCGTGCAAAAAACAGAAGATCAATGGCTTTCAACTGCACAAACTGTAACAACTCCTACTCCGTCCCTGCCGGAGGAGTGACCTACGGGCCTCAAGCGGCCTCCCTTTTACGATGCCGGTGGACCAGGTGACGCAAGCCACCACAGGGCTATTCTTTGGGACCGTACTTCCACCCACAATCTTCAACGCCCCACTGCTGCCGCAAGAAGTTCCGAAGAAGTCGGTCTTCGATCGACTTGCAACTACTGCGGCCCCTCTCAACGGATCACCCAAATCTAGTGCCTCGGTTTTCAACAGACTGGGCCAAAGCTCAAGTGGGCCCATGAAGAAGCCCGCGATACCTGAGGCGGCTATCCCGAAGCGGATAGCCATTGCTGCTCCTGAAGTCATCAAAGTGACTTCCCCTGCTAAGGAGTCAGTCTTTGCAAGACTGACCGTCAGCTCCCGTTCCAGGCAAAGTCATCAAAACTGCTCCCCCTGCGCGAAAGTCTGCTTTCGATAGATTGGCCATCCCTTCTCAGCGGATGTCGGTCTTTGACTGGCTAAACACAACAACAGCCCCTCATCAGAGCGGGGGGCATGAAGAAGCTCACCCAACAGCAAAAGTGGTCCCGTCCGCTCGACATGCTCGCTGTCGTCACTGGCGCCGAGTAAGGAAGGCTGGGGGCAACTCTCCTTCTGGACTGACTCCGCCAGCTCCGATGGTGGAAATTGATTCTGCTGTTCCAACTGGGAACAGCTTTGAACCACTTAGGAGGGTGCACAAAAACTCTCCAACTGCTGTGCTAAAAAGATCTCCTCCACTTATGGAGAACGCTACAAAAGTGAATCCAGAACAGCCCCCTCAGCGGCTGTCCTCTAAAATTCATAAAGTTTGGCGACAGATCCAAGACTCGGTGATCAACCCAGACTACTCCCGCCAACCGAAGAGATGAAAGTTCAGCAAGAGAAGGACCACCCTGTCATACCATAAGAGATGTCATCTATTTGGGTGCCTGCTGCAACGGTCCCCTCAACTTCGGTAGCCCACAAAAGAAGGAGGCCGGAGAAAATTCCTGTGTCTGCGACGAATCTCAAGGGCACTGAATCTAAGGGCCCCAAGTCTGGGGGCATGGTGGTGCACACTGTTTATATGGCATCCGGGAAAGAGGATAGCCATATCTTTACGGGTCATTAACCACTCACCAGATCCGTAACAAAGGCCCAGGAGCAACAACAGAAGCTTCAGGAAATGCTAACACAAATGGCCGCACTCACTGGGCCAAAAGAAAGCCCGAAGACGTCGTCAGAGCAGCGTCATGAACAAGAAACCGATGCTGAGTTCCTCCGCAGAATTCTCGAGAAGAAGGACAAAGAGGCAGCGGAACAAGCTGCCAACATAAAATGGATGTCGCTTTTATTCCAAGACATGGTCGGGATGATGTTACAGCCGGATCCTCCAGCTGAAGACCCTCCGATTGTCCTTGAAGATGACAGAGGGGAGACATCGAAACCTCTTCCGTCTCTATCAACGGCCAAAGAGGTGACGATCTACAAAGCCGCCCTGGATTACTATATAGCTCAACAGATACGAGCTCATCAGGCGAGCGAAGCGGCTAACCAAATCGTTAAAACTGGACGACCCTATCCGGGTTGGTACGACCAAAGAAAGTACCCGCCGGGATATACGATCCCTAAATTCCACGTATATAAGGAGACGGGAAATCCACACCAACACGCGGCTCAATTCAGGGCTCTGTGCGGCAATACCGGAGGTGACGATAAGCTACTGCTTCACCAGTTTGTTGGCAGCTTGTCGGAGACAGCGTTTGAATGGTACTCTGAGCTCCCGAATGACTCCGTTAAGACATTGGCAGAAATGGAGTTATTGTTTACACAAAGGTTCGCAAGCGCTAGCGAACTCACCCCCATCACAGCATTAATTAACGCCAGGGTGAAACCGGGCAAAACATGGGTGCAGTACGCGATACAGTGGCGGAATCTATGGTCGAAGTGCGAGCAGCGCATCGAAGAAGCGCCTGTGGTAGGCATGTTCATGGGTACTCTTGATCCGTAGGCGACTATATCCCGGTTCATGATGTTCTTCAAGCCAACTACCTTCCAGGCCTTGATTGACAAGCTGGCCTAAATGGATCAGATGAGTCATAGACCATCTTCTTTGAAGGTGGAACCTCAAAACGAAAAAGGGAAAGGGAAAGCGACCTTCGTTGCCAATGCTCAGCAGCAGCCCAGTGGTCCGAAACCAACTGATCGCCAAGACGATAGACGGCGATTCTTTAATGAGAAACTGAAGCGCCTTTATTCGTTTCCCCGGGATAAAACGAGGAGACTGTTTGTAACGTTTTAGAAATCGTTTCGCGAATTTTTCCGTTTTAACCCGACTGTATTCAAACGACCATATAGACTTGCCAGCACCTAGTTTTTCTAAAATAAAGCTAGTGCGCAAGCTTTGGGGGTATATGGGATGTTTTGGTTCAATTAGAATTTTTCCCAATTTTATTATTATTTTAATGCGGTATTCACATTTTGGGAAAATTTCTCTTAGGTATCTCTTCAACAAATTTAGTTTGGGTAAACCCAAAATCACACATAGTATCTAGATTTTTTGTGTTGACTTAGGGTTTAAGGTTTAAAGAAAAGAAAAAGAAAAGAATGAGGTGCATGCATGTGTGCATGTGTTGTGTGAATGCATTAAATTGCATTTATTGTTTGAAATTGCTAGGAAGCTCCACACAAAACCCCCACCTCCTCTCTTGGCCGAGATCCTTCCCTTTCCTACTGCCCTTGATCATTTCCTTTCCAATTTGCATCAATCCAAACTCAAAATTCTCCAAAATTCTAAAATATATCATAAAATATACTTCAAGTCTTGGTTCTTGTTCTTTGATCACTTGGAAACTAGGAAAGCTTGGATCTTGTGAGCTAAAATTGATAGGTATAATCCCTACACTGTTAATTAGGAGTTTTTATGTTGTTTAGCTCATTGGTTGTAGCGTAGAACACTTTTTATATCGATTTGTGAAATATCGTGTTTTTAGTGTTGTTTTAGAGCCTCTGTATCTGCTGTGACCTGGAAATTTTAGTGAATGACCAAACAAAATTATAGTGATGTACTAGTGACCCAGGAGCACCACCTGAGACATGAGGACCACCCCACCGGCCGAGGCCGGCGACCCTTCTGGCGAATTCCGGCGACACCGGCTTGGTAGGAAGGTGCTGGGGTTTGGCTTTTGTGGGTAGTTGTCTGCTGTTGGTTAGGGGTGTTTGGTACTGTTTACTTTTTTAGTAATTGCAGTATGAAAAATCTGGAATCGTTTACCCATAATCTAGTGTTTTGAATCTGCGTGTTACGTAATCCGACACGATTCGTGATCTGATCCAGCTGTTGTGCTTAGTTTGGTTTAGTAGTGTCGCAGCGCACGTTAGCCACTAGACGGAGACTTGTGAGTTAGTTTAGTGTTGGTGCGTTATTTAATACGTAGTTTTACGTTATATTGGTCGATTTCTGAGATGTTTGCACTATTTCTTGTGTTTATGGAAATATAGCGTCGCAAGCGGGGACTTCGGACGCTGTGAACAAGGGGAAGCAGGTGGTCGGATTTTCATAGCCGGAGACCATTTGTGAGTAGATTTAACATCTACGGGGAAATCGCCCGTATGGCGTTATGCGTCGGGGCGGATATGATATGATAGCTGCATGTAATTGCATATTAGTTACTTTCATATGAATGTCATTGCATGGCATTATCTGTTGTAGTTGACTCGTACCTTTAGATATAGCACATTACTGACGGTTCATGTTGCACGAGCACTAAATTGTATGCTACACCCACATCGTCAGTAATTGCCATGACATGCACAAACCACCTACATACGTGATATGGTAGTGGATAGGGATAGTGGAGGTAGTAACTCTTATTCCTTTGTGCATAGGAGATATTGTTGACACCTACATACGTGTTATTGTGTTTGACATGAATAGTTAAGATAGTAACTCTTAATCCATTTCACGTATACCTTACTATAGCTACTTGTACATTTTGCACACATATTGACATGTACACCCGCATATATTCGCTATAGTTGTATGTACCCTAAGTGGTATTGTTTTGATATGTGATATTGAGTTGTTGATCATTGCGCTTATGAAATGCATCATACATACTTGCTTACATGTAAATACTTAAACCTTGCTACACTTACATGTACACCACATATGATGCTGCACTTGTTTTTCGGAGGATTTTGGGAACCGCAAGATATATTTTAAAGATGGATTCATTTAAAAGAGCGGATTTCCCTTGATATACTCATATTGTTGTTTTATGTTGCATATATCAGTTTTTTCATGGATTTACGCATTGAGATATGGATTTCATATGATTTATGGATTTGAGAACCGTGGGGGTATTTCAAGAAAACTATGTATTGTTTGAAAACCCGATTTCTCTTGATATGATATTTTAGTATGTCCACCATGTGATTTCTCGGTTCTGAGATTTGTCTTGTGATACCCGATTCGAGGAGCGGGAGACACCGTCTGCGGGTATATGGTGGACCCGGTATGGTACCCCGGGGCGAGTGGTGATTTCGTGGTGTAGACGATAAGCCTGGCGGTGGGACCACTACCTACCGGTGATAGTATTTGGACTCGGCAGTTATCGTGGGGATACCGACCGGAGTGAGGTATGACATATCGTCAGGGCCAGTCGTGGTGACGGCGCCTGAGTTATGGGGATTTACGTGTCGATGATAGACACGGGTTTTCATGATGTTTCGGGTGTCAATGTTAGACACTCAGGTTCCATGAGACTTACAGGATGTGAGGGCCGATCTGAGGATGCGGTGCCTGAGGATTTGGGATTTGATGTGTCAGTGAGGGACACTGGTGTTTTTCCATACTGATGATTTTGAATGAGATTTTATATTATATCATCCCACACTCAGGATTATGTTGATATGCATTGCTTCATGTAGTTGTAGTACCCTGATGATGTACCTTTACATGATTGTTGCATATTCACTTATCATACTTATACTATCGGATTACATATGATAGATAGATCGTTGTTCGTGCATACTTGCGATTACAGTATGATGTTATTTACTATTCATGAGTTGGCAACTCAACCCATTGTGCCACAGTGTTTTGCAGGACTTACCCTCAGAGTAGTCGCGGCAGGGCGTCATATCATCTCTACTTTTGCGGATACCACTACGTTGGGCTGTGAGACCTTTGTTTTTAGGTGGGTTTGCGGTTATCTGCTTGTACATTGTATATCTTTTTGTTGGATCTAGTATTCTCCATCTACCACTGTTTGTATATGACTTAGAGACGACATGTGAGGATTCGGTGTTGTATTATTTTGGTGACTTTGGGTGCCGTGCTCGTGGGAGCCGGTTTTGTTTTGGGAAAGTTTACTTCTTATTGCAGTCTTTTCTTTGTTATTTCTTCGCTTCGGCATCGTATACTTGTTGTGGTGATTGTCTCCACCGTTGGTCGTGATTTTGCTCCCATTTGGGATGCTTTATATTTTATTTATGTTGTACCCGTTTTCGGGGCTAGTTTTTAAAAAGGAGGTGCTGCCGAAATTTTCAAGAAAGAAAACTAGAGTTAGAGATTTTACTTGTGATTTTCCAAATGTTAAGACTATGTTTTTCTCCGTTGATCCAGATTTGGGTGGTTTAGATTTCTGGGTTTCGGCTTACTTGAGTTGCGTACGCCGGTAGACGTTACGTAGTTTAAGTGCCGGTTACAGGCCAAATTTTGGGTCGTGAAAAGTTGGTATCATAGCGCTAGGTTTTACCTTTCGGAGTGTAGGATGACCTTGGTATGATGGAGTAGGTAGCTTAAGCAGAGTGACATAGCGTGTGTATGTTCCGCGCCATATTTACGACACGGTACTCCGCCTAAGTGACCTTAGGACTTATTGATTGATATTCTTCCGTGATGATATACATCCTTGTGATTCGATGTTTCCTTATCGAATCTTGTTTTAATTTCCAGCCTATATGCCGCCGAAGACTATGAGGGCACAGAGAGCGGCCGCGAGGGCCGAGGTTAGAGTTGACTCGTCTGAGGCGAGGACTGACCAGGACGGTACGCCTGTTGTACCAAAGCATATTGCTATGATTGGGGCTGGTATACAGGACCTACGCCAGATGATGGGGACTTTAGTAGAGGCCATTCGAGCGCAGGGGTCGGCAGTTGTTCCACCCGTTGCAGGGACCACGATGGTACCTACTGTTCCGGCAGTTGCAGTTACAGCTTCGGAGGTTATTACCGTGTCACTGACAGAGTTCATGAGGCTGAGGCCTCCGGTGTTCACTGGCACTGATGCTACCGAGGATCCGCAGTCGTTTATCGACCGGATGGCCAGGATTTGTCGTTCGCTCCAATGCTCCGACGAGAGATGGGTAGAGTTTGCGAGTTTCCGGCTGGAGGGTCTGGCCCAGAAGTGGTGTGAGTCCTTGGAGAGGGGCAGAGCCCCAGGCCTTGCTCCTATGACCTGGACTGAGTTTGTGACGGTGTTCTTCGCCCGTTTTCTTCCACCGAGCGTCAGGGATGCGCGAGCGCGCTGATTTGAGTCGTTACGTCAGACTCCGGGGATGACGGTGTCTGAGTATGATGTATTATTTACCGAGCTGTCTGTGTATGCTCCGTACTTGGTGGCGACTGAGGAGATGAGGGTGAAGAGGTTTGTTCGAGGCCTGCTTACCCAGTTGTTCCTAGCCATCAGTATTCAGCATTGCGACACGTATGCGGCAATTGTGGATGCAGCCCTTTTGGTGGAGGAGCGTTTATCTGAGTCATCGGTTGTTCCGGAACCGAAGAGGACTCGTACGGATGTACCAGCACGGAGACAGAGGTTTGCACGCCGAGCCAGAATTCCTTCAGACTCGGGGAGTAGCAGAGACGTGGGATGTGGCCAGTTATTCAGTTCTTATTCCCAGGAGGGCCAGCGACCGTCTTATGGATGCTTCTGGTGTAGCAGTCTACATCACCTTATTCGGGATTGTACCGTGGTGCATCAGAGAGGGCCAGCAGTACCCCAGGTTACCTTACCACCTTCTCTGCCTCAGAGAGCGTTGCCTCTTATTCCTGTAGTTGCGCCGCGTCAGACTCCTGCTCAGAGAGGTCGTGGTCGCGGTGGTTTTGTGCCGATAGGACGAGGTGGCAGAGGCAGGGGACATCCAGTAGCCGGTAGAGGACAGGCTCGGGTTTTTGCCTTGACTCACCAGGACGCTCAGGCGTCCAATGCTGTGGTTTCAGGTACCCTTTCTGTATGTTCTTTTGATGCACATGTCCTTTTTGATCCGGGGTCTACGCATTCGTATGTTTCTACGCACTTCGTGCCGAGGTTAGGCCGAGAGTCGTGTTTGCTGGATCAGCCGCTTGTAGTGACTACTCCTGTGGGAGAGTCGTTTGTTGCACGACACTTGTTCCGATCGTGTGCTATCCGTTTAGGAGACAAAGATCTGTCCGTCGACTTGATCCTTCTTGAGATGTTGGACTTCGATGTTATGTTGGGCATGATGTCACGACCCGAAAGTACGGAACATGACCGGCCCTTAAACTACGAACGTCTCGAGGCGTACGTAATCTAAATAAGCCGAAAACCTAGAAATCCAAACCAAGAAAAGTAGTAGAGTGGAGGAAAAACCAATTTAAATCAAATAGTTTGCAACATAAGCCGAAATATGCATTTTTAAAATCACAAGTCTTTTCTAAAAATTTCGGCAGAGTTTCCTTTGTAAAAACTGACCCCAAACGGGTACAAAACCTGATAAAGCATATATACTGAATAAAGGCATCCCCAAGCGGGAGCTAGCTCTTCGTCAATCGATGGTCACAGCCACGCAAGCAACATAATATACAACGCCGAAAGACGAGGATCACAATAGAAAAGGAAACTCAAAATAACATGAAATCCATAGAAATACAACGCACGACTCTAAGGTCGAAAGAATAAACATCACTGGTCTCTATCTGAAATAAATACATGATTGGTTGATGGAACTTCTAGATACAACAGAATAATAATATACAAGGTATAATGATGGGTACGATACAAATAAACCCACCTACTAGCAAATCACCCGAAAAAGAAGCGGTGCCAGCAAAGCCGTAATGAAACCTGTACGGCGAAACCTGCAAGAAACTGTGGCACAACGGGGGTGAGTTGCCAACTCGTGAGTAGAAAAACATCTACGAATAGAAATCGCATGAACAACGCAATCCTAGGTCATATGATCATAATATATCCTCAAATATATAGCCAGCAGCCTAACAACAATGGCTAGGGTATACCTCTAAACAACTGTAATACCAAGTGCTCGTGTCAGTGCCTCAGGTAGCAATATATCATATGGATGAGGTATGAATGCATGAAAACAGAATACATGTAAACGAGAAACTGCTTTCATAACTTAGTGAGATTTTTGTATATTTAAAACGAGGTATCATAAATGAAATCAGCATAAACAGTGTCTAGCATCGACACAAAACATAAATCCCAATGTCCCAAATCTCGGCACCTCAATGTCTCAAAATCTCAATGTCTCAATCTCAATATCTAGGGCGCCGTTAGTCCAGACCGGCCCCTACCATCCATCTCAAGACCACGACGGTATCCTTCGGATATCCGACACGTCGGGTAAAATCACCGGTAGGTAGTCCATCCCCTGCCAGGCTTATCGTTAACAACACGAGCTTCTTGCCCCGGGGTACCTTACCGGGCCCACCATGTACCCGAAACGGTTCATCCATCTCCTCGAATCGGGTCTCGAAATCCATCAGCAAACTCATGGTGGACGACTCATACATCATGGGAAAATCGCACTTTTTATTTAAAAAGACAGAGAAGAAGTTTGTATAAGTTTTGCGGTTTTCCCCCCAAATCCAGAAAATCTCATGGAAATCCGAATCCAAAACCTCAATAGCACGTAAAATAATGAATATAGGCATGAGAATCCATGAATGCGGTATAACAATGAATAACAGTATGCATGAAGTGACAAGTAATAACTACAATGTCTAAACTAGCATATAAGGCAAGTACACTAATATCATGTCAAAACTACTAGCTAACAAGCTAAGTCAAGCAATAATATTCTCTAAGTGTACGTGACATGGCAATTACCGATGAAGAGGTGTGTGAGCTGGCAAGTAAGTGTACGTGGTACATACGCATCATCGGTAATGGTGCTAGTGTCCTAACAGCATGATATCAATAATGTAATATGAATCACAATAAGTATGCGATGCGGAGCAACAGCAATAATGTGCGGGAGCTGAATACTAGACACAACAATAACTAATCTGCATTTAACATAATATAAGTTATACAGTGATTGCTTCCCCCAATCAGAGCAAAGCTCTGTTTGAATTTCAAAATTTCAAAAATTTGAGGCAACGCTTCAAATTCCTTGCGCTGCGCGCTACGCGCCACGTGTCAAAAGCTGATACGTCAGCGCAGCGCACCCAATCAGAGCAAGGCTCTATTTAAAACAAATTAAAAGAAGCAACGCTTCAGATGCGCTGCGCTCTGCGCTGCGCGACACGTGTCAGCGATGTTGCGCTGCGCGACACGTGTCAGCGCAGTTGCGCTGCGCTGCGCGACACGTGTCAGCGCAGTTGCGCTGCGCTCTGCGCTGCGCGACACGTGTCGAGCGCAGGTGCAATTGCGCCAAACAGAATTAAAATTCCAGTAAGATCTTTCTGTTCTTGTTAAAACAAGAAGATTGAATTCTGTAAAACAGAAGCCCTTGGATCAAAGATCCAACGGTGGGGAAAAATCCCCAAATCACTCAGAGAAAAATCTCTTTAACTAATTTAACAAATCAAATGGCATTATAAAAAGGCCCCTAGACCCCAATTCCAAAAGACACACAGAGAGACAGAAAAAACACAGAAAAAAGAGATAACTCCTCTAAAGAACTTTGAAAAGAATTCAGAAAGGAAAAAGAAAGTAAAACCTTTATAAAAAGAAGAATTTCTTCTGAAAAGATCATTGATCTAAGAACAAGATCAAGGATCTTCAATAAAAAATATAATAAATAACAAAGGCATTGCCTTTTTATGAACCATTGGTTCTGGAATCTTAAAGATTCTTTTCTTGAATCCAAAATTGGATCAAGATATTAAAACAGTGCCTTACACTTGTAAATCTGCACTGTTGCGCTCCTGGGTTGGCG
The DNA here is from genome assembly GCA_030015575.1 of Agapanthus africanus. Taxonomy (NCBI): domain Eukaryota; kingdom Viridiplantae; phylum Streptophyta; class Magnoliopsida; order Asparagales; family Amaryllidaceae; genus Agapanthus; species Agapanthus africanus. Next base: position 279,772,468 of record JASDDO010000018.1, read on the forward strand.
CAAGCCACCAGAGAGCGCCACGTGTCAGCTCCAGAATAACTTGCGCTATGCGCTTTTAAAAATAGAACACTGCTCTCTTAAATTGGCGCAACTCACCATAGCGTGACACGTGTCACTTCCACATGCGCTTGCGCTCATTAATTGGCACAAAGCGCCTGACAGGCCACGTGGCACTCTGTCAGTTTAATCAATGCTCTGCATTATTTAAAGAAGGGCTAAGCCCAATTAAAAAAGGCCTAACAGGTCTAATAAAATGCAATGCATTAATTTTAAAAGGGGCAGGGCCCAATTAAAAGGCCCAATGGACCAAAACAAATGCTCTGCATTATAAAAAAGGGGACAGAGCCCAATTCAAAAAGGCCTAGCAGGCCAAAAGCAAATGCAGTGCATTATTAAACAGGGGCAAAGCCCTAGCACAGGCCTAATAGGCCAAAGATAAAAACGTTGAATATTCTCAACTGGACTTAGCCCAATCATGGCCATAAGTCCTCAAATTAAATTGACTGAGCAAGTCTGCTCTCTTAAATCAATTTACATCCGGTTCAAGGGTACATCCCCGAACTCCTCTGACACCTATCGTTGTAATCCTTCAACGACGTCAGAGAGGTGACGGGTCCAGACAACCACACATTAATTCGGACTGTGGGGTCCTTAAACCCATGGACTTATGCGTCCTTAAACTAATGGACTAATGCGTCCTTAAACACACCCATACGGACTGTGGGGTCTTTAAACCCATGGACTTATGCGTCCTTAAACTAATGGACTAATGCGTCCTTAAACACATCTATATGGACTATGGGGTCCTTAAACCCATGGACTAATGTGTCCTTAAACTAATATCCGTCCCTAAAACGGGAACGATGGACCCCTATGTCCCTAAACTGGCAATGGACCCCTATGTCCCTAAACTGGAAATGGACCACCATGTCCCTAAACTGGCAATGGAACGCAATGTCCTTAAACTACCTATGGACCACTATGTCCCTAAACTGGAACAACAGAGCCCAAATGCTCTTTTGTCGGATCTAAACGATCCCATTTAAGTTGATCTTAGCCTCAAAAATGGCTAACGTATCCTTAAACCTTCAAACAGACTTTAGTCCCAAAATTGGACTATAAGACCCCAAATCAACTTTGGTTCAAGGGTACATTTCCGAACTCCTCTGACACCTGTCGTTGTAATCCTTCAACGTCGTCAGAGAGGTGACGGGTCCCGACGGCCATATATTAAATGGACCACCACGTCCCTAAACTGGAACAATAGAGCCCCCTAAATGCTCTTTCCGTTAAGTTGATTTTAGTCTTAAATCAGACTAAAGTATCCTTAACGAACGTTTAAGTTAATCTTAGCTTCAATATGGCTAACGTATCCTTAAACTAAAACACCAAACCCAAATCTAAGTAAATACGGATTTGGACTAATCCACGTCCTACGGGCGACGACATAAATTAGACTCCGTATACAATCCATGGGCAACCACAAACAAAACAAACACCCACGACACGAAGTGAAATTCTGGAGAAGGAGAAAGTTGCTACCGCGATGCGGTAGCGTAATTAACTGCAGAGGCTTGCGCCTGCAGGGAAGATCGTCCCCACAATCAAAAACCCCTCAAGCGAGGGGGAATCTGACGAAGTCTGCTATATCGGCCGCATCCGTCTAAACCTCCGATACACGGTGCCATAAATCAACTTGGCATCTTCGGAGAGATGGACAGATAAAACCAAATAGCATCTGCCCCGAATCTCAGGCAAGACGTCCCATGTCTTGGCCGCCGTTCGGAGGGGAACAGATTCTGGCATGCCCGGTGGGACCTTTTCCTCTTTCCACTCCACACTTCGTGTGTCGTCTTCGCGAACGAATCGCGGTTTGTTAATGGTTGCCTTCGGGTTTCAAGTTACTAAGGTTTGGTCTTTTGCCTGGCGCAGAAATCAAGCATCAATGGCATCCAACTGCTCGAGCTGCTCCAAATGCAGGTGCAACCAGCGCTCCGCCTCACCTGGAGGTGTAACCTATGGGCCTCAAGCGGCCTCCATCCTTGCTATGCCGGTGGAACAAGTGACTCAGGCCACCACCGGTGTATTTTTCGGGACCTTTCTCCCGCCGGCAAGCTTCACCATTCCAGTGCCCGCACCAGAAGCGCACAAGAAGTCGGTCTTCGATCGGCTCACTGCTACAACGGCCCCTTTCAACGGGTCGTCCAATATCAAGCCGGCAACCTCTGTCTTTGCCAGGCTGAACCAGAACCCTGATGGGCCCGCCAAGAAGCCCATGAACCCTGAAGTGGCCGTCCCGAGGAAGACAGCCACCTCTGCTCCTGAAGTCGTCAGGGCGGCTTCTCCTGTTAAAGAGTCGGTCACTATTCCGGCTTCTGCTCCTACTTGAGGATCTGTCTATGACAGATTGAACATCGCCACTCAAAAGACAACATCAGTCTTTAAGAGGCTGGCACCAGCGGCGCCTCATCCGGACAGGGGGCAAAACAAAATTATCCCTATCGCCGAGCCAGTCCCAACAGCTCGACATGCTCGACGTCGCCACTGGTGCCGAGTAAGGAAGGCCGGGGACAACTCCCCCTCAGGGCTAACCTCACCTGCTCCAGTGGTGGAAGTTAATGCGGTTGTTCCAACTGGGAACAGCTTTGAACCGCTAAGGAGGGTACGCAAGAACTCTCCGACTGCCACGCTAAAAAGATCTCCTCCACCTGCGGAGAGGGTTACAGAAATAAAGCTGGAGCAGCCCCCTCAACGGCTGTCCTCTAAAATTTATAAGGTCTGGCGGAGGGTTCAAGAGTCCGTAATCGACCAAGATCACTCTCGCCGGCAGAAAAGGGTGAAAGTGCAGGAAGAAAAGAACCGTCCTGTCAAACAACAAAGGACGACAACCATCAGGGTGCCCGCTGCAACGGCCCCCTCAACTTCAACGACCCATAAGAGAAGAAGGCCGGAGAAGATCCCCAAGCCCGCAGCAAATGTCAAAAGCAGTGAACCTAAACGTCCAAAGTCCGGGGGCATCATGGTACACACGGTATACATGGCGTCTGGTAAAGAGGACAGCCGTACATCTATAGGTCATAGACCGCTTACACGGTCAGTGACCAAAGCTCAGGAGCAACAGCAGAAGCTCCAAGAAATGATGAACGCGATGGCCGCACTCACTGGGCCAAAAGAAAGCCCCGAAGCGTCCTCGGATCAACGCCTGGAACAAGAAACTGACGCTGAATTCCTTCGCAGGATACTGGAAAAGAAAGATAAAGAGGCTGCGGAACAAGCAGCCAACATAAAGCGAATGTCCTTCCTGTTCTAGGACATGGTGGGTATGATGATCCAACAAGATCCTCCTGCTGAAGATCCTCCGATCGTCCTTGAAGACGACAGGGGAGAAACATCAAATCCTCTACCGGCTCTGTCAACAGCCAAGGAGGGGACAATCTCCAAAGCTGACCTGGAAGAATATATAGCTCAGCAGATACGGGTTCATCAGGAGACTGAAGCAGCCAGTCAGGTCGTCAGAACAGGGCGACCATATCCGAGCTGGTATGATCAGATCAAGTACCCGCCGGGCTATACAATACCGAAATTCCATGTCTATAAGGGGACGGGCAATCCCCACCAGCATGTTGCCCAGATCAGGGCGCTTTGCGGCAACACCGGCGGTGATGATAAATTGTTGCTTCTCCAGTTCGTTGGTATCTTATCGGATACAGCATTCGAGTGGTACTCCGAGCTCCCAAACGACTCTATCAAGACATTTGCGGAGATGGAGCTGCTGTTTACCCAGCGATTCGCAAGCGCCAGCGAACGCACCCCGATAACGGTATTGATTAACGCCAGGGTGAAGCCGGGCGAGACGTGGGTCCAATATGCGATACGGTGGCGGAACTTATGGTCAAAATGCGAGCAACGCATAGAAGAGGCTCTGGCAGTAGGCATGTTTGTGGGAACCCTCGATCCGCAGGCGACCATATCTCAATTCATGATATTCTTCAAGCCGACTACCTTCCAGGCCCTGATCGACAAGCTATCTCAAATGGACCAGATAGGCCATAGACCGCCCCCTCCAAAGCCGGACTCTCGAAATGAGAAGGGGAAGGGAAAAGCGATCGTTGTCGCCAATGCTCAACAACAGCCGAGCAACTTGAAACCGGCTGTCCGTCAAAATAATATGCGTCCGCGCGTACCCCTTGAGGAAAGGCTAGGACATCCTTACTCGTTTCCTCGAGATAAAATGAGAAGACTGTTTGAGCTAGCATTGCGCAACCGACTCATAAATCTGCCGGATCCAAGATGTCCGTCGCAGCCAAATAATGTCAATGATCCCAACTACTGTCCTTACCACCGAGTATTGGGTCATCCGATCGAGGATTGCTACGTCTTCAAAAATTAGATCGAAGACCAGTACCAACAGGGCAAGTTCGCATTGTCCGACAGATGGGAGGTGAATCCGCCGCAGCCTCACACCCCTAAAAGGGTGAATACGCCGGGGGCAACGTGCTCCCTCGTTGAAGAAGCTCCATGGGAGGTTGTGCTATCAGCCAAAACAAAGAGGATGCTGAACGATCTTCAAACATGCCCAGCGATCAGGTGGAAAAACCTGTTGGAACCTCAGATCATTGAAGGGATGTTGAAGCCGCGCCAAACTCCAAAGATCGATGGTGGTGGCCCAAGCACTCATAACCAGCCGTCAAAATCTTCGAAGAAGAAGAAGAAGAAATCCAAGAAGCCCGTGAAGCCTGGCGACAAGCGCACAGACTTACAAAAATAAATTGACACACTGGAGGAGTACAACCAAAAAGCACGGACTCCCATCACACTTCAAGAATTCCTAAACCACGTCTTTCAAGAAGAAGATGAGGGGGAGAGCTTGTCGGATGAATCCGAGGAATACGTAGCGAGCTGTCATATGATTTCCCATTCGTTTACAAACGATGCGGAAACTCCTTGCACTGAAAAGCTGGGGGCAGATCCTAAACCGGAAATTCTGGGGCCATCGGATGAAACAATTGACGCATTCCTCAACGAAGCTCTGTTGAAAAGTAAACCTGATCGCGAACGCGAGGCGGTCATATTTGAAAGGGCCAAGCGCCAGCGACTTGACGAAAGAGTTGAGACACTCCCGCTGGAGCAAAATACATCCACCGCAGATAAAAGCAAATTCAAGACGAGGAAAAGGTTTGCTAAAGCCATATCAATGGGTATGAAGCTACCACCCTCTGAAGGAAATATTGCTGGTGAAGCAGAAATGCACCCTTCCTACTGCTTGTATCATCGGAAGATTTCGCACCCCACCGAAGAGTGCAAAGCTTTCAATAGATGGTGGCAGGGATATGTTGCTCACCGACAACATTTTAAGCGGGAAAAGCGCAAAACTCATTGGGAGCGGAAAAATACGACCGAGGGGCTTAAGAGAACTACCGGCGATTGTCGCATGGTTAACGCCGGGGGATCGCAAGTTCTCACGTTCGGGAGCGACTCTGACGAGGAGATGGCTCTTAGCCCCCTCTTTAAAGAGTTGTAACATTTTAAAATTAATTAATTAATTAAATAAATAAATAAAATCGTTTAAGTGAATTTTATAATTTTCGGTAAAGTAAAACGTAGTTTTCATAAAACTAAACCGTAATTATTTTTCACTATAAATTTAAAAATACCTATTTTAATTATGTTATTACTAGTAAATGGTGTTTATTTAGCCACTTATAAATTATTAGTTTAATTAAATATTTTTCTTAAATTAATTATTTTAAATATTAATATAAGCTTTATTTTTACACTAAATTAGTGTAAATTACAAATTTGAATGGGTTTAATTAGCAAAAGTGAACCATTACATATTAGAATTAAGTGTGTTTCATGCAAAATTTATTTTCAAAATTTTACAATGGTTCTAGACCATTCTAGGTCAAATGGAGTGAAGAAAATAAAGAATTTTTAAATAAATTCATAAAAAGACTTAATTGTGTGATATTTTTGTGAAACCTTCTACACTTTTCTTCACCTTTTCTCACTCTCCTCTCTTTCCCCCACCTCATGGCCGGCCTCACCACCATGGGCAGCCCCAAAATTTCCCCCCATCATTTTTGTATTAAAAATCTTCAAAATTCATCAAAAATTCAATAAAAAACCCACAAAATCCTAATTAATTCCTACCCTCTATTCTTTGCTCATCTTTAGATGGATTTTGGATATGGAAAGCATTCATTTTGGAGGCTTATTTTCATGTTTGGATTGCTTGTTGTGGAGGTATAAATCTTATTCTTTTGATTTATTGTTATTAGATATTTCATTTAAGCATAATTAGATTTAATAAATAATTTCTATCTACAAGTTTTAAAATTCAAGTTAGGGTTTATAAAATTAAGTTATGATTTTTATTAATTAAGTAGGGTTATAATAACTATTTTAACATTTTTAGAAGTGGAAAATCTTGTATGGAAGATATATTGTAAATTGTTTATCCAAAATTGTTTAAATTAATCCATTTTGCAAACTAGATTTCTATATATTGTATATATTGGTGAGATAAAATTCCAATTAATGTTTGTAACACTGGATTGTGGTTTTAATGAGGATATTAACTTGTTAGTGGAATGAAAAACTTAAATTGGTTACTAGTTTCTATTGATAATTGAAAAATACTAATAAAAATGCTATTTTTGCTAACTAGATTTTGGAAATTCTTAAATAAATGAGGTTTAAAATCTAAATTATGATTTTATTATATTATCATCATCATGAATTGTAGTTTAGTGCATTAATTCATGCAAAATCCAGTTTAGATGTGATATTGTGAAATTTTCCTTAAAAGTATCGAAATCGGGCAAGTTTGCAAACTAGAATTTTCAAACTAATATAAATTAGGGTGTTAAAAATATAGTGATGGTTTATATAGTCTAGTTATGCTAATTAATGAATACTATGACCATTAGTTTCTTTTAAACATCAAGTTTTGAAGTAAAACGGTAAATTGGTGTTTTCAGGTTTTACGGAATCGGACGATTTGATCGATTTTTAGGGTTTCAATGAATTAAATCATGTTTTATATTATAAGTAATGAGTTTTATAACTATGAGTTGTTTGTTGATGCTTATCTCGATCAATCGGCGTTTGTACGCCGATCTCGAGCGATATTTGGTTCTTTTGCATGAGCGGGACATAGGTTTTAACCTATGCACGTTTCGTGCGTCGTTTTGATGTTGTCCGTGATTCAGTTTACGATACTATATATGTTTGTGTATAGGTACCCCTCACGTGGACTGCGGGCGATAAAGAGGAGGATGGCGACATCATTTTCGGCAGAAAAGGACCAGGTGAGTAGATGTATATCTAAAGGGGGAAGTCGGGTGGATGGCGTTTAGTACCCCGCAAACGTAGAATAGGGATAGTACTTATTGTCATTAGGAAGCTAGACATGACCTTAGAATTTCGGTGAGTAGGACCCTAGTAGTGACCTTAGGTTGGACTAGATTGATTTAGAAAGATCTTACCCGAGGACGAATATCTTGGAGGAGATTCGTAGGTTTCAGGTAGATACACACACGCACACACTGAGATTCGATGTGGTATATACGTGTATGTGTGTATATATATAGGACTAGGTGTAGATATACACACACACACATACACACAATACGTATATGTGATACAAGGATGTGATATGATACACGGGGATGAAACAATATAACTGGGCTTGATGCCGTGATTCTTGGCTTTACGGTCGTGTTATGATGTTAGCGGATCATTAGGAAATGAGATAATGAATAGGTATACATAAATAATAAAGGGTGATGATGATATTGAAGTATATGGGACTCTAAAATAGAACTCGGACCGTAACCTGTGCCTGAAATTCTGATATGATATCATATAGGTGTGACTTGATTACGACATCATATAGGTGTGACTTGATTTCGATATCATATATGTGTGTGTAAGTGCACGGCGGCGCCCCGGCCGTCAATCCGACGCCGGAATGCGGAAGCGGTGAATAACTAAAATTTTGCGGACTTTGCAAACCGGCACCACCGCGCACTAAACTCCGGATCGAACCATTAACTAGTCTAAGCTACTATCCAAGTCCTCCGGTCTTCTCGCCATCGTCCGGATCTCCTGCGGAAAAGTCCCGTCTCCTCCTCGTCGCCGGAAGTGCACCACATCGTCTTCTTCGTTTACGGGCTCCCACCTCAATGCCGAGGCAACTCGGGCACGAAGCCGGCTACTCGACGTGCCCAAGGTTCGTTGTAGAATATGTAGTAGAACTTGTGTCTCCTTATGGGGTAGTGGAGATGCCATTTGGTGGAGGAAAAGAGAGCTTGGAGAGAGGTGGGGAAAATGTAGCATACCAAAATGAGAGTAACATTTTCCACCACCAAAATGAGAAATGAATCCCATCCCCTCTAGGAATGGCCGGCCACCCCCCATCATGTGTGATTGGAGAGAGAGAGAGAACAAACAAGGGGGGTGGTTGGAAAAAGAGTGATGATAGAAAAACAAATGATCACAAAGTCAAGCATGATTGCTCACAAATCCATACTCCAAAAACCTACCTTCTACAACCATGATTGCTCACAAAGTCAAGCAATCATGATAGAAGAAGTCAAGGTCAAAAGAATGGTGCACCATCATGATAAAACAAAGATGCAAAGACCCCCTTCACTAATGCCTATTTGCAACAATGCAAATAAGCCCTCCTCCACCAATCTTCGGCCAATGAACGGAACAATGGAAATTGGCCGAAACGGAAAGCAAACTGGCAACTCCAAAAACTGGTCCCGTAATAAATTACAGGAAAACCCCGATACTGTGCATACACACCCGCATTTGTATTCCGACCGAAATACAAATGCAATGAGACAAAATCTCCACTGTACTATACTAGGATCCGGCTTATACCAAAACCGGCTAGTAATATCTGTTCGATCCTGATCCGTGCAATACCGCACGTATCTGATCGAACCCTGCCATATATCCATACGGCCTATAGTACAGACTGTCCGATCCTGATCCGTGCAATACCGCACGTATCTGATCGGACCTTGCCATATCTCCATACGGCCTCTACAACCTTTCGCCCGAAAGCTGAGTAACTGAATGTGGGGGACTCTAAAGACTCGTCAATACCTTGGTTGTGGATTTAACCACTAGCACGTCAGAGGTATAAGCCAATACGTGACGGGCTACCAGGTACTGACCAAATGGGACGTCGATGAGGAAGCTCACCCCGACACCCAACTGAGCCTGTCAGTGACAATATCCGTGCAGTCCGGTCCGTTCGTCTATGAGTATCGCATGGCGGGCCTAGGGGGTTGGTAAAAGTCAGACCCCCAAAAGCGGTACAAGTCGTGTCGGAGTGTAGCCCAGAACACCCTGAGATACTACTGGAATACCTACCAGTAAATCTCCTTGCCTTGGCCAAGGACTTTGTGTAATGGCTCTCCTAGACACAGCACGACCTCACCCCCAATACCGGGAGAGACGAACCCCTGAAGATACGCTCACTGCCTCCATGTGGCTCGGGACTGTACCCAACTAAAACCTGTTTGCACGACTCCTTTGAGCCGTGGTAGGGTAGTAATCAAAGTACAGTGGGAACTCACATGAGACAAATGACGATCCCCAGGTCGATGAACTAACCTGCACACATGTCACCAGGGAACTGCCATCTGACGTCTGGTATATGACCAACTAGCATGTTCCCGGCGAGTCCTGTCCGGTGTACTCATAACCCAATGAGCACCTGTATACATCTTAGGTGATCCAACTGACACCAGTGGCTTGTGAGACCGGCCACCGCCCCTCGTCGGGGTCTCGACTGTATACACTAGTCTACTAATGGAGTATCGATGCCCAGTCTCGAAACTCCCACGACTAGGGACCTTTTAAGGATAAGCTTATAGACCCCCAGCTCCCACTTATATGATCGCCCTCATACTGCTGGTGGTCAAGCAAGAATCCTAGGGGCTCTATCAACGTGTAATAGCGACGTGTCAGGTCACCTAAAGCAGTACACGATGATAAAGGTAAACCAGATAGCATACTATCATCTCGAGTAAGACTGTCCTACCGGGATAGGTCCTCCCTCAATCATTACAATCACGTACCTGTGACCTAATAATTGACTCTGAGGGCACTATCTCCAACAATCTCCCACTTGCACTCAAGGCTAATTATTGCGATGTCGCATACTCACAGCCCGTGTGATACCGAACACCCAACTTCTCTACTAGTCAGTCTCACAAAGCTCGTTTGCGAAACTATTGCATTCGAGGAATAGCCTCAGTGAGTGGATCCGCTTAGTTGTCTCTTTCCATGTCTCTCTAAATCTCAAGTTCGCGGAGAAACCCATCTCCCGAAATGAGCAATATCAGTCTTAGAATATGTCTGGATGTCTGATGGGACGTAGCTCATAAATGAACTCCAAATCCAAACTTCTTAGACTGTATTGACAACTGAACTTAATCAGTGTCCTGCGCGCCATGCCACCCTCAGTATTGCCTTGGACCACCTGTCCAAAATACTGCCCCTCATCAGAAGGAAAACTATAACTCTGACAACCTCCTTGTCGTCCATGTCACCTTGGAAGCCCGGAATGATAACTGTCTCCTGAATGAGGCTGTCGTTATCATCTCCCTAGAACATCCACTTATGTTCTAAAACTGCTTCCGACTGTTTCTCCAGGATTGGATTAATGTCAACTTATTGCATCTAGTGCAAGAACAACATCTGGTGTGGTACTTGACATCTCACGATTGACTCAATTGCCTGAGCAAGTGATCTGCCAATCATGCCCGTCCCTCTCCCCTTTAGTCTGTAAGCGTGCCAGGAGTCGTCCATCCTAAATACTCTTAGAATGCTGTCAAGTACCCTGATTGGGAAACCACCCAAATCTAGATCTAAAACCATAGATCTAGTAACCAGTATGTCTGATATAAAATCCATTTCCTTTGTGGAGAAACAACTGTGTGACGACCAAAGTATAACCGATTGTAGTATAGGAGTTTCCTTTCCTATTCTGTGTATGTCATCCAGATACCAGGACATCACACCCTACTACCTTCTCAACAGATCCATCCCCTATTCTGATGAAGTCAAACCCATGACTGTCACGTCAGAAATAGATGATCTATCTCCGCTACATCTGCTCTAGTCTATAAATAGACATAAGCAACCTGTCCACCAATGCTTCCGCTGCTCCCACTGACTACGACAACCCTCTGGCAGAGTCATATAGACGTACACTTCTAAAACTGGTTTAGAACGACGCTATACTCATCCTCCCGCCGGGTCTCGTAACCTGGAACAACAGCAATGGCAATTGTGGGTAAACAAGAACTTCCCTGTCACCGTCCTTGAAGCTACCGTAGTACCTCTCGGGTGCCTGAAGTTACCCACCTTATCTGCGGAGTGGCCAATGGAATGTCAATCCAGATTGAATCTTTAGGTTCCTTATCAAATCTTCAGTAATCGTTTGTGGTTCTGGAATCACTTCCAGTTCTACCATACTCCCACTACTGTTTTCTGAAAAAGTCCATTTTTAATAAAACTGTGGCGAGTCTAGAACAATATTGCTATTGTTCATCCAGATGGTAGAAAGTCAACCCGCGTCATAGCCTGGGTCAACCCACAAACAGCCATTACAGAAACGTGCCTTGAGTTGTCCAGTGTCTGGTTTTAAGCATAAACCGGACAACTCCCCGTACCTTAACATCGTTAAGATACGAACTGTTCTATATCCCATATAGGACCAGAGGTACTGATTTAATTGAACCAGATTCAAATCATGCAGCTGTCCCCAGCGCATGTCAACTGAATGGAAGGAGGCCGATCAGCGTTACTCAACTTAGGAATACTTCCAATTATGAGTAACCTGAAAGAGAAGCAAGATCTCTTTAATCATTACTATCAACTGAATACCATACACAAGTATCTACATCTTCGATCTCTTTGAAGAATCCCGATACTTGCTATACCTGGTTCTCTACTCTATTCAAATACCAATAACTTCTCTAAATTCGGACCCTGTGTTTCCATGAAACACCTGTCTAAAAACTAGAGAAGTCATAAGTAAACTGAATGTAGTACGAGGACCAACCCCTCTGTCCTGATGGACCCTGGACAACATACAATACTCTGTATAAGTCCCTTGAGTCTGATAACTCATTCACTGTGTGTCGTAGGTTGAAAACTGTACTTATGGTCAAGAAGAATTACACCGCTGTTTAATGCTCCTTACCTAACCATCCACTGATATAGGTAAATGTCGTAGACATAATTTCAGAAAGGTATATCTCACTCTATGAAAATAGACGTACAGATATATCAATTTGAAATTGGTGCATAACAGCGGATATTCAAAACCAAATATTTGCCGACTGGCAAACAGCCCAGGTGATTTCCTCAAATATCACTGATTACAACGAATCCCGATATAATGAGGATAATCACCCAATTCCCAATAACTTACTCCCCCTCATCATCTGTAAAACCATACAGATGTGAGAATCGTACCTGGTAAATACATACCCTGGAGTAAGTATCTAATCGGGAAAACAGTTTTCCTTTAACATTACACAGTGAAACTGAAACATTGAAATGTCTCGATGGGGTATCCCGGTACTCCTAGTAATGCCCTTTCCATTATCCAGATTCACAACTGTAACCGTATAATTCTTTGCCACCTCTCCAAATCCCTTCATATGTCTTTAGTCTTTACCTTCTGCACACCCCTTTAGGCCAAATGGTTTTCTTCCTTCCCTACCGTTCGGCACCAGCCTATGGTTTGGAAGAAGACTATCCAAAAAGCATAATGGGTGTACTGTCCTAATCCTAGGATCACTCGCAACACGAGAGAAGGTGAAGATAAAAGATACCTGAATGTACTTTATTCCTATTTCTCCTGAACCAGGATCCATCCCCGAACTGGAACAAGTTCCTTTCGAGTTCGTATATAACCATACGATGGAATATCCAATAAACTGTGGATCTTCGTAGTGATACGGAGTGTCCTGGAGAAATACAAAGGTGATTTTAGGATTGGCGAAGAGATACTTGGTTTGGTCGTGAATATCTGTTGCAATTTACTTTGCCCTCTTACTAATCCCTTGCTTTGTCTTAACCTAATACCTTCTGCACACCATCGTTATGCTAATTGGTTTTCTTCATTCCCTACCGGTCGGCACCTGCCTATGGTTTGGAAGAAGACGATCCAATTTGCGTAATAGGTGTGCTACCCCTAAACCAAGGAGTACTCGTAGCCTGAGAGAGGGTAAAAGAAAAAGACAACTGAATAATCCTATCCGTTTTCTCCAGAACCGGAAACCATCCTCGAATAAATCTGTCGAGTTCGTATCTAACCATACGATGGTTTTGTCCAATGGAAGTGGACGTTCGTAGCAATACGGGGTGTCCCGGAGAAAAGGGTAAAAGTAGGAGTGGCAATGAGGTCTGCAACTCTGACAATCCAAAAGCCAGTGTTTAGAAGGTTCGGTCAACTTGGTCACTGAGTCAAAGTCTTAGGGTCGGGTCAATGGTCGCTGCCAAAGAGAGAGAGAAAAGAAACACTCAGCGTGCACTCTAACCTAGATCAGAATGGTCACCAATTTATCTAATCTGGAAACCTCCCACTGTACCTCAAATTCTCCTCCAAACCTGAAAGAAGAATTAGTCGGGGTCACCCGAGGAGTAAACTAACTCATCAGTGGGAATCGGGATCCAACTCTCATCGCATGACAACGTGACGGAATCCGCTCACGGTATCACACTCCAGAAGGTATGCGCATATCTGGCAAGTTTCAGTACTTTTGAAACTCCCGATGTGATTTCTGCCCCATGCTCTTATGACCTTGACGAAGGTCAACAAATCATAAGTCACATGTCAAGTTCTACCCGTCATTATCCAGGGTTAATCTGAATCCACCCGTACAAACCCTTGACGAAGGTCAACAAGGCTATACGACTGTCCCAAACCAACGCATCTATCTATGCAGCAGAAAGGTAACAGGCAGCTACCATACACTATGCCTTGACGAAGGTCAACAAACATAGCATGAATACTACGTGCTACCCGTCTGAAACGACGGAGGGCTACGAATGGTTTCTGGCGAAAACCTTTAACGTAATGAACTTGATATCGTTGAAGGAACGGATAGCTTTTAAAAATATAGTGACGAAAACCGTTGCTAAAGAGGTCACTCCCTGTGAAGGGATCTCGGCTCTTTCCCCGTAGAATGGGGTGCAGGATATTCCAAATGAATACCGCGATGCAAAGCAAAAGTAATCGGCTATAGTGAAGTTAATGCCCTGACGCAAACTTCTGTCCAAGGGGTCACTCCCGGTGAAGGGATCTCGGCCCTTGCCTCGTCGACTGAGGAGCAGGATATTCCAATGAATACCACGATGCAAAACAAAAGTAAACGTCCTTGCAATAACAGCTTTTTGAAAAGTGTTCCAACAACATCAGATTAGGTTTGTTTTAACTTGCATTGATCCGAATCAATGCAGTCCCATCAATTGATCACACCAAAAAGAACGAAAATATACTGATGTACGTATATGCCATCCGCATTCGCCACTGGGTCCCGTCATTACCCGTTAGGTTAGCTAACTAACGACAGAGCGGGGACTGGACTAGCGCGGATGCAAAACATATACAACATCTACTAATATATATACCAATATATTATATTCGCTCAAGGCGTGAATAAAATGCAACATCACAGAAATGTACAGCATCACAGAAACAATACAGATATCTGGGATCCCCGGGTTTCACAGAGCCGCTGAAACCCGACGTTCCCCTGGTCGTGTGGATAGCCTGTGCAATGAAATCCTAGACCCCTACGGGCGCGGCAAGTCACCCGCCAAAACCTGAAGCGAGGCAGCCCCCTTCAGCGCCGTGAATGGACCACCCAGCACTTCACGGAATCCGGCAACATGGGCACCCCTCCTGGGTCAACCTGTACCCCCTACGAGTGCGGCGACTAGCCCGCCAATCCTAGAGTGAAGCCCCCTCCGTCTCAATGCCATGAGATGCGGGCTTGTTGCCCTCCAGAACCCGGCTATCCGTGCACCCCTCCGCGGGGCAATCCTAGTACAGAAAGTAAAATATACATACACCGGGTACATCGACCGCAACCAGGTCGTGCCCCAAAATAATAATACAATCAGGCAGTGACGGCAGTCCACATGTCGGACGCTCGCCCCGCAATATCAAATGTACATAATACAACAGCACAGTACTAGCATTGCATCCAGGCTATCCCCCACGACCGATCCGCAACATCACAGCAAATACATAGAACATCAACGTGAAAATCACGTTCGCAAATCCGTCTAACCGGGCTATAGCAGTTAGACTGGATTTACCGATCGAGTGACATTCACGGTCGCAGATATAATGTAAATACTGTGAAAAATGTGTTTAAAAAATTTCCGATTGATCAAACAATTAACAAGTGGGCCCCAAAGAAAACTGTAGCACTCACAGAAACAATTGGCCCAACTTTAATATTCCAAAGCCCATATTTTAAGCCCAGAAGGCCTCTGTAAAAAAATGGTGAAGTGATGTGAATAGTGCGCGGCGGAAGGGCCGCACAAATGGGGTTTTCGCGGCGGTTCCGCGCTCCAACTGTGGAGTTACTTCGTCAAATTTTTACAGAACTCTTAGATTTTCCAGTACATCAATATTTTATAACCTGAAAAATTTTTCGAGACCAAAAATTTTCAACAGAAACTGATGCGAACTAAAATGCAGTTTTGGAACTTTTTGATCGATCGGAAATGCAAACACATTACACAAAGTTAGACTAAGTTAATGGCGAGTCTCTGATACCACTGTAAGTGCACGGCGGCGCCCCGGCCGTCAATCCGACGCCGGAATGCGGAAGCGGTGAATAACTAAAATTTTGCGGACTTTGCAAACCGGCACCACCGCGCACTGAACTCCGGATCGAACCATTAACTAGTCTAAGCTACTAACAAGATGGGTTAGAGATATACCGACGATCCAAGTCCTCCGGTCTTCTCGCCATCGTCCGGATCTCCTGCGGAAAAGTCCCGTCTCCTCCTCGTCGCCGGAAGTGCACCACATCGCCTTCTTCGTTTACGGGCTCCCACCTCAATGCCGAGGCAACTCGGGCACGAAGCCGGCTACTCGACGTGCCCAAGGTTCGTTGTAGAATATGTAGTAGAACTTGTGTCTCCTTATGGGGTAGTGGAGATGCCATTTGGTGGAGGAAAAGAGAGCTTGGAGAGAGGTGGGGAAAATGTAGCATACCAAAATGAGAGTAACATTTTCCACCACCAAAATGAGAAATGAATCCCATCCCCTCTAGGAATGGCCGGCCACCCCCCATCATGTGTGATTGGAGAGAGAGAGAGAACAAACAAGGGGGGTGGTTGGAAAAAGAGTGATGATAGAAAAACAAATGATCACAAAGTCAAGCATGATTGCTCACAAATCCATACTCCAAAAACCTACCTTCTACAACCATGATTGCTCACAAAGTCAAGCAATCATGATAGAAGAAGTCAAGGTCAAAAGAATGGTGCACCATCATGATAAAACAAAGATGCAAAGACCCCCTTCACTAATGCCTATTTGCAACAATGCAAATAAGCCCTCCTCCACCAATCTTCGGCCAATGAACGGAACAATGGAAATTGGCCGAAACGGAAAGCAAACTGGCAACTCCAAAAACTGGTCCCGTAATAAATTACAGGAAAACCCCGATACTGTGCATACACACCCGCATTTGTATTCCGACCGAAATACAAATGCAATGAGACAAAATCTCCACTGTACTATACTAGGATCCGGCTTATACCAAAACCGGCTAGTAATATCTGTTCGATCCTGATCCGTGCAATACCGCACGTATCTGATCGAACCCTGCCATATATCCATACGGCCTATAGTACAGACTGTCCGATCCTGATCCGTGCAATACCGCACGTATCTGATCGGACCTTGCCATATCTCCATACGGCCTCTACAACCTTTCGCCCGAAAGCTGAGTAACTGAATGTGGGGGACTCTAAAGACTCGTCAATACCTTGGTTGTGGATTTAACCACTAGCACGTCAGAGGTATAAGCCAATACGTGACGGGCTACCAGGTACTGACCAAATGGGACGTCGATGAGGAAGCTCACCCCGACACCCAACTGAGCCTGTCAGTGACAATATCCGTGCAGTCCGGTCCGTTCGTCTATGAGTATCGCATGGCGGGCCTAGGGGGTTGGTAAAAGTCAGACCCCCAAAAGCGGTACAAGTCGTGTCGGAGTGTAGCCCAGAACACCCTGAGATACTACTGGAATACCTACCAGTAAATCTCCTTGCCTTGGCCAAGGACTTTGTGTAATGGCTCTCCTAGACACAGCACGACCTCACCCCCAATACCGGGAGAGACGAACCCCTGAAGATACGCTCACTGCCTCCATGTGGCTCGGGACTGTACCCAACTAAAACCTGTTTGCACGACTCCTTTGAGCCGTGGTAGGGTAGTAATCAAAGTACAGTGGGAACTCACACGAGACAAATGACGATCCCCAGGTCGATGAACTAACCTGCACACATGTCACCAGGGAACTGCCATCTGACGTCTGGTATATGACCAACTAGCATGTTCCCGGCGAGTCCTGTCCGGTGTACTCATAACCCAATGAGCACCTGTATACATCTTAGGTGATCCAACTGACACCAGTGGCTTGTGAGACCGGCCACCGCCCTTCGTCGGGGTCTCGACTGTATACACTAGTCTACTAATGGAGTATCGATGCCCAGTCTCGAAACTCCCACGACTAGGGACCTTTTAAGGATAAGCTTATAGACCCCCAGCTCCCACTTATATGATCGCCCTCATACTGCTGGTGGTCAAGCAAGAATCCTAGGGGCTCTATCAACGTGTAATAGCGACGTGTCAGGTCACCTAAAGCAGTACACGATGATAAAGGTAAACCAGATAGCATACTATCATCTCGAGTAAGACTGTCCTACCGGGATAGGTCCTCCCTCAATCATTACAATCACGTACCTGTGACCTAATAATTGACTCTGAGGGCACTATCTCCAACAGTGTGACTTGATTACGATATCATATAGGTGTGACTTGATTACGATATCATATAGGTGTGACTTGATTACGATATGATCTAAGTGTGACTTAATCACGATATGATACATATGACATGATATTTCTGAGGATAAATTAACGATGTATATTTATGCTGACAATGATATATGATTGATGTATGCGATTACAGTATAGCACCTTGATCTTGACATGTGTTGATGATGATATTATACGAATGATGAGACACGTAGGTGATACTTGAACCGTACCCCGATATTGGGATGCCGTACGATGGATTTTACCGTACGAGGCATAGATATGATGATTGATCCGCTCTCTTGATTCGAGGAATCCGTACTACGTACGTGACGCTATTGAGGCTGGATCGCCGACTATTAGAGATATGGATTCAGACCTTAGATGGACTCTTATTTCTTATTGACTAGTTTCTTAGGTTTAGTTCCTTAGGAGGTTAGATGGACACTAGTTTAGGCTCGAGTCATATAGTTGTAGTTATACTTGTATATCACACATGAGTGGTTATTACACATCCGTCTTTACATTCATACCGTAATCATAATGTTGCATGTTCATACATATGTTTTTATAATCAATATAAAACTCTGCCTGTTAGGACACCAGCACCATTACCGATGATGCGCATATTCCACGCACACTTATTTGCCGGCTCACACACATCATCATCGGTAATTTCTATGTCACGTACACTTTAGATCATATTATCTTTTATTGATAGAATCAGCTAACAGCTAGATCGATATTACATTGTGATTACTCTCTGGTGTTAGTATAGACATGGTATTTATTACTTAGACATTTCATGCATTCGCATTTTCATGTTATCATGTAGTATTATGGAGCATATGCCGACACTTATCATATACTTACTCATGATTTTGGGATTTTGGATTTCTATGAGATTTCTGGATTTTTGGGGAAAACCGCAAGAATATATAAAAACTTCTCTCTCTCTCCTCCTCTCTTTTTAAAAACATAAGATGCGGTTTTCTCGTGATGTATGTGTCATCCACCATGAGATTTCATGTTTTCTGTTGATTTCGAGACCCGATTCAAGGAGTGGATGAACCGTCTCGGGTACATGGTGGGCCCGGTATGGTACCCCGGGGCAAGAAGATCGAGTTGTAGATGATGAGCCTGGCAGGGGAGGACTGCCTACCGGTGATGTCTGGCGCGACGGATATCCGGAGGATACCGACCGTTGTCGTGAGATTTGATGATATGGGCCGATCCGAATTGACGGAGCCCGAGATATTGAGACTATGAGACATTGAGATTATGAGGTATTGAGACTTTAGATTTACATGTTTTGTGTCGATACTTGACACGGATTTCCATGGATTTCATCGTTGATATTTCAGATTTCTATACGCATTTTACCATGATAAAAGCTAAAGATTTCTTATACAGATATATCCAGATTTCAGGATTGATTGTTTTACATTCATGGTGCATGCATACTCATTCACATGACATATTACTATTTGAGGCATGGACACGGGCACGGAGCTTTTGCACTACACGTAGTTTATTACCTGCCATTACTAGATGATTAGTATTATATTAGTATATTATTATTGTAGGGTTCCTAGGCACACTATAGAGGTCTTATAAGGCATCAACCATGCCAATTTCAAATTTTATGGGTGCCGAGAAACCCTAATACGGATCG
The DNA here is from genome assembly GCA_030015575.1 of Agapanthus africanus. Lineage (NCBI taxonomy): Eukaryota > Viridiplantae > Streptophyta > Magnoliopsida > Asparagales > Amaryllidaceae > Agapanthus > Agapanthus africanus. The sequence continues at coordinate 279,792,252 of JASDDO010000018.1, forward strand.
TCGACTAGAAATTTAGGCGAAACAGTAAACTAGTTAACATCTTAACTAAAGGAGAGAGGCTACAATCTTTGTAGATCCGGTTCTCCACTTCCTTAGCTCCACGTAGGCGTCCTCTCACTGTCCATCTCGAATCCCGAACTCAAACGTCGGCTTCATCGGAGAATTGGGCGGACTAGGTCGTCGGCTTCGTGCCGAAGATGATCTACGTCGAGGCATCACAAGTTCAAGCTCCGACTTCTCAAATTTGTGAAACTTGTGAAGAAAACACCCAAAACAACTTGGCAAGAGGTAGAGGGTGAAGAAATAGGAGGTGGGTTCACTTTAGAATTGGATTTCTCACACTTTAGCTCAAGTTGCCATTGATGGCATCAAGCTTTCTTTCTTGAAGATGAAGATGAAGAAGAAGAAAGAATATGATAAGTGTTGAATTAAAATGAAAAATAATTCAATACTTATCATAAGAAAACCATAGTTGAGTGTAGAGAATAGACCATGGTTACTTGGATGGGTTAGGGTTAAGCATGAAGACAAGAATGGTTAAGAAGTCAAAGCTTCATGAAGCTTCAACTAAAAACAAACATAGTCACCATTCTTATCTAAATCTTTTCCAAATAAATAAATGAACAAATAAATAAATAAATGAATATGCAAAACCCTAATTATCAAATTAACCATGGTTTAATTCTATACACTTAACTAAATTATCAAGTATCATCAAACATGATACAAATATGTGCACAAAAGTATATCACATATACTTCTTGCACATCAAGTGAGAAAATCCATTTAAAGTGAACCAATACTAGCTAATGCAAAGTAATATATCACATATATAATTATACATTAAATCATTAAATCAACATTTGATTCAATGATTCGGTCATGTCGCACATAACCGACTAGTATCCAATGTATCGATTTATCGAATCAATGATTCGATAACTAGGTCATATCGAATACAACCAATCGATACATCCATCGCGAGAATGAAACACGGTATCATATACACGCATTATTCTCGGTCCTGCACATATCTCATGTGCGCTCCTATTTCGTTTCGCCTGAGCCAGGAAACCTCTGTGTAGGACTCTAAAGACTCGTCAATACGCCGGTAGCAGATGATGATCATATCAAGCACCCACAAGCCGCAAGCGGTCTGCTAAACGTAACGGCCATCCAGCTATTGAGCGATCAGAAGATCGATGAGCTAGCCAGCTCACACTCCTGTGAATCCAACCAGTAACACTTACCGTACAGTCCGGTCTGTTCGTCTGATATGTCGCATATCAAGTCTAGGGGTGGTAAACGTCAGACCCCAATAACCGATAAGTCGTGCCGATGTGAGGCTCATAACGGGTCGAGAAACTACTGGTAACACTTACCAACAAATCTCTGATCAGCCCTGGCCAGGGACTTCCCTGTTACGGCCAATCGAGCACATCGCAACATCAACCCCCAATACCGGGAGAGACGAAACCCCTCCTATCGCTCATTGCCTCCATGTGACTCGGGACTGTACCCAAAGACCACCGTTTTGCACGCCCTCATGGACGTGGTAAGGTGGAGATCAAAGCACAGTGGGAATCACACAAGACTCTATGACGATCTCGGGTCTACAGACTAACCTGCACAAGTGTCACCTGAGAACTGCCATCTGACATGAGGTATAATACCATCTGGGAGTTCTCGGCGAGTCCGTCCAGTGTACCCAGTCTCCACTGAGCACCCGTATACCATCTCTGATGTCAAACACCAATGGATATGGGATCATCCATCGCCCATCTCATGGGTCGAGAAGTGTATACGCTAGTCTACACTGGTATATCGATGCCCCGTCTCGATACACCCACGACTAGGGACCTTGAAGGATGTACTTATGGACTACCATGTCCCCACTAGTATGATCTGCATCATAGTCCAGGTAGTCAAGTACACATCCTAAGGGCTTTATCAACATGTAACTATAAGACAGTTTAAAGAGACAAGTGTACATGTTAAGATAAAGAGTAACCAGATAGCATACTATCATATCGAGCAAGAAAGTCATCTCTATATATGTCCAAGCATCCAATATAATATACATCATCTGTACAATACTGGCCTCTAGGGCATACATACAACTAACAATCTCCCACTTGCACTAGGGCCAGCTGCTGTAGTATCGCATACCGAGCATCCCGAAGGGTCTCTCAAACTGTATCTGGGGAATGGCCTTCGTGAGTGGATCCGCCGTGTTGTTCTTCGTGTCAACCCTCCTGACCTCGATCTCCCGGCGATCAACTATCTCCCGGATCAGGTGATACCGCCTCAGAATATGCCTGGATCGCTGATGGGACCTGGGTTCCTTGGCCAAAGCCACCGCTCCATTGTTATCGCAATACAAAGGTATTGGATGCTCAATGGATGGAACCACTCCAAGTTCAGTAATGAACTTCTTGATCCAGACAGCCTCTTTGGCAGCATCGTTGGCAGCGATGTATTCAGCCTCCATCATCGAGTCTGCCACGGTTTGCTGCTTGGAACTCTTCCAGCTAACCGCCCCTCCGTAAAGGGTAAAGACAAAGCCCGACTGCGACTTAGAGTCGTCCTTATCACTCTGGAAGCTCGAATCGGTAAAGGACTCCACTTGGAGTTCTTCGTTACCATACACCAAAAGCATCTCTTTAGTCCTTCACAAGTACTTGAGAATGCTCTTCACAGCTGTCCAGTGATTCTCTCCTGGATCAGCTTGATACCTGCTCACTATACTTAGTGAGTATGCTACATCGGGTCTGGTACATAGCATCGCATACATGATAGAGCCTACAGCCGAAGCATAGGGTATCCCTTGCATGCGAGCTCTCTCCAAATCAGTCTTGGGAGACATCTCTTTGGAGAGAGTGACTCCAGAGATCGTGGGCAAATTCCCACGCTTGGATTCTTCCATACTAAACCTCTTTAGTATGGTGTCAATATACCTGGATTGGGACAATCCCAAAATCCGTTTGGATCTATCTCTATAGATCCTAATTCCCAATATGCAGGAGGCATCACCAAGATCTTTCATTGAGAATCTTTGTGATAAGAAGAGCTTGACCGATTGCAGCATAGGAATATCATTTCCTATCAAGAGTATGTCGTCCACGTACAATACGAGGAAGACAACCTTACTCTCTGCCACCTTCTTGTAAATACAAGGTTCATCTGGGTTTTTGACGAAATCAAACTCTTTGATAACGACGTCAAAGCAGATGTTCCAACTCCGCGATGCTTGCTTTAATCCATAAATGGATTTAAGCAGCTTGCACACCTTCCCGCTGCTCCCACTGTCTACGAAGCCCTCTGGCTGAATCATGTACACGCACTCTTCTAAATCACCATTTAGAAAGGCGGTCTTAACATCCATTTGCCAGATTTCGTAGTCATGATATGCAGCGATGGCAAGCATGATCCGGATGGATTTAAGCATAGCCACTGGAGAAAAGGTTTCGTCATAGTCCATACCTGGTCTTTGACGAAAACCCTTTGCTACAAGTCTAGCTTTGAAAGTCTCCACTTTCCCATCTACACCAAGTTTTTTCTTGAAGATCCACTTGCTCCCGATGGGTTTTACCCCTTCAGGAGCAACTTCCAAAGTCCATACTTTGTTGGTGTACATGGATTCCATCTCGGACCGCATAGCATCCAGCCATTTCACCAAGTCCCTACTCGTGATGGCCTGCTCGAAGCTAGTTGGGTCATCATCCTCCATGATGCAATCCTCGCTTCCACCATCCATAAGAAAACCGTAGTATCTCTCAGGTTGGCGAGGAACCCTACTAGATCGGCGGAGAGGCTGAGGTTCATTGGGAGCTGCTGAATCCTCTGGTTCCACTAAATCTTCAGTTTGAGTTTGTGTAGCCGGAATTTCTTCCAGTTCTACCATATCCCCACTAATTTCTTTTGCAAGAAATTCCTTTTCTAAAAAGGTGGCATGTCAAGAAACAAACACTTTTTGTTCCTCTGTATGGTAGAAAAGATATCCATGTGAATGTTTGGGATATCCCACAAACTTACATAGAACTGACCGTGCCTCGAGCTTGTCCGGATTTTGCCTTTTGACATAGGCCGGGCAACCCCATATCTTAACTCGTTTAAGACAAGGTCTCTTCCCACTCCATATCTCATATGGTGTGGTAGGTACAGATTTAGTTGGAACTTGATTCAATAAGTATGCTGCTGTTTCCAGCGCATATCCCCAGAAGGAAATAGGTAACTCAGTTGTGCTCATCATAGAGCGCACCATATCTAATAGGGTGCGGTTCCTCCGTTCTGATACACCATTGTGCTGTGGTGTATATGGAGGAGTCAGCTGAGAGAGAATCCCATTCTCTTTTAGGAAGTCCAGGAATTCATTGCTCAAGTATTCACCTCCTCGATCAGATCGAAGGATTTTAATACTTTTTCCGGTTTGGTTATCAACTTCTTGTTTATATTCTCTAAATTTCTCAAAAGCTTCTGATTTGTGTTTCATCAGGAACACATACCCGAACCTAGAGAGATCGTCAGTGAATGTAATGAAGTATGAAGAACCATCCCTGGCATGTGTAGACATAGGACCGCATACATCACTATGTATCAGTCCTAAGAGTTCAGTAACTCTTTCTCCGTGTCCCGTAAACGGAGTTTTGGTCATCTTGCCTTTGAGACATGACTGGCAAGTGTCATAAGATGAAAATTCGAACGGATTTAAATATCCATCCTTATGCAACTTAGCTAGTCGTGTCGCATTGATGTGACCCAGTCTACAATGCCACAAGAAGGATTCGTTCAGTTCAGAACTCTTCCTCTTGTGTGTGTTTGTTATACTCAGAACTGTTGATTGATTTAGAACATAAATGCCATTACACAACGTGCCTGATCCAACCAACTTTTGGTTACGGAAAATGTTCATAACATTGTCCTGTAATACAAAATTATATCCCTCTTTACTTAATAAAGAAACTGATATAATGTTGCATATCAGGTTCGGGATGTAATAACATTCGTTCAGAACCAATGTATTACCAGTTGGTAACACAAGGTGATATTCCCCGACAGTCTTAGCTGCAACAATTGCACCATTTCCAACTCTAATGTCTTTATCACCTTCTCCAAGTTCTCTACCTTTTCTAAGCCCATGTAACTGATTACATATATGGGATCCTGACCCGGTATCTAATACCCAGGACGTAGGGCAAATGGAGAAACAGTTCTCTGTAACGAACACACCCGAAGAAAATGCATCATCATGTACTTTCTTCATTCGGGTGGCATGGGAATCCTGGTATTCCCCTATATCCTGTTCAGTCCTATAACTCTTATAGGTAAGAACGGAACCAACGTTCCCCAGCACAGTATAACATGCGGGTTCGGTCAATATATCCATATTATTATCTTTATTAGGGCATGAAATGGTCGCTACCTGGAGAGAGAGAGAGAGGAAAACACTTTAGCGTATGCTCTTGCAAGATCAGATTGGTTTTTATCTTATCTAATCAGAATGGCTCCCACTGTTTTTATCAAATCTTCCTTCAAACCCTAAAAGGAAAGACTAGCCGGGATTAATTACACACTACAAGTTCGCCAATCTTTCAGCCAGGCCAGTGTCGGTACTTTGAGGGAGGTCCCCCGTGCTTTCGCACGAACCTAATTAATGTAAACCTCGTTTTCCCAGAGGCGTAACCTCGTTAACACCTTTCTAGACACCTACTTGATCGGCTAATTGTAATGTGTAAAACTCTCCCAGGAGTAACTCTTACTCGCAGTGGGTATCGGGATCCAACTATCTCATAGAAGGTATGCAATCTCATTGCAAATTTCAACACTTGAAATTCCCGATAATATTTTGCCCCTAGCGTCCTATGACCTTGACAAAGGCCAACAAATCATAGCATGCTAGTCAAGTTCAACCCCTCATTTCTTGATTGAATCAAACCCACCCGCACGGCCCTTGACAAAGGCCAACAAGGTCGCACGACTACCCTGAAACAATCTGCATCATATGCATAAGCAGATAATCACTATTCAGCTACCGCACACTACGCCTTGACAAAGGCCAACAAACGCAACACGAATACTAAACAGTTCTTATCTGAAATGACGGAGGGCTACGACAGGTTTTTCTGAAAACCTATTGCGTAATGAACTTGATATCGTTGTAGAATCAATTGAAGTTTTAAAATGGAGTGATTTTGAGGCTTTTCTAGTTTTGCTAAAGGGGTCACTCCCGGTGAAGGGATCGTCGGCCCTTTCCTCGTCGAATAAGGTGCGGGATATATCATATATATCACTGTGCAAAGCAGAAACTATAGAAGCAATCAAAAGTAAAACCGTGTGTGTAGCATCTGCCAGTTATTGCTAAAGGAGTCACTCCCGGTGAAGGGATCTCGGTCCTTTCCTCATCGAATAAGGTGCAGGGTATATCATATATACCGCTATACAAAACAAGAACTATAGCTACCTGTTTTATTTGAAATTTGATTCTACAACATCTTAGGTTTCTTTTCTTTCATTAATCACATTAATGAAGTCCCATCATTTAAATACCTAAACATCACAGATAAATACGACGTACACTTATGCCATCCGCATTCGCCTCGATGTCCCCTCGTGCACCGTTAGGTTAGGTAACTAACGACAGAGCAGGGCAGGGCTAGTGCGGGTGCAAAACATAAGTAACGTCTATATATATAATATATCATATATACTATATACTGTATCTATCACAGAACATCACATGATCACATCACAGATATCGCAGCAGAAGAAACATATGAAACATTGGATATACTAGGACGTCCGTATTTTCAATACGAGCCAGTATAAAATACGGATTCCACGGTCGTGATGAATAGCCAATCCCACACCCCTAGACCCCTACGAGAGCGGCAAGCAACCCTGCCAATTCTGGGGTTAGGAGACCCGGACTCGACTCCTCGAGTTGGTCTCCCACTGGACCCCAGAACCCGGTTACTTGTGCTCCCCTCCTTGGGTCTATCCTAATGCGGAAAAGTAAATAATATACAAAAGGTGACAACTTCCGCAATCTGGAAGTGCCCCAAATAAAAGAATATTATATACAAGTTTTTACATGAATGAAAATGAAAAACACTCTTTTCACATAAAAACCCCCGGCTATTCAAACACGACGATCCAATATAACATATCCAGCAACACATAACATCACATGTTATCAACGTAAGTAAGTATGCATACCCCAATTGTCGTTGACGTATAGTAACGAAACCGGCGATATGAACATACTACACTTACAATCACAGAAAAGAAAGTGTAAAACTACAACAGTTGGAATCCGCAACCTGTTTAGACATCACATGCCTAATCAAATGAAATACTTAGACATCACATGCCTAACTGTTATAAACCCCGCATTTTAGTCTCATTATCGAAAACTCTTTTCAATATCAAGTGAAACTAAACCGCTAGATTTGTAACATTCATTCAGTTATCTCATAACTGTTTGTGAATTCCAATTATTGTATCACATTCCAGATAAACAGAAAATGTTAAACTTTCCGATCGACCAGTCGAATACCCAAGTTTTCCCGATACAGCTCAACACATGAAATAAGTCTAACAACATTCAGTTCGTGCCTCAGTACCAACGGTCCAGCCGTAGAAGGGTCAAGCCAACGCCTCACATGTGGCACGCCGTACTGCCCCAAACCCGAAGGTTCAAAGGGCAGTTCAAGACGGTCACATAATCGAGTTAAGGTTTGTTGTCTTCTAGAGGGACCATCGCGTTACTTGCACTACTTAGAACGTCGTTAAACTACGGAAAAATCCAACACCTGGAAATTTCCCGATGGGGAAAAATTGGATATTTATATCCGGTCCAACTTTTTAACATATTCTAAAATTTATCCGGAAACCACATAGACAAAATCTGATAATCCGATCGAATCATCGAATCCCCAAAACAACCTGGAATATTCAACTCTTGAATAAATTTTAAAAATTCCCAGAAAATCCAACACCAGAATCAATCAGTTACTGTGCAAAAATTATTTTATAATTCAATAAATTTGCCGCGGAACCGCCGCAGAAGCAAGGCTTCTGCCGCGGTTCCGCTGCACTGTAGACTCTTCAGTAAGTTATTTTTGCACCGTAATTCATAGATTGCCCTGCTGAATTTTTTAGCAATTTTTAATCTGGAAAAATCCCAGTTTATAGAAAAAGTCCAGAGAGCATCAAAAAGTTAGGTTTTCGGGTTCGATCGGGTTTCAAACATCGTCTAGACTTCGCCTAAGGCTCTAGATAGGCTCTGATACCACTGTAGGGTTCCTAGGCACACTATAGAGGTCTCATAAGGCATCAACCATGCCAATTTCAAATTTTATGGGTGCCGAGAAACCCTAATACGGATCGTCGACTAGAAATTTAGGCGAAACAGTAAACTAGTTAACATCTTAACTAAAGGAGAGAGGCTACAACCTTTGTAGATCCGGTTCTCCACTTCCTTAGCTCCACGTAGGCGTCCTCTCACTGTCCATCTCGAATCCCGAACTCAAACGTCGGCTTCATCGGAGAATTGGGCGGACTAGGTCGTCGGCTTCGTGCCGAAGATGATCTACGTCGAGGCATCACAAGTTCAAGCTCCGACTTCACAAATTTGTGAAACTTGTGAAGAAAACACCCAAAACAACTTGGCAAGAGGTAGAGGGTGAATAAATAGGAGGTGGGTTCACTTTAGAATTGGATTTCTCACACTTTAGCTCAAGTTGCCATTGATGGCATCAAGCTTTCTTTCTTGAAGATGAAGATGAAGAAGAAGAAAGAATATGATAAGTGTTGAATTAAAATGAAAAATAATTCAATACTTATCATAAGCAAACCATAGTTGAGTGTAGAGAATGGACCATGGTTACTTGGATGGGTTAGGGTTAAGCATGAAGACAAGAATGGTTAAGAAGTCAAAGCTTCATGAAGCTTCAACTAAAAACAAACATAGTCACCATTCTTATCTAAATCTTTTCCAAATAAATAAATGAACAAATAAATAAATAAATGAATATGCAAAACCCTAATTATCAAATTAACCATGGTTTAATTCTATACACTTAACTAAATTATCAAGTATCATCAAACATGATACAAATATGTGCACAAAAGTATATCACATATACTTCTTGCACATCAAGTGAGAAAATCCATTTAAAGTGAACCAATACTAGCTAATGCAAAGTAATATATCAAATATATAATTATACATTAAATCATTAAATCAACATTTGATTCAATGATCCGGTCATGTCGCACATAACCGACTAGTATCCAATGTATCGATTTATCGAATCAATGATTCGATAACTAGGTCATATCGAATACAACCAATCGATACATCCATCGCGAGAATGAAACACGATATCACATACACGCATTATTCTCGGTCCTGCACATATCTCATGTGCGCTCTTATTTCTTTTCGCCTGAGCCAGGAAACCTCTGTGTAGGACTCTAAAGACTCGTCAATACGCCGGTAGCAGATGATGATCATATCAAGCACCCACAAGCCGCAAGCGGTCTGCTAAACGTAACGGCCATCCAGGTATTGAGCGATCAGAAGATCGACGAGCTAGCCCGCTCACACTCCTGTGCATCCAACCAGTAACACTTACCGTACAGTCCGGTCTGTTCGTCTGATATGTCGCATATCAAGTCTAGGGGTGGTAAACGTCAGACCCCAATAACCGATAAGTCATGCCGATGTGAGGCTCATAACGGGTCGAGAAACTACTGGTAACACTTACCAGCAAATCTCTGATCAGCCCTGGCCAGGGACTTCCCTGTTACGGCCAATCGAGCACAGCGCAACATCAACCCCCAATACCGGGAGAGGCGAAACCCCTCCTATCGCTCATTGCCTCCATGTGACTCGGGACTGTACCTAAAGACCACCGTTTTGCACGCCCTCATGGACGTGGTAAGGTGGAGATCAAAGCACAGTGGGAATCACACAAGACTCTATGACGATCTCGGGTCTACAGACTAACCTGCACAAGTGTCACCTGAGAACTGCCATCTGACGTGAGGTATAATACCATCTGGGAGTTCTCGGCGAGTCCGTCCAGTGTACCCAGTCTCCACTGAGCACCCGTATACCATCTCTGATGTCAAACACCAATGGATATGGGATCATCCATCGCCCATCTCATGGGTCGAGAAGCGTATACGCTAGTCTACACTGGTATATCGATGCCCCGTCTCGATACACCCACGACTAGGGACCTTGAAGGATGTACTTATGGACTACCATGTCCCCACTAGTATGATCTGCATCATAGTCCAGGTAGTCAAGTACACATCCTAAGGGCTTTATCAACATGTAACTATAAGACAGTTTAAAGAGACAAGTGTACATGTTAAGATAAAGAGTAACCAGATAGCATACTATCATATCGAGCAAGAAAGTCATCTCTATATATGTCCAAGCATCCAATATAATATACATCATCTGTACAATACTGGCCTCTAGGGCATACATACAACTAACAATTATGACCTAGGACAGCGTCGTGCATTCGATTTCTTTTCGCAGATATCTTCTACTCACGAGTTGGCAACTCACCCCCGTTGTGCTAAATTTTATTACAGGTTCGATATACAGGTTTTCCTGGCAGCTTGCTGGCACATCTTTTCATTCAGGGTGATTTGCACGGTAGGTTGGTTCACTTGTATCTGAACCGCCATTGTACTTTTATTATTTCATTTGTATCTAGAAAGCTCCATCAACCAAACTTGTATTACTTGTTAGTTACTGGACCAGTTATTTATTTCGACCTTAGAGTCGCGCTTGTATTATTATGATATTTGGTGGTTTTGTTTTCTTTTGAGTTTTGAGCCTCGCCCTTTGGCGTTGTATATTATTGTGCTTGTTGTGGTTGTTTCCGCCTATTGGCGTTGAGCTAGCTCCCGTTGGGGATGCTTTTTATTGGTTATATGTATTCATTCTTGTTTGTACCCGTTTGGGGCCAGTTTTTACAAAGGAGACTCTGCCGAAATTTTTGAGAAATTGGATGTTGCTTTTAAACTTGTTTTCTTCATGTTTTCCTTTACTTCTTCTTCTTTTATGGTTTAGATTTCTGGGCTTCGGCTTACTTAGATTACGTTGTGCCTCTAGACGCTTCGTAATCTAAGTGCCGGTCACGTTCCGTACTTTCGGGTCGTGACAAGTGTCCACCTCGGGAAAAGAAGAAGAGCCGAAGGACTGCGAAAATATCCGGTTGCGTAATCGTACACTACCTGAAAAGAATCTCGGACCCTCAAATAAAAAGATAAAGGGAAAGAAAAGGTCTCTGAGGATATTGTCTTAGATGACCAAGTCATGGAAGAGCTAACTGCCAAGGACCCACCGAAGAAAAATAAGGTGGATTACAACGTTCTAGCACATATGAGGAAGCTACCCTCATAGCTCAGCATTCTTGACGCCCTTTTACTATCAAAAGAGGCAAGGGATTCATTAATCAAGGCACTACAGGAGCCCGAGCAATTCCAAGCTTTCCTTGCCGAAGAAAAGATGAAAGATGGGTTGGAAGAAGTGCACACAACCGATATCACTTTTGGTGACGAGGACCTTCTCCTTGGGACGTGCGAACACAATCGCCCCCTCTATGTCTCAGGATACTGCCATGATATAAAGATAGGCAAAATCCTGGTCGACAATGGATCCTCCGTTAATCTCCTCAATGTCCGGGTATTGAAGGAAATCCGCATGAGCGTCCAGCACCTCGCTCGGGATAAGATCACCATCTCCGGATTCGACTCTCAATCATCAAGAACTCTCGGGTCTATGATACTGACGTTACGCTTTGGGCTGCTCGTCACGGACATTAAATTCCACGTCATAGACGCCAAGACATGCTACAATGCTCTGCTCTGCCGACCATGGTTACACGAGTACAACATCATCCCTTCTACACAGCATCAGTGTATGAAATATTTTAAGGATGGTCTCGAGTATACCGTAACGGGAGAACTGAACCCGTTCTCTGTGAACGAAGTCCGCAAATATGAAGATTCCAATTACTTCTTACCGGATTTTGAAGACACGGAGAGGTGTCACAAGCCGGAGAACAAAGCTAACGCTACCATCCCCGTCTTCGGGAGTGATACCGAGGAAGAAGAGGAGAGAGTTTATTCAGGTCTACCCCAGCACAACAAGCCAGGACCGTCTGCTCCTATGTTGATCTTTGGCAGTGACTCGGAAGATGAGGTCCATGGTATATTCTCTGCTCGGCTTTCAATATGAACATCCGCTGACGAAGAGCAAAGTCTGCAAGTCGCCATGGTTCTACTTAAACATCATAAATAACTGGATGCGCTCAATACCTACAGTGTAGAGGAGCTGTGGACGTTCTATGTCCCTCCCAGGCGAGAAGGCGAAAAGGCAATTCTATTTTACCGCTCTGAAGAAACCAAAGTGAAAAAAGAAATCTGGCACGGTGCGGATCCTACGCTTGACAGGCTCCAGCCCATCCGTTTACCCAGATACTACACGGACGGATTAAAGAAACTTTTGAAGCGCCAAGGGATACCCTTTAAACAGACCACTCGAAAAGCCAAATTCTATGACAGGGTCTGGAACGTCCCCGGAACTCAGCACAAGTTGCCTAGTGGGAGGATGGAAACAATCGGGCTTGGGTACATTCGATCCAAGAAACGAGAGCTGCTCCGCGATTGCTACGTCGTGCATAACTTTAATGAAGAAGGGGACGCTCAATGGGAGGACGCTAATCCTAAACCAGAAAAAGTTCCTGATGCAAAGGTGCCCAGTCCGTCATTCGAAGAACAAATGAACAGGCTTATAAGGGAAGCTGGTCAAAAAGTCCGAAACGACCACAACCGCGAAATGGCCATCTACGAGAAAGCCAAAATGCAACGCCTCCTACAACAGGCCACGAAAAATGAAAGTGACGCTCCTTGTCAACCTGTGGTAAAAAAGGCTCGGCGCAGAAGCAGAAACAAGTCGAAAAGCGAAAAGGGCGCTCGACGGCAACAAAGCGGGACTAAGAAGCCACGCAGTCGGGAATCAAAGGTCCGGATCTGTCCCTTGTAAAGAAGATGAGTCGAGAATACTCTTTTCCCCGGGACAAGACGAAGAAGATACTTAACCGAGCTATAAAATATCGGATGCTTACACTGCCGGAGTCTAAACACCCCGAACAAGCAGGAGAAGTCTCACACCTAAACTATTGCTCTTATCACCGAGTAATAGAGCATCCTCTCGAAGACTGCTTCACCTTCAAGAACCGGGTTGAAGATTAGTATCAGCTCGGCAAGTTCGCTCTATCTGACAGTTGGAGGGTAACGCCACCACAGAAGCACGAACCCAAAACCGCGAGAGCAGAACTAGATCCACATCGGTCTTGGAAACGAGCTCGTACTTGTCATATGATAACAATATCAAAAGAAGAGCCCGAGAATATAGATGACCGCCCCTGGTGCTTCGAAAACAACGATGACGAGGTGATCTCAGAATTTCCACCAGCGCCGAAAGAGCTGGAAGATGGAATACATACTATTGCAGATAACCTCAAGAAAATTGAGCTGGGGACAGCGAACGACCCACGACCGACATTCTTCAGCGAGTTGCTATCTGAAAAAAGGGTGGCTGTGTTAAAATACGTGCTTATGCAGTATAGAGATTACTTCGTGTGGAGTTATTCCGAAATGCCAGGACTAGACCCAGAAATCGCTGTGCATAAACTGGCAATATCCCCGGACGTCAAGCCAGTTAAACAGGCGCCGAGAAGAATGCGGCTTGAGCTCGAGATGAGTATCAATGCTGAGGTCAAGAAGTTAATCGACTCTGGATTCATCCAAGAAGTTCAATATCCCGAATGGATCGCCAACATCATCCCGGTGATGAAGAAAAATAGGACAGTGCGCATATGCGTGGACTTCCGGGATCTCAATAAAGCATGCCCGAAGGATGATTTCCCAGTGCCAGTCACCGAATTGATGATAGATAACACGTCCACTCACGAGGTTTTCTCCTTCATGGACGGCTCATCAGGATATAATCAGATAAAGATGCATCCCGAAGACCAGAAGCATACCGCTTTCCAGACCCCTTTGGGTATATTTTGCTACAATATGATGCCCTTCGATCTAAAGAACGCCGGTGCCACCTACCAAAGGGCCATGACGAAGATCTTCGATGACCTTATACATGAAATCGTCGAATTCTATATCGACGACCTCGTGGTTTAGAGAAAATCAAATGAGGAACATCTTGAGCATCTGAAGACCGTATTTCAACGCCTTCGACAATACAACTTGAAGATGAACCCTCTCAAGTGTGCATTCGGAGTTTCCTCAGGCAAATTCCTAGGATTCATCGTCCGACACCGAGGTATCGAGATAGATTCGTCAAAGATCAAGGTGATCATGGAAATGCCTCCGCCAAGAACTCTCAAGCAACTGCGGTCTCTCCAAGGGAAGCTCGCGTACATTCGGCGATTTATAGACAATCTTTCAAGCAAGTGCCGCCCTTACAGTCACCTGATGAAGAAGGGAACCCCGTTCGTCTGGGATCATAAATGCCAAGACGCGCTGGACGAAATCAAGCAATATCTGCAGAATCCACCAGTGCTGGCTGCTCCGGTTAAGGGAAAGCCCCTTATTCTTTACACAACTGCCCTCGAAAGTTCCTTAGGCGCATTATGGGCACAAGAGAACGACTAAGGGAAAGAAAGAGCACTCTACTATTTGAGTCGGGTTCTACTGGGGGCAGAAAGCAACTATTCCCCCATCGAAAAACACTGCCTGGCGTTGATCTTTGCGGTAACAAAGCTCAGGCACTATGCATTGGCGCATGAAATCCGGCTCGTGTCGAAAGTGGACCCTCTTAAATATTTAATGACGAAGGCCATATTGACAGGGAAGCTCGCTAAATGGGCCCTACTCTTGATGGAGTTCTCGATAACCTATCATCCTCTCAAGGCGGTGAATGGCCAGGCCATCATCGACTTCCTCGCTGAGCATCCGATACCTGTCGATTCTGCTCTGAATTGCGAACTGCCAGACGAACATGCGTTTGACGCGATCGACGGTGGTGATACCCGATGGAGCTTTATTTCGATGGAGCATCCTCCATGAAGAAGCGCAAACAAAGTACCCCTGTAATCAAATCGGGGGTAGGCCTCATCTTCGTAACTCCCCAAGGAGGGATAATGCGCTTTGCTTTCTCCTTAATAGAGCCGAGGACGACTAATGAAGCCGAATACGAAGCTCTGATAGTAGGCCTCGAGATCGCCATCGACATGGGAATTGAAAATCTCCTCATATACGGAGACTCCCAACTGGTCGTTAGTCAAGTAAATGGCGACTACCAGATGTGCAAACCAGAGCTGGTGAAGTACGGCGAAAAGGTGCAACAACTGTTGACCCAAATTCCCTCCTACACTTTGGAAAACATACCGCGTGCGGAAAACAGCAAAGCGGACGCATTAGCCAAGTTCACTAAAGAACTGGCTGACGAGAATCTCGATGACGTCAGAATTGTGGTACAAAGCCGTCGGGTGCTTCCCCCAGCAGAAATATCTCCGGAATCATCCGAAGAAAACGGAGCGACTGAGCAGACGACCCTGCAAATAAAAGACCGGGAAAAGGCCGAGGATTAGAGAGAAGTCTTTATAGACTACTTCAAATACCGTCGAACGCCCGAAGATGCGTCCTCAAGACATCAGCTTATGCAACGAGCTCTGTCTTTCGCCTTCGTCAATGATACTCTGTACAAGAGGTCGTTTGATTCTCTTTGGTTGAGATGCCTAGGACCCGACGAAGCGAAAAGAGTCGTTCAGGAAGTTCATGATGGACTCTGTGGTTCTCACCAAGCAGGCCCGAAGATGAAGTTGAAGATTAAACGGATGGGTTACTACTGGCCCACGATGATTCAGGACTGCCTCGAATATGCGAAGCAATGCCACTCATGCCAAATCCATAGGGACTTCATCCACCAACATCCAAATCCGCTACATCCAACGGTGGCTAGCTGGTCGTTCGAAATGTGGGGAACTGACATAGTCGGCCCTATCGAACCAGCATCGTCCAGGGGACATCGTTTCATCCTGGAGACGACTGATTACTTCTCCAAATGGGCAGAAGCGGTACCGCTGAGGGAAGTGCAGACGGAGAATATCCTCTATTTCTTCAAGACGCACGTCATTTACCGGTTTGGAACTCCGCGACGGATCATCTCCGATAACGGGCCAGCCTACAGGAGCCACAAGATCAGCCGCTTTGCGCAACAGCATAACATAGACTGGAGATATTCCTCAGTTTATAATCCGCGAGCCAACGGTCTAGCTGAGGCCTTCAACAAGACCTTGACAAAGATCATGAAGAAGACGGTGTCCCGAAATAAGAAGGACTGGCACGAGAGACTGCAAGAGGCTCTCTGGGCGTATCGAACTACGTTCAAGACGGCCACGAACACAACGCCGTACGCGTTGGTATTCGGTACAAAAGCAGTACTCCCCCTCAAGATGGAGTAACCTTCTCTATGAGTGGCAGTCCACTACGAGCTGACTGATGAAGAAAATGCTCATCTTCGGCTTGAGGAGCTTGATGCCCTTGATGAAATACGGCTCTTAGCGCAACAAAATCTAGAAGCTTATAAAGCAAAGATGGCGCGCTCATATGAAAGATTGACCCGGCCAAGGACATTCCGCCAAGGCGAACTCGTGCTAGTGGTCAAAATGCCTATGATCCCCAATCGCGCCAAGCGGGGAAAATTCGAGCCGAACTATGAAGGCCCGTACATAATAGACAAGGTCTACCAGGGTGGAGCCTATCTACTCATGGATATGCATGGTGAAAGGCCTTTCAGGCCAATAAACGGTCGCTTCCTGAAGAAATACTACGCTTAATGAGCCACAGCCTAGGTCAATGATAGATGACGACGACTATGTCCGCTCGCTATCTTCCTAAGCTCAAACTCTATAAGCGGTAGCCGGCCTTCTCCTGACCGGACCGAAACGTCCTTAAACTAATGGCGGACCGAAACGTCCTTAAACTAATGACGGACCACTACGTCCAAAAACTAGCTATTGACCGAGACGTCGATAAACTACGGTGGATTGAAACATCACAAAGCCAAAACAAAAAAAAATAAAAAAAATAATAAAAAAATAAAAAAAAATAAACGGTATGTCCATAAGAAAAATGGGCACGGATGAAAACCCGAAAGGGTTCCGTGAGTAAAAACAGCAGTACTACCGGCGAGTGTTTGTGAAAACCCGAAAGGGCGCAACCTCATTAAAGGACACTTACAGGGTCCTCTCGACCTTGTAAGGAGAAACCATCCGCGTGAGATCCTTACGACTCATAAGGGAGCAACACACTTAGGGATCCCCACGATTCCTAAGGAGAAAAAACACTTGTGAGATCCTCACGACTCCTAAGGAGAACTCTCTTATGGGACCCTCACGGCTCATAAGATTTGAAAGTCTTAAGTTACAGAGACCTAAACCTGTGCTTAAGCAACCCCCACAACCTTCGATATTTCCCTACAACTGGTTCAATACTGACCCTTGTATACAATCCACGAGCGCGAATAAACATTTCCCTAACCAAGTCCCATTCGTGACTGGGGATATGTTCGCATGGTGAACAACCCTTATAAGTCCTCTCGACTTACAAAGAGAAAACCCTCTTGTAGGATCCTTACGACTTACAGAGGAACATACACTTAGGAATCCTCACGATTAGTAAGGAGAAAATACACCTACAAGATCCTCACGACTTGTAGGGAGAAATACCTTTGTGGGACCCTTACGGCTCATGAAGTCAAAAGCCTTAGTCGACAGGACCTTAACCCTGTTCGCTAAGCCACCTTTGTTCGACATCGACAGAGGCAAATGATGATTCGCTCCTGGCAATATCCCAATTGTAGCGGTGCTGATGCCGAAATCGGTGTCTAATTTCAGGTTTACGGCGAAAACCCAGTAGGCCGCACATGCATACGAAATAGCCGAAATGATGGGGCAACTCGCAATAAAAAGCAGCGAGTAAAAATAAAATAAACAGCCAAAATGATTGGGCACCGCGAAAAATAGCCGAAATGATTGGGTAATCGCGAACTTCGCAATATAAAAGCTGAAATGATAGAGCATCGCGGAAATAAAACAATAATAAAAAAATATATGATGAAACTTTTGCCCTACAGGTGAGATCACGTCGATCCCTGTATACAATCCAAGGGCACAAACAAAGAGGGCACTATACCTTCCCAACAGGCTCTGCCAGAAAGCAAAGCCAAATCTCGACGGTTCACCAACAACCTAGAAACAACCGTGATATTTGTCTCGATACAGCAGACGCAGTGCCAGCAAACGAAGCGAAGATCAAATTCCTAGCTTCACGGTTTTGACGGTAACTTATATAAAACCTGAAAGACCACCACAGATCAGTTCAAACCCCAGGGAAACCAGTGTCCTTGGCAGCATCCTCGATTCAGGGAAACCAACGTCCTTGATAAGAGCTTCTTGATTCGCATCGTCCCGCAGAGAAACCAGTGTCTCCGCAGGAATACCCCGATTCGTTTCAACCTCGAGGAAACCAGTGTCCTCGGCAAAATACTTCGACTCAGGGAAACCAGTGTCCTTGACGAGAACCTCTTGATTCGTGTCGACCCGCAGAGAAACTAGCGTCTTTGCAGGAACACCTCGACTCGTTTCAACCCCAGGGAAACCAGTGTCCTTGGCAGCATCCTCAATTCAGGGAAACCAGCGTCTTTGATGAGAGCTTCTTGATTCGCGTCGGCCCGCAGAGAAACTAGCGTCTTTGCAGGAATACCCCAATTCGTTTCAACCCCGAGGAAACCAGTGTCCTCGGCAAAATACTTCGACTCAGAGAAACCAGTGTCCTTGACGAGAACCTCTTGATTCGCGTTGACCCGCAGAGAAACTAACGTCTTTGCAGGGACATCTCGACTCGTTTCAACCCCAGGGAAACCAGTGTCCTTGGCAGCATCCTCGATTCAGGGAAACCAGCGTCCTTGATGAGAGCTTCTTGATTCGCGTTGGCCCGCAGAGAAACCAGTGTCTCCGCAGGAATACTCCGATTCGTTTCAACTTCGAGGAAACCAGCGTCCTCGGCAAAATACTTCGACTCAGGGAAACCAGTGTCCATGAAGAGAACTTCTTGATTCGTATCGGCCCGCAGAGAAACCAGTGTCTCCGCAGGAATATTCCGATTCGTTTCAACTTCGAGGAAACCAGCGTCCTCGGCAAAATACTTCGACTCAGGGAAACCAGTGTCCTTGACGAGAACATCTTGATTCGCGTCGACCCGCAGAGGAACTAGCGTCTTTGCAGGGACACCTCGACTCGTTTCAACCCCAGGGAAACCAGTGTCCTTGGCAGCATCCTCGATTCAGGGAAACCAGCGTCCTTGATGAGAGCTTCTTGATTCGCGTCGGCCCGCAGAGAAACCAGTGTCTCCACAGGAATACTCCTATTCGTTTCAACTTCGAGGAAACCAGCGTCCTCGGCAAAATACTTCGACTCAGGGAAACCCGTGTCCTTGACGAGAACTTCTTGATTCGCGTCGGCCCACAGAGAAACTAGTGTCTCCGCAGGAATACTTCGATTCGTTTCAACTTCGAAGAAACCAGCGTCCTCGGCAAAATACTTCGACTCAGGGAAACCAGTGTCCTTGACGAGAACCTCTTGATTCGCGTCGACCCGTAGAGAAATCAGTGTCTTTGCAGGAATACTTCGATTCGTTTCAACTCCAGGGAAATCAGTGTCCTTGGCAACCTCCTCAACTCAGGGAAACCAGCGTCCTTGATGTGAGCTTCTTGATTCGCGTTGACCCGCAGAGAAACCAATGTCTTTACAGGAGTACTTCGATTCGTTTCAACCCCGAGGAAACCAGTGTCCTCGGCAAAATACTTCAACTCAGGGAAATCAGTGTCCTTGACGAGAGCTGCTCGATTCGTCTCGACTCATGAGGAAATTAGTGTCTTCGCGAGAACTTCCCGATTCGTCTCAACTTGCAAGATAAAGCCTTAGGCAGCAGGGATTAAAAAACTTGTTTCCTAAGCACTGGGACCCTGCAAGTCGGTCTAAAAATGGTCTCTTGCATACTATTCACGGGTCTCACTCTCCAAAGTCGAATTTCGACAGAGAGGGAAACAACCGTTTTCGGGTTCTCTCAACTCATAAGAAGGAAAATTCTCTTATAAAATCCTTATGACTTATAAGAGAAAACACACTTAGGAATCCTCATGATTCCTAAGGAGAAAATACACCTACGAGATCCTCTCGACTCGTAGGGAGAAAAATCTTTATGAGACCCTCACGACTCATGAAGTTGAAAAGCCTTAAGTAGCAGACTTGAACCTGCTGCATAAGCCATCACTACTCCCCAAGACGTTCAAGACAGAATGTTTTATATCGCTTACAGGCTATGCTTATTTAAAGAATGTGCCAGTAATAATGTAACGCCTAGAAAAGTCGTTTTGGTGTATTCCCGAAAATCGGTGAAAATTTGGTATTTTTCCGTAAATCGTCCTTTTTGTTATTTTGCAGTTTAGGCCTAATTATACCTAATTTGGATAGGTAATTGCTAGTTTTTAGTATCTAATGAGTTACTTATAAAATTCTGGTCGTTTAAAAAGTTTCCCTAATTTTTAATTTTTAATATTATTTTAAGCCGGTAAGAAAATACATTAAATTAGCGATAAATACAAATTTAAATGGGATAAATTTAAGCTTTAAAATCATGTTAATTAAAATCTAGTTGTAACATAAATTTTTAGTATTTTATTTTAAGTTTTAACTAATTTTTATTATAGAAAACGAAATCTATTGAATTTAAGCTTAAACTTGCAATTATGACATTGTGGGGGGTCTTTTTGCATAGAATTTCTTTATAAAATCTCTCTCACTCATTCCTCACTACTTTTGCCGGCCCCACCACTGCTGGATCAGCAACTTCCCCCTCCATTCCTTGCTTTTTTGACTCATTCAAATGATTTAAATATAGGTTTTTATTATATTATTTTGGATGGGGGTATTACGGTAATTTGGGGGGGCTTTGACTTGGATTTTTTTCACACCATTTCCTCACACTCTCTCCCATCTTCCCTTGGCCGAATCATTCCCTGCTGCAGCCCCTCATTTTATCCCCAATTCTTTTGCTTTAAATTCCATCAAAATTCTACAAAAATCCACAAATTTCTTTACAAATTCAACACAAAACCCTATTCTACCTCTTCTCTAACCCAAATTGGTTTAAAACATGGAGAAAGGAGGTGTTTTTGGAAGCAAATCTTCATGCTAGATCTCTATATATTGAGGTATAATCTTTACCCAACTAACACTTATGGTTAATTCCTTTAATTAAATTGTTTTAGTGTTAAATTTTAGTGCTAATTTCATTCTAGGTTTTTAAAGAAGAGGGTTTGGTTTTGAATTAGGGTTTTAAGCATCACAACTAGATTAGCTATGTGTAGTTGTTATCTAGTTTGTTTAGTTTGGATATTTACTTATGATTTTGATCTTTAGATCGCAAATCTAAGATGCTTGCACCGAATTTAGAATTTTATGCTTACTAGTTTTTTTTTAAATATTATGAAAAAATTGAGAATTAAAATATGGTAAGGGTTTCATCACATCATTGAAATTATAATGGGTAGTTTAATACCTTAGCTTGTGCAAAACCTAGCCTACTTGTTGAATTATGTATTGTTGCTTTAAAATGGTTGAAATTGGAAAAATTGCAAACTAGTTTTTGGTTTAATATAATTTGGCAAGATTAAAAATCTAGTAAATGCTTATGTGGCCTAATTAAGATAATTAGTGAGTATTGTGAACTCTAGTTTGCTAAAACATCAAGACTTGTAGTAAAACGGTTAACGACCCCCTTTACTAGAATTTTTGGAAATAAACCGATTTAATCAATTTATTGATTTTGATGATTTCACCCTATTTCATATGTATGTTTAGTGTTTGTGAATGTGAAAATGGGTGTGTTTGGGTTTTTCTCGATGGTTTGACGTTTGTAGATCGACATCGAGGGTTGCTTTAGCTATTCTTGCATGCGTAGCCGATAGGTTTTGACCTCTGCGTGATACGCGTGCCGAATTGGTTTTCATATACCGTATCGATTTCGGATTTGGTTTTTATGCGATACGATACGTGGTGATATGTAGGTACCCCCATGTGGACTTCGAGACGACAAGCAACTGCGTGGCGACGTCGGCACCGACGAGCGAGGACCAGGTGAGCAGATTTATATCTACGAGGAGAAGTCGGGTGGATGGCGTATAGCACCCCCGCAGTTCGTGGTGATGTATACGAATACGTATACACACATTTATTGATTATATTTTGTTTTGAGTTTATTGATGATAAATATGGATGGTTTAGTATCGCGAAACCCTAGAGTAGTGGTCGCACCACACATGCACACAACCACCCTTACTTGCATACTTTACTTTCTTGTGCGTAGATTGGGATGTGTATATATGTATATATGCGTGGGTATGGGACTATGCATATGTACATTCATATACGCATGCATGGATAGTGAGGATAGTACTTGGGATTTATGATGAGTCGATGAGATTTGATTTGAGGACGTGAGATCGGTGATATGGCAGGGTTCGTATTTGAGATACGACATGACGTTGTAGCGGGTCCTTGACGTAGTGTTTCATACACGTGCATGCATACTTAGGCGGTGTCAGTATTGTACTAGACGTAGATCAGTACCCCGATCATGATATTTGATAAAGAGGATACCAGGTGAATAGTATGATGAATATGATATTGACCCGTACCCAGATTTGGGGATGCCGTACGACGGATTTACGTACGAGCTATATTTTGATGATTGATCCGCACTCTTGACTTGGGATGTCTAATTATAGATATGGTATCGGATATGATATTATTGAGGCGGGATCACCGACTAATATATATACAGATATGTATATGTATCGACTTGGATGTTAGGCGGTTTCCTTACCTGTAGTCCAGCTTGTTAGCTTAGCCATTTAGTTTAGTTTAGTTGTTAGATTAGATTCGATTCTTACCTATTTCAAAAACTAACGAATCATGGGTATTTTAAAAGATAGCCTAAGGGATCCTACGGATATTTTAAAAGACGTATCTTTTCATAAAAACACCGTAGCCCCTATTTCCAAAACCCCATGATTCGTGTTATTTCAAAAGGCACCATTTGTAAGACTTATATTAGATTAATGCAGATTAGTTATAGTTGCGTCTAGTATTCAGCTCCGGCTCATTTTTGTGGTTCGCTTCGCATCGCATGCTTATATTATGTTTCATACTCCATTGTTGATATCATATTGTTAGGACACCAGCACCATTACCGATGATGCATATGTACCACGTACACTTATTTGCCGGCTCACACACATCTTCATCGGTAATTTCCATGTCACGTACACCTTAGAAAATATTATTGCTTGACATAGCGTACTTGCCTTATATGTTAGTTTAGACATTATAGTTATTACCTGCTACTTCATGCATACTGTTATTCATTGTTATGCCGCATTCATGGATTCTCATGCATATATTCACTATTTTACGTGTTATTGAGGTTTTGGATTCGGATTTCCATGAGATTTTCTGAATTTGGAGGAAAACCGCAAAAACATAAATAAACCTTTTCTCTCTTTTAAAATAAAAAGTGCGGTTTTTCCCATGATGTATCAGTCGTCTACCATGAGTTTGTTGATGGATTTCTAGACTCGATTCGAGGAGACGGATGAACCGTTACGGGTACATGGTGGACCCGGTAAGGTACCCCGGGGCAAGAAGCGCGTGATGATGACGATGTGAGCCTGGCAGGGGAGCACTACCGACCGGTGATTTTACCCGGCGCGTCGGATATCCGGAGGATACCGTCGTGGTCTTGAGATGGATGGTAGGGGCCGGTTTGGACTGACGGCGCCCTAGATATTATGATTGAGACATTGAGATTTCGAGATATTGAGGTACAGAGACTGTGATACAGAGATATCGAGATATTGGGACTATGTTTTGTGCCGATGCTAGGCACTGTTTTATGCTGATTTCATTATGATACCTCATTTTAAAAATACAAAGGAAATCTCACTAAATTATGAAAACAGTTCTTCATTTACATGTATTCTGTTTTCATGCATTCATACCTCATTCATATGATATATTGCTACCTGAGGCACTGACACGGGCACATGAGATTACACTCGGGTTAGATATTTACCCTAGTCATTGTTATAGGCGGCATGTTATACATATATTTGAGGATTATATTTATTGATCGTTTGACCTAGGATTGCGTTATTTATGCGATTTCTTTTCGGTTATGTTTTTCTATTCACGAGTTGGCAACTCACCCCCGTTGTGCCCCAGTTTCTCGCAGGTTTGCCGTACAGGTTTCATTACGGCTTTGCGGGCATAGTTTCGTTCGGGTGATTTGCTAGTAGGTGGGTTTACTTGTATCATACCCCCATTATATATCTTGTATATCATTATTCTGTTGTATCTAGAAGTTCCATCAACCAAATATGTATTTATTTTTGAGATAGAGACCAGTGATGTTATTCTTTAGACCTTAGAGTCGCGCGTTATATTTCTGCGGATTTCTTGTGGTTTTTGAGTTTCCTTTTGAGTTTTTGATCCTCGCCGTTGGCGTTGTATATTATATTGCTTGGGTGGTTGTGACCGTCGATTGACGAAGAGCTAGCTCCCTCTTGGAGATGCCTTTTTATTGATTTCGTATACTATTCATGTTGTATCCCGTTTGGGGGCCAGTATTTACAAAGGAGACTCTGCCGAAATTTTCAGTAAATTTTGATATTCTTAAAAACCGCATAATTCGGCTTATGCTATTAAAACTACTTGTTTTAAATTGGTTTTCCTTCACTCTACTTCTTTTCTTGGTTTGGATTTCTGGGTTTTCGGTTTACTTAGATTACGTACGCCTCGAGACGTTTCGTAGTTTAAGTGCCGGTCATGTTCCGTACTTTCGGGACGTGACAAAGTTGGTATCAGAGCGTTAGGTTTTACCTTCGGAGCGTAGGATGACCCTTGGTTGATGGAATAGGTGACTAAAGTAGAGTGACGTACCGTAGGTATGTTCCGCGGCATATTTACGATACGCTACTCCACTTAAGAAGCCTTAGGATGTACATTTCTTTTCTCAGTATTATATTCATTCCGATCTAGCCTCATCAGTACCAGTTATGATTTCGCTGCCACGATTACGGGCAGGGAGAGCTACAGCTAGAGTTGCGGTCAGCACGAGCTCGTCACGAACGAGGACTGACCAGGGCGAAATTTTGGCAACACACGATTGCAGAGATGTGTCTTTTTACTGTGTTTCCACGCCATGAGCGTTTGGCGGATCGCCTTTATGAGGTTACTCGAATGTGCTAATCGACACTAGAGGATTGAGCCAATGATAGAGGCCAGCCAGATCTTGATGACCGTTGGTATGTTGCTTATTCATAATGATCGAGGCACTGTTCAGTATGCAGACGAGCGAGCCAGTTATTGCTGCGAACGACGAGCTATTGCCCCAGATGCTGGAATTAGTGTAGAACGAGTTGTACTAAAAGATGATAGAAGGTCGCTAGTCATTGAGGATGAATGACTAGGACATGTGGATCATTCGCCTACCCCGATGCGAGGTCATCAGATAGATTGATTCCAGCTAGAGACGACTTCACGCGGAGACGTTGGGAGTCGACAGAGACGATCGAATGTCAGAAACCTATTATTCCAAGTTTAAAGTAGTCGGAAAGACATGCAGGCAATTCTATGGTCCCTCTAGAAGAATTAAACCCTAACTCGACTTAATGACCGTGTGAAAGCCTTTGAACCTTCGGGTTTGCGGCAGTTCTACGGCGCCATTAGTGAGGCTTGGGTTTGCCCTTCTACGGCTGGACCACCGATGCTGTGGTATGTACTCGATACTATTAAACTGTGCCTAAGAGGTTGAGCTCTTGGGTGATTATGAGGTTTTGACGACTCGATCGGATGGCTCGACTTAATTTGGATGCTAGGTGGTGAGATGCATTTCTTGGGAGACTCCCGATACGAGGATAGCCGTTGGAGCTCAGTCCATGTAGCCATGATGAGACGATTCCGAAGCAGTCGACATTAGAGAAAGTGGAGTAAAGAGGTCCGTACAAGATCTGGATAAGACGACGTTCCACTCCGCCGACATCAGAGATGCGATACGCATGCCGAGGCAGAGTACTGGATATACCTTCCAGAAGGAGTCGCGATGGGTATGCAGCCGTTCCGGAGCAAGATGCAGATATAGGAAAGGACGATGACTTCCGGACAGTTGGCAGAGACGAGACATGGAAGAGACCATGAGCAGGATTCCTTCCAGGACACTGCTGCAATGATACTTGCACCCAGGATCAGATGTGTCACGTACATTCAGAGAGCCAGAGGCCGACGCCAGTGATATGCTGTCTTACGAGTGGTCGCGATGATTGACCGGGAGATGACAAGAGGCGTGTCAGAACGGGATCATCCCCGTTAGCACACCTGACAAGGCCGATGAGCTGATGGACCGAGAGATTGGTAATTCCCAGTGAAGACCTTGACCCAGGAGTGGTCATTGTTACGCACACCAGCAGGCCAGAGTTCATGATCATCGACGAGACGTCCCATTAGTGACCGCGACAGTTGGCCCGAGATTCTTAGAGGATGCGCTTGAGCGGTACTATGCCGCCATTATTGATTTCGATGTTTTGGGTGACCTATTCACATGACAGATTTTGATGATTGAGTTTCGTGGTATTTGTTTTCATGGACCATGGTTGCACCTATTGAGTAATTACGATTTTGCACAGTTGTATCACTTTATATCGCTTTCGTGCGATGGTTTCTCATGTTTATGATTTTATGGGTTTCATACGGTTGAGTTGATTCCGTGCGTATGCACGCACACGATTTGGTTTTTGCACTCGGTATAGTTCACGTATGCTGCAGTGCAGTGATTAGTATTTTGTGCACTTGGATGCACTGGACTTCGATTTCGAGGGTGATGCTCGATATTTGTTTTGTACATTTGATGCACCTGATTGGATTTTTCGCATGTTCGACGCTTGATATTGGATTTCATGATTTCGTACATGATGAATGCACCGGATTTGGATTTTTAGCGCATGTCGGGCGCATGTTATGAGATGCGATTTTGGTGCATACTAGATGCACTAAATCGAGATTTTTCGTGCATGTCAGATGCACCTGATTTTGCTGTCAGGCACACACGTTGCCTATGACCGATGTTGTGTGCACACCCGTTGCACCTTGATGTTGTTTCTGTGCACATGTATGGCACATTCATGGATTTTGATTTCCGTGCGCACTGGACGCACAGGGTTTTCATATGCACTTTTGGGATTGATTCTTATGGAGCAGTGCATTTTCATGATTTTGTGATTTGTTTCATACTGAGAAGGGCTAGTCAGAGGACAGTACCTGAGTGTGTTTTGCACGCATTTTCTTCAGATATTTACATGTATAGTTCCGAATTATAGCATATCGGTTTTGCTTTGGATTTGGCATTCGTGTCTTCACCTTGACTCCGATGATTGCAGGATGTTTGACGGAGTTTTGATTTTGAGTTATATGCCCATTTTTCATGCGCATGCGCTGCGCTACGATTTGTTTTATGTACTTATGATTTCGGAGCCCCGACGACTTCATGGTTTTGCTTGGATGTTTTAGTATTTGGGGGAAGTTTTAATTTAAATTCGGGGACCGAATTTTTTTAAGGGGGGAAGATTGTAATGCCTAGAAAAGTTGTTTTGGTGTTTTCCCGAAAATCGGTGAAAATTTGGTATTTTTCCGTAAATCGTCCTTTTTGTTATTTTGCAGTTTAGGCCTAATTATACCTAATTTGGGTAGGTAATTGCTAGTTTTTAGTATCTAATGAGTTACTTATAAAATTCTGTTCGTTTAAAAATTTTCCCTAATTTTTCAATTTTTAAAATTATTTTAAGCCGGTAAGAAAATACATTAATTTAGCGATAAATACAAATTTAAATGGGCTAAATTTAAGCTTTAAAATCATGTTAATTAAAATCTAGTTGTAACATAAATTTTTAGTATTTTATTTTAAGTTTTAACTAATTTTTATTATAGAAAACGAAATCTATTGAATTTAAGCTTAAACTTGCAATTATGGCATTGTGGGGGGTCTTTTTGCATAGAATTTCTTTGTAAAATCTCTCTCACTCATTCCTCACTACTTTGGCCGGCCCTACCACTGCTGGATCAGCAACTTCCCCCTCCATTCCTTTCTTCTTTGACTCATTCAAATGATTTAAATATAGGTTTTTATTATATTATTTTGGATGGGGGTATTACGGTAGTTTGGGGGGGCTTTGACTTGGATTTTTTTCACACTCTCTCCCATCTTCCCTTGGCCGAATCATTCCCTGCTGCAGCCCCTCATTTTATCCCCAATTCTTTTGCTTTAAATTCCATCAAAATTCTACAAAAATCCACAAATTTCTTTACAAATTCAACACAAAACCCTATTCTACCTCTTCTCTAACCCAAATTGGTTTAAAACAAGGAGAAAGGAGGTGTTTATGGAAGCAAATCTTCATGCTAGATCTCTATATATTGAGGTATAATCTTTACCCAACTAACACTTATGGTTAATTCCTTTAATTAAATTGTTTTAGTGTTAAATTTTAGTGCTAATTTCATTCTAGGTTTTTAAAGAAGAGGGTTTGGTTTTGAATTAGGGTTTTAAGCTTCACAACTAGATTAGCTATGTGTAGTTGTTATCTAGTTTATTTAGTTTGGATATTTACTTGTGATTTTGATCTTTAGATCGCAAATCTAAGATGCTTGCACCGAATTTGGAATTTTATGCTTACTATTTTTTTTTAAATATTATGAAAAAATTGAGAATTAAAATATGGTAAGGGTTTCATCACATCATTGAAATTATAATGGGTAGTTTAATACCTTCGCTTGTGCAAAACCTAGCCTACTTGTTGAATTATGTATTGTTGCTTTAAAATGGTTGAAATTGGAAAAATTGCAAACTAGTTTTTGGTTTAATATAATTTGGCAAGATTAAAAATCTAGTAAATGCTTATGTGGCCTAATTAAGATAATTAGTGAGTATTGTGAACTCTAGTTTGCTAAAACATCAAGACTTGTAGTAAAACGGTTAACGACCCCCTTTACTAGAATTTTTGGAAATAAACCGATTTAATCAATTTATTGATTTTGATGATTTCACCCTATTTCATATGTATGTTTAGTGTTTGTGAATGTGAAAATGGGTGTGTTTGGGTTTTTCTCGATGGTTTGACGTTTGTAGATCGACATCGAGGGTTGCTTTAGCTATTCTTGCATGCGTAGCCGATAGGTTTTGACCTCTGCGTGATACGCGTGCCGAATTGGTTTTCATATACCGTATCGATTTCGGATTTGGTTTTTATGCGATACGATACGTGGTGATATGTAGGTACCCCCATGTGGACTTCGAGACGACAAGCAACCGCGTGGCGACGTCGGCACCGGCGAGCGAGGACCAGGTGAGTAGATTTATATCTACGGGGAGAAGTCAGGTGGATGGCGTATAGCACCCCCGCAGTTCGTGGTGATGTATACGAATACGTATACACACATTTATTGATTATATTTTGTTTTGAGTTTATTGATGATAAATATGGATGGTTTAGTATCGCGAAACCCTAGAGTAGTGGTCGCACCACACATGCACACAACTACCCAT
The DNA here is from genome assembly GCA_030015575.1 of Agapanthus africanus. Lineage (NCBI taxonomy): Eukaryota > Viridiplantae > Streptophyta > Magnoliopsida > Asparagales > Amaryllidaceae > Agapanthus > Agapanthus africanus. The sequence continues at coordinate 279,822,021 of JASDDO010000018.1, forward strand.
ACTTGCATACTTTACTTTCTTGTGCGTAGATTGGGATGTGTATATATGTATATATGCGTGGGTATGGGACTATGCATATGTACATTCATATACGCATGCATGGATAGTGAGGATAGTACTTGGGATTTATGATGAGTCGATGAGATTTGATTTGAGGCCGTGAGATCGATGATATAGCAGGGTTCGTATTTGAGATACGACATGACGTTGTAGCTGGTCCTTGACGTAGTGTTTCACACACGTGCATGCATACTTAGGCGGTGTCAGTATTGTACTAGACGTAGATCAGTACCCCGATCATGATATTTGATAAAGCGGATACCAGGTGAATAGTATGATGAATGTGATATTGACCCGTACCCAGATTTGGGGATGCCGTACGACGGATTTGCGTACGAGCTATATTTTGATGATTGATCCGCACTCTTGACTTGGGATGTCTGATTATAGATATGGTATCGGATATGATATTATTGAGGCGGGATCACCGACTAATATATATACAGATATGTATATGTATCGACTCGGATGTTAGGCGGTTTCCTTACCCGTAGTCCAGCTTGTTAGCTTAGCACTTTAGTTTAGTTTAGTTGTTAGATTAGATTCGATTCTTACCTATTTCAAAAACTAACGAATCATGGGTATTTTAAAAGACAGCCCAAGGGATCCTACGGATATTTCAAAAGACGTATCTTTTCATAAAAACACCGTAGCCCCTATTTCCAAAACCCCATGATTTGTGTTATTTCAAAAGGCACCATTTGTAGGACTTATATTAGATTAATGCAGATTAGTTATAGTTGCGTCTAGTATCAGCTCCGGCTCATTTTTGTGGTTCGCTTCGCATCGCATGCTTATATTATGTTTCATACTCCATTGTTGATATCATATTGTTAGGACACCAGCACCATTACCGATGATGCGTATGTACCACGTACACTTACTTGCCGGCTCACACACATCTTCATCGGTAATTGCCATGTCACGTACACCTTAGAAAATATTATTGCTTGACATAGCATACTTGCCTTATATGTTAGTTTAGACATTGTAGTTATTATCTGCTACTTCATGCATACTGTTATTCATTGTTATGCCGCATTCATGGATTCTCATGCATATATTCACTATTTTACGTGTTATTGAGGTTTTGGATTCGGATTTCCATGAGATTTTCTGGATTTGGAGGAAAACCGCAAAAACATAAATAAACCTTTTCTCTCTTTTAAAATAAAAAGTGCGGTTTTTCCCATGATGTATGAGTCGTCCACCATGAGTTTGCTGATGGATTTCGAGACCTGATTCGAGGAGACGGATGAACCGTTTCGGGTACATGGTGGACCCGGTAAGGTACCCCGGGGCAAGAAGCGCGTGATGATGACGATGTGAGCCTGGCAGGGGAGCACTACCTACCGGTGATTTTACCCGACGCATCGGATATCCGGAGGATACCGTCGTGGTCTTGAGATGGATGGTAGGGGCCGGTCTGGACTGACGGCGCCCTAGATATTGTGATTGAGACATTGAGATTTCGAGATATTGAGGTACAGAGACTGTGATACAGAGATATCGAGATATTGGGACTATGTTTTGTGCCGATGCTAGGCACTGTTTTATGCTGATTTCATTATGATACCTCATTTTAAAAATACAAAGGAAATCTCACTAAATTATGAAAACAGTTCTTCATTTACATGTATTCTGTTTTCATGCATTCATACCTCATTCATATGATATATTGCTACCTGAGGCACTGACACGGGCACATGAGATTACACTCGGGTTAGATATTTACCCTAGTCATTGTTATAGGCGGCATGTTATACATATATTTGAGGATTATATTTATTGATCGTTTGACCTAGGATTGCGTTATTTATGCGATTTCTTTTCGGTTATGTTTTTCTATTCACGAGTTGGCAACTCACCCCCGTTGTGCCCCAGTTTCTCGCAGGTTTGCCTACAGGTTTCATTACGGCTTTGCGGGCATAGTTTCCTTCGGGTGATTTGCTAGTAGGTGGGTTTACTTGTATCGTACCCCCATTATATATCTTGTATATCATTATTCTGTTGTATCTAGAAGTTCCATCAACCAAACATGTATTTATTTTTGAGATAGAGACCAGTGATGTTATTCTTTCGACCTTAGAGTCGCGCCTTATATTTCGGCGGATTTCTTGTGGTTTTTGAGTTTCCTTTTGAGTTTTTGATCCTCGCCGTTGGCGTTGTATATTATATTGCTTGGGTGGTTGTGACCGTCGATTGACGAAGAGCTAGCTCCCGCTTGGGGATGCCTTTTTATTGATTTCATATACTATTCATGTTGTATCCCGTTTGGGGGCCAGTATTTACAAAGGAGACTCTGCCGAAATTTTCAGTAAATTTTGATGTTCTTAAAAACCGCATAATTAGGCTTATGCTATTAAAACTACTTGTTTTAAATTGGTTTTCCTTCACTCTACTTCTTTTCTTGGTTTGGATTTCTGGGTTTTCGGTTTACTTAGATTACGTACGCCTCGAGACGTTTCGTAGTTTAAGTGCCGGTCATGTTCCGTACTTTCGGGACGTGACAAATAAAGCAGAAAATAAAAGGAAGGAGGCAAAAGATTTGTCATTCATACTTGGAAATCTTTTACATCAATAAAGACAATAAACAAAGACATTATCCAAATGATTACAATAACAAAACCTCAATCCAGGACATGGATTGAGGAACTCAAAAGTAACCTTGTCCAAGACTTTCCAAGCCTGGAGAACCATCCTAGTGTGCTTCCTTTTGTGAGCACGAGCATCGGGATCCCCACTGATGTCCTCCTCCCTCCGATATACAGCAAGTATTGCAGACTGTTGGAATACTTGGTGCAGAAGATCGATAAGGTTATCTCGCCTCCTCTTTGAGATTAGGCTCATCAGATACACCGAGTGCACCTTATCCTCGGCGACATCCAATGCCCCAAGTGGCACACCAGTACAGAGTAGAGGAAGCGCTTCCCAAATTGCTCCCACAATAAGCTTCAGGAGAGGGGAGCGCCGAGGAAGCAATTGACCGTTGTATGCGTTGAAGCGACTCATAATCTCGGCACACTCGGCATTAGTAAATTCTTGATTTTGGGAACGGCCGAGTCGGCGGATGTCCCCGTAGGAAATAATCTCGTGGAAGTCGTACATGTGGGCGTCCATCACTCCTATAAAAGAAGATCGACAAAAATCAGCAACTCTTAAGAGTTCTGCTATATGATTTAAAAGGAGCAAAGCTCCATTAATGAATCAAAAAATTATAAATGAAATCTTTCAGAGAGCAGAACTCTATTGATGGAATCCTAACAGGGTTCTCTTTAGTTCTCTTTAGATCCTTTTCGAGCAAAGCTCTGCTAAGTGAAACCCTAAATGGGTTTTCTTTAGATCAGGGATCTATTGAGAGCAAGGCTCTATCAATGAAAATTAATTTAATTTAATTAAAATTTTTACCTAAAAAGTGTTTTCTAAAGAAATTCTAACTCTTGGAGTTCTCGAAGGCAAGAGCAAGGCTCTGAAGTTTTGAAAGTAAAAATCTTAAAAGATGATGATCATCTGTGGAGGACCAAAGGTCCTATTTATAGGCATCAAATGCCCTTTCAACTTCCAAGAGTTGCCGCGATGGTTGGAATTCTGCCACCGCTGCGCTCACGTTTGAAGGGCCACGTAAGCGCAACGGTGGGGGGCATTTGTTTCCCCCAATCAGAGCAAAGCTCTGTTTGAACTTCAAAAATTTGTGGCAACGCTTCAAATTCCTTGCGCTGCGCGCTACGTGCCACGTGTCAAAAGCTGATACGTCAGCGCTGCGCACCCAATCAGAGCAAGGCTCTATTTAAAACAAAATTAAAAGAAGCAACGCTTCAGATGCGCTGCGTTCGGCGCTGCGCGACACGCGTCAGCGCAGTTGCGCTAGCGCAGGTGCGCTGCGCGACACGTGTCAGCGCAGGTGCGCTGCGCGACACGTGTCAGCGCAGTTGCGCTGCGCTCTGCGCTGCGCGGCTCGTATCGGCGCAGTTGCGCTAGCGCAATTGCGCTGCGCTCTGCGCTGCGCGGCACGTGTCGAGCGCAGGTGTATTTGCGCCAAACAGAATTAAAATTCCAGTAAGATCTTTCTGTTCTTGTTAAAACAAGAAGATTGCCTTCTGTAAAATAGAAGCCCTTGGATCAAAGATCCAACGGTGGGGAAAAAATCCCTAAATCACTCAGAGAAAGATCCTTTTAACTAATTAACAAATCAAATGGCACTATAAAAAGGCCCCTAGACCCCAATTCCAAAAGACACATAGAGAGATAGAAAAAACACAGAAAAAAGAGAGAACTCCTCTAAAGAACTTTGAAAAGAATTCAGAAACGAAAAAGAAGGTAAAACCTTTATAAAAAGAAGAATTTCTTCTGAAAAGATCATTGATCTAAGAACAAGATCAAGGATCTTCAATTAAAAATATAATAAATAACAAAGACATTGCCTTTTTATGACCCATTGGTTCTAGAATCTTAAAGATTCTTTTCTTGAATCCAAAATTGGATCAAGATATTAAAACAGTGCCTTGCACTTGTAAATCTGCACTGTTGCGCTCCTGGGTTGGCGCAAGCTACCAGAGAGCGCCACATGTCAGCTCCAGAATAACTTGCGCTATGCGCTTTTAAAAATAGAGCACTGCTCTCTTAAATTGGCGCAACTCACCCGAGCGTGACACGTGTCACCTCCACATGCGCTTGCGCTCATTAATTGGCGCAAACCGCCTGACAGGCCACGTGGCACTCTGTCAGTTTAATCAATGCTCTGCATTATTTAAAGAAGGGCTGAGCCCAATTAAAAAAGGCCTAACATGACTAATAAAATGCAATGCATTAATTTTAAAAGGGGCAGGGCCCAATTAAGAGGCCCAATGGACCAAAACAAATGCTCTGCATTATAAAAAAGGGGACAGAGCCCAATTCAAAAAGGCCTAGCAGGCCAAAAGCAAATGCAGTGCATTATTAAATAGGGGCAAAGCCCTTGCACAGGCCTAATAGGCCAAAGATAAAAACGTTGAATATTCTCAACTGGACTTAGCCCAATCATGGCCATAAGTCCTCAAATTAAATTGACTGAGCAAGTCTGCTCTCTTAAATCAATTTACATCCGGTTCAAGGGTACATCCCCAAACTCCTCTGACACCTATCGTTGTAATCCTTCAACGACGTCAAAGAGGTGATGGGTCCAGACAACCACACATTAATAAGGACTGTGGGGTCCTTAAACCCATGGACTTATGCGTCCTTAAACTAATGGACTAATGCGTCCTTAAATACACCCATACGGACTGTGGGGTCCTTAAACCTATGGAGTTATGCGTCCTTAAACTAATGGACTAATGCGTCCTTAAACACATCTATATAGACTATGGGGTCCTTAAACCCATGGACTAATGCGTCTTTAAACTAATATCCGTCCCTAAAATGGGAACGATGGACCCCTATGTCCCTAAACTGGCAATGGACCCCTATGTCCCTAAACTGGAAATGGACCACCATGTCCCTAAACTGGCAATGGACCGCAATGTCCTTAAACTACCTATGGACCACTATATCCCTAAACTGGAACAACAGAGCCCAAATGCTCTTTTGTCGGATCTAAACTGTTAGTTATATGTATGCCCTAGAGGCCATTACTGTACATAGGATGTATATTGTAGTGGATGCTGGGACATATATAGGGAGGACTTTCTTGCTCGACATGATAGTATGCTATCTGGTTGCTCTTTACCTTAACGTGTATACTGATTGTCTCTCTGATACATGTTGGTAAAGCCCTTAGGATGTGTACTTGACTACCTGGACTATGATGCAGATCATACTAGTGGGGACATAGTAGTCCATAAGTACATCCTTCAAGGTCCCTAGTCGTGGGTGTATCGAGACAGGGCATCGATATACCAGAGTAGACTAGCGTATACCTTCTCGACCCATACAGATGGGCGATGGATGATCCCATATCCATTGGTGTTTGACATCAGAGATGATATACGGGTGCTCTGTGGAGACTGGGTACACTGGACGGACTCGCCGAGAACTCCCAGATGGTATTATACCTTACGTCAGATGGCAGTTCTCTGGTGACACTGGTATAGAGTAGTCTGTTGACCCGAGATCGTCATAGAGTCTTGTGTGGTTCCCACTGTGCTTTGATTTCTACCTTACCACGTCCAAGAGGGCGTGCAAAACGGTAGTTTTTGGGTACAGTCCCGAATCACATGGAGGCAATGAGCGATAGGAGGGGATTCGTCTCTCCCGGTATAGGGAGTTGATGTTGCGCTGTGTTCGATTGGTTATAACCGGAAATCCCTGGCCAGGGTTGCTGAGATTTACTGGTAAGTGTTACCAGTAGTTTCTCGAAATGTTATAGACCTCATATCGACACGACTTATCGAGCTATTGGGGTCTGACGTTTACCACCCCTAGGCGAGATATGCGACATATCAGACGACAAGACCGGACTGTACGGTAAGTGTTACTGGTTAAATTCACAGGAGTGTGAGCGGGCTTGCTCATCGATCTTCTGATCGCTCAATACCCGGGTGGCCGTTACGTTTAGCAGACCGCTTGCGGCTTGTGGGTGCTTGATATGATCATCATCTGCTACCGGCGTATTGACGAGTCTTTAGAGCCCTACACAGAGGTTTCCTGGCTCAAGCGAAACGAAATAGGAGCGCATATGAGATATGTGCGGGACCGAGGATAATGCGTGTATGTGATACCGTATTCCATTCTCGCGGTTTGTAACATTGATCGGTTATATGCGTTATAGCCGGGTTATCGGATCAAGTGTTGATTCGATAAGTTGTTACTATTGATATTAGTCGGTTATATGCGATATGACCGGGTCGTTAAATCAAGTGTTGATTTAATGATTTAATGTATAATTATATATTTGATATATCACTTTACATTAACTAATATAGGTTCACTTAAAAAGGATTTTCTCACTTGATGTGCACATTGTATATATGATATACTTTTGTGCATTTGATTGTATCATGTTTGATGATACATGATAGTTTGGTGTATAGTTTAAACCATGGTTGGTCAATGGTTAGGGTTTCTTTTGCTTCATTTACTTATTCATTTATTCATTTATTTATCCATTTTGTTTATTTTAGCAAAAGAAAATGATGAAGAGAAAATGGTGGCTTTCTTTGTTTGTTTTTGAAGCTTCTTGAAGCTTTGACTTAGTGACCATTTTGTCTTCATGTTTAACCTTAACCCTTCCAATTAACCATGGTCTATTTTCTACACCTAATCATGGTTGCCATATGATAAGTATTGAATTTATTATTCATTTTGAAAGATATATCATATCATCATCATCATCTTCTTCTTCTTCTTCACATGAAGAAGCTTGCCTCCATCAATGGCAACTTGAGAAAATGAGTGAGAAATCCAATTCTAAAGTGAACCCACTTCCTATTTCTTCATCCTCTACCACTTGCCAAGTAGTATAGGGTGTTTCCTTCACAAGTTTTCATGGCTTGGTGAAGGTGGAGCTTGATCTAGTGATGCCTCAACGTAGATCATCTTCGGCATCGTCGTCGATGACCTAGCCCGCTTTTTCTCCGATGAAGCCGATGCAAGAGTCATGGATTCGATTTGGACAGCGAGGAGACATCATCACGGAGCTATGGAGGTGGAGAACCGGATCTACAAAGGTTGTATTTCCGTTACACTTTAGTTAAATTGTTAACTAGCCCGTAGTTTCGCCTAAATTTCTAGCCAACGATCTTGTTAGGGTTTCTCGGCACATATAAAATTTGAAATTGGCATGGTTGATGCCTTGTGAGACCTCTTGAGAGTGCCTAGGAACCCTACAGTGGTATCAGAGCCTAGCTAGAGCCTCAGACGAAGTCTAGACGGAGTTTGAAATCCGAACGAATCGAAACCCTAATCCATAAAGTGCTCTCTGGACTTTTTCTAAAAACTGGGTTTTTTCCAGATTAAAAATTCTTAAAAAATTCAGCAGGGAATTCTAAGAATTACGATGCAAATTTTTTTTCATGATACCTCTAATGCGCGGCGGAACCGCGGCAGAAGCCTGCCTTCTACGGCGGTTCCGCGGCCTCTTGACTTGATTGGCCTTCAATCTTTGCACAGTAATTCATGCTTTCTGGTGCTGGTTTTCCTGGGAATTTTTAATATTTATTCAAGAGTTGAATTTTCTGGGGTTGTTTTGGGGATTCGGTGTTTCGATCGGAGTATTAGATTTTGTCTATGTGGCTTTCCGGATAAATTTTAGAATATGTTAAAAAGTTCGACCGGATATAAATACCCAATTTTTCCCCTGTCGGGAAATTTCCAAGTGTTGGATTTTTCCGTAGTTTAACGACGTTCTAAGTAGTGCAAGTAACGCGATGGTCCATCTAGAAGACAACAAACCTTAACTCGATTATGTGACCGTCTTGAACTGCCCTTTGAACCTTCGGGTTTGGGACAGTACGGCGTGCCACATGTGAGGCGTTGGCTTGACCCTTCTACGGCTGGACCGTTGGTACTGAGGCATGAACTGAATGTTTTTAGACTTGTTTCATGTGTTGATCTGTTTTGGGAAAACTTGGGTGTTCGACTGTTCGATCGGAAAGTTTAACATTTTCTGTTTATCTGGAATGTGATACAACAATTGGAATTCACAAGAAGTTATGAGATAACTGAATGAATGTTATAAACATAGCAGTTTAGTCTCACTTGATCGGTTGCCACGAAATTTTGATGTGATCAAAAGTCCGTCGCAATCACATAGCGTACGCGGATACTCGCCGGGTAAACTTAATAGACAGCCTCACTCCATAGCCCCGACCAAGTGACTGTAGGAGAACCCCGTCGCCGAAAGCATCCGTTCGGGTGCTCGCGGAAGCGGTGTTCCACCTTAGTGCACTTCGTCGACGGCATCGGGGGTGCGGCCGCCTACTAACGTTTGCGACGAGCATTCGATCAGGATGTCGGGAATCTTGTTGAATTACCCGACTTGATATTGAAAAGTATTTTCGATTTGGAGACTAAAATGCGGGGTTTATAATTGTTAGGCATGTGATGTCTAAGGTATTCATTTGATCAGGCATGCGATGTCTAAAGAGATTGCGGATTCCAACTGTTGTAGTTTTACACTTTCTTTTCTGTGACCGTAAGTGTAATATGTGATGTCGCCGGTTTCGTTGCTATATGTCAACGACAATTGGGATACGCATGTTTACTTACGTTGATGACATGTGATGTTATGTGTTGCTGGATATGTTATATTGGATCGTCGTGTTTGAATAGCCGGGGTTTTTTATGTGAGATGAGTGTTTTTCATTTTCATTCATGTAAAAACTTGTATGTAATATTCTTTTATTGGGGCACTTCCAGGTTGCGGAAGATGTCACCCTTTGTATATTATTTACTTTTCCGCACTAGGATAGACCCAAGGAGGGGAGCACAAGTAACCGGGTTCTGGAGTCCAGTGGGAGACCAACTCGAGGAGTCGAGTTCGGGTCTCCTAACTCTAGAATTGGTAGGGTTGCTTGCCGCTCTCGTAGGGGTCTAGGGGTGTGGGATTGGCTATTCATCACGACCGTGGAATCCGTGTTTTATACTGGCTCGTATTGAAAACACGGACGTCCTAGTATATCCAATATTTCATATGTTTCTTCTGTTGCGATATCTGTGATGTGATCATGTGATGTTCTATGATAGATACAATATATAGTATATATGATATATTATATAGACGTTACTTATGTTTTACACCCGCGCTAGCCCTGCCCCGCTCTGCCGTTAGTTACCTAACCTAACGGTGCACGAGGGGACATCGAGGCGAATGCGGATGGCATAAGTGTACGTCGTATTTATCTGTGATGTTTAGTTATATAAATGATGGGATTTCATTAATGTGATTAATGAAAATAAAAGAAACCTAAGATGTTGTAGAATCGAATTTCAAAATAAAACAGGTAGCTACAGTTCTTGCTTTGCACAGAGGTATATGTGATATATTCTGCACCTTATTCGATGAGGAAAGGACCGAGATCCCTTCACCGGGAGTGACTCCTTTAGCAATAACTGGCAGATGCTACACACTCGGTTTGTCTTTTGATTGCTTTTAAGAGTTTTTGCTTTGCATAGTGATATATATGATATATCCCGCACCTCATTCGACGAGGAAAGGACCGACGATCCCTTCACCGGGAGTGACTCCTTTAGCAAAACTAGAACAAGCCTAAAAAACACTCCATTTTAAAATCATTTGACTCTACAACGATATCAAGTTCATTACGCAATAGGTTTTCAGAAAAACCTGTCGTAGCCCTCCGTCATTTCAGATAAGCAGTAGTTAGTATTCGTGCTGCGTTTGTTGGCCTTTGTCAAGGCGCAGTGTGCGGTAGCTAACTGGTGCTTATCTGCTTATGCATATGATGCAGATTGGGTTAGGGTAGTCGTGCGACCTTGTTGGCCTTTGTCAAGGGTCGTGCGGGTGGGTTTAATTCAATCAGGAAATGACGGGTTGAACTTGACTGGCATCCTATGGTTTGTTGGTCTTTGTCAAGGTCATAGGATGTTAGGGGCAAAATTATTGGGAATTTCAAGTGTTGAAATTTGCAATGAGATTGCATACCTTCTATGAGATAGTTGGATCCCGATACCCGCTGCGAGTAATTGTTACTCCTGGGAGAGTTTTGCACATTACAATTAGCCGATCAAGTAGGTGTCTAGAAAGGTGTCAACGGGGTTATGCCTCTGGGAAAACGAGGTTTACATTAATTAGGTTCGTGCGAAAGCACGGGGGACCTCCCTCAAAGTACCGACACTGGCCTGGCTGAAAGATTGGCGAACCTGTAGTGTGTAATTAATCCTGGCTAGTCTTTCCTTTTAGGGTTTGAAGGAAGATTTGATAAAAAGCAGTGGGAGCCATCCTGATTAGATAAAATAATAACCAATCTATTCTTGCAAGAGCGCACGCTGAGTGTTTTCTTCTCTCTCTCTCCAGGTAGCGACCATATCACGCCTTAATCAAGATAATAAAACGGATGTATTGACCGAACCCGCTTGTTATACTGAGCTGGGGAACGTTGGTCCCGCTCCAACTTATAATTGTTATAAGACAGAGCAGGAAATTGGGGATTACCAGAATTCCCGTGCCGCCCAAACGAAGAGAGTGCATGCTGATGCATCATCTTCGGGTGTGTTCATTACAAAGAACTGTTTCTCAGTATCCTCCGCATCCTAGGTATATGATACCGGATCAGGATCCCAGATATGTAATCTGTTACATAGGGCTACAAAAGGGTAGAAAAACTGAGAACGGGTGATAAGTTTCATGAGACAGAAACCGGGGCAAGTGTTGCAGCCAAGTCTATTGGTCACTGTCACCCTGTATTAACAATATATTGATTCTGAACAAATGCTATTAGATACCGAACCTGATATACAAAATCATATCAGTCTCTTTATTAGTAAAGAAATGATAAAATTTTGTATTGATGGATAATGTTTTGAACATTTCCTATATCAAAAGTTGATCGGTTCAGGCACGTTATCTAAAAGCATTGACGTTCTAAATCAAACTATAGTTTCTTGTATACAGAACACACACAAGAGGAAGAGTTCAGAAATGGACGGATCCTTCTTGAGGCATTGTAGACTAGGTCATATCAATGTGACCCGACTAGCTGAAGTTACACATAGATGCATATTTAAATCTGTTTGAATTTACATCTTGTAAAACCTACCAGTCATGTCACAAAGATATAACGACCTCAGCTCTGTTTATTGGAAGCAGAGAAAGAGTTGGTAGACTCTTGGGATGATACATGTTGATGTATGTAAGGTCCCCTGTCTACATATGCCAGGACCGGTTCTTTTTACTTCGTTACATTCTTTGATGATCTCTCAAGATTCAGACTTATGTTCCTGTTGAAACACAAGTCCGAACCTTTTGAGATATTCACAGAATTTGATTTAGAAGTAGAGAACCAATACGGGTATAAGTATTATGTCCTTTGATGAGATCAAGGAGGAGAATACTTGAGCACGGAATTCTTGGACTTTTCTAAAGGAGAATGAGATTCTCTCTCAGCATTACTCCTCCGTATACACCATAGCACGATGGTATATCGGGGCGGAGCAATCACACCCTATATGATATGGTGTGCTCTATGATGAGTACTACTGAGTTACCTATTTCCTTTTGGGAGTTATGCGCTTGAGAAGCTGCATACCTATTGAATAGGGTTCCAATCAAATCAATTGCCTATCGCTTCATATGTGATATGGAAAGGGAAGAGCCCATATCTTAAGTTAGTTAAGATTTGGAATTGTCCGGCCTATGTCTAAAAGCAAAATCCGGACAAACTCGAGGCAAGGTCAGTTATGTAGAACTGGAAGTGTTTTAGCTATACAAACTACAGCAAATGATTTGATAGAACCAAAGGATTCAGTAGATTCCAACGAACCTCAGCCTCTCCGCCGATCTAGTAGGGTTCCTTACCCACCCGAGAGATACTTTGGTTTCTCTATGACAGTGGGAGCGAGGATTGCATCATGAGATGATGACCCAACTAGTTTCGAGCTGGCCATCAGGAGTGGGACTCTATAAGAATGGCTGGATGCTTAGTGATCTGAGATGGAATCCTTATACACCAACAAAGTATGGACTTTAGTTGCTTTATCTGAAGGGTTAAATCCCCATCAGGAGCAAGTATATCTTGAGAAGATTACTTGGTGTACATGGAAAAGTTGAGACTTTCAAAGCAAGACTTGTTAAAGGCTTTCGTCATCAACCAGGCGTGGATAATGATGAAACCTTTTCCAGTAGCTATGCTTAAGTCCATCCAAATCCTACTTGCCATGGCTACATACCATGACTACGATATCTGGTGGTTGGGTGTCATGACAGCTTTTCTAAATGATGTTTTAGAAGAGGGAGTCTATAAGTACACAGCCAGAGGGCCTCGTAGACAGTGGGAGCAGCGGAAACGTGTGCAAGATGCTTTATAGGATAAAGCAGGCATCGCGGAGTTGGAACGTCTGTTTTGATAGATTAGTCAAACAGTTTGACATCATCAAAATGGTAGATGAACCTTGTATATACAAAAAGGTAGTAGGGAGTATGGTGATGATCCTCGTAAAGTACGTGGATGACATACTCTTGATAGGGAAGGAGTTTCCTATGCTACGCTCGGTCAATCTCCGCTTATCACAATAATTCTCCATATAGGATCAAAGTAATACCTCCTAAATCCTGGATTTTGGATCTATGAGATAGATCTAAATGGATGTTAGGATTCTCACTAGTTGTAGTGAGATGGTATCAATTGATTCTGGAGAGAATCACTGGAAAGGTTCCAGGGTGATAAAGACGACAGAATGTCAGTCATAGGCATTGTCTTTACCCTCAGTAAAGGGACGGTATGTTGGAAGAGTTCCAAGCTAGATACCGTGGCTAACTAGACGATAAAGGCTGGATACATCGCTACTTATGATGCTACCAAAGAGGATGTTTGGGTGTATATTGGTTCATGAGTTGAACTACGTTCCAACCATTGTGAGACAATGGAGTTGTGGCTTATGCCAAGGAACGTCCGTCCCATCAGTGATCCAGACATATTCTAAGGCAGTATCACCTGATCATGGAGATGGTTGATCTCTAGGGTGATCAAGGTTAGGAGAGTAGACTCAGAGGATAACACGGCGGATCCACTCACGAAGGCCTTTTCCCAGAGAAAGACTTTTATGGGATGGTTGTGTTGGAGATAGTGCCCTCAGAGTCAATTATTGGATCACAGGCACGTGATTGCAATGATTGAAGGAGGACCTATCCCGGTAGAACAGTCTTACTCGAGATGATAGTATGCTATCTGGTTTACCTTTATCATCGTGTACTGCTTCAGGTGACCTTACAGGTCGCTATTACACACTGATAGAGCCCCTAGGATTCTTGCTTGACTGCCAACAGTATGAGGGCGATCATATACGTGAGAGCTGGTGGTCTATAAGCACATCCTTAAAAGGTCCCTAGTCGTGGGAGTTTCGAGACAGGGCATCGATTCTCCAGAGTAGACTAGTGTATACAGTCGAGACCCCGACGAGGGGCGGTGGCCGGTCTTACAAGCCACTGGTGTCAGTTGTTAGTTGTATGTATGCCCTAGAGGCCAGTATTGTACAGATTATGTATATTATATTGGATGCTTGGACATATATAGAGATGACTTTCTTGCTCGACATGATAGTATGCTATCTGGCTGCTCTTTATCTTAACATGTACACTAGTCTCTTTATACTGTCTTATAGTTACATGTTGGTAAAGCCCTTAGGATGTGTACTTGACTACCTGGACTATGATGCAGATCATACTAGTGGGGACATGGTAGTCCATAAGTACATCCTTCAAGGTCCCTAGTCGTGGGTGTATCGAGACGGGGCATCGATATACCAGAGTAGACTAGCGTATACGCTTCTCGACCCATGTGATGGGCGATGGATGATCCCATATCCATTGATGTTTGACATCAGAGATGGTATACGGGTGCTCAGTGGAGACTGGGTACACTGGACGGACTCGCCGAGAACTCCCAGATGGTATTATACCTCATGTCAGATGGCAGTTCTCAGGTGACACTTGTACAGGTTAGTCTGTAGACCCGAGATCGTCATAGAGTCTTGTGTGATTCCCACTGTGCTTTGATCTCCACCTTACCACGTCCATGAGGGCGTGCAAAACGGTGGTCTTTGGGTACAGTCCCGAGTCACATGGAGGCAATGAGCGATAGGAGGGGTTTCGTCTCTCCCGGTATTGGGGGTTGATGTTGCGCAGTGCTCGATTGGCCGTAACAGGGAAGTCCCTGGCCAGGGCTGATCAGAGATTTGCTGGTAAGTGTTAGCAGTAGTTTCTCGACCCGTTACGAGCCTCACATCGGCACGACTTATCGGGTTATTGGGGTCTGACGTTTACCACCACTAGACTTGATATGCGACGTATCAGACGAAGAGACCGGACTGTACGGTAAGTGTTACTGGTCGGATTCGCAGGAGTGTGAGCGGGCTAGCTCGTTGATCTTCTGATCGCTCAATACCCGGGTGGCCGTTACGTTTAGCAGACCGCTTGCGGCTTGTGGGTGCATGATATGATCATCATCTGCTACCGGCGTATTGACGAGTCTTTAGAGTCCTACACAGAGGTTTCCTGGTTCAAGCGAAACGAAATAGGAGTGCATATGAGATATGTGCGGGACCGAGAATAATGCGTGTATGTGATACCGTATTTAATTCTTGCGATTAATGTTTCGATTGGTTGTATATGATATAACCTAGTTATCGAATCGAAGATCGATTCGATAAGTCGATACATTGAATACTAGTCGGTTATGTGCGACATGACCGGATCATTGAATCAAGTGTTGATTTAATGATTTATTGTATAATTATATATTTGATATATTACTTTGCATTAACTAGTATTGGTTCACTTTAAACGGATTTTTCTCACTTGATTTACACATTGTATATGTGATATACTTTTGTGCACTTATATGTATCATGTTTGATGATGCATGTAGTTTTGGTTTTGTGTAAAGAATGCAACCATGGTTATGAGAGTGGTTAGGGTTTAAGATTTATTTTCTTATTATTAAATCCATTTATTATTTATTAAATGGATTTATGGAAACAAAAGGGTTTCATTTTATCATGAAGTGTGGTGAAGCTTCATGAAGCTTTTAGTAATGATGCCATTTTGTCTCCTTGCTTAAACCTAACCACTCCTACTAACCATGGTCAATTCTCTACACTTGACCATGGTTAGAAGATGATAAGAATTGCTTTATTATTCATTTTAGAAATAACTTATTATAAGAATTCTATCATCTTCTTCTTCTTCTCAAAGTGAGAAACCTTGATGCCATTAATGGCAACTTGTGATCTAGAGTGAGAAATCCAAATCTAAAGTGAACCCATCTCCTATTTCTTCATCCTCTACCTCTTGCCAAGTGGTTTTGGGTGTTTTCTTCACAAGTTTCACAAGTTTGTGAAGTCGGAGCTTGAACTAGTGCAACCTCGACGTAGATCGTCTTTGACACGAAGCCGACGACCTTGCTCGCCCGATTTTCCGATGAAGCCGACGTATGAGTCAAGGATTCATGATGGACAGCGAGAGCATGACCACGTGGAGCTAAGGAGGTGGAAATCCGGATCTACAAAGGTTGTAGCATCTAACCTATAGTTAAATAGTTAACTAGTTTTCCGTTTCGCCTAAATATCTAGTAAACGATCCGTGTTAGGGTTTCTCGGCTTCCATAATTTTTGAAATTGGCATGGTTGATGCCTTGTGAGACTTCATTAGGATGCCTAGGACCCCTACAGTGGTATCAGAGCCTAGCTAGAGCCTTAGGCGAAGTTTAGACGGAGTTTGAAGTCCGGACGAACCCGAAACCCATATACCCATGAGCTCTCTGGAAATTTTCTGAAATCTGGGAATTTTTGATATTAAAAATGCTTAAAAAATTCACCAAAGAATTCTAAGAATTACTGTGTAAAACGTTTCCCATGAACAGTTCCTTGAGCCGCGGAAACGCGGCAGAAGCATGGCTTCTGCCGCTGTTCCGCGGCCTTATAGTGACGTCAGCCATGTTTCACTGCACAGTAATACCTGATAAATTCTGGTGAGTTTTCTGGGTATTTTTAAATTGATTTAAGGGTTGAGTGCTCTGGGGTTATATTGGGAATCGACGATTCGATCGGAATATCAAACTTTGTCTAAGTGTTTTTCCAGATAACTGTAGAATATGTTAAAAAGTTTGACCGGATATAAATACCCAAGTTTTCCCCTGCCGGAATAATTCCAAGTGTTGGATTTTTCTGTGGTTAAAAGACGTTCTGAGTAGTGCAAGTAACGCGATGGTCCCTCTAGAAGACAACAAACCTTAACTCGATTATGTGACCGTCTTGAACTGCCCTTTGAACCTTCGGGTTTGGGGCAGTACGGCGTGCCACATGTGAGGCGTTGGCTTGACCCTTCTACGGCTGGACCGTTGGTACTGAGGTATGAAGTGAATGTCTTTGAACCTATTTCATGTGTTGATCGGTGTCGGGAAAACTTGGGTGTTCGAATGTTCGATCGGAAAGTTTGATATATTCTATTTATCCGGAATTGGCTACAATAATTGGAATTCACAAACAGTTATGAGATAACTGGATGAATGTTATAAATCTAGCAGTTTAGTCCCATACGATATTGAAAAGAGTTTTCGATAATGAGACTAAAATGCGGGGTTTGTAACTGTTAGGCATGTGATGTCTAAAGAGGTTGCGGATTCCAACTGTTGCAGTTTTACACTTTCTTTTCTGTGACCGTAAGTGTAATATGTGAATCGCCGGTTTCGTTGCTATATGTCAACGACAATTGGGATGCGCATATTTACTTACGTTGATGACATGTGATGTTATGTGTTGCTGGATATGTTATATTGGATCGTCGTATTCGAATAGCCGGGGTTTTTTTATGTGAGATGAGTGTTTTTCATTTTCATTCATGTAAAAACTTGTATGTAATATTCTTTTATTTGGGGCACTTCCAGGTAGCGGAAGATGTCACCTTTTGTATATTATTTACTTTTCCGCATTAGGATAGACCCAAGGAGGGGAGCACAAGTAACCGGGTTCTGGGGTCCAGTGGGAGACCAACTCGAGGAGTCGAGTCCGGGTCTCCTAACCCTAGAATTGGCAGGGTTGCTTGCCGCTCTCGTAGGGGTCTAGGGGTGTGGGATTGGCTATTCATCACGACCGTGGAATCCGTGTTTTATACTGGCTCGTATTGAAAACACGGACGTCCTAGTATATCCAATATTTCATATGTATCTTCTGCTGCGATATCTGTGATGTGATCATGTGATGTTCTGTGATGGATATAGTATATATGATATATTATATAGACGTTACTTATGTTTTACACCCGCGCTAGCCCTGCCCTGCTCTGTCGTTAGTTACCTAACCTAACGGTGCACGAGGGGACATCGAGGTGAATGCGGATGGCATAAGTGTACGTCATATCTATCTGTGATGTTTAGGTACTTAAATGATGGGACTTCATTAATGTGATTAATGAAAGAAAAGAAACCTAAGATGTTGTAGAATCAGATTTTAAACAAAACAGGTAGCTACAGTTCTTACTTTGCATAGCGGTATATATGATATACCCCGCACCTTATTCGATGAGGAAAGGACCGAGATCCCTTCACCGGGAGTGACTCCTTTAGCAATAACTGGCAGATGCTACACACTCGGTTTGCTTTTGACTGCTTTTGCGTTTTTTCTTTGCACAGCGATATATATGATATATCCCGCACCTCATTCGACGAGGAAAGGGCCGACGATCCCTTCACCGGGAGTGACCCCTTTAGCAAAACCAGAAAAGCCTCAAAATCACTCCATTTCAAAACTTCATTTGATTCTACAACGATATCAAGTTCATTACGCAATAGGTTTTCAGAAAAACCTGTCGTAGCCCTCCGTCATTTCAGATGAGTCCTGTTTAGTATTCGTGCTGCGTTTGTTGACCTTGTCAAGGCGCAGTGTGCGGTAGCTAACCAGTATTTATCTGCTTATGCATATGATGCAGATTGAGTTAGGGTAGTCGTACGGCCTTGTTGACCTTGTCAAGGGTCGTGCGGGTGGGTTTAATTCAATCAAGAAATGACGGGTTGAACTTGACATACGGTCTATGGTTTGTTGACCTTGTCAAGGTCATAGATCGTTTGGGGCAAAAGATTATCGGGAATTTCAAGTGTTGAAATTTGCAATGAGATTGCATACCTTCTATGAGATAGTTGGATCCCGATACCCGCTGCGAGTAAGAGTTACTCCTGGGAGAGTTTTACACATTGCAATTAGCCGATCAAGTAGGTGTCTAGAAAGGTGTCAACGGGGTTACGCCTATGGGAAAACGAGGTTTACATTAATTAGGTTCGTGCGAAAGCACGGGGGACCTCCCTCAAAGTACCGACACTGGCCTGGCTGAAAGATTGGCGAACTTGTAGTGTGTAATTAATCCCGGCTAGTCTTTCTTTTTAAGGTTTGAAGGAAGATTTGATAAAAAGCAGTGGGTGCCATCCTGATTAGATAAGATAATAACCAATCTGATCTTGCACGAGCTTACGCTAAAGTGTTTTCTTCTCTCTCTCTCCAGGTAGCGGCCATTTCATGCCTTAATAAAGATAATAATATGGATGTATTGACCGAACCCGCATGTTATACTGTGCTGGGGAACGTTGGTTCCGTTCTTACCTATAAGAGTTATAGGATTAAACAGGATTTAGGGGAATACCAGGATTCCCATGCCACCCGAATGAAGAAAGTACATGTTGATGCATTTTCTTCGGGTGTGTTCGTTACTGAGAACTGTTTCTCCATTTGCTCTACGTCCTGGGTATTGGATACCGGGTCGGGATCCCATATATGTAATCAGTTACATGGGCTAAGGAAAGGTAGAGAACTTGGAGAAGGTGATAAAGACATAAGAGTAGGAAATGGTGCAATTGTTGCAGCCAAGACTGTCGGGGAATATCACCTTGTATTACCAACTGGTAATACATTGGTTCTGAACGAATGCTATTACATGCCGAACCTGATATGCAACATTATATCGGTTTCTTTATTAAGTAAAGAGGGATATAATTTTGTATTACAGGACAATGTTATGAACATTTTCCGTAACCAAAAGTTGGTTGGATCAGGCACGTTATGCAATGGCATTTATGTTCTAAATCAATCAACAGTTCTGAGCATAACAAACGCACACAAGAGGAAGAGTTCTGAACTCAACGAATCCTTCTTGTGGCATTGTAGACTGGGCCACATCAATGCGACATGACTAGCTAAGTTGCATAAAGATGGATATTTAAATCCGTTTGAATTTTCATCTTATGACACTTGCTAGTCATGTCTCAAAGGCAAGATGACCAAAACTCCGTTTACGGGACACGGAGAAAGAGTTACCGAACTCTTGGGACTTATACATAGTGATGTATGCGGTCCCATGTCTACACATGCCAGGGATGGTTCTTCATACTTCATTACATTCACTGACGATCTCTCTAGGTTCGGGTATGTGTTCCTGATGAAACACAAATCAGAAGCTTTTGAGAAATTTAGGGAATATAAACAAGAAGTTGAGAACCAAACCGGAAAAAGTATTAAAATCCTACGATCTGATCGAGGAGGTGAATACTTAAGCAATGAATTCCTGGACTTCCTAAAAGAGAATGGGATTCTCTCTCAGCTGACTCCTCCATATACACCACAGCACAACGGTGTATCAGAACGGAGGAACCGCACCCTATTAGATATGGTGCGCTCTATGATGAGCACAGCTGAGTTACCTATTTCCTTTTGGGGATATGCGCTGGAGACAGCAGCATACCTATTAAATCAAGTCCCATCTAAATCTGTACCTACCACACCATATGAGATATGGAGTGGGAAGAGACCATATTTTAAACGAGTTAAAATATGGGGTTGTCCAGCTTATGTCAAAAGACAAAATCCGGACAAGCTCGAGGCACGGTCAGTTCTTTGCAAGTTTGTGGGATATCCAAAGAACTCATATGGGTATTTTTTCTACCACAGTGAGGAACAAAAAGTGTTTGTTGCTCAACATGCCACCTTTTTAGAAAAGGAATTTCTTGAAAAAGAAATTAGTGGCAAAGAGGTAGAGCTGGAAGAGGTTCCAGATACACAAACTCAAACTGAAGATTTAGTGGAACAAGAGGATTCAGTAGCTCCCAATGAACCCCAGCCACTCCGCCGATCTAGTAGGGTTCCTCGCCAACCTGAGAGATACTACGGTTTTCTCATGGACGGTGGGAGCGAGGATTGCATCATGGAAAATGATGACCCAACTAGCTTCGAGCAGGCCATCACGAGTAGGGACTCAGTGAAATGGCTGGATGCTATGCGGTCCGAGATGGAATCCATGTACACCAACAAAGTATGGACTTTGGAAGTTGCTCCTGAAGGGGTAAAACCCATTGGGAGCAAGTGGATCTTCAAGAAGAAACTTGGTGTAGATGGGAAAGTGGAGACTTTCAAAGCTAGACTTGTAGCAAAAGGTTTTCGTCAAAGACCAGGTGTGGACTATGACGAAACCTTTTCTCCAGTGGCTATGCTTAAATCCATCCGGATCATGCTTGCCATCGCTGCATATCATGACTACGAAATCTGGCAAATGAATGTTAAGACCGCCTTTCTAAACGGTGATTTAGAAGAGTGTGTGTACATGACTCAGCCAGAGGGCTTCGTAGACAGTGGGAGCAGCGGGAAGGTGTGCAAGCTGCTTAAATCCATTTATGGATTAAAGCAAGCATCGCGGAGTTGGAACATCTGCTTTGACGTCGTTATCAAAGAGTTTGATTTCGTCAAAAATCCAGATGAACCTTGTGTCTACAAGAATGTGGCAGAGAGTAAGGTTGTCTTCCTCGTATTGTACGTGGACGACATACTCTTGATAGGAAATGATATTCCTATGCTGCAATCGGTCAAGCTCTTCTTATCACAAAGATTCTCAATGAAAGATCTTGGTGATGCCTCCTGCATATTGGGAATTAGGATCTATAGAGATAGATCCAAAAGGATTTTGGGATTGTCCCAATCCAGGTACATTGACACCATACTAAAGAGGTTTAGTATGGAAGAGTCCAAGCGTGGGAACTTACCCACGATCTCTGGAGTCACTCTCTCCAAAGAGATGTCTCCCAAGACTGATTTGGAGAGAGCTCGCATGCAAGGGATACCCTATGCTTCGGCAGTAGGCTCTATCATGTATGCGATGCTATGTACCAGACCCGATGTAGCATACTCACTAAGTATAGTGAGCAGGTATCAAGCTGATCCTGGAGAGAGTCACTGGACAGCTGTGAAGAGCATTCTCAAGTACTTACGAAGGACTAGAGATATGTTCTTGGTGTATGGTAACGGAGAGCTCCAAGTGGAGTCCTTTACCGATTCGACCTTCCAGAGTGATAAGGACGACTCTAAGTCGCAGTCGGGCTTTGTCTTTACCCTTTACGGAGGGGCGGTTAGCTGGAAGAGTTCCAAGCAGGAAACCGTGGCAGACTCGATGATGGAGGCTGAATACATCGCTGCCAACGATGCTGCTAAAGAAGCTGTCTGGATCAAGAAGTTCATTACTGAACTTGGAGTGGTTCCATCCATTGAGCGTCCAATACCTTTGTATTGCGATAACAATGGAGCGGTGGCTTTGGCCAAGGAACCCAGGTCCCATCAGCGGTCCAGGCATATTCTGAGGCGGTATCACCTGATCCGGGAGATAGTTGATCGCCGAGAGATCGAGGTCAGGAGGGTTGACACGAAGAACAACACGGCGGATCCACTCACGAAGGCCATTCCCCAGATACAGTTTGAAAGACTCTTCGGGATGCTCGGTATGAGATACTACAGCAGCTGGCCCTAGTGCAAGTGGGAGATTGTTAGTTGTATGTATGTCCTAGAGGCCAGTATTGTACAGATTATGTATATTATATTGGATGCTTGGACATATATAGAGATGACTTTCTTGCTCGACATGATAGTATGCTATCTGGTTGCTCTTTATCTTAACATGTACACTAGTCTCTTTATACTGTCTTATAGTTACATGTTGGTAAAGCCTTTAGGATGTGTACTTGACTACCTGGACTATGATGCAGATCATACTAGTGGGGACATGGTAGTCCATAAGTACATCCTTCAAGGTCCCTAGTCGTGGGTGTATCGAGACGGGGCATCAATATACCAGAGTAGACTAGCGTATACGCTTCTCGACCCATGTGATGGGCGATGGATGATCCCATATCCATTGATGTTTGATATCAGAGATGGTATACAGGTGCTCAGTGGAGACTGGGTACACAGGACGGACTCGCCAAGAACTCCCAGATGGTATTATACCTCACGTCAGATGGCAGTTCTCAGGTGACACTTGTACAGGTTAGTCTGTAGACCCGAGATCGTCATAGAGTCTTGTGTGATTCCCACTGTGCTTTGATCTCCACCTTACCACGTCCATGAGGGCGTGCAAAACGGTGGTCTTTGGGTACAGTCCCGAGTCACATGGAGGCAATGAGCGATAGGAGGGGTTTCGTCTCTCCCGGTATTGGGGGTTGATGTTGCGCAGTGCTCGATTGGCCGTAACAGGGAAGTCCCTGGCCAGGGCTGATCAGAGATTTGCTGGTAAGTGTTACCAGTAGTTTCTCGACCCGTTACGAGCCTCACATCGGCATGACTTATCGGGTTATTGGGGTCTGACGTTTACCACCCCTAGACTTGATATGCGACGTATCAGACGAAGAGACCGGACTGTACGGTAAGTGTTACTGGTCGGATTCGCAGGAGTGTGAGCGGGCTAGCTCGTCGATCTTCTGATCGCTCAATACCCGGGTGGCCGTTACGTTTAGCAGACCGCTTGCGGCTTGTGGGTTCATGATATGATCATCATCTGCTACCGGCGTATTGACGAGTCTTTAGAGTCCTACACAGAGATTTCCTGGTTCAAGCGAAACGAAATAGGAGTGCATATGAGATATGTGCGGGACCGAGAATAATGCGTGTATGTGATACCGTATTTAATTCTCGCGATTAATGTTTCGATTGGTTGTATATGATATAACCTAGTTATCGAATCGAAGATCGATTCGATAAGTCGATACATTGAATACTAGTCGGTTATGTGCGACATGACCGGATCATTGAATCAAGTGTTGATTTAATGATTTAATGTATAATTATATATTTGATATATTACTTTGCATTAACTAGTATTGGTTCACTTTAAACGGATTTTTCTCACTTGATTTACACATTGTATATGTGATATACTTTTGTGCACTTATATGTATCATGTTTGATGATGCATGTAGTTTTGGTTTTGTGTAAAGAATGCAACCATGGTTATGAGAGTGGTTAGGGTTTAAGATTTATTCTCTTATTATTAAATCCATTTATTATTTATTAAATGGATTTACGGAAACAAAAGGGTTTCATTTTATCATGAAGTGTGGTGAAGCTTCATGAAGCTTTTAGTAATGATGCCATTTTGTCTCCTTGCTTAAACCTAACCACTCCTACTAACCATGGTCAATTCTCTACACTTGACCATGGTTAGAAGATGATAAGAATTGCTTTATTATTCATTTTAGAAATAACTTATTATAAGAATTCTATCATCTTCTTCTTCTTCTCAAAGTGAGAAACCTTGATGCCATTAATGGCAACTTGTGATCTAGAGTGAGAAATCCAAATCTAAAGTGAACCCATCTCCTATTTCTTCATCCTCTACCTCTTGCCAAGTGGTTTTGGGTGTTTTCTTCACAAGTTTCACAAGTTTGTGAAGTCGGAGCTTGAACTAGTGCAACCTCGACGTAGATCGTCTTTGACACGAAGCCGACGACCTTGCTCGCCCGATTTTCCGATGAAGCCGACGTATGAGTCGAGGATTCATGATGGACAGCGAGAGCATGACCACGTGGAGCTAAGGAGGTGGAAATCCGGATCTACAAAGGTTGTAGCATTTAACCTATAGTTAAATAGTTAACTAGTTTTCCGTTTCGCCTAAATATCTAGTAAACGATCCGTGTTAGGGTTTCTCGGCTTCCATAATTTTTGAAATTGGCATGGTTGATGCCTTGTGAGACTTTATTAGGATGCCTATGACCCCTACATCAGTTGGTTCACCTAAGATGTATACAGGTGCTCATTGGGTTATGAGTACACCGGACAGGACTTGCCGGGAACCTGCTAGTTGGGATTATACCATACGTCAGATAGCAGTTCCCAGGTGACATGTGTACAGGTTAGTTCATCGACCTGAGATCGTCATTTATCTCGTGTGAGTTCCCACCGTGCTTTGATTACTACCCTACCACGGCTCAAAGGAGTCGTGCAAACAGGTTTTAGTTGGGTACAGTCCCGAGCCACATGGAGGCAGTGAGCGGATCTGCAGGGGTTCGTCTCTCCCGGTATTGGGGGTGAGGTCGCTCTGTGTCTAGGAGAGCCATTACGCAAAGCCCTCGGCCGAGGCAGGAGATTTACTGGTAGGTATTCCAGTAGTATCTCAGGGCGTTCTAGGCTACCCTCCGACACGACTTGTACCGCCTTTGGGGGTCTGACTTTTACCAACCCCCTAGGCCCGCCATGCGATGCTCATAGACGAACGGACCGGACTGTACGGATATTGTCACTGACAGGCTCAGTAGGGTGTCAGGATGAGTTCGCTCATCGACGTCCCTTTTGGTCAATAGCTGGTGGCCCGTCACGTATTGGCTAATACCTCTGACGTGCTAGTGGTTAAATCCACAGCCATAGTATTGACGAGTCTTTAGAGTCCACCACACTTTCAGTTACTCAAGCTTTCGGGCGAAACGCTGTAGAGGCCGTATGGAGATATGGCAGGGTCCGATCAGATACGTGCGGTATTGCACAGATCAGGATCGGGCGGTTTGTACTAGCGGCCGTATGGATATATGGCAGGGTTCGATCAGATACGTGCGGTATTGCACGGATCAGGATCGAACGTATATTACTAGCCGGCTTTGGTTTAAGCCGGATCCTAGTTTAGTACAGTGTAGATTTTGTCTCATTGCATTTGTATCCGGTAGGAATACAGATGCGAGTGTGTATGCACAGTATCGGGGTTTTCCTGTAATTTATTACGGGACCAGTTTTCTGGAGTTGCCAGTTTGCATTCCGTTCCGGCCGGTTTTCCTTTGTTCTTTCCCGGCCGGACTTTTCCGATGGAGGGTGTTATTTGCAAGTTTGCAAATAACACATTGTGGAGGGGGTTTCTTGCAAATGTATTAATTATGAAAGCATCTTTTGATACCATTCTTTTCTATCATCATCACTTGCTTTTTGGTGATTTGAGGTGATTAGAGTTTGATGTGGATTTGTTATGATGATGTTTAGGTTGTGGTCACCCTCCACCTTTTCCTACACTCACCTTCCTTCTATGGTTGTGTTTTTGATATTCATTCCTCCACCATTCTCACTTGATGAGAGATGCTTCACTTGAGAGAAAAAGAATGAGAGAGGTCATTTCATCTTCTTCTTGCTAGAAAATTGAAAGCACCAATTTTCTTTATCTCTTCCTCCATCCATCAATGGCAACTACATAAACTCCAAGAGAAAAAGTTTCTACACTACATTCTACAGCATTTCTTGGGCATGTCGAGTTGCCGGCTTCATGCCCGAGTTGCCTCGGTATTGAGGCGGGAGCCCGTAAAAGACGCAGGCGATGTGGTGCCCTTCCGGCGAGGAGGCGACGATATGGAGACAAGACTTTCCACGGGAGATCGGAGTGGAGACGAAGACCGAAGGACACGGATCGTTTGGTATAGCTCTCTTCCCTTCTCTTGTTGCTAGCATTAGGTTAATGGTTAACGATCCGGGTTTTCATTGTCCGCGGTAGCGCCAGTTTCCAAGTAAGGAAAATTTTTGATTCCGCATTTTGGCCTCGGTAAGACGGCCGGGGCGCTGCCGTGGCGCAACATGGTATCAGAGCCACGCCATTAACCTAGCCTAGCTTTTTCTAATGCGTTTTACTTATCCGATCGACCAAAATTCCAAAAACCGCGTTTTTGCATGCATCAGTTTTCTGTCGATTTTTTCCGGGCTCTAAAATTTTTTCAGGTTATAGAAAATTGATGTACATAAAATTCTAAGACTTCTGTAAAAATTCGACACAGTCAGTCGATTAGTGAAGCGCGGAACCGCGGCCAAAACCCCCATTGGGCCGCAGTTCCGCCGCACTTTAGTGACCTCACTTTGTCCAATTTTTCCAGTGGGCTTGTGGACTGATTTTGGGGGTTTTGGAATATTAAATTTGGGCCCAGAATCTCTGTGAGTGCTACAGTATTGCTTGGGGGCCCACTTGTTAATTTTTGATCGATTGGATATTTTAAACACATTATTTCACAGTATTTACATTATATCTGCGACCGTGAATATCACTTGATCGGTAAATCCTGTCTAACTGCTATAGCCCGGTTAGACGGATTTGCGAACGTGATTTTCACGTTGATGTTCTATGTTTATGCTGTGTTGTTGCGGATCGGTCGTGGGGGATAGTCTGGATGCAATGTTAGTACAGTTTTGTTTTATATGTACATTTGATATTGCGGGGCGAGCGTCCGACATGTGGACTGCCGTCACTGCCTGTTTGTATTATTCTTTTGGGGCACGACCTGGTTGCGGTCGATGTACCCGGTGTATGTATATTTTACTTTCTGTACTAGGGTTACCCCGCGGAGGGGTGCACGGATAGCCGGGTTCTAGAGGGCAACGGGCCCGCATCTCAGGGCATTGAGACGGAGGGGGCTTCACTCCAGGATTGGCGGGCTATTCGCCGCACTCGTAGGGGGTACAGGTTGACCCAGGAGGGGTGCCCGAGTTACCGGATTCCGTGAAGTGCTGGGTGGTCCATTCACGTTGCTGAAGAGGGCTGCCTCGCTTCAGGTTTTGGCGGGTGACTTGCCGCGCCCGTAGGGGTCTAGGTTTTCATTGCACAGGCTATCCACACGACCAGGGGAACGTCGGGTTTCAGCAGCGGCTCTGTGAAAGCCGGGGATCCCAGATATCTGTATTGTTCTGTGATGCTGTATATCTCTGTGATGTTGCATTTTATCACGCCTTGAGCGAATATAATATATTGGTATATATATTAGTAGATGTTGTATATGTTTTTCATCCGCGGTAGTCCAGTCCCCGCTCTGCCGTTAGTTAGCTAACCTAACGGGTGATGACGGGACCCAGTGGCGAATGCGGATGGCATATACGTACGTCAGTATATTTTCGTTCTTTGTGGTGTGATCAATTGATGGGACTGCGTTGATTCGGATCAATGCAAGATAAACAAACCTATTCTGATGTTGTTGGAACACTTTTCAAAAAAGCTGTTATTGCAAGGACGTTCACTTTTGTTTTGCATCGTGGTATTCATTTGGAATATCCTGCTCCTCAGTCGACGAGGCAAGGGCCGAGATCCCTTCACCGAGAGTGACCCCTTGGACAGAAGTTTGCGTCAGGGCATTAACTTCACTATAGCCGATTACTTTTGCTTTGCATCGTGGTATTCAGTTGGAATATCCTGCACCTCATTCTACGGGGAAAGAGCCGAGATCCCTTCACCGGGAGTGACCTCTTTAGTAAAGGTTTTCGTCACTATATTTTCTTAAAAAAAGTTATGCAGTCCATTCAACGATATCAAGTTCATTACGTTAAAGGTTTTTCGCCAAAAACCAGTCATAGCCCTCCGTCATTTCTTACAAGTATTACTTAGTATTCGTGCTGCGTTTGTTGACTGTGTCAAGGCGTAGTGTGCGGTAGCTAAGTAGTGTTTGTTTGCAGCATATTAATGGGATTGGTTAGGACAGTCGTGCGGCCTTGTTGACTGTGTCAAGGGCTCGTACGGGTGGGTTTAATGCAATCCAGGATAATGACGGGCTGAACTTGACTAGGACTCTTTGATTTGTTGACTGTGTCAAGGTCACTTGGGTCCTAGGGGTAAAAATCACATCGGGAGTTTCAAAAGAACTGAAACTTGCCAGACATGCGCATACCTTCTGGAGTGTGATAATGTGAGTGGATTCCGTCACGTTGTCATGCGATGATAGTTGGATCCCGATTCCCACTGATGAGTTAGTTTACTCCTCGGGTGACCCCGACTAATTCTTCTTTCAGGTTTGGAGGAGAATTTGAGGTACAGTGGGAGGTTTCCAGATTAGATAAAGTGATAACCATTCTGATCTAGGTTAGAGTGCACGCTGAGTGTTTCTTTTCTCTCTCTCTTTGGCAGCGACCATTGACCCGACCCTGGACTATGACTCAGTGACCAAGTTGACCGAACCTTCTTAACACTGGCTTTTGGATTGTCAGAGTCGCTAACCTCATTGCCACTCCTACTTTTACCCTTTTCTCCAGGACACCCCGTATTACTACGAACGTCCACTTCCATTGGACAAAACCATCGTATGGTTATATACGAACTCGAAGGAATTCGAGGATGGTTTCTGGTTCTGGAGAAAACGGATAGGACTATTCAGTTGTCTTTTCTTTTCACCTTCTCTCAGGTTGCGAGTACTCCTTGGCTTAGGAGTAGTACACCTATTACGCAGATTGGACAGTCTTCTTCCAAACCTTAGGCTGGTGCCGAACGGTGGGGAATGAAGAAAACCAATTAGCATAACGATGGTGTGCAGAAGGTATTAAGTTAAGACAAAGCAAGGGATTAGTAGGAGGGCAAAGTAAATTGCGACTGATATTCACGACCAAACCAAGTATTTCTTCGCCAATCCTAAATCACCTTTGTATTTTTCCATGACACTCCGTATTACTACGAAGATCCCAGTTTATTGGATAATCCATCGTATGGTTATATACGAACTCGAAAGGAACTTGTTCCAGTTCGGGGATGGATCCTAGTTCAGGAGAAATAGGAATAAAGTACATTCAGGTGTCTTTTCTCTTCACCCTCTCCCGCATTGCGAGTGCTCCTAGGATTAGGACAGTACACCCATTATGCTTATTGGATAGTCTTCTTCCAAACCATAGGCTGGTGCCGAACGGTAGGGAGGGAAGAAAACCAATTGGCCTAAAGGGGTGTACAGAAGGTAATGACTAAAGACATATAAAGGGATTTGGAGAGGTGGCAAAGAATTATACGGTTATAGTGGTGAATCTGGATAATGGAAGAGGCATTACTAAGAATACCGGAATACCCCACCAAAACATTTCAATGTTTCAGTTTCACTGTGTAATGTTAAAAGAAAACTGATTTCCCGATTAGATACTTACTCCAGGGTATGTATTTACCAGGTTTGATTCTCACATCTGTATGGTTTTACAGATGATGAGTGGGAGTAAGTTATTGGGAATTGGGTGATCAACCTCATTATATCGGGATTCGTTGTAATCGGTGATATTTGAGGAGATCACCTGGGCTGTTTGCCGGTCGGTAAATATTTGGTTTTGAATATCCGCTGTTGTGCACCAATTTCAAATTGATATATCTGTACGTCTATTTTCATAGAGTGAGATATACCTTTTGATATTATGTCGATGACATTTACCTATATCAGTGGATGGTTAGGTAAGGAGCATTAAACAGCGGTGTAATTCTTCTTAACCATAAGTACAGTTTTCAACCTACGACGCACAGTGAGAGAGTTGTTAGACTCAGCGGACTTATACAGAGTATTGTATGTTGTCCAGTGTCCATTGGGACAGAGGGGTTGGTCCTCATACTATATTCTGTTTACTTTTAACTTCTCTAGTTCTTAGACATGTGTTTCGTGGAAACACAGGGTCTAAGTTTTGAGGAGTTATAGGTATTTGAATAGAGTAGAGAACCAGGTATAGCAAGTATCGGGATTCTTCAAAGTGATCGAAGATGTAGATACTTGTGTATGGTATTCAGTTGATAGTAATGATAAAGAGAAATTGCTTCTCTTTCAGGTTACTCATAATTGGAAGCATTCCTAAGTTGAGTAACGCTGATCGGCCTCCTTCCATTTAGTTTACATGCACTTGAGATACCTGCATGATTTGAATCTGGTTCAATTGAATCAGTGTCTCTGGTTCTATATTGGATATAGAACAGTTCATATCTTAACGATGTTAAGGTACGGGGAGTTGTCCGGCTTATGCTTAAAACCAGATACTGGACAACTCAAGGCACGTTTCTGTAATGGCTGTTTGCGGGTTGACCCAGGCTATGACGAGGGTTGACTTTCTACCATCTGGAAGATCAATAGAGATATTGTTCTTGACTCGCCACATTTTAAATGAAATGGTTATTTTTCAGAAAACAGTAGTGGGAGTATGGTAGAACTGGAAGCGATTCCAGAACTGCAAACGATTACTGAAGATTTGATAAGGAACCTAAAGATTCAATCTGATTTGACATTCCATTGGCCACTCCGCAGATAAGGTGGGTAACTTCAGGCACCCGAGAGGTACCCCGGTAGCCTCAAGGACGGTGACAGGGAAGTTCTTGTTTACCCACACTTGCCATTGTCGTTGTTCCAGGCTGCGAGACCCGGCAGGAGGATGAGTATAGCGTCGTTCTAAACTAGCTTTAGAAGTGCACGTCTATATGACTCTGGCAGAGGGTTGTCGTAGTCAGTGGGAGCAGCGGAAGCATTGGTGGATTTCAGGCTTATGTCTATTTATAGACTAAAGCAGATATAGCGGAGTTAGATCATCTGTTTCTGATGTGACAGTCATGGGTTTGACGTCATCAGAATAAGGGATGGATCTGTTGAGAAGCTAGTAGGAAGTGATATTCCTATACTACGATCGGTTATACTCTGGTCGTCACACGGTGTTTTCTCCACATGGGACTTGGACATTATATCAGACATACTGGTTACTAGACCTATGGTTTTAGATCTAGATTTGGGTGGTTTCCCAATCAGGGTACTTTGACAGCATTCTAAGAGTATTTAGAATGGACGACTCCTGGCATGGTAGTGTACCCGCAGGTAATGGAGTCACCCTCTCTAAAGGTGTCTTATAGACTAAAGTAGAGAGGGATGTGCATGATTGGCAAATCACTTGCTTAGGCAATTGAGTCAATCATGAGATGTCAAGTACCACACCAGATGTTGTTCTTGCACTACATGCAATAAGTTGATATTGATCCAATCCTGGAGGTACAGTCGGAAGCAGTTTTAGAACATAAGTGAATGTTCTAGGGATATGATAACGGCTGCCTCCTTTAGGAGACGGTTATCACTCCAGGATTCCAAGGTGACATGGACGACAAGGAGGTTGTCAGAGTTATAGTTCTCCCTCTGACGAGGGACACTATTCTGGACAGGTGATCCAGGCAGATGCTGAGGGAGGCATGGCGCAGGATACTGATTAAGTTCAGTCGACGATACAGTCTAAGAAGTTTGGATTTGGAGTTCATTTATGAACTAGGTCCCATCAGACATCCAGACATTCCAAGACAGGTATTGCTCATTTCGGGAGATGGCTTTCTCCGCGAACTTGAGATATAGAGAGACATAGAAAGAAACATCACAGCGGATCCACTCACTGAGGCTATTTCTCGAACGCAATAGTTTCGCAAACAGGCTTTGTGAGACTGACTAGTAGAGGAGTTGGGTGTTCGGTATCACACGGGCTGTGAGTATGCGACATCGCAATATTTAGCCTTGAGTTCAAGTGGGAGATTGTTGGAGATAGTGCCCTCAGAGTCAATTATTGGATCACAGGAACGTGATTGCAATGATTGAGGGAGGACCTATCCCGGTAGAACAGTCTTACTCGAGATGATAGTATGCTATCTGGTTTACCTTTATCATCGTGTACTGCTTCAGGTGACCTTACATGTCGCTATTACACGCTGATAGAGCCCCTAGGATTCTTGCTTGACTGCCAGCAGTATGAGGGCGATCATATACGTGAGAGCTGGTGGTCTATAAGCACATCCTTAAAAGGTCCCTAGTCGTGGGAGTTTCGAGACAGGGCATCGATTCTCCAGAGTAGACTAGTGTATACAGTCGAGACCCCGACGAGGGGCGGTGGCCGGTCTCACAAGCCACTGGTGTCAGTTGGTTCACCTAAGATGTATACAGGTGCTCATTGGGTTATGAGTACACCGGACAGGACTCGCCGGGAACCTGCTAGTTAGGATTATACCATACGTCAGATAGCAGTTCCCAGGTGACATGTATACGGGTTAGTTCATCGACCTGAGACCGTCATTTGTCTCGTGTGGGTTCCCACTGTGCTTTGATTACTACCCTACCACGGCTCAAAGGAGTCGTGCAAACAGGTTTTAGTTGGGTACAGTCCCGAGCCACATGGAGGCAGTGAGCGGATCTGCAGGGGTTCGTCTCTCCCGGTATTGGGGGTGAGGTCACGCTGTGTCTAGGAGAGCCATTACGCAAAGCCCTCGGCCGAGGCAGGAGATTTACTGGTAGGTATTCTAGTAGTATCTCAGGGCGTTCTGGGCTACACTCCGACAAGACTTGTACCGCCTTTGGGGGTCTGACTTTTACCAACCCCCTAGGCTCGCCATGCGATGCTCATAGACGAACGGACCGGACTGTATGGATATTGTCACTGACAGGCTCAGTAGGGTGTCAGGATGAGTTCGCTCATCGACGTCCCTTTTGGTCAATAGCTGGTGGCCCGTCACGTATTGGCTAATACCTCTGACGTGCTAGTGGTTAAATCCACAGCCATAGTATTGACGAGTCTTTAGAGTCCACCACACTTTCAGTTACTCAAGCTTTCGGGCGAAACGGTGTAGAGGCCGTATGGAGATATGGCAGGGTCCGATCAGATACGTGCGGTATTGCACAGATCAGGATCGGGAGGTTTGTACTAGCGGCCGTATGGATATATGGCAGGGTTCGATCAGATACGTGCGGTATTGCACGGATCAGGATCGAACGGATATTACTATCCGGCTTTGGTTTAAGCCGGATCCTAGTTTAGTACAGTGTAGATTTTGTCTCATTGCATTTGTATCCGGTAGGAATACAGATGCGGGTGTGTATGCACAGTATCGGGGTTTTCCTGTAATTTATTACGGGACCAGTTTTCTGGAGTTGCCAGTTTGCATTCCGTTCCGGCCGGTTTTCCTTTGTTCTTTCCCGGCCGGACTTTTCCGATGGAGGGTGTTATTTGCAAGTTTGCAAATAACACATTGTGGAGGGGGTTTCTTGCAAATGTATTAATTATGAAAGCATCTTTTGATATCATTCTTTTCTATCATCATCACTTGCTTTTTGGTGATTTGAGGTGATTAGAGTTTGATGTGGATTTGTTATGATGATGTTTAGGTTGTGGTCACCCTCCACCTTTTCCTACACTCACCTTCCTTCTATGGTTGTGTTTTTGATATTCATTCCTCCACCATTCTCACTTGATGAGAGATGCTTCACTTGAGAGAAAAAGAATGAGAGAGGTCATTTCATCTTCTTCTTGCTAGAAAATTGAAAGCACCAATTTTCTTTACCTCTTCCTCCATCCATCAATGGCAACTACATAAACTCCAAGAGACAAAGTTTCTACACTACATTCTACAGCATTTCTTGGGCATGTCGAGTTGCCGGCTTCATGCCCGAGTTGCCTCGGTATTGAGGCGGGAGCCCGTAAAAGACACAGGCGATGTGGTGCCCTTCCGGCGAGGAGGCGACGATATGGAGACAAGACTTTCCGCGGGAGATCGGAGTGGAGACGAAGACCGAAGGACACGGATCGTTTGGTATAGCTCTCTTCCCTTCTCTTGTTGCTAGCATTAGGTTAATGGTTAACGATCCGGGTTTTCATTGTCCGCGGTAGCGCCAGTTTCCAAGTAAGGAAAATTTTTGATTCCGCATTTTGGCCTCGGTAAGACGGCCGGGGCGCTGCCGTGGCGCAACAGGTTGAGTATGAGATACTACAACCACTGCTATCAGATGGCCCTAGTGCAAGTGGGAGATTGTTAGTTATATGTATGCCCTAGAGGCCATTACTGTACATAGGATGTATATTGTAGTGGATGCTGGGACATATATAGGGAAGACTTTCTTGCTCGACATGATAGTATGCTATCTGGTTGCTCTTTACCTTAACGTGTATACTGATTGTCTTTCTGATACATGTTGGTAAAGCCCTTAGGATGTGTACTTGACTACCTGGACTATGATGCAGATCATACTAGTGGGGACATAGTAGTCCATAAGTACATCCTTCAAGGTCCCTAGTCGTGGGTGTATCGAGACACGGCATCGATATACCAGAGTAGACTAGCGTATACCTTCTCGACTCATACAGATGGGCGATGGATGATCCCATATCCATTGGTGTTTGACATCAGAGATGATATACGGGTGCTCAGTGGAGACTGGGTACACTGGACGGACTCGCCGAGAACTCCCAGATAGTATTATACCTTACGTCAGATGGCAGTTCTCTGGTGACACTGGTATAGAGTAGTCTGTTGACCCGAGATCGTCATAGAGTCTTGTGTGGTTCCCACTGTGCTTTGATTTCCACCTTACCACGTCCAAGAGGGCGTGCAAAATGGTGGTTTTTGGGTACAGTCCCGAATCACATGGAGGCAATGAGCGATAGGAGGGGATTCGTCTCTCCCGGTATAGGGAGTTGATGTTGCGCTGTGTTCGATTGGCTATAACCGGAAATCCCTGGCCAGGGTTGCTTAGATTTACTGGTAAGTGTTACCAGTAGTTTCTCGAACTGTTATAGACCTCATATCGACACGACTTATCGAGCTATTGGGGTCTGACGTTTACCACCCCTAGGCGAGATATGCGACATATCAGACGACGAGACCGGACTGTACGGTAAGTGTTACTGGTTGGATTCACAGGAGTGTGAGCGGGCTTGCTCATCGATCTTCTGATCGCTCAATACCCGGGTGGCCGTTACGTTTTGCAGACCGCTTGCGGCTTGTGGGTGCTGTTCCCCTCCGAACGGCGGCCGAGACGTTAGGACGTCACGTGCCTGAGGTTCGGGGCAGATGCTATTTGGTTTTTATCCGTCCACCTCTTCGAAGATGCCAAGTTGATTTATGGCACCGTGTATCGAAGGTTTAGACGGATGCGGCCGATGTAGCAGACTTTGTCAGATTCCCCCTCGCTTGAGGGGTTTTTGATTGTGGGGACGCTCTTCCCTGCAGGCGCAAGCCCCTGCAGTTAATTACGCTACCGCTTTGCGGTAACAACTTTCTCCTTCTCCAGAATTTCACTTCGTGTCGTGTGTGTTTGTTTTGTTTGTGGCTGCCCGTGGATTGTATACGGAGACTGAGTAATGCCGTCGCCCGTAGGGCGTGGATTAGTCCAAATCCGTATTTACTTAGATTTGGGTTTGGTGTTTTTAGTTTAAGGATGCATTAGTCGCGTTGCGACTAAGATCAACTTAAACATTCGTCAAGGATACGTTAGTCTTGCTTTGGACTAAGATCAACCTGACGTGGTGATTCATTTAATTTATGGCCATCGGGACTCATCACCTCTCTAACATCGTTGAAGGATTACAACGATAGGTGTCAGAGGAGCTCAGAGATGTACCCTTGAACCAAAGCTGATTGAGGGTTTTATAGTCCATTTAAGTGCTTAAGGATACGTTAACCGTATTTGGGGCTAAGATCAACTTAAACGGGATCGTTTAGATCCGGCAAAAGAGCAATTGGCTCTATTGTTCCAGTTTAGGGACGTAGTGGTCCCTTATTAGTTTAGGGACGTCTCGGTCCGATACCAGTTTAAGGACGTAGTGGTCCATTATTAGTTTAGGGACGTTTCGGTCCGATGCCAGTTTAGGGACGTAGTGGTCTATTATTAGTTTAAGGACATTTCGGTCCATCGCCAGTTTAGGGACGTGGTGGTCCGTCATTAGTTTAGGGACATTTCGGTCCGATGCCAGTTTAGGGACGTAGTGGTCCATCATTAGTTTAAGGACGTCTCGGTCCAATATTAGTTTAAGGACATCTCGGTCCGATATTAGTTTAAGGACGTCTCGGTCCAACATTAGTTTAAGGACGTTTCGGTCCGACATTAGTTTAAGGACGTTTCGGTCCGATATTAGTTTAAGGACGTCTCGGTCCAATATTAGTTTAGGGACATCTCGGTCCACGAGTTTAAGGACCCCGCAGTCCATATCGATGTGTGGTCGTTGGGACCCGTCACCTCTTTGACGTCGTTGAGGAATTACAACGACGGATGTCAAAGGAGTTTGGAGATGTACCCTCGAACCGGATGTAGATTGATTTAGGAGAGCCATTTTGCTCAGTCAATTTAATTTAAGGACTTATGGCCAAAATTGGGCTAAGTCCAGTTGAAATGTTCAACATTTTATTTGCTTTTGCATTGCATTTCTTTTTTTTTATTTTTATTTGGGCCTTGCCCAGAAAGGATGCAGAGCATCAATTTGTTTTGGGCTCTGCCCTTTTAGGAATGATGCAGGGCATCAATTTTATTTGGGCTCTGCCCTTGTATAAAGGATGCAAAGCATCAATTTATTTGGGCTCTGCCCATTTATTGCCTTGCAATTTAATTAGGCCTACTAGGTCTTTTTGATTTGGGCCTGGCCCTTCAAATAGTGCAAAGCACCAAGAATATTTTGGATTCAAGAAAATGAGTGCAGAGCACTTTTTAATGATCTAAATTTAGATCAAAGAAGAGAAAAGAAAATCTTTTCTTTCTTTCTGTCTCAGAGAACCAGAGGTTCATAGCAAGTGCAAGGCACTATTTTTATTTATTTATTTATCTGAGAACCAGAGGTTCATAGCAAGTGCAAGGCACTATTTTTATTTATTTATTTATCTGAGAACCAGAGGTTCATAGCAAGTGCAAGGCACTATCTGTTGTGCGCACGTGCGTTGCACGTGGTGCCGCATGGCGGGCATACGTGCGTTGCACGTGGCGCACATGCGCATTATGAGGAGAAGCAAAGCTTCTATATATGGAGAACAAGCTCCTTTTAATATTATTAAATATTCTCATGTGGTGCGCACGTGCGTTGCACGTAGTGCCGCATGGCAGACACACGTGCGTTGCACGTAGCGCACATGGCGCTTGCGCATATGCGCATTATGGAGGAGCATGCTCCTATCTTGGAGAACTAAGCTCCTTTGAGTATTGAATCCTTTGAGGATTTTTACTCTCCCCTTTCTAAGAGGTATCCCCTCTTATTTATATGGGAGTGGTAGAGAAGCCAGCTCTCCTTTTCCCGATGTGGGACTAAAAAATGCATTCCCCATGTAGTAGAGCATTACTTTAGATTACACGTGTATAACACATTTGCGCATAACTTTTGATCTCGGATGAATTATGAGGCCCATAATATATCAAATCGAAGGTCTTTTCGAGATGCTTTCAATATCATCAGAATTTAGCTGTTTTTCGTTCCGGAGTTTGTCAAAATACAGCTCGGAAAATACTGGTTCGCATCTTCTTCCTTAAATCACATGTGCATAGACATTTGCTCATAACTTTTGATCCCGGATGAATTATGAGGCCCATAATATATCAAATCGAAGGTTTTATCGAGACGCTTTCGATACAAATAGAATTTATCCATTTCTCATTCGGGAGTTTGTCAAAAAACAGCCCGGAAGATACTGATTCGTATTTCCTTAAGCGTATCGCTGCCATTTGATACCTTGGACTCTTTTGCGCAGAAATTTTTGGTGGGAAGAAATGCCCCCCACTACTTTGCCCACGTAAGTATGTACGTGGGTGAAGTAGTGCAGAGTTATGCTGAGTTATGCATGGCGTATGGCCAGTTTTGGGTTGATGTATCACTTTCAGAATCTTGATCTGAGAAGATAACGAGCGGACACAAGCGTCGTCATTTATCTTTGACTCAAATCTCAACTCTTAAGGGATATAGTTCCAACCCTTAACTCCATGAGCCGCATCCTTCTATTTCTTTTTTTGTCTCACTCTGGCGTGGAGTAGTTCATACGCTTATGAGTAAGTTCTCCATTTCAGTGGCATGTAGCTTTGGCAAGTGTGGCCCATAGATGGTCGGCCCATCTTGACTTCTTTGCAGGGCAGTGATGGCTTAGGAGACAGGGGTAGGATCTGCCACCTAAGGCTTTTCAACTTTACGAGCCGTGAGGGTCTCATAAAGACTTTTCTCCCTACGAGTCGTGAGGATCTCGTAGGTGTATTTTCTCCTTGGGAATCGTGAGGATTTCTAAGTGTGTTTTCTCTTATAAGTCGTAAGGATTCTATAAGAGAGTTTTCCCTCTTACGAGTCGAGAGGACCCGTAAGCGGTTGTTTCCCTCCTTATCGAGATTCGACTTTGGAGAGTGTGACCCGTGGATAGTATGCAAGAGACCGTTTTGGGCCGACTTGCAGGGTCCCAGTGCTTAGGAAACAGGTTTTTTAATCCCTACTGCCTAAGGCTTTATCTCACGAGTCGAGACGCATCGAGAAAATCTCGCAAAGACATCAATTTCCTCACGAGTCGAAACGGATCGAGCATATCTCGCAAGAACATCTTAACGTCGCATTTAACCTCTGCTCTTTACGACAGAAGCCCGTTAAGGTTGGTGGTACTTAGGGTTTTGGCCATCGTACCGTCGCATAAGCTGATATAGTCCTCGATAGGCAATCGTGCTGTTCGAGTAGCCCCGCGACTGCCGTGTCTCTGATCCCTTCGGGAGCTGGACAAGACGTCTTCAAGCAATCCTCCTTGGCAGTTTGACCGTCAGAAGAGCAAGCGCTAGGAATTTGCCATGCCGCTTTTTACTTGAGGTTAGGCTCATTTTGGAGAGCCCCGATGAGTCATAACCACTCCGCGCTGGTGTGGGGATGATCTCCGATAGTCTTTCGGGCTTTATATGAGTTGCCGTTAAGACCCTGAAGCTAGGAATTTGGCCTTTGCTTCGTTTGCTGGCATTGCGTCTGCTGTATCGAGACGAATGTTGCGGTGGGAACTAGGGATTTTGCCGTGGCTCCGTTTGTTTGATGACGTTACGTCTGCTGTGTCGAGACGAACGTTGGGGTGACATCTCGTCTGCTGTATCGAGACGGACGTCGAAGTGGTGACCACTCCACACTGGTGCGAGATGATCTCCGATTGTCTTTCCGGCTTTATATGACTTGCCGTTAAGACCCTGAAGCTAGGAATTTAGCCTTCGCTTCGTTTGCTGGCATTGCGTCCTCTGTATCGAGACGAATGTCGTGGTTGTCTATAGGTTACTGGTGAACCGCCGAGGTTTGGAACTAGGGATTTTGCCGTGGCTCCGTTTGTTTGATGACGTTACGTCTGCTGTATCGAGACGAACGTTGGGGTGACATCTCGTCTGCTGTATCGAGACGGACGTCGAAGTGGTGACCACTCCACACTGGTGCAAGATGATCTCCGATTGTCTTTCCGGTTTTATATGACTTGCCGTTAAGACCCTGAAGCTAGGAATTTAGCCTTCGCTTCGTTTGCTGGCATTGCGTCCTCTGTATCGAGACGAATGTCACGGTGGGAACTAGGGATTTTGCCGTGGCTCCGTTTGTTTGATGACGTTACGTCTGCTGTGTCGAGACGAACGTTGGGGTGACATCTCGTCTGCTGTATCGAGACGGACGTCGAAGTGGTGACCACTCCACACTGGTGCGAGATGATCTCCGATTGTCTTTCCGGTTTTATATGACTTGCCGTTAAGACCCTGAAGCTAGGGATTTAGCCTTCGCTTCGTTTGCTTTGGTGTGTCTGAATCCCTGCTGGAGGAAGAACGCTGAGGTTGACATTTCGTCTACTGTATCGAGACGAACGTCATGGAGGTGACCACTTCATGTGAGATGGTCTCCGATTGTCTTTCCGGTTTTATGTGAGTTACCGTTAAGACGTCGAAGTTAGGAATGTGGCCTTCGCTTCGTTTGCTTTGGTGTGTCCAAATCCTGTTGGAGGAAGAACGCCGGGGTTGATATATCGTCTACTGTATCGAGACGAACGTCAAGGAGGTGACCACTTTCTGTGAGATGGTCTCCGATTGTCTTTCCGGTTTTATGTGAGTTACCGTAAAGACGTTGAAGCTAGGAATGTGGCCTTCGCTTCGTTTGCTTACACTGCGTCTGGTATATTGAGACGAATGCTGAGGTGGAGCTGGGATTTTGCCATCACTCCGCTTTGTTTCGACCATGGGGTCTTTTGTTAACTTTGCATGTACACCCCGCTGGGCTGCGAAGGAACGCCGTTGTTGACATTGCGTCTGTTGTAACGAGACGAATGCTAAGGTGGAGTTGGGATTTTGCCGTTACTCCGCTTTGTTTTGACCGTGAGGTCTTTTGTTGACGTTGCATCTGCCTCCAGCTGGACTGCGGAGGAACGCTGTTGTTGACATTGCGTCTACTGTATCGAGACGAATGCTGAGGTGAAGCTGGGATTCTGCCATCGCTCTGCTTGATGGTGTAACATCTGTGTCCTGTTGGAATGAGGAGGCACACCGTTGTTGGTCTCCAGGCTTTAGACGTGGCCATTGAGATTTGGAACTAGGGACTTTGTCATGGTTCCGTTTGTTGCGATTCTGAGGTCAGTTGTTGACGCCATGTCTGCATCTAGTTGAAGTGAGGAGAAACGCCGTTGGTGATCTTTAAGTTGTCGATATTGACGTCGAGACCCTGAAGTTAGGGACCTTCCTTTGCTTCATTTGTTGACATCGTGTCTGTAATATTGCGACAAATGTCGAGATGGTCTCTAGGTTATCTATGAACCGTCGAGATTTGGCTTCGCTTTCTGGTGGAGCCTGTTGGGAAGGTATTGTTCCCTTTTTATCTATGCCCCTGGATTATATACAGGGATCGATGTGATTTCACCTGTAGGGCAAAAGTTTCATTCTTTCATTTTTTTTTATTCTTTCCGCGATGCTCTATCATTTCAGCTTTTATATCGCGAAGGTCGCGATTGCCCAATCATTTCGGCTATTTTTCGCGGTGCCCAATCATTTCGGCTGTTTATTTTATTTTTACTCGCTACTTTTTATTGCGAGTTGCCCAATAATTTCGGCTGTTTATTTTATTTTTACTCGCTGTTTTTTATTGCGAGTTGCCCAATCATTTCGGCTGTTTATTTTATTTTTACTCGCTACTTTTTATTGCGAGTTGCCCAATCATTTCGGCTATTTAATATGCATTTTTTTTTGGCTCGCTGATTTTTTTTTTCTCGCGAGTAGGGGATTTGGGATCCGATACCAATCTTGGCATCAGCATCGCTGCGACTGGAATATTTCCAGGAGCGAATCATCATTTGCCATGAAAGGACTTGGAATTTGATACCGGTTTAGGCATCAGCATCGCTACAACTGGGATATTGCCAGGAGCGAATCATCATCTGCCTTCGTCGATGTTGAACAAAGGTGGCTTAGCGAACAGGGTTAAGATCCCGTCGACTGAGGCTTTTGACTTCATGAGCCGTAAGGGTCTCACAAAGGTATTTCTCCCTACAAGTCGTGAGGATCTTGTAGGTGTGTTTTCTCCTTGGGAATCGTGAGGATTCCTAAGTGCATGTTCTCTTGTAAGTCGTAAGGATCTTACAAAAGGGTTTTCTCCTTATAAGTCGAGAGAACTTACAAGTGTTGTTTGCTGTACAAGCATATCCCTAGTCACGGATGGGACTTTGTTAGGGAAATATTTATTCATGCCCGTGGATTGTATACAAGGGTCAATATTGGACTACTTGTAGGGCAATGTCGAAAGTTGTGGGGGTTGCTTAAGCACAGGTTTAGGCCTCTGTAACTTAAGACTTTCAAATCTTACGGGCCGTGGGGGTCCCATAAGAGAGTTCTCCTTACGAGTCGTGAGGATCTCGCAAGTGTATTTTCTCCTTAGGAATCGTGGGGATCCCCAAGTGTGTTGCTCCTTTGTGAGTCGTAAGGATCTCACGCAGGTGGTTTCTCCTTACAGGGTCGAGAGGATTCTATAAGTGTTTCTTTAACGAGGTTGCGCCCTTTCGGGTTTTCACAAACACTCGCCGGTAGCCCTGCTGTTTTTACTCACGGAGCCCTTTCGGGTTTTCATCCGTGCCCTTTTTGCTTATGGACATACCTTTATTTTTTCTTCTTTTTTTTTACGAGGTCGCGCCCTTTCGGGTTTTCACGAACACTCGCCGGTAGCCCTGCTGTTTTTACTCACGGAGCCCTTTCGGGTTTTCATCCGTGCCCATTTTGCTTGTGGACGTACCGTTTTTTTTATCTTTTATTTTATTCTTTTTTTTTTAACGAGGTCGTGCCCTTTCGGGTTTTCACGAACACTCGTCGGTAGCCCTGCTGTTTTTACTCACGGAGCCCTTTCGGGTTTTCATCCGTGCCCATTTTGCTTGTGAACGTACCCTTTTTTTTATTTTTATTAACACGTCAGCCTGAAGATGCTGCGGGTTGGGAGTAGTTTAACGACGTTTCGGTCATTTGCAAGTTTTAGGACATTGCGGTCCGTCGTTAGTTTAAGGACATCTCGGTCCGTTGTTAGTTTAAGGACGTTTCGGTCCGTTATCCAGTTTTAGGACGTAGTGGTCCGTTAGGCTTTCTCTATGAATGAGCATGATGCCCCCGGCGTGCCCATATTTTTCGGAGCATGCGGTTGTGGCGGGTTCACCTTCCAAATTTCGGACAACGCGAACTTGCCCTGTTGGTATTGGTCTTCAACCCAGTTTTTGAAGACGTAGCAGTCCTCGATCAGGTGACCTACTGTTTGGTGGTAAGGGCAATAATTAGGATTATTAACGTCGCCTGGATGCAACGGACGTTTTGGATTCGGCAGATTAATGAGTCTGTTGCGTACTGCCAGCTCGAATAGTCCCCTTGTTTTATCTTGCGGAAACGAGTAAGGACGTTTCAATTTTTCCTGGAGGGATTGCCGCTTGTTGCTTTGGCAAGCAACCGGTCTAGGGTCACCTGATTGTTGGTGAGCGCTGGCGACGAGGGCCTTTTTTTCTTTTCTTTTATCCTTTTTGTTCGCTCCGTTGTTTGCGGGGCCGAGATTTTTTTCGAGTAGCATGCGATTGCACGGCTGAACGTTCTCGCAGCTTCTCAATTCCTTTAATTTTAAAATAGATTCCCCGAGGGAAGAGTTGGGGGTAGCTTCTTCGTCAGAGTCGCTTCCAAAGGTGATAATTTGTGATCCCTTGAAGTCGGCTATATGACAGTCGGCGGCGGCTCTTTTGCGCTCATCTATCGCATTTTTCCGATGTCCACAAGATTCACACTTTGTCTTGTCGAAGTGTTGCTTTTGAGCGACATACCCTTGCCACCAACAGTTAAAGGACTCGCAGTCTTCGGTAGGATGTATGATCTTCTGATGATATAAACAGAAGTTAGGGTGCATCTCTACCTCAGAGAAAGGATTTTCTTCGGAGGGCGGTAGCTTCATTCCTACTGATAGAGCTTTAGCGAACCGTTTCCTCGTCTTGAATTTGTTTTTACCCGCAGTGTATGGCTTTTGATTTGACGGGAATACCTTGGTTCTTTCCAGTATGGCCATTTCATGCTCTTGATTGGCTTTTGCTTTCAGACGAATTTCATTTAGGAAGGCATCGATCAACTTGTCTGACGGCCGAGGAATTTCTGTTTTAGGGTCCGCGATTGATTTCTCAGCGCAAGGATCCTCCTCATCATCCGTCAGTGAATGAGAAATCACATGACAAGTCGCTACGTAGTCTTCGGATTCATCCGATAAGTTTTCTCCATCGTTTTCATCCTCGACGAAAGAACAAGTTGCCCCCGGCGTGTCCG
Organism: Agapanthus africanus; assembly: GCA_030015575.1. NCBI lineage: Eukaryota > Viridiplantae > Streptophyta > Magnoliopsida > Asparagales > Amaryllidaceae > Agapanthus > Agapanthus africanus. The sequence continues at coordinate 279,866,270 of JASDDO010000018.1, forward strand.
TCTTCTTTGGAGAGTGCGGCTGTGGTGGGTTTACCTTCCAGCCTTCAGACAGCGCGAACTTGCCTTGCAGGTATTGATCCTCGATCCATCCCTTAAAGACGAAACAATCCTCAATCGGGTGACTTACCGTTTGGTGGTAAGGGCAATAATTGGGATTATTAAGATCGCCTGGCTGCGACAGACCCTTTGGACTCGGCAGATTGATGATTCTGTTACGCACTGCCAGCTCAAACAGTCTTCTCGTTTTATTCTGAGGAAACGAGTAAGGACGTCCTAGCCTCTCTTCGAGGGATGGGCGTGGACGCACGTTGTTTTGGCGAGCGACCGGCTTTCAGTTGCTCGACTGTTGCTGAGCGTTGGCGACGATGATCGCTTTTCCTTTCTCATTTCGGGGATCGGGTCTTGGAGGAGACGGTCTATGGCCCATCTGGTCCATTTGGGCTAATTTGTCGATCAAGGGCTGGAAGGTGGTCGGCCTGAAGAACATCATGAATTGCGAGATGGTCGCCTGCGGATCGAGAGTGCCCACAAACATGCCTACCGCAGGTGCCTCTTCTATGCGTTGTTCGCATTTCGACCATAGGTTTCGCCATCGTGTTGCGTATTGGACCCACGTTTCGCTTGGCCTTATCCTGGCATTTATCAGTGCTGTTATCGGAGTGCGTTCACTAGCACTCGCGAATCTTTGTGTAAACAGCAGCTCCATCTCTACAAATGTTTTGATAGAGTCGTTAGGCAGCTCCGAATACCATTCAAAGGCTGTTTCTGCTAAGCTGCCGACGAATTGACGTAGCAACAATTTGTCACCGCCTCCAGTATTGCCGCATAAGGCCCTGAATTGAGCGACATGCTGATGTGGATTCCCTGTCCCTTTATATACGTGGAATTTAGGGATCGTATATCCTGGCGGGTAATTGATATGGTCATACCAGCTCGGATACGGTCTTCCGGTTCTAACAATTTGCCCAGCCGCTTCATTTGCCTGATGAACCCGGATCTGCTGAGCTATATATTCGTCTAGGTCGACTTTGGAGATTGCCTCCTCCTTGGCTGTTGATAGAGCCGGCGGAGGATTTGACGTTTCTCTTCTGTCGTCTTCAAGGACGATCGGAGGATCTTCAGCAGGAGGGTCCGGCTGTAACATCATCCCTACCATATCTTGGAAGAGGAGCGCCATCTGTTTTATGTTAGCCGCTTGCTCTGCAGCTTCTTTGTCCCTCTTTTCGAGGACTCTGCGTAAAAAGTCAGCGTCGGTTTCTTGTTCTTGACGCTCATCCGAAGACGTTTCAGAGCTTTCTTTTGGCTCAGTGAGTGCAGCCATTGTAGTCATCATTTCCTGAAGCTTTTGTTGTTGCTCCTGGGCTTTCGTCACGGATCGGGTGAGCGGTCGGTGGCCCGTAGAAGTGCGGCTTTCCTCCTTTCCAGAAGCCATATAAACAGTGTGCACCACCATGCCCCCAGACTTGGGACGTTTGTATTCGGCGCTTTTATACTTCGCCATGTTCACAGGGGCTTTTTGTGGCCTCCTTTTTTGAGTGATTGGAGTTAAGGGAGCCGTTGTAGTGGGCACCCAAATAGCTTTTGCTTTTTGTGGTTTAACAGAGTAATCCTTCCCCTGCCGAACCTTCATCTTTTTCTGTCGTCGGAGACAGTCTTGATCGATCACCGACTCTTGGACCTGTCGCCAGACTTTGTAAATTTTAGAGGACAGCCGTTGAGGGGGCTGCTCTAACTTCTTCTCTGGAGTATTCTCCATAGGTGAAGGAGTTCGTTTCAACATCGCAGTAGGAGAATTTCTGCGCACCCTGTTGAGCAGTTCAAAGCTGTTCTTGGTTGGAACAGCAGTATCGATTCTCACCATCGGAGCTGACGGAGTTATCCCAGAGGGGGAGTTGCCCCCAGCCTTCCTTATCCGACGCCAGTGGCGACGTCGAGCGTGTCGTGCTGATGGAGTTGTTTCAGCTATAGGGGTAACCTCCTCATGCCCCCTGTGTTGGTCAGAATATACCGGTACCAGCTTTTTAAAGATCGACGTCCGTTGAACGGGGACGGCCAACTTGTCAGAAGCGGACTTCTGAACATGGGAAACAACCTTGGTGATTTTGCCAGGAACGGGAGTTGGGATGGCTATCCGCTTCGGGATAACGCCTTCTGGTATGGCAGGCTTCTTCATGGGCCCGATGGAGCTCTGGCCTAATCCATTAAAACCTGAAGCAGTGGAGTTGGGCGACCTGTTGAGAGGGGTCGCGGCAGTGGTGAGTCGATCGAAGACCGACTTCTCTGGAGCTTCTTGCAATGTCATTGGGGCGTTGAAGCTCATTGATGGGAGCATGGTCCCAAAAAATAGTCCAGTGGTGGCTTGAGCCACCTGCTCCACCGGCATTTTGAAAAGGGAGGCCGCTTGGGGCCTATAAGTCACTCCTCCAGTAATGACGGAGCGAGAGTTGTTGCTGCAGGCGATGCAGTTCGAAGCCATTGATCTTCTGTTTTCTGCACGGAGCAAGACACCAAATCTTAGTACCTTGAATCCACAGGCAATCACAGCAAACCGCGATTTGTTCGCGAACACGACACACGAAGTGTGGAGTGGAAAGAGGAAGAGGTCCCACCGGGCGTGCCAGAATCTGTTCCCCTCCGAACGGCGGCCGAGACGTTAGGACGTCATGTGCCTGAGGTTCGGGGCAGATGCTATTTGGTTTTTATCCGTCCACCTCTTCGAAGATGCCAAGTTGATTTATGGCACCGTGTATCGAAGGTTTAGACGGATGCGGCCGATGTAGCAGACTTTGTCAGATTCCCCCTCGCTTGAGGGGTTTTTGATTGTGGGGACGCTCTTCCCTGCAGGCGCAAGCCCCTGCAGTTAATTACGCTACCGCTTTGCGGTAACAACTTTCTCCTTCTCCAGAATTTCACTTCGTGTCGTGTGTGTTTGTTTTGTTTGTGGCTGCCCGTGGATTGTATACGGAGACTGAGTAATGCCGTCGCCCGTAGGGCGTGGATTAGTCCAAATCCGTATTTACTTAGATTTGGGTTTGGTGTTTTTAGTTTAAGGATGCATTAGTCGCGTTGCGACTAAGATCAACTTAAACATTCGTCAAGGATACGTTAGTCTTGCTTTGGACTAAGATCAACCTGACGTGGTGATTCATTTAATTTATGGCCATCGGGACTCATCACCTCTCTAACATCGTTGAAGGATTACAACGATAGGTGTCAGAGGAGCTCAGAGATGTACCCTTGAACCAAAGCTGATTGAGGGTTTTATAGTCCATTTAAGTGCTTAAGGATACGTTAACCGTATTTGGGGCTAAGATCAACTTAAACGGGATCGTTTAGATCCGGCAAAAGAGCAATTGGCTCTATTGTTCCAGTTTAGGGACGTAGTGGTCCCTTATTAGTTTAGGGACGTCTCGGTCCGATACCAGTTTAAGGACGTAGTGGTCCATTATTAGTTTAGGGACGTTTCGGTCCGATGCCAGTTTAGGGACGTAGTGGTCTATTATTAGTTTAAGGACATTTCGGTCCATCGCCAGTTTAGGGACGTGGTGGTCCGTCATTAGTTTAGGGACATTTCGGTCCGATGCCAGTTTAGGGACGTAGTGGTCCATCATTAGTTTAAGGACGTCTCGGTCCAATATTAGTTTAAGGACATCTCGGTCCGATATTAGTTTAAGGACGTCTCGGTCCAACATTAGTTTAAGAACGTTTCGGTCCGACATTAGTTTAAGGACGTTTCGGTCCGATATTAGTTTAAGGACGTCTCGGTCCAATATTAGTTTAGGGACATCTCGGTCCACGAGTTTAAGGACCCCGCAGTCCATATCGATGTGTGGTCGTTGGGACCCGTCACCTCTTTGACGTCGTTGAGGAATTACAATGACGGATGTCAAAGGAGTTTGGAGATGTACCCTCGAACCGGATGTAGATTGATTTAGGAGAGCCATTTTGCTCAGTCAATTTAATTTAAGGACTTATGGCCAAAATTGGGCTAAGTCCAGTTGAAATGTTCAACATTTTATTTGCTTTTGCATTGCATTTCTTTTTTTTTATTTTTATTTGGGCCTTGCCCAGAAAGGATGCAGAGCATCAATTTGTTTTGGGCTCTGCCCTTTTAGGAATGATGCAGGGCATCAATTTTATTTGGGCTCTGCCCTTGTATAAAGGATGCAAAGCATCAATTTATTTGGGCTCTGCCCATTTATTGCCTTGCAATTTAATTAGGCCTACTAGGTCTTTTTGATTTGGGCCTGGCCCTTCAAATAGTGCAAAGCACCAAGAATCTTTTGGATTCAAGAAAATGAGTGCAGAGCACTTTTTAATGATCTAAATTTAGATCAAAGAAGAGAAAAGAAAATCTTTTCTTTCTTTCTGTCTCAGAGAACCAGAGGTTCATAGCAAGTGCAAGGCACTATTTTTATTTATTTATTTATCTGAGAACCAGAGGTTCATAGCAAGTGCAAGGCACTATTTTTATTTATTTATTTATCTGAGAACCAGAGGTTCATAGCAAGTGCAAGGCACTATTTTTATTTATTTATTTATCTGAGAACCAGAGGTTCATAGAAAGTGCAAGGCACTATCTGTTGTGCGCACGTGCGTTGCACGTGGTGCCGCATGGCGGGCATACGTGCGTTGCACGTGGCGCACATGCGCATTATGAGGAGAAGCAAAGCTTCTATATATGGAGAACAAGCTCCTTTTAATATTATTAAATATTCTCATGTGGTGCGCACGTGCGTTGCACGTAGTGCCGCATGGCAGACACACGTGCGTTGCACGTAGCGCACATGGCGCTTGCGCATATGCGTATTATGGAGGAGCATGCTCCTATCTTGGAGAACTAAGCTCCTTTGAGTATTGAATCCTTTGAGGATTTTTACTCTCCCCTTTCTAAGAGGTATCCCCTCTTATTTATATGGGAGTGGTAGAGAAGCCAGCTCTCCTTTTCCCGATGTGGGACTAAAAAATGCATTCCCCATGTAGTAGAGCATTACTTTAGATTACACGTGTATAACACATTTGCGCATAACTTTTGATCTCGGATGAATTATGAGGCCCATAATATATCAAATCGAAGGTCTTTTCGAGATGCTTTCAATATCATCAGAATTTAGCTGTTTTTCGTTCCGGAGTTTGTCAAAATACAGCTCGGAAAATACTGGTTCGCATCTTCTTCCTTAAATCACATGTGCATAGACATTTGCTCATAACTTTTGATCCCGGATGAATTATGAGGCCCATAATATATCAAATCGAAGGTTTTATCGAGACGCTTTCGATACAAATAGAATTTATCCATTTCTCATTCGGGAGTTTGTCAAAAAACAGCCCGGAAGATACTGGTTCGTATTTCCTTAAGCGTATCGCTGCCATTTGATACCTTGGACTCTTTTGCGCAGAAATTTTTGGTGGGAACAGGTGCTTGATATGATCATCATCTGCTACCGACGTATTGACGAGTCTTTAGAGTCCTACACAGAGGTTTCCTGGCTCAAGCGAAACAAAATAGGAGCGCATATGAGATATGTGCGGGACCGAGGATAATGCGTGTATGTGATACTGTATTCCATTCTCGCGATTTGTAACATTGATCGGTTATATGCGTTATAGCCGGGTTATCGGATCAAGTGTTGATTCGATAAGTTGTTACTATTGATATTAGTCGGTTATATGCGATATGACCGGGTCGTTAAATCAAGTGTTGATTTAATGATTTAATGTATAATTATATATTTGATATATCACTTTACATTAACTAATATAGGTTCACTTAAAAAGGATTTTCTCACTTGATGTGCACATTGTATATATGATATACTTTTGTGCATTTGATTGTATCATGTTTGATGATACATGATAGTTTGGTGTATAGTTTAAACCATGGTTGGTCAATGGTTAGGGTTTCTTTTGCTTCATTTACTTATTCATTTATTCATTTATTTATCCATTTTGTTTATTTTAGCAAAAGAAAATGATGAAGAGAAAATGGTGGCTTTCTTTGTTTGTTTTTGAAGCTTGTTGAAGCTTTGACCTAGTGACCATTTTGTCTTCATGTTTAACCCTAACCCTTCCAATTAACCATGGTCTATTCTCTACACCTAATCATGGTTGCCATATGATAAGTATTGAATTTATTATTCATTTTGAAAGATATATCATATCATCATCATCATCTTCTTCTTCTTCTTCACATGAAGAAGCTTGCCTCCATCAATGGCAACTTGAGAAAATGAGTGAGAAATCCAATTCTAAAGTGAACCCACTTCCTATTTCTTCATCCTCCACCACTTGCCAAGTAGTATAGGGTGTTTCCTTCACAATTTTTCATGGCTTGGTGAAGGTGGAGCTTGATCTAGTGATGCCTCGACGTAGATCATCTTCGGCATCGTCGTCGATGACCTAGCCCGCTTTTTCTCCGATGAAGCCGATGCAAGAGTCATTGATTTGATTTGGACAGCGAGGAGACATCATCACGGAGCTATGGAGGTGGAGAACCGGATCTACAAAGGTTGTATTTCCGTTACACTTTAGTTAAGTTGTTAACTAGCCCGTAGTTTCGCCTAAATTTCTAGCCAACGATCTTGTTAGGGTTTCTCGGCACATATAAAATTTGAAATTGGCATGGTTGATGCCTTGTGAGACCTCTTGAGAGTGCCTAGGAACCCTACATAAACGATCCCGTTTAAGTTGATCTTAGCCTCAAAAATGGCTAACGTATCTTTAAACCTTCAAACAGACTTTAGTCCCAAATTGGACTATAAGACCCCAAATCAACTTTGGTTCAAGGGTACATCTCCGAACTCCTATGATACCTGTCGTTGTAATCATTCAACGTCGTCAGAGAGGTGACGGGTCCTGATGGCCATATATTAAATGGACCACTACGTCCCTAAACTGGAACAATAGAGCCCCCTAAATGCTCTTTCCGTTGAGTTGATTTTAGTCTCAAATCAGACTAACTTATCCTTAACGAACGTTTAAGTTGATCTTAGCCTCAATATGGCTAACGTATCCTTAAACTAAAACACCAAACCCAAATCTAAGTAAATACAGATTTGGACTAATCCACGTCCTACGGGCGACGACATAAATTAGTCTCCGTATACAATCCACGGGCAACCACAAACAAAACAAACACCCATGACACGAAGTGAAATTCTGGAGAAGGAGAAAGATGCTACCACGATGTGGTAGCGTAATTAACTGCAGGGGCTTGCGCCTGCAGGAAAGAGCGTCCCCACAATCAAAACCCCTCAAGCGAGGGGCAATCTGATGAAGTCTGCTACATCGGCCGCATCCGTCTAAACCTCCGATACACGGTGCCATAAATCAACTTGGCATCTTCGGAGAGGTGGACGGATAAAACCAAATAGCATCTGCCCCGAATCTCAGGAAAGACGTCCCATGTCTTGGCCGCCATTCGGAGGGGAACAGTGATGCCATTTGAAATAACACGAATCGCGGGGTTTTGAAATAGGGCTATGGTGTTTTTAAGAAAAGATACGTCTTTTGAAATATCCGTAGAATCCCTTGACCTGACTTTTAAAATACCCACGATCCGTTATTTTTTGAAATAGGTAGGAATCTAATCTAGTCTGAAAACTACACTAAACTATAAGGCCGAGCTAACAGGCTAAACTAAAGGTAAGGAAACCGCCTAACATCTGAGTCGATACATATATATATATATATATATACATATATTAGTCGGTGATCCCGCCTCGATAATATCACATCCGATACCATATCTATAATCAGATATTCCTAAGTCAAGAGTGCGGATCAATCAACAATATATAGCTCATACGTAAATCCATCGTACGGCATCCCCAAATCTGGGTACAGGTCGGTATCACATTTATCATATTATTCATCCGGTATCCTCTTTATCAAAGGTCATAATCCGGGGTACTGATCTACGTCTAGTACAATACTAATATCATCAATCTAATCATGATCTGACTTCTGATCGACAGTTTCGTACAACCGATATCATCAGCACATATCATCATAAAGAAGTATACATCGCTCAATGCGACCCATTATAAATATCTCAACATAACTTATCTCATATCACGATCACATGTCAACCATTTTATACATATCACTATTCACATGGATCGTCATCCAAAGATCCGCTATAACATCATGACGTATCTCAAATATGAATCCTGCCATATCACCGATCTCACGGCCTCAAATCAAACCTCATCGACTCATCTCCAATCCCAAGTACTATCCTTAAATCCAGGATATGAACACATAGTCCCATACCCATGTGAACACACAAATATATATTCCCATATACGCACATATGAAAGAAGAATGTATGCAAGTATGGGTGTGTGTGTATGTGTGGTGCAACCGCTACTCTTGGGTTTCGCAACACTAAACCAATCCAATCACACCAAATATCCATCTTTATCATCAATAATCTCAAACAATAAATAATCAATATATGTGTGTATACGTATTCGTATACATCACCACGAACTGCGGGGGTACTATACGCCATCCACCCGACTTCTCCCCGTAGATATAAATCTACTCACCTTGCTTCTCGTGTGCCGATGCCGATGTTGCCATTTTCATCTTCATCGCCTCCACATCACGTAGGGTACCTACAAGTATATCATAAACGCTAAAGCACATGAAAATCACATCGGAAACCAAAACGGCATACGCTATGCCCATAGGTAAAAACCTATAGTCTCGCATGCAAACACGACCAATAACCCTTTGCCGTTGACAGTCAAACGCCACCCGACAGAAACAAATCACCAAATACCAAAATCCATGCTAAAACAAGTCATAAACCATGCGCCAACATTAGAAAACTACCGCAGATTCTATCCTAAATGGAATCAGTCAAAATTGCACATACCAAAGGTCAAATTTACTGGAGATAGGGCTATGGAGCAAAAACGAGACCAAACCCCCCTGCTCTGGCCGCAAATTGCGGCCAGAAGGAGTTTATTTGCAGCCTGAAAATGGAGGTGGGGGCTAGGTCTTTGGGTGGTGGTTTCTAGTTGCCTGCACATCTCTCTGTCAAATCAGTTTTATTTTCAGGTGTCTCGGGTGATAGCAGATCTAGAAAAACAGTCCCAGATTTACAGTTTTTCCCGATATCGATTCACTAAATCCGTATTCTGGGTTTTAATTCAGGTTTGGGTCCAAAATAACATCACAACAGGGGTTCTAAGGTCACAACAAGCCTCAATTTCACTTTACAACTCAATTCAACTCCTAACCCTAACTAGCAAATTTCCAAAGTCCTCAAAACCACACCATATCGACATGAAATAAGTATAGATGCACAATAAATCAAAATACTACTCTAAGGGTGCAGAATTTTCCTCCTTTGGCAACTCAAGAAAATTCTTGAGTTGCTCAAGGTCCTCAAAATCCATTCTTTCTAGGTCCAATGTGTAGCTAGTGAGCTTGGGAACAATTTTTGTGAAGTGGGAATAGGGTTTTGGGGTTGGATCCATGGTGTTTTGGGGAATGGAAGATAGAGGAAGAAGAGGGAGAGGGGCAGTAGCAGCACTCATGGAGGGGGAGAGAGAAAATGATTGAGGAAATGATGGGGGATGCATGGTTCAAAAAGAAAGTTGACCCTCACTTTCTCTCTCATAATCATGATACCTTTTTCCTTTTCTTTTCCTTTCCTTTTCTTTTCCTTCTCACTCAATGGCAACCCTAACCAACCATACACCCACAACATGTAAGAAAATGCAACAAGTGTGGAAAAAATATGATATGTGCATGTTTTGCACAAAAAAGCCAAAAATCCGATTAGCGATTTTTTTATCGCGATTAGCACTAAAATAGCATATAATTAATTATAAAAACTTAAAAATGGCAAAATTCCATAAAATACCCTATTTTAGAATTTTCCATAATTTTTCCAAAATTTTCCCCATTTATCGGTATTTAATTATTCCGAAATATTAAAATATTCATTAAAAATTAATATTAAATTATAAAAATTCCCAAAAATAATATTTTATTTTTTTGAAATGTTACAATCTTCCCCCCTTAAAGAAATTCGGTCCCCGAATTTAAATTTAAACCCACAAATTCTAAAACATTTCAATAAAATTTCCAAGTCGTCGGGGCTCCGAAATCATCAATACATAAAACGCATCATAGCGCAATGCATGCGCATGAGTAATGAGCAGATAACTCAAAATCGAAACTCCATCAAGCATCCTGCAATCATCGGAGTTATGGTAAAGACACGAATGCCAAAACCAAAACAAAACCAATATGATATAAATCAGAGCTATACACGTAAATATCAAATCTATACATGTAAATATCTAAAGGAAATGCATGCCAAATATTTTAAAGTCGCTATGAAATGCGCATAACACTGCACAGTGGCGGACGTCTATCATAAGAAAATAACCATATACGTATATATCTTTTGTTTAATAAGTACGTTCCGCCGTTTTAAAACAATTTAGAAGGGTTTCCTTGTTTTGAACGTTTCGTGTCATATCGGACACGTAGGTAAATACTGAGACTATAGCTCGCTTTTTGGAAATCTCTTCGATAACTATCAATGCATGCAAAATATATCCAGGTACTGTCCTCTGACCAGTCCTGCTCGGTACGAAAACAAATCGCAATTATCATAAAAACGTACTGCTCCATAAGAATAAATCCCAAAATATGCATATGAATACTACGTGCGTCCGGTGCGCACGGAAATCAAATCCATATATGTGCCATACATGCGCACAGAAACAACATCTAAGTGCATCAGGTGTGCACGAAACATCTGTCAAGGGCAACAGGTGTTCCTGACAGCAAAAACAGGTGCATCTGACATGCACGAAGAATCTCGATTTAGTGCATCTGGTGTGCACCAAAATCGCATCTCAAAAAATGCGCCCAACATGCGCGAAAACCCAAATCAGGTGCATCCATCATGCACGAAATCATGAAATCCAATATCAAGCACCTAACATGCGCAAAATCCAATCAGGTGCACAAGGTGCCCAAAATAAATATCGAGCATCACCATCAAAATCGAAGTCCAGTGCATCTAAGTGCACAAAATACGTACCACTGCACTACAAGCATATATGAACTATACCGAGTGCAAAACCAAATCATGTGCGTACATATGCACAGAATCAACTCAACTGTATGAAACCCATAAAATCATAAACATGAGAAACCAAGGCACGAAAATGATAACAAGTGCAACAACTGTGCAAAAGTCGTAAATATTCAGTAGGTGCAACCATGGTACATGAAAACAAATATCATGAAACTCAATTATCAAAATCAGTCATGCGAATAGATCGCCCAAAATACCGAAATCAAATATGGCGGAATAGTCCCGCTCAAGCACATCCTCCAAGAATCTCTGGACAACTGTCGTGGTCACTCATAGCATGTCTAGTCGACGATCCTGAACTCTGGTCTGCCGGTGTGCGTAACATGACCACTCCTGGGTCCAAGTCTTCTCGTATTTTATTCCAGAAAGGTCTGTCTTGATCTCTCCCAATCTCGTCTCTGCCGAATTGTCCGGAAGTCATCGTCCTTTACTATATCTGTTTCTTGTTCCGAAACGGCTGCATACTCATCGCGACTCCTGCTAGAAGGTATATCCAAGTACAATGCCTCGGCATGCGTATCGCAACTCTGATGTCGGCGGAGTGGAATGTCATCTTATCCGGATCTTGTACGAACCCCTTACTCCACTTTTCTCTAATGTCGACTGCTTCAGATTCATCTCGTCGTGGCTGCATGGACTGAGCTCCAACGGCTATCCTCGTATCTGGAGTCTCCCAAGAAGTGCATCTCACCACATAGCATCCGAAGGAAGTCGAACCATCCGATCGATTCGTCAAAACCTCAAAATCCCCCAAGAGCTCAACATCTTGGGTATAGTTTAATAGTATCGAGTACATACCACAGCATCGGTGGTCCAGCCGTAAAAGAGCAAACCCAAGCCTCACTAATGGCGCCGCGGAACTGCCGCAAACCCTAAGGTTCAAAGGCTTTCACACGGTCATTATGTCGAGTTACGGTTTCATTCTTCTAGAGGGTCCATAGAATTGCCTGCATGTCTTTCCGAATACTTTAAACTTGGAATAACAGGTTTCTGACATTCGATCGCCTCTGTCGACTCTCAACGTCTCCGCGTGAAGTCGTCTCTAGCTGGAATCAATCTATCTGATGACCTCGCATCGGGTAGGAGAACGAACCACATGTCCTAGTTATTCATCCTCGATGACTAGCGACCTTCTATTATCTCGTAGTACAACTCGTACTGCAATAGCTCTAACACCTGGGCGATATCTCGTCCTTCGCAGCAATAACTGGCTCACTTGTCTGCCGTAGTTTGGGTAGAGAGTCTGGTTTGCTTGATCAGCCGCTTGTTGTGACCACTCCTGTAGGAGAGTCGTTTGTTGCTTTGATACCAACTTTGTCACGACCTAAAGTTCGGCCCGTGACCGACACTTAACCACGTGACGTCTACAGGCGTAACGCGACTAAGTAAGCCGAAACCCAGAAATCAAAAACCATTAAAAGTATAGAGTGTTTAAAACATTTATTAGAATATTTGTTAAACATTTAGAAAACTTTAAATCGTTTAGTAGAATTCTTTAAAGTTCAAGTTATCATTTAAAAATTTTGGCAGCATTTCCTTTGTAAAAACTAGCCCCGAAATCGGGTAAAAGGCAATGTATAAGTAAAATGATACACAGTAAGAAATAAGCATCCCAAGCGGGAGTAATCACGCCCCACGATGGAAACAATCACCACAATGATAATATACGACGCCGTAGCGAAGAAAGAGTAAAAATAAATGAAGACAATATGAAATATAAAACTGCATAATAAAGTCGGCTCACAACGAGCTCGACATCAGAGTACAAAATAATATAAATCGTCCTCACAACTGGTCTCTAAGTCAATACATAAGTAGTAGATGGAGAATACTAGATACAATGATGTATACAACTGGAAAGTAAACAGATACCGCACAAAAACCCACCTATCAGCAAAAGGGCTAGTAAGCCAATTGCAATGGTATCTGTGTCAAAAGATGTACGAAAGCAGCCTGCCGCGACTACTCCGAAGGGCAACCTGCAAACACTGTGGCACAACGGGGGTGAGTTGCCAACTCGTGAATGGTAAATAACATATAAAGGTAATCGCGAGTATGCACGTGCTGCGATACTCTAATCTATGCCAACAGATAACATCTATATGATGAACTGGATGCTCAAATCATGCAACAAATGCGATCTAATAACATCTCTAGGTGATGAGCAAGGTATGCAATCGTGCATAGCATGTGTACTCTAACAGGTACTACAGATATAGGATGAGATGTGTAATACTAAATACTGAGCGTGGGAATAAGTAATATCTACACGGAATATCAACGTGGAAAATAACTGGTGTCCATCAATACACCAAATCCTATAAAAGACTCGGGCGTCGTCATCCTCATCGGCCCTCAAATCCTGTAAATCTCATAGAATCGTGAGTGCCCAACATCGGCACTCGAAATATCATAAAATCATCCGTGTCTAGCATCGACACGCAAATCCTCAAGTATCGGGCTCCGTCCATCGGATCGGCCCACGGATTCCGTCTGTGGAATCGGCCCTTGGCCCCGGCAGTACGCGTCGTCCCATATCCATCTATCGACTCTGGTCGGTATCCTTCGGATAATCGCCAGGTCTAACCAATCACCGGTAGGTAGTAGTCCCTCCGCCGGGCTCACCGTCTAACAATACGAGTCTTCTTGCCCCGGGGTACCGTACCGGGTCCACCATGTACCCGCAATCGGTGCCTACCGCTCCTCGAATTGGGTATACTCATACAAGCTCTCTGGAACCGAGAAAACTCATGGTGGATGCACTGAAATATCATATCAAGAGAAACCGGGTTTTTAAAACAGTGCGTATTTTCTTAAAATGATACCACGGTTCTCAAATCCACAAATCATATGAATCCAAAACTCAATGTGTAAATCCATGCAATGTATCGTATGATACCGCGAGTAAAAGAAAGGGAAACCGCTCTTTTAAAAGATCCAGTTTTGAAATATCCCATGCGGTCCCTTAGTTTTTAAAACATGTCAATGTCATCCATGTATGTAACATATGTATGTGTATAGGTATGGATGTGCAAATGGATATATACGCAATGTGAGTGTAGCAATGTACATGTGCACTAATATGAACATAAAGGGTGCATGTGCGCAGGTAGTGATATATCAAGGTATGTATGCACTAAGATGAACATAAAGGGTGCGTGTGCGCGGGTAGTGATATATCAAGGTATGTATGCACTAAGATGAACATAAAGGGTGCATGTGCGCAGGTAGTGATATATCAAGGTATGTATGTGAATATATATATATATATATATATATATATATATATGTGCCAACATGCAGCAAGAAGGTATGCTACTACAGTATACCTACATGAACTCATGCAACTGACACATCCTATTACGCCCTGACGCTTAACGCCATACGGGCGATTTCCCCGTAGATGTTAAATCTACTCACCTGGTTGCGTGCTACACGTAGCCGACCACTTGCTTCCCTTTCTTGGCGGCGTCTGACGCACCTGTTTGCGAACCTGGAATTAACACAAAGAATCCATATATAAGCTAATATCTCGCAAAACGCGATATCGAAACAAAACGAGAAACTCGCGTTGCGAATTAACGCGCGTGTGTACGATACGCTGAAACGTGTATACGCGCCTAAAACTACCGACACGTCGCGACACGCTGAATCACAGAACTCACTCACGTATCGCGCGTATCGCGCGAACTAAACGTACTTGAAAAACGATATATTGTCCCAGATTCTACCCAGGTTAAAAACTTACAAAATTGCATATACCAGAGACCTTAGAAATGTAGCAGACACCTACAGAACAATCCCTAACACCTAACTCTCCTGTCTGGCCATAATTTGCGGCCAGAATGAATTTTCCGGCGGCCTTGAGGTGGGATGGGGGTCTCGTGCTCTGGGGGTGAGGTCTAGACCTAGTATACATGCTCCAGTTTCCTCAATTTTTACCTGAACAACCCAGATCTAAAGCAGATTTCAGAAAGGCTAAGTTTTGCTTAAAAATGTCAAATTTTGCACAATTTGAAAACTTAGGGTATTTTAGTGCAATCTGGGGTTTACCTAGGTTTAAGTGGCCCTAATAATACTTAATTAGGTTAGTCTACCTAAAACTAACCTCACTTAACAAAAGTTCACACTAATCACCATATATAGCACTAAAAACGCATAATTATCGCTAATCGAAGCTAAACTACACAAACTAAGAGAACTAAGAAGTAGGTTCAAGAAGTATACCCCACTCTCGACCCTAAGATGCAGGAGAAGGAGAAGAAGAAGAGGGGAAGGAGCTGCTGCTGGGTTGCTGCTGTTGTTGCTGCTGTTGTTGCTGCCTGAAGCTGCTGCTGTTGCTGCCTGTAGCTGCAGCTGTTGCTGCCTGTGCTGCTGCTGCTGATGCTGGGGCTGCTGTTGCTTGTGCTGTGGCTGCTGATGCTTGTGCTGCTGTTTTTGTTAAGTGTGTGTGTGTGTGTGTGAGAGTAGAGAGAAAATGAGAACAAATGAGAGAAAACAAAAGAAATGATAGCACACAAAGTGTTAACCCCTCTCTCTCTCTCTTCATTAAATGCAAGCATGGCACTTGCCATGATGCCATATCTCTCTCTCTCTCACTCTCCCTCCAAGTCAACCATATTCAAATAATTCCTATTTTCCTTTAAAAAAAAACACACTTGATTTAAAACCCCATAACATAATCTCCATGTTTTAACCCACCATGGTTGCTAATCATGGTTTAACCCCATTTTTAACCCTAGTTTACATGCACAAGTGTGTGCAAGCCTAGGAAAAATCTAATAAAATATTCATTAAATTTGGAAAAATATTGGAAACTCAATTTGGTAAACTTTTTATTTAAAATCATATATTAACATATAATTAGCCATTAAACACATCCTAAGGTGTTACAATCTTCCCCCCTTAAAGAAATTTGTCCCCGAATTTAAAATATAAAGCTACGCATACCTTCAAAGAGATGAGGAAACTTCTTCTGCATCTCGCCCTCGGCCTCCCAAGTGATCTCTTCACCATTCGGGCTGCGCAAATGCACCTTCACTGATGGCAAGACCTTCGATCTATGTTTCTTTACCTGCCGGTCCAATATCACGACTGGCTGCTCGGTGAACGAAAGATCGCGCTCGAGCTGAACGGTCTGATGCTGAATCATGTGCGAAGGGTCATGTAGGTATCTGCGAAGCATTGACACGTGAAATACGGGGTGAACATCTGGGAAGTCGGGTGGAAGAGCCAAACGATATGCTACTGCACCCACACGCTCGAGGATCTCGAAGGGACCTATGAATCTGGGGCTAAGCTTCCCCTTCCGTCCAAACCTCATTACCCCCTTCATCGGAGAGACCCTCAGAAAAATGTGATCTCCAACTGCGAACTCTAATTTGCGGCGGCGCCTGTCAGCATACGATCTCTGCCTGCTCTGAGCTATCCTCATCCTGTCTCGAATCAGCTGTATCTTCTCGGTCGTCTCCTGTACGATCTCTGGCCCCAAAATGCTTCTCTCACTGAGCTCTGTCCAACAGACGGGCGATCTACATCTCCTCCCATACAAAGCCTCGAAAGGTGCCATCTGAATAGTATCCTGGAAACTATTGTTGTAGGAGAACTCCACCAAGGGTAAATGATGATCCCAGCTACCACCAAAGTCTAAAACGCATGCTCGGAGCATGTCCTCGAGAGTCTGAATAGTCCGCTCTGACTGGCCGTCGGTCTGCGGATGAAATGCTGTGCTGAAACTCAAGCGGGTGCCCAAATCCTCCTGAAGCCTCTGCCATAGTCGGCTGGTAAACTGGGTGCCTCTGCCGGACACGATACACGTCGGGACTCCATGCAGTCGTACATCTCTTCGATGTATATCTGGGTATACTGAGCAAATCCAAAAGTCGTCTTCACCGGCAGGAAGTGAGCCGCTTTCGTCAAACGATCCACGATCACCCAAATAGAGTCATACCCTCGCCTATTCCTGGGTAGACCCATAACGAAATCCATCGAAATCTGTTCCCATTTCCACTCCGGAATGGGTAACGGCTGTAGCTCTCCTGCTGGCCTTTGGTGCTCGGCCTTGACTTGCTGACAAGTCAGGCATCTCGACACGAAATCTGCGATGTCCCTCTTCATTCCGTCCCACCAGTAAACATCTCTCATATCATGGTACATCTTGGTGGAACCCGGATGAACACTGTACACCGATCGATGTGCCTCCTCAAGAATCTCACGCCGCAGTCCCTCAGCATCTGGTACGCATAGTCTAGTCCCAAATCGCAGTATCCCCTGATCATCGATCACGAACTCAGAAAATCGTCCCTGTCCAATCTGTGCCATGATCTCTGAACATCGGTCATCACTGTGCTGTGCCTCATGTATACGGTCAAGCAACTGTGGGCGTGCACGAACATGCGCAAGCTGTCCCTCTATCGGCGTGAACTCGAACTGCACTCGGATGCCGCATAATATCTGCCAATCTGCCGACGACTGCTACTGCACTGCGCTCAAACAAGATAGACTGCCCCCGGGCCTCCTGCTCAAAGCATCCGCCACTACATTTGCCTTGCCCGGGTGATACAAGATCTCGCAATCATAGTCCTTCACTAGTTCCATCCAATGGCGCTGTCGGAGATTCAGGTCTCGCTGCTGAAATATATACTTTAAGCTCTTGTGATCAGTGAATATCTGGCACGACTCGCCGTATAGGTAATGTCCCCAGATCTTAAGTGCAAAGACCACTGCAGGCATCTCCAAATCATGAGTGGGGTAGTTCTATTCATGTCTCTTCAACTGTCGCGAAGCATACGCGATCACCCTGTCATGCTGCATCAATACGCACCCTAGCCCCACTCGTGATGCGTCACAATAGACCACAAATCTGCCTGATCCTGAAGGCAATGATAATACTGGCGCCGTAGTCAAACAAGTCCGTAGCTGCTGAAAGCTATGCTCGCACTCCTCCGTCCAATCAAAAGGAACTCCCTTCCGGGTCAATCCGGTCAAAGGTGCAGCAATACGGGAGAAATCTTGTACAAATCGCCTGTAGTGGCCGGCCAGCCCTAGAAAGCTGCAAATCTCCGTGACTGATGTGGGTCTGGGCCAACGCTGAACAGCCTCGATCTTCCTCAGGTCTACACACATACCATCTCGTGTAATCACGTAGCCCAAGAAGTCTACGTTGTCAAGCCAGAATGCACACTTGGAGAACTTTGCGAAAAGCTGGTGCTCCCTCAAGGTCTACAGTGTGATCCGCAGGTGCTGTTCGTGCTCCTCTCTGTTCCGGGAATACACCAATATATCGTCAATGAATACGATGATGAACAAGTCCAAATACGGCCTGAATATACGGTTCATCAGGTCCATGAATGCTGCTGGTGCGTTGGTGAGTCCGAACGACATCACCAAAAACTCATAATGGCTGTAGCGCATGCGGAAAACTGTCCTCGGTATGTCCTCTTGTCGAACCCGCAGCTGATGGTATCCTGATCGCAAGTCGATCCTCGAAAAATATCCTGCCCCCTGAAGCTGGTCGAACAAGTCGTCGATGCGTGGCAATGGATATCTATTCCGCACGGTAACCCGGTTCAGCTGGCGGTAGTCGATACACAAACGCAAACTGCCGTCCTTCTTCTTGACAAAAAGGACCGGAGCACCCCAAAGAGAAACACTGGGTCGAATGAGTCCCTTATCCAGCAAATCTTGCAACTGACCCTTCAACTCTCTAAGTTCCGTCGGGGCCATCCGATAAGGCGGTATAGAAATAGGCCTCGTGCCGGGAATCAAGTCAATACAGAAGGCAATATCGCGCTCAGGCAGTAGCCCAGGAAGCTCGTCAGGGAACACATCAGGGAACTCACATATAATCGGAACCTGGTCCAATGGAACATCTGTAGCTCTAGTATCGCAAACATAGGCTAGAAATCCCTGACATCCCTTCCTCAATAGCTGTCCAGCACGAAGAGAAGAAATCAAAATGTGAGGGGCGGCACCACGGTCCCCTTGCCATACATCAACGGTCATCAAAATCTGGCTAGCCTCTGTCAGTGGCCCAATCATTTGGTGCCGATCAGCACATCCAAGTAATCTCATACAGCGATCCACCAAATGCTCGTGGCGCAAAACCGTAACTGGTACCGATTAGGCTAGATCAGGAATGAATATAATACTGGGCAAAGAAATGCACATGCTAAGGCTTCTTAAGTGGAGTAGCGTATCGTAAATATGCCGCGGAACATACGTACGGTACGTCACTCTACTCAAAATAGCTATTCCATCAACCAAGGGCCATCCTACGCTCTGAAGGTAAAACCTAACGCTCTGATACCAACTTTATCAGGACCCAAAAGTACGGAACATGACCGGCCCTTAAACTACGAATGTCTCGAGGCGTACGTAATCTAAGTAAGCCGAAATCCCAGAAATTCAAACCAAGAAAAGTAGTAGAGTGGAGGAAAAACCAATTTAAATCAATTAGTTTGTAACATAAGCCGAAATATGCATTTTTAAAATCATAAGCCTTTTCTAAAAATTTCGGCAGAGTTTCCTTTGTGAAAACTGACCCCAAATGGGTACAAAACCTGATAAAGCATATATACTGAATAAAGGCATCCCCAAGCGGGAGCTACCTCTTCGTCAATCGACGGTCACAGCCACGCAAGCAACATAATATACAACGCCGAAAGGCGAGGATCACAATAGAAAAGGAAACTCAAAACAGCATGAAATCCATAGAAATACAACGCGCGACTCTAAGGTCGAAAGAATAAACATCACTGGTCTCTATCTGAAATAAATACATGTTCGGTTGATGGAACTTCTAGATACAACAGAATAATAATATACAAGGTATAATGATGGGTACAATACAAATAAACACACCTACTAGCAAATCACCCAAAAAAGAAGCGGTGCCAGCAAAGCCGTAATGAAACCTGTACGGCGAAACCTGCAAGAAACTGTGGCACAACGGGGGTGAGTTGCCAACTCGTGAGTAGAAAAACATCTACGAACAGAAATCGCATGAACAACGCAATCCTAGGTCATATGATCATAATATATCCTCAAATATATAGCCAGCAGCCTAACAACAATGGCTAGGGTATACCTCTAAACAACTGCAATACCAAGTGTTCGTGTCAGTGCCTCAGGTAGCAATATATCATATGGATGAGGTATGAATGCATGGAAACAGAAAACATGTAAACGAGAAACTGTTTTCATAACTTAGTGAGATTTTTTTATTTTTAAAACGAGGCATCATAAATGAAATCAGCATAAACAGTGTCTAGCATCGACACAAAACATAAATCCCAATGTCCCAAATCTCGGTACCTCAATGTCTCAAAATCTCAATGTCTCAATCTCAATATCTAGGGCGCCGTCAGTCCAGACCGGCCCCTACCATCCATCTTAAGACCACGACGGTATCCTCCGGATACCCGACACGTCGGGTAAAATCACCGGTAGGTATTCCATCCCCTGCCAGGCTCATCGTCAACAACACGAGCTTCTTGCCCCGGGGTACCTTACCGGGCCCACCATGTACCCGAAACGGTTCATCCATCTCCTCGAATTGGGTCTCAAAATCCATCAGCAAACTCATGGTGGACGACTCATACATCATGGGAAAACCGCACTTTTTATTTAAAAAGAGAGAGAAGAAGTTTGTATAAGTTTTGCGGTTTTTCCCCTTAATCAAGAAAATCTCATGGAAATCCGAATCCAAAACCTCAATAGCACGTAAAATAGTGAATATAGGTATGAGAATCCATGAATGCGGCATAACAATGAATAACAGTATGCATGAAGTGACAAGTAATAACTACAATGTCTAAACTAGCATATAAGGCAAGTACACTAATATCATGTCAAAACTACTAGCTAACAAGCTAAGTCAAGCAATAATATTCTCTAAGTGTACGTGACATGGCAATTACCGATGAAGAGGTATGTGAGCCGGCAAGTAAATGTACGTGGTACATACGCATCATCGGTAATGGTGCTGGTGTCCAAAAAGCATGATATCAATAATGGAATATGAATCACAATAAGTATGCGATGCGGAGCAACAACAATAATGTGCGGGAGCTGATTACTAGACACAATGATAACTAATCTGCATTTAACATAATATAAGTTATACAGTGATGCCATTTGAAATAACACGAATCGTGGGGTTTTGAAATAGGGCTATAGTGTTTTTAAGAAAAAGATACGTCTTTTGAAATAACCGTAGAATCCCTTGACCTGTCTTTTAAAATACCCACGATCCGTTAGTTTTTGAAATAGGTAGGAATCTAATCTAGTTTGACAACTACACTAAACTATATGGCCGAGATAACAGGCTAAACTAAAGGTAAGGAAACCGCCTAACATCTGAGTCGACACACACACACACACACACACATATTAGTCGGTGATCCCGCCTCGATAATATCACATCCGATACCATATCTATAATCAGATATTCCTAAGTCAAGAGTGCGGATCAATCATCAATATATAGCTCGTACGTAAATCTGTCGTACGGCATCCCCAAATCTGGGTACAGGTCAGTATCACATTTATCATATTATTCATCTGGTATCCTCTTTATCAAAGGTCATAATTCGGGGTACTGATCTACGTCTAGTACAATACTAATATCTAATATCATCAATCTAATCATGATCTGACTTCTGATCGACATTCTCGTACAACCGATATCATCAGCACATATCATCATAAAGAAGTATACATCGCTCAATACGACCCACTATAAATATCTTAACATAACTTATCTCATATCACGATCACATGTCAACCATTTTATACATATCACTATTCATATGGTATCATCATCCAAAGATCCGCTATAACATCATGACGTATCTTAAATACAAATCCTGCCATATCACCGATCTCACGGCCTCAAATCAAACCTCATCGACTCATCACCAATCCCAAGTACTATCCTCAAATCCTGTATATGAACACATAGTCCCATACCCATGTGAACACATAAATATATATTCCCATATACGCATATATGAAAGAAGAATGTATGCAAGTATGGGTGTGTGTGTATGTGTGGTGTAACCGCTACCCTAGGGTTTCGCAACACTAAACCAATCCAATCACACCAAATATCCATGTTTATCATCAATAATCTCAAACAATAAATAATCAATATATGTGTGTATACGTATTCGTATACATCACCACGAATTGCGGGGGTGCTATACGCCATCCACCCGACTTCTCCCTATAGATATAAATCTACTCACCTTGCTTCTCGTGTGCCGATGCCGATGTCGCCATTTTCATCTTCATCGCCTCCACATCACATAGGGTACCTACAAGTATATCACAAACGCTATAGCATAAGAAAATCACATCGGAAACCAAAACGGCATACGCTACGCCCATAGGTAGAAACCTATAGTCTCGCATGCAAACACGACCAATAACCCTTTGCCGTTGACGTTCAAACGCCACCCGACAGAAACGAATCACCAAATATCAAAATCCATGCTAAAACAAGTCATAAACCATGCGCCAACATAAGAAAACTACCGCAGATTCTATCCTAAATGGAATCAGTCAAAATTGCACATACCAAAGGGCAAATTTACTGGAGATAGGGCTATGGAGCAAAAACGAGACCAAACCCCCTGCTCTGGCCGTAAATTGCGGCCAGAAGGAGTTTATTTGCGGCCTGAAAATGGAGGTGGGGGCTAGGGCTTTGGGTGGTGGTTCCTAGGTGCCTGCAAATCTCTCTGTCAAATCAGTTTTATTTTCAGGTGTCTCGGGTGATAGCAGATCTAGAAAAACAGTCCCAGATTTACAGTTTTTCCCGATATCGATTCACTAAATCCTTATTCTGGGTTTTAATTCAGGTTTGGGTCCAAAATAACATCACAACAGGGGTTCTAAGATCACAACAAGCCTCAATTTCACTTTACAACTCAATTCAACTCATAACCCTAACTAGCAAATTTCCAAAGTCCTCAAAACCACACCATATCGACATGAAACAAGTATAGATGCACAATAAATCGAAATACTACTCTAAGGGTACTGAATTTACCTCCTTTGGCAACTCAAGAAAATTCTTGAGTTACTCAAGGTCCTCAAAATCCATTCTTTCTAGGTCCAATGTGTAGCTAGTGAGCTTGGGAACAATTTTTGTGAAGTGGGAATAGGGTTTTGGGGTTGGATCCATGGTGTTTTGGGGAATGGAAGATGGAGGAAGAAGAGGGAGAGGGGCAGCAACAGCACTCATGGAGGGGGAGAGAGAAAAGGGTTGAGGAAATGATGGGGGAGGCATGGTTCAAAAAGAAAGTCGACCCTCACTTTCTCTTTCATAATCATGATACCTTTCTCCTTTTCTTTTCCTTTTCTTTTCTTTTCCTTCTCACTCAATGGCAACCCTAGCCAACCATACACCCACAACATGTAAGAAAATGCAACAAGTGTGGAAAAAATATGATATGTGCATGTTTTGCACAAAAACGCCAAAAATCCGATTAGCGATTTTTTTATCGCGATTAGCACTAAAATAGCATATAATTAATCATAAAAACTTAAAAATGGCAAAATTCCATAAAATACCCTATTTTAGAATTTTCCATAATTTTTCCAAAATTTTCCCCATTTATCGGTATTTAATTATTCCGGAATATTAAAATATTCATTAAAAATTAATATTAAATTATAAAAATTCCCAAAAATAATATTTTATTTTTTTAAAATGTTACACATGGACTGGCTAGCTACTTGCTATGGGTCCATGGACTGCCGCGAGAAGACAGTTAGATTTTGTTTTCCCGGCGAGTCAGTGTTTGTTGTGCAGGGGAACCGTGGTGCTGCCCCTCACAGTTTGATTTCTGTTCTGTGCGCTAGTCGGCTTTTGAGGAGGGGATGTCGGGGATTCTTGGCTTTTATTCATGATACTGGAGCCATAGTGGAGTCATTGGACCAGGTTTCTACCGTGCGAGAGTTTCCCGATGTCTTTCCCGATGAGTTACCTGGGTTGCCGCCAGAGCGCGATATTGAGTTCTGCATTGATCTGATTCCTGGCACGAAGCCTATTTCCATACCGCCTTATCGGATGGCTCCAGCAGAGCTTAGAGAGCTTAAAGATCAATTGCAGGAGTTGCTTGATTTTGGACTTGTGCGTCCGAGTGTTTTGCCGTGGGGAGCTCATGTTCTGTTCGTCAAGAAGAAGAACGGCAGTTTGAGGCCGTGTGTGGATTATCGTCAATTGTACCGAGTTACGGTGCGGAACAGGTATCCTTTACCTCGCATTGAAGATTTATTTGATCAGCTCCAGGGTGAGAAACATTTTTCTAAAATTGATTTGCGTTCGGGTTATCATCGGTTGCGGGTTCGGAATGATGACATTCCGAAGACTGCTTTTCGTACGCGTTATGGGCATTATGACTTTTTGATGATGTCGTTCGGACTCACCAATGCGCCAGCAGCGTTCATGGATCTGATGAACCAGATTTTCAGGCCGTTCCTTGACCAGTTTATTATAGTGTTTATTGATGACATACTGGTCTACTCTAGGAGTCGTGAGGAGCATGAGCAGCACTTGAGGATTACTTTGCAGATATTGAGAGAGCACCAGCTGTATACTAAATTCTCAAAGTGCGCATTTTGGCTTAATAGTGTTGACTTCCTGGGTCATGTGGTGACTAGTGATGGTATTCTGGTGGACCCGAGGAAGATCGAGGCTGTACAGCTTAGGCCCAGACCTGTATCGGTGACTGAGGTCCGCAGCTTTTTGGGCTTAGCTGGTTATTATCGTCGTTTTGTGCAGGATTTCTCGAGTATCGCTGCACCGCTGATTAGAATAACCCGGAAGGGAGTTCCTTTTCTTTGGACTGATGCGTGCGAGCAGAGTTTTCAGCAGTTGAAGACTCGGTTAACGACAGCACCAGTTCTATCTTTACCTTCTGGATCAGGCGGCTATGTTGTTTATTGTGATGCTTCTCGAGTGGGGCTCGGCTGTGTATTGATGCAGCACGATAGAGTGATTGCTTACGCTTCTAGGCAGTTGAAGAAGCACGAGCAGAATTACCCCACTCACGATCTTGAGATGGCCGTGGTGGTCTTTGCGTTGAAGATTTGGAGACACTACTTGTACGGGGAGTCGTGTCAGATCTTCACGGATCACAAGAGCTTGAAGTATATATTCCAGCATCGGGATCTGAACCTGAGACAGAGCCGATGGATGGAGCTTGTGAAGGATTATGATGTAAGTCCATGCTACCTCTCCCGGTACTTTCGGGCATGCGGAATTTGGTGAAAAACAATTTTCTTAGAGGTGGTAACATGGACTCAAAACCGGATCTTTGTTAAACATCTAACTAACAACCTAACTACGGGTTGCTAACTACTCGATTAGGGGGTTATACCTTTCTTTTTCTCGAACTCCTTCGTCTTCAAGCTTCGATGGTCGTCCGAATCGGCTTCTCCCCGTCGTCTCCTTGCGCCGAAGATAGATCCACCTGAAAGCTTCAACCTTTGGCTCCTTCTTCGAACTTTGAAGAAACTAGTTCACTCGGTTTGCTAAACCTTGTGAACTAGAGTGAGTAGAGAAGAGTTTGTATGGGATTTTATCTATGGTTCTTGGTTCTCAACTCATGAGACAAGTGAACCATAGAATCAAGAGAGGGAGAGCAAGAGGAGGAAGATGAGAGCTCAAGAACAAGAGAGAGAATGAGCATGAAAGAATGAGAGAAGACTTTTCTCATTTGGCTCTCATAATCCAAAACCATCATCACAAAAATAATAATCAAGTATTGTGTAAAATGGTTCAAGTCAAAATGGCTAAATCATTTCATGCACTCATTTCTCACAAAAGAAACAAGCAAGTAAAAAGTCTTTGCCATGAAATGATAGCCATTGTCATCATGATGGTCAACTAGTCCAACCTAGTCAACCGGTCAACAAAGTCAACAAGTCAACAAAGTCAACCCCTCAACAACCATGTCACCACAATACTTAATTAATATTATTGTTAATCATATATCATATTCTCATTAGGGTTGAGCAAAAAGTCAATAGTCAACCGTCAACGGTCAACAACCCTAATGAGAATCCTCTGCCTCTGTCTCTCCGTCAACTGTGCATACACACCCGCATCCGCGTTCCGAGGAACACGAATGCATACTGGATAAATCCAATCCCAAAAGGTACACTAGGATCTGTATTAAACTAAAGCCCGCTAGTGTAAACTGTCCGGACACTGTACGTGCACAAGTGCACGGATGTGACCGAACCCTGTCGCAAAACCATGCGACCTGTCGCAAAACCATGCGACCTCTACTCTTTTGCCTAAAGGCGAATAGCTTTCTGTGTGGGACTCTAAAGACTCGACACTACGCTGGCAGTGGGTTTAACCACAGACCGCAAGCGGCACTAGCTGTGCGTAACGGTCCCCAGGTAGATGCCGACAAGAAGACTGACGAGGCGAAACCTATCTGAACTCCTACTGAGCCTGAATGTGACATTCTCCGTACAGTCCGGTCTGTTCGTCTGATACATCGCATGGTGCGCCTAGGGGGCGGTAAACGTCAGTCCCCCAATAGCGGTACAAGTCGTGTCGGAGTGAAGCCCAAAACATCCTGAGATAACACTGGAAGCCTACCAGTATATCTCGTTTGTCCTGGCCAGGGACTACTTGTGTAATGGCTCTCCTAGACACAGCGCGATGTCAACCCCCAATACCGGGAGAGACGAATCCTGTCTAACCGTCACTGCCTCCAAGTGCTTCGGGACTGCACCCAACTACCACCTGTTTGCACGACTCCTTTGAGCCGTGGTAGGATAGTAATCAAAGTACAGTGGGAACACACTCGAGGCGAAGTGACAGTGTCAAGTCAGCGGACTAAGCTGTACTCATGTCACCTGGGAACTGATAACTGACGATAGGCATAATACCAACTAGTCAGTTCCCGACGAGTCCTGTCCAGTGTACTCGTAACCCAATGAGCACCCGCATACTATCTCAAGTACGACGTACCGACGGCTGTGGGACAGACCGTCTCCCACACTAGGATGAGAAGCGCATGCGCTAGTCTACTCCGCTAGTCTACTCCGGAGTATCGATGCCCAGTCTCGATAGTCCTGCGACCAGGGACCTGCATAAGGATGTGCTTATAGATTACCCAGCCCCACTCGTGTGACTGCCATCACAACGCTGGTAATCAAGCAAAGATCCTAAGGGCTCCACTAATGTGTATAGGCGATATACTAAAATAAACACATGTACACATTGAAGTAGAAACAAACCAAGTAGCATACTACTATTTTGAGCAAGATTGTATATACAAGGTGAATATCCCAAGCTTCCATTAAGTAATATACAAACTAGTATGATACAGTAATGGCCTCTAGGGCATATACACTAACAATCTCCCACTTGCACTAAGGCCATGTACTGGCGTATCGAAGACCTATCATCTCGATCAGCCGCTCGAACTGAGTCTGGGGCAAGGCCTTGGTGAATTGATCTGCAGTGTTATCTTCTGAAGCGACTCTCCGAACCTCGATCTCCTGGCGATCCACGATCTCCCTGATCAGGTGATACCGCCTCAAGATGTGTCTGGATCTCTGATGGGACCTGGGTTCCTTCGCTAAAGCTATAGCCCCGTTGTTGTCGCAATACAGAGGTATTGGATCAACAATGGACGGAACCACCTGAAGCTCTTTCAAGAACTTCCTCATCCAGACAGCTTCTTTTGCGGCATCAGATGCAGTGATGTATTCCGCTTCCATCGTCGAGTCTGCAACGGTTTCCTGTTTGGAACTCTTCCAACACACCGCCCCTCCATTGAGGGTAAAGACAAAACCCGACATGGACTTGGAATCATCCTTGTCACTCTGGAAGCTGGAGTCAGCAAAGGCCTCGATCTGGAGGTCTTTTCCGCCATACACCAAGAACATCTCCTTAGTCCTTCTCAGGTACTTGAGAATGTTCTTTACTACTATCCAGTGTTTCTCCTCAGGGTTTGACTGATACCGGCTTACCACATTCAGTGCATAAGCTACATCCGGTCTGGTACACAACATCGCATACATTATAGAGCCTACCGCAGAAGAGTAGGGTATAATAGACATGCGATCCCTCTCCAAATCAGTCTTGGGAGACATCTCTTTAGAGAGGGTGATCCCGTGACAAGCCGGTAGGTTACCGCGCTTGGAATCTTCCATACTGAATCTCTTCTGTATGGTGTCGATGTACCTGGACTGTGAAAGTCCTAATATCCTCTTAGATCTATCACGATGGATCCGGATCCCTAGGATGTATGAGGCATCACCCAGGTCTTTCATGGAGAACCTGTGTGACAAGAACCCCTTGACAGATTGTAGCATAGGAATGTCATTTCCTATTAAGAGAATGTCATCCACGTACAAAACGAGAAATACTACAGTTCTCGCTACAAATCTACAATAGATGCATGGTTCATCTGGATTTTTGATAAAGCCAAATTCATTGACCGTCTCATCAAAACAGATGTTCCAACTCCGCGATGCCTGCTTCAGTCCATAGATGGACTTAAGCAACTTGCACACCTTTCCCCTGAATGAAACCCTCTGGTTGGTCCATATAGACACACTCCTCTAAATTTCCATTTAGAAAAGCGGTCTTTACGTCCATTTGCCAGATCTCATAATCGTGGAAGGCAGCAATGGCAAGAAGGATCCGAATGGATTTCAGCATAGCCACTGGAGAAAAGGTTTCGTCATAGTCCAAACCAGGTCTTTGAAGAAAACCCTTCGCAACAAGTCTAGCTTTATAGGTCTCAACCTGTCCATCTACACCAATCTTCCTTTTAAAGATCCACTTGCATCCTATGGGTTTTACCCCGTCTGGAGCAATGTCCAACGTCCATACCTTGTTGGTGTACATGGACTCCATTTCAGTCCGCATTGCATCCAGCCATTTTACTGAGTCAACGCTCTGAACGGCCTGCTGGAAGCTAGTAGGCTCATCATAATCTATGATGCAATCCTCTCTATCCCTATCTACGAGAAAACCGTAGTATCTCTCGGGCGGATGAGACTGCCTACTACTCCTGCGGAGCGGCGTAGGAATGTCCTGTTCTTTTGAACCCTCTGGTTCCACTAAGCTTTCAGTAATAGCTCGTGGTTCTGGAATTTCTTCCAGTTCTACTGCGCTCCCACTAATTTCCTTTTCTAAGAACTGATGTTCTAGAAAGTGGGCATTACGAGAAACAAGGACTTTTTGTTCCTCTGCGTGGTAGAAAAGATACCCCCTGGTGTTCTTTGGGTATCCCACAAACTTGCACAGTACTGAGCGTGCCTCGAGTTTGTCCGCATGCTGCTTTTTGACAAAAGCTGGACATCCCCAGATCTTCAGATATTGAAGATAGGGTTTCTTCCCACTCCATAACTCATAAGGTGTGGTAGGCACAGTCTTAGTGGGAACTCGGTTCAAAAGGTATGCAGCTGATTCTAGCGCATACCCCCAGAATGATCGCGGTAACTCAGCGTTACTCATCATGGACCGTACCATATCCAATAGGGTTCGGTTCCGTCTCTCCGATACACCGTTATGTTGCGGAGTGTATGGAGGAGTAAGCTGAGAGAGAATTCCGTTCTCTTTTAAATAGTCCAGGAACTCGGCACTCAAGTATTCACCACCTCGATCCGATCTTAGAATCTTGATACTTTTGCCGGTCTGTTTTTCTACTTCATTCTTATATTCCTGGAATTTTCCAAAGGCTTCGGACTTATGTTTCATTAAGAAGACATAACCGTACCTTGAAAAGTCATTTGTAAAAGTAATGAAGTAAGAATAACCGCTTCGCGCATGTGTAGACATTGGACCGCACACGTCGCTGTGTACGAGTCCCAAGAGCTCGCTCGCTCTTACTCCGTGTCCAGTGAACGGAGTCTTTGTCATCTTTCCTTTGAGACAGGATTGACAAGTGGCATACGATTGATATTCGAACGGATTCAAATATCCTTCTGTATGTAACTTTGTCAACCTTCTCTCATTGATGTGACCCAGTCTACAATGCCATAAGAAAGTCTGATTTATTTCTGGAGACTTTCTTTTGTGTGTATTCTGGACATTGAAAATCTGTGGTTGGTTTAA
The DNA here is from genome assembly GCA_030015575.1 of Agapanthus africanus. NCBI lineage: Eukaryota > Viridiplantae > Streptophyta > Magnoliopsida > Asparagales > Amaryllidaceae > Agapanthus > Agapanthus africanus. The sequence goes on from JASDDO010000018.1 coordinate 279,896,500, forward strand.
TACGTATATACCATTGCTCAATGTACCTGACCCAATCAAAACTTGATTAAGGTGAATGTTTACAACATTGCTTACAAACGCAAATTCATAACCTTCTTTAGAAACTAAAGATACAGAAATGATATTACAAGTTGCGTTGGGTACAAAAAAGCAATTACGCAAAACCAAAACATGTCCATCTGACATTCCCAGGTGATAGTCCCCCACGGCTTTAGCATCCATGCTAGCTCCGTTCGCAACTCTGAGGGTCATGTCACCTGCTTTCAAAACACTACGGTTTCTCAACGCCTGCAAAGAATTACAGATATGAGATCCTGATCCGGTATCCAATACCCAGGAAGTAGAGTTTATTGAAAGACAGTTTTCAATAACATACACACCTGAAGCTGAAGCTGCAACCTGCTTCAATTCCTGTGTTCTGGCCTTCCAGGCCCTGCAATCATTCTTCCAGTGTCCTTTCTTATGACAATAGAAGCATTCTTCCTTATCCACAAGCTTCCCCGCTTTCTTTGTTGCTTTAGCTTTCCCTTCGTATCCACTTTACTAACACCGCCCCTTGGTTTGGCGGGGGCTTTCTTCTTCTTTCCCTTGGCTTTCGCCTTGGACCTAGAAGAAGATGATCCTCCTACAAACAAAGTGGATGTTTCCCTACCTTTCTGTAGGGTGCCCTCTGCGCTCCTCAGCATGTTGAGGAGTTCTGAAAGTTCAACTTCCTTTTCTTGTAAGTTGAAGTTCAGTATGAACTGGGCGTAAGTGGAAGGAAGGGACTGGAGAATCAAGTCCGTATAGAGCTCATTCTCCAACGTGGTCCCAAGGTCCGCGAGCTCCTCAATGTAGCCAATCATCTTAAGCACGTGTTCCGCTACCGATGATCCGACGGCCAATCTTGCCGAAAATAACTTCTTCGACACTTCGTATCTTGCGATACGAGATTGCTCTCCATACAGTTCTTTTGTATGAAGAAATATGGATTCCAGGTCCATATTCTCGTGCCTCCTCTGATGTTCATTGTCTATAGAGGCAAGCACGAGGCACTTGGCCTTCGCGCAGTCTAGTTTCCAGGTCTTACGGATTTCCTTATCCGCGACGCTGGTTTTGGGACCTGGGACAGGGGGAGCTTTGGTGGTAAGAAGATACCCCAGCTTGTCGTAAGTGATTGCCATCTTGACATTCCTGAGCCAATCTTTGTAGTTTGGCCCTGTCAGTATGTTTTTATCTAGAAGTAACTTAAGTCCAGTCATGTCGATTGGTCGCTGCAATTAGGAGAGAGAAGAAACACTCAGCTTGATGCTTTTGCAAGTTTAGAATGGTTTTTAGTTTGTCTAAACAGGATGGCTCCCACTGTTTCTCGAATCCCTCCTCAAACCAAAAAGGAAGAATTAGTCAGGATCAATCTCACCGTACAATACTTGCTTAACCGTTCAGCCAGGCCAGTGTCGGTACTTCGAAGGAGGTTTTCCAACGCTTTCGCGAAGTTCCTTAATTAAATAACCTCTTTTCCCTGAGGGCGTAGCCCCGCTAACACCTTTCTAGACACCTACTTGGTTTATAGCATTGATCGTTAAGTGAGAAATTTCCCGAGGAGTAGCATATACTCACAGTAGGATCGGGATCCAAATATCATCGCGTGACGAAACTGAAGGAATCCTACCAGAATCATCACACTCCAAATGGTATGCAATACTAGCAAGTTTCAGTTCTTTTGAAACTCCCGATGTGGATTTTTGCCCCATGCTCTTATGACCTTGGCATGAGGTCAAAATGTCATAAGTCACATGTCAAGTTCTTCCCATCATTATCCAGGTTAATTTGAATCCACCCGTACCTACCCTTGACGTAGGCCAAAATGGTAGTACGGCTGTCCCAAACCAACGCATTCTATCTATGCAACAGATAAATATCCGGCAGCTACCAATCACTATGCCTTGGCGTGAGGTCAAAATACATAGCTTGAATACTACCGAATATTTAACTGAAATGATGGAGGGCTATGAATGGTTTTGGCAAAACCGTGAACGTAGTGAACTTGATATAATCGATGGAACGAGATAGCTTTTAAAAAGGAGTGGCTCAAGCTCCGCATTTAAAAGTTAGTTTTGAAAAGAACCGAGTGGTTTTCCGAAAGTGTTCCAACGATTTTAACTTGGTTTATTTTCTTGCATTAGTTGTTTTAATGCGTGATATTCTTGCATTAGTTCTTTTAATGCGTCCCATCATTTAATCCTACCATTGCAGAAAACAACCAAAATATGACGTACGCTTATGCCATTCGCATTCGCCACGGGGCCCCGTCATTACCCGTTAGGTTACTTAACTAACGACAGAGCGGGGGCTGGGCAGCGCGGCTGTAAAACATAAGCAACGCCTAAATAATATCATATATAGATATATTGCAATGATAGCCATTTCAGATCACAGATGAACACATTGGATATACTAGGAATCCGCAATTCGTACGAGCCTGTAACGAAAAGCAGATTACACGGTCGCGGTGAATAGCCAAAACCCCACCCAAGACCCCTACGGGTGCGGCAAACTACCCGCCAAGTACCCGAAGCGAAGCAACCTCCCTCATCCCCGTGAGTAGGCCACTCGGCACTTCGGCATACCCGGTAGTTTGTGCACCCCCTCCATGGGTCTATCCTAGGAGAAAAAACAGTAAAAAGAAATTATACAATGACGGCTACAACCCCGACCCGGTTGTGCGGCCATACAAATAATTATTACATCAATTTACAAATTTACATGAATTGAAAGAAAAGAAAACTCTCGTCTCACAACCCCCGGCTATTCACCCGCGGCAATCCAACATATTCATATACACATTACAGCAACATTACAGATCACAGATTTGTATAACCCCCACTAATCGACATATAGCGATTAGCAGACGTTCAATACAAATATCACATCACAGAAAAACCCGTCAGCTAAAGTCTTTTAGAAGTTCGATCAAAAATACGGATTTTCAGGACCCCAAAAATAAAATTTTCGTTCTGGAAAATCTGGGCAGAAAATATATATTCCAAAAATCCCAAAATACCCCTATGAGCAAACTGCAAAGAAGAAACCCCATGACCGAGTCAACTCGGCCGCGGTTCCGCGGCGGGAGAAAGCTCCCGCCGCGGAACCGCGGCGCTTTGATCGAGTTAGGGGGTCAAATTTTTGCAGTTTCTTCAGAAAACCCTGAGTCGATTTTTGGTGTATCTCAAAAAATTTTTCCAGCACTTTTAAAATCGACAGAAAGTTTAAAAAACGGGGTCCGTTTTGCAACTTTTTCTTTGATCGATCTTCTAGCTACTTAGCTAACATGTTAGATAGAGTTTAACTAGGCTCTGATACCACTGTAAGTCCATGCTACCTCTCCCGGTACTTTCGGGCATGCGGAATTTGGTGAAAAACAATTTTCTTAGAGGTGGTAACATGGACTCAAACCGGATCTTTGTTAAACATCTAACTAACAACCTAAGTACGAGTTGCTAACTACTCGGTTAGGGGGTTATACCTTTCTTTTTCTCGAACTCCTTCGTCTTCAAGCTTCGATGGTCGTCCGAATCGGCTTCTCCCCGTCGTCTCCTTGCGCCGAAGATAGATCCACCTGAAAGCTTCAACCTTTGGCTCCTTCTTCGAACTTTGAAGAAACTAGTTCACTCGGTTTGCTAAACCTTGTGAACTAGAGTGAGTAGAGAAGAGTTTGGATGGGATTTTATCTATGGTTCTTGGTTCTCAACTCATGAGACAAGTGAACCATAGAATCAAGAGAGGGAGAGCAAGAGGAGGAAGATGAGAGCTCAAGAACAAGAGAGAGAATGAGCATGAAAGAATGAGAGAAGACTTTTCTCATTTGGCTCTCATAATCCAAAACCATCATCACAAAAATAATAATCAAGTATTGTGTAAAATGGTTCAAGTCAAAATGGCTAAATCATTTCATGCACTCATTTCTCACAAAAGAAACAAGCAAGTAAAAAGTCTTTGCCATGAAATGATAGCCATTGTCATCATGATGGTCAACTAGTCCAACCTAGTCAACCGGTCAACAAAGTCAACAAGTCAACAAAGTCAACCCCTCAACAACCATGTCACCACAATACTTAATTAATATTATTGTTAATCACATATCATATTCTCATTAGGGTTGAGCAAAAAGTCAATAGTCAACTATCAACGGTCAACAACCCTAATGAGAATCCTCTGCCTCTGTCTCTCCGTCAACTGTGCATACACACCCGCATCCGCGTTCCGAGGAACACGAATGCATACTGGATAAATCCAATCCCAAAAGGTACACTAGGATCTGGCTTAAACCAAAGCCCGCTAGTGTAAACTGTCCGTACACTGTACGTGCATAAGTGCACGGATGTGACCGAACCCTGTCGCAAAACCATGCGACTTGTCGCAAAACCATGCGACCTCTACTCTTTTGCCTAAAGGCGAATAGCTTTCTGTGTGGGACTCTAAAGACTCGACACTACGCTGGCAGTGGGTTTAACCACAGACCGCAAGCGGCACTAGCTGTGCGTAACGGTCCCCAGGTAGATGCCGACAAGAAGACTGACGAGGCGAAACCCATCTGAACTCCTACTGAGCCTGAATGTGACATTCTCCGTACAGTCCGGTCTGTTCGTCTGATACATCGCAACCCGGGCCTAGGGGGCGGTAAATGTCAGTCCCCCAATAGCGGTACAAGTCGTGTCGGAGTGAAGCCCAAAACACCCTGAGATAACACTGGATGCCTACCAGTATATCTCGTTTGCCCTGGCCAGGGACTACTCGTGTAATGGCTCTCCTAGACACAGCGCGATGTCAACCCCCAATACCGGGAGAGACGAATCCTGTCTAACCGTCACTGCCTCCAAGTGCTTCGGGACTGCACCCAACTACCACCTGTTTGCACGACTCCTTTGAGCCGTGGTAGGGTAGTAATCAAAGTACAGTGGGAACACACTCGAGGCGAAGTGACAGTGTCAAGTCAGCGGACTAAGCTGTACTCATGTCACCTGGGAACTAATAACTGACGATAGGCATAATACCAACTAGTCAGTTCCCGACGAGTTCTGTCCAGTGTACTCATAACCCAACGAGCACCCGCATACTATCTCAAGTACGACGTACCGACGGCTGTGGGACAGACCGTCTCCCACACTAGGATGAGAAGCGCATGCGCTAGTCTACTCCGGAGTATCGATGCCCAGTCTCGATAGTCCTGCGACCAGGGACCTGCATAAGGATGTGCTTATAGATTACCCAGCCCCACTCGTGTGACTGCCATCACAACGCTGGTAATCAAGCAAAGATCCTAAGGGCTCCACTAATGTGTATAGGCGATATACTAAAATAAACACATGTACACATTGAAGTAGAAACAAACCAAGTAGCATACTACTATTTTGAGCAAGATTGTATATACAAGGTGAATATCCCAAGCTTCCATTAAGTAATATACAAACTAGTATGATACAGTAATGGCCTCTAGGGCATATACACTAACATATGATTGTAAGATCCTTTATCACCCGAGCAAGACGAATGTGCTGAGTCGTAGGCCCGGGGGTAGCTTGTCCCAGTTGAGCGCAGTTCAGCGTCAGTCGTCTGCAGATTGGCAGCTCTTGTGTGATGGTAGAGTGCAGTTCGAGCTCACCTCCACTAGGGGACAATTTGCTCATGTCCGTGCCCGTCCACTACTATTTGATCGTATCCGTGAGGCGCAACCCAGTGATGCCCGTTTGTCCGAGATTCTTGAGCTAGTTCGACAGGGTACAGTTTCGGAGTTCATGATTGATGACCAGGGTGTGCTATGATGCGGGACTCGCTTGTGCGTACCAGATGCTGATGGGTTGAGACGCGAGATCCTAGAGCAAGCACATCAGTCGGCCTTTAGCGTTCATCCAGGTTCCACCAAGATGTACCAGAACTTGAGAGACTTCTACTGGTGGGAGGGGATGAAACGCGATATTTCGGACTTCATTTCGAGGTGCCTGACTTGTCAGCAAGTCAAGGCTGAGCATCAGAGACCGGCTGGAGAGTTGCAACCTTTACCCATTCTAGAGTGGAAATGGGAGAAGATTTCCATGGACTTCATTGTGGGTCTACCCAGGACCAGTAGGGGGTATGACTCCATTTAGGTGATTGTTGACCAGTTGACGAAAGCGGCTCACTTCCTTCCAGTGAAGGCCACTTTCGGTTATGCTCAGTATGCTCAGTTGTACATTGATGAGATTGTGCGTTTGCACGGTGTTCCCACATGCATAGTATCCGATAGAGACACCCAGTTTACTAGCCGTCTTTGGCAGAAGCTTCAGGAAGCTTTGGGTACCCGGTTGAGTTTTAGCACCGCTTTTCACCTACAGACCGATGGTCAGTCGGAGCGGACTATTCAGACTCTGGAGGATATGCTCCATGCATGTATGCTTGATTTTGGTGGCAGTTGGGATCGTCACTTGCCGTTGATTAAGTTCTCCTACAATAACAGCTTTCAGGAGACTAATCAGATGGCACCTTTTGAGGCTTTATATGGTAGGAAGTGTCGATCGCCAGTCTGTTGGACCGAGCTTAGTGAGAGTCTGGTTTTGGGACCCCAGCTAGTTCAGGAGACTACGGAGAAGATCCAGCTGATTCAGGACAGGATGAGAGCAGCCCAGTGCAGGCAGAAGTCTTATGCCAACCGTCGTCGTCGCAGACTTGAGTTCGCAGTGGGGGATCATGTATTCCTGAGGATTTCTTCGATGAAGGGCGTTATGCAATTTGGGAAGAGGGGGAAGCTCAGTCCCAGATTTGTTGGTCCTTTCGAGATCCTTGAGCGAGTGGGTTCTGTTGCTTATCGTTTGGCGCTCCCGCCCAGTTTTCCGGATGTTCACCCTGTTTTCCATGTGTTGATGCTTCATAGATACCTTCATGATCCTTCTCACATAATTCAGCACGAGACCGTTCAGCTTGAGCGCGATCTTTCGTTCACCGAGCAGCCGGTAGTTATTTTGGATTGGCAGGTAAAAAAACTTCGGTCAAAGGTCTTGACGTCTGTGAAGGTTCTATGACGTAGCCCTACTAGTGAGGAGATCACTTGGGAGGCCGAGAGCGAGATGTGGAAGAAATTCCCTCATCTCTTTGAAGGTACGCTTAGTATGAAATTTTAATTCGGGGACCGAATTTCTATAAAGGGGGTGATTGTAACGTTTTAGAAATCGTTATGCGAATTATTCCGTTTTAACCCGACTGTGTTCAAACGACCATATAGACTTGCCAGCACCTAGTTTTGCTAAAATAAAGCTAGTGCGCAAGCTTTGGGGGTATATGGGACGTTTTGGTTCAATTAGAATTTTTCCCCATTTTATTATTATTTTAATGCGGTATTCACATTTTGGGAAAATTTCTCTTAGTTATCTTTTCAACAAATTTAGTTTGGGTAAACCCAAAACCCCATATAGTATCTAGATTCCTTGTGTTGACTTGGAGTTTAAGGTTTAAAGAAAAGAAAAAGAAAAGAATGAGGTGCATGCATGTGTGCATGTGTTGTTTGAATGCATTAAATTGCATTTATTGTTAGAAATTGCTAGGAAGCTCCACACAAAACCCCCACCTCCTCTCTTGGATGAGATCCTTCCCTTTCCTACTGCCTTTGATCATTTCCTTTCCAATTTGCATCAATCCAAACTCAAAATTCTCCAAAATTCCAAAATATATCACAAAATATACTTCAAGTCTTGGTTCTTGCTCTTTGATCACTTGAAAACTAGGAAAGATTGGATCTTGTGAGCTAAAATTGATAGGTATAATCCCTACACTGTTAATTAGGAGTTTTTATGTTGTTTAGCTCGTTGGTTGTAGCGTAGAACACTTTTTATATCGATTTGTGAAATATCGTGTTTTTAGTATCGTTTTAAAGCCTCTGTATCTGCTGTGACCTGGAAATTTTAGTGAGTGACCAAACAAAATTATAGTGATGTACTAGTGATCCTGGAGCACCACCTGAGATACGAGGACCACCCTACCGGCCAGGGCCGGCGACCCCTTTGGCGAATTCCGACGAAGCCGGCTTGGTAGGAAGGTGCTGGGGTTTGGCTTTTGTGGGTAGTTGTCTGTTCTTGGTTAGGGGTGTTTGGTACTGTTTACTTTTTTAGTAATTGCAGTATGAAAAATCTGGAATCGTTTACCTATAATCTAGTGTTTTGAATCCGCATGTTACGTAATCCGACACGAATCGTGATCTAATGCAGCTGCTGTACTCATTTTGGTTTAGTAGTGTCGCAGCGCACGTTAGCCTCTAGACGGAGACTTGTGAGTTAGTTTAGTATTGGTGCGTTATTTAATACGAAGTTTTACGTTATATTAGTCGATTTCTGAAATGTCTGCACTATTTCTTGTGTTTGTGGAAATATAGCGTCGCAAGCGGGGACTTCGGAAGCTGCGAACAAGGGGAAGCAGGTGGTCGGATTTTCATAGCCGGAGACCATTTGTGAGTAGATTTAACATCTACGGGGAAATCGCCCGTATGGCGTTATGCGTCGGGGCGGAAAGGGCGCAATCTCATTAAAAGACACTTGCAAGGTCCTCTCGACCCTGTAAGGAGAAAATACCTGCGTAAGATCCTAACGACTCACAAGGGAGCAACACACTTAGGAATCCCCACGATTACTAAGGAGAAAACACACTTACGAGATCCTCACAACTCGTAAGGAGAATTCCCGTTTGAGACCCTCACGGCTCATAGGATTCAAAAGCCTTAAGCTACAGGGATCTGAACCTGTTCTTAAGCCGTCATACACCCCGATTTTGCCCTACAAGCATTTCAATATTGACCCTTGTATACAATCCACGGGCACGAATAAACATTTCCCTAACAAAATCCCACCAGCGACTAGGGATATTCTCACACGGTGAACGACCCTTGTAAGTCCTCTCGATTTATAAGGAGAAAACACTCTTGTAAGATCCTTACGACTGATAAGAGAACATACACTTAAGAATCCTCACGATTTTTAAGGAGAAAACGCACTTACGAGATCTTCATGATTCGTAGGGAGAAACACCTTTATGAGACCCTTACGGCTCATGAAGTCAAAAGCCTTACTCGACAGGATTCTAACCCTGTTTACTAAGCCACCTTTGTTTGAACCGATAAAGAAAAATGATGATTCGCTCCTGGAAATATCCCAGTTGCAACGATGCTGATGCTTAAATCGGTATTAGATCCCAAGTCTAAACTCACGATAAAAATCAGCGAGCCAAAAATGCATATGAAATAGCCGAAATGATAGGGCAACTTGCAACAAAATCAGCAAGTAAAATATATGTATACAAAATAGCCGAAATGATTGGGCAATCGCGACTTTCGCGATATAAAAAGCTGAAATGATAGAGCATCATGGAAAGAAATAAAAAAATGAAATGAAACTTTTTGCCATACAAGTGAGATCACATCGATCCCTGTATACAATCCAGGGGAACAAACAAAGAGGGAACCATATCATCCCACCAGGCTCCATCAGAAAGAGAGCCAAGTCTCGACGGCCACATCTACAGCCTGGAGACCCACAACAGCGTTCCTCCTCATTCCAGCAGGATTCGGACACGACAATCAAGCGGAGCCGTGGCAAAGTTCCCAGTTTCATGACTCGGCGGTGCACAGACAACCGAGAGTCAACTCCTGACCCCGTATGGCTAAAGTCAATCCTGACCCCGTATGGCTAAAGTCAATCCTGACCCTCTATGGCTAAAGTCGATCCTGACCCCGTATGGTTAAAGTCAATCTTGACCCCATATGGCCAAAGTCAACCCTCGACCTCCCCGTCAAAGCAATGCTTTGATTCAGGAGGAGGTCAACTCATCAATCACTTACGAGTCCTCTCGACTTGTAAGGAGAAAATTCTCTTGTGACATCCTTACGACTCTCAAGAGAAAACACACTTAGGAATCCTCACGATTCCTAAGGAGAAAATACACCTACGAAATCCTCTCGACTCATAGGGAGAAAAATCTTTATGAGACCCTCACGGCTCATAAAATTGAAAAGTCTTAGGCAGCAGACCTGAACTTATTTCCTAAGCTATCGCTACCCTGCAAAGAGTCCAAGATGGATAGCTACCTACTATCTACAGGCCACACTTGCTAAAATCACATGGTGACAACACAACAAAGAGAAGAAAGCAACAGTGGGAGATAAAAAAATGTGTATCTTTTATTCATGAATTCAATTGAGTACAAGACGAATGGATACATGTTATTCGAAGATTACAAATGTTTAATTGATACAAAGGCAGCTATTGAGAAGGAGGCGTTTTCAATAAATCAGCCAATTGCTCGCGCGCTCTTCTCAACTACTTTTCATGGTCAGCCGCTGTGGCCAGCTCCGCTTCGACTCGAGCCCGTTGTTGCAAATAAGACAAAAGTTTCTCATCGATTTCCCATTTAGCAACTTCGCGACTCTGCGTAACCCTCTCTAAAAGGTCGAGCTTTTGCCTTAGCGCTAGCCCGTCCGAAATGCATCGTTGCAAATTGTCAAAGACGGCTCTCAATTGCGCAGCATTTGCTTTAACCTGGGCGCGCAGCCGGACGGATTCACCTGAAGCATCCTCGCATTCCTTTCGCCTCAAGGTCGCTTCTTGTTCGAAATGGCGGAAGAAGGGAACGCTCTGCTCAACCCACGCAGCCTGTTGAGAATTCAAAGCTAACATTTCTGGAACGGGACGCCTGAGCTCGATCTTATGCAGACAGGCCTCGATCATCCAGCAGTAGTTAATCTAAGACTCAACAACGCCCTCACAATGGAAGTTCACGAGCATCGCCAACATAAGATTAACTTCAGCAGCAAAATCTGCAGCGGATGCAAAGGCCTTGGCTTCAAGGTCTTCGATGAACTAGCTTAACATCCGCAGGCTATTCGCAGCACCCCTGGAAGAAGGGCGTTTATAGAAAGGCCCTGCTGGCATGGGAATCTGAGACTCGAAGGGAGCTGGAGTCGGTGTGATTTCTGCAAAACAAATCATAGTCAGATATCGGCTTAAGAGATAAAGAAGATGCAAGAGCGATAAAGGCTACTATACCGGCTATGACAGGTGGCAGAGCAGGGAGTACTGGTGGCGTGATGATTCTCTCGTCTCCTCCTTCAATTTGTAGTGCTGTAATCAAGTTAAAGGTAACAACGGCAGGGTCACCCATTAAAGAAAAGAAAAGACGTCGGTTAGAAAAGATACTCACCGACACCAGCAGGCAGACTAACTTCCGACTGGAAGGAGAAGTGCGGGTTCAACACCTGATACAGATGATCGAAAAGAACTCCTGCAAGGTTAAGATGATACATGGTTAGCACGTGAAAGATTCCATCCCCGATTTGAATTAATCGCAAACCCATACCTTCCAGCATTTGAGAGGATATAAGAGGAGGCGAAGGGTTAGCGACAGTCAGAGCAGCGACCGACGATGCTTCATCAAGTGGCACGACCTCAACGCTCACCACATCTGCATTAAAAACAAAAGAAATACCGTCAGAAGAGATTGAAAAGGGATTGCAAAATAAAAGGGAAAACAATGACCCAAGATCTACCTGATGGATCACCAGTTGAAACCGCGACAAGAGCATCACTAAGCGTAGCGAGTGCTTCGCTCTCCTCCATTGGAATGGTTTCGCCGCCCATGGCTTCATCCCCCGATTCTACGAGAGCCGTTGTGACACTCGCAATGCCAGGCGATGGCAGGGAACCGCAAGGGGAAAGAGTGGCAGTTGGGGCAGTCCTGGACTCCTGAGAAAGAGTAGCCGCTTCGAGCTCGGTAGTTGCCGTCATCTCACCTGCTATCTTCTCACCAGGACTTGTCCCCGCAGGGTATGATATATGAGAATCTGAAGATTAAACTCTAATAAAAGGACCCAGTGTTACATTACCTTAGGACGGCTTTTCAATTGCTTCCCGAGCTGCGCGTACCGCCTGTCTATGAGCAGTAGACAGGGCAGATGGAGCACCCTCTAGAGAAATAAAGACAGGGGAAGCAGTGCTCGAGCCTGCACCTACAGCCAAGGCGGCATTGCGTTCTTTCACTGCACGCCTCTTGCGCTTCCTTTCAGCCTGAGCCGCGAGAGCTGACCTCCTCAGGACTTTCGATAAAGGTAGACCATCATCTGAACCAAGTTCTGCCTCCGGCGCCGTTACGATGTCCATCATCGGCTGCTTCTGCGAGACCCCTAGTGGCGACTTAAGGATAGCCATGGCTGCAGTGGCTGGCACTAACGATGCCGCTGCATTACCACTCGCGATTGGCGCTGCACTTGGGATAACCTTAGTCGAGGTAGTCCCTGCAAAAAATATGAAAAAGAAGAGTTAGCTTACCCATAAAAAAAGGGGAATGAAGGCACAATGAGCCGAAATGTACCAATGCCCAAGGAAGCGTGAAGCCTTTCCTCTTCTTCAAAAGTCTTGAGGGAAGCTGCAAGAGCCTCTTCGGCGGAGATACCTGTTAAAGAAGAAAGCGTCAGTCAAAGCATAATAATTAAAATAACCGCGGAAAGATATGACCGAAGGATACCTGATTGTGCGATGGTGATTCGTGCTGCCTCATCGTGAGCTAGTTGCTTTGAAACTGCAATGGCAGCCTTGAGGTCGGTATCATCCGGCGCCATAAATAAGCCTTCATTGGTCCCGTATTCGCTCAAGTCCTCGCTGTAAGGAGCATGGGGATCTTGGCTAAATACAACGTCCGCAGAAAGTATAGACTTCTTTTTCTTCTGACGAGTGCTGGCGGCCGATAACACAAGGTTGCGCTTGTGGGCAACTTTGGACGAAGAGTTCCAACCTCCGTACCCACACCGGACTTGGGAGACGCCGCGGCTACCGCTTTTTCGGGCACACGGGCTAGGGGCAGCTCACGTATAGCACGTGGTACCACAGCCACAATGGCTTTTCTCAAGGGAGGATGGACGATGGTCCGTCGCTTCAGAGGAACGTCTGGATTACCTGCTGGGGCGGTACCTTTACGGTCAAGTAATAATCGCTTTTCTTCTCTAATAACGGTGCCCATCGAATACTGGTACCACGCCACATATACGTTCAGGGCTTTTGGAACCCAACTCGAATCACTAATAAAGAAATTGGAGCCGGTGTTCAACCGCATAAAAAGGTGCAACGCGCTCCGGAAACCCTCTTCATGTTAGTTATATATATATGCCGTAGAGGCCATTGTTGTACATATGATGTATATTATAATGGATGCTTGGATATATATATATAGAGGATTTTCTTGCTCGTCATGATAGTATGCTATTTGGTCTCACTTTATCTTAACATGTTGACTTATATTAGTTTACTGTCTTACTCTCACATGTTGATAAAGCCCTTAGGATATGTACTCGACTACTGGGACTATGATGAGATCATACTAGTGGGGCCATGATAGTCGATGAGTACATCCTATAACTGTTCCTAGTCGAGGGCGTGTTGAGACAGGGCATCGATACACCAGAGTAGACTAGCGTATACGCATCTTGACCCATATGATGGGCGATGGATGATCCCATATCCATCGGTGTTTGACATCAAGGATGGTGTACGGGTGCTCAGTGGAGACTGGGTACATTGGACGGACTCGCCGAGAACTCCCAGATGGTATTATACCTCACGTCATATGGCAGTTCTCCGGTGACACTGGTACAGGTTAGTCTGTAGACCCGAGATCGTCATAGAGTCTTGTGTGATTCCCACTGTGCTTTGATTTTCACCTTACCATGTCCAAGAGGGCGTGCAAAACGGTGGCTTTTGGGTACATTCCCGAATCACATGGAAGCAATGAGCGATAGGAGGGGATTCGTCTCTCCCGGTATAGGGAGTTGATGTTGTGCTGTGTTCGGTTGGCTATAACTGGAAGTCCCTGGCCAGGGATGATATAGAGATTTACTGGTAAGTTTTACCAGTAGTTTCTCGACTTGTTATAAGCCTCACATCGACACAACTTATCGGTGTAAGTCTACGGTAGCGCCCCGGCCGTCTAACAGATGCCAAATGCGGAACAAAAACTTTTTAACTGGCGCTATCGTATACTGTAACCCGGATCTGCCATTATTGCTAAAGTAACAAACTATAAAGAGGGTAGAAAGGTTATACTGAACGATCCGAGTCCTTCATTCTTTAACCATCATCCCACGCTCCGTTGCGGCTGCTCCGATCTCGTCGATCTCCGATCTCGTCGATCTCCGATCTCCTCGTCCAGGTGGCACTATGTCAACGGATCTTTAAACGGGCTCCCGCCTCTGACCCGAGGCAACTCGGTCATCAAGTTTTCTAAAAGAGATGACCAAGATTGATGTAGAGAATGAGTAGAACACTTTGTCTCGCTTCGTCCAAAGCCATGGACGAACGGTTAATGAAGTTGCCTTTTGAATCGAGTGATGAAATAAAATGAGCTATGAAATTTCCATACACCAAACTATAATCTTTTTTCCAAAAATGAATCCATGACCATTCTATTAAGGGGCCGTCCACTTAAAGAGAGGAAGGGGGTGAGTGTAGGAACAAGGGAGGGTGACCTTAAGCTATCATACTTATCATGACTCATTACTTCATTAATGCAAAACCATGAGTCATTTTAACACATCATCAAGCATTAAATGCAACCAATGAAACAATAACACCACTCTAACCTAGTCACCTCTTCTAGGAACTTCCACACACATCACCCTCATGACTCACCCAAGTGACGAAAAGATAAATCCGTATTTAACCGAATGTTAAATACGGGTGATAGAAAACTGGAAACTGGCAACTTCCAAAAGCGATCCCGAAACGAATTTTAGGACAACCCCGTAACAGTATAAACATACCCGCATTTGTATTACGACCGAATACAAATGCAACCGAGACAAAGATATTATATCTACACAATATAATACTCGGATCCGGCTTAATCCAAAGCCCACCAGTATTATCTGCCCGAAATATGACACGTGCGTAAACGCACGTAAATTTTCCGAACCCTGCCATAAAACCATACGGCCTCTACAACGATTTGCCCGAACTTGGGAAACTATCTGTGGGGGACTCTAATGACTCGTCAGTACCCTGGCAGTAGGTTTAACCACAAGCCGTCAGCGGCACTAGCTGTGCGCAACGGCTGTCCATGTACTGACCTCAAGGGAAGCCGATGAGCAAACTCATCCAGAAACCCTACTGAGCCTAACAGTGACAATATACATACATTCCGATCTGTTCGTCTATGAGTATTGCATATCGGCCTAGGGGGCTGGTAACGTCAGACCCCCAATAGCGGTATAAGTCGTGCCGGAGTGTAGCCCAGAACACCCTGAGATACTACTGGAGTACCTACCAGTAAATCTCCTACCTCGGCCGAGGATTTGTGTAATGGCTCTCCTAGACACGGCGCGATCTCACCCCCAATACCGGGAGAGACGAATCCCCTGGCGATCCGCTCACTTGCCTCCATGTGGCTCGGGACTGTACCCAAAAAAGACCTGTTTGCACGACTCCTTTGAGCCGTGGTAGGGTAGAAATCAAAGCACAGTGGGAACTCACACGAGACAAATGACGACCTCAGGTTGATGAACTAACCTGTACACATGTCACCAGGAAACTGCTATCTGACGATATGTATAATACCAACTAGCAGGTTCCCGGCGAGTCCTGTCCGTTGTACTCATAACCCAATGAGCACCTATATACATCTTAGGTGATCCAACTGACACCAGTGGCTTGTGAGACCGGCCACCGCCCCTCGTCGGGGTCTGGACTGTATACACTAGTCTACTCTAGGGAATCGATGCTCTGCCTCGAAACTCCCACGACTACGGACCACAATTAAGGATATGCTTATAGACCACCCAACTCTCACGTATATGATCGCCATGATAATATTGGTAGTCAAGCAAGATCCTAAGGGCTCTATCAACGTGTAACAGTGATTAGTCACCTGAACCTATACACGACTGATAAAGGCAAATCAGATACCATACTATCATCTCGAGTAAGACTGTACTACCGGTATAGGTCCTCCTCAATCATTGCAATCACGTGCCTGCGATCCAATAATTGACTTTGAGGGCACTATATCCAACAATCTCCCACTTGCACTTAAGGCTAATTATTGCGATGTCGCATACTCACAGCCCGTGTGATACCGAACACCCAACTCCTCTACTAATCAGTTTCACAAAGCCCGTTTGTAAAACTATTGTGTTCGAGAAATAGCCTCAGTGAGTGGATCCGCCCTGATGTTTCTTTCTATATCTCTCTTAATCTCAAGTTCGCGGAGAAAGCCATCTCCCGAATTGAGTAATACCTATCTTAGAATATGTCTGGATATCTGATAGGACCTAGTTCATAAATGAACTCCAAATTCAAACTTCTTAGACTGTATCAATCACTGAAACTAATCAGTGTCCAGCACCATGCCTCCCACAGTATCCTCTGGGACCACCTGTCCATAATACTGTCCCTCGTCAGAGGGAAAACTATAAATCTGACAATCACTCTGTCATCCATGTCACCTTTGAAGCCTGGAATGATAACCGTCTCCCGAAGGAGGCTGCCGCCATCAAATCCGTAGAACATGCACTTATGTTCTAAAACTGCTTCCTTATGTTTCTCCAGGATTGGATTAATACAAACTTATTGCATCTAGTGCAAATACAACATCTGGTGTGGTACTTGACATCTCACGATTGGCTCAATTGCCTAAGCAAGTGATCTGCCAATCATGCACATCCCTCTCCCCTTTAGTCTGTAAGACACCTTTAGAGAGGGTGACTCCATCACCTACAGGCACACCACCATGCCAGGAGTAATCTATTCTAAAAACCATTAGAATACTGTTAAAGTACCCACATTAGGAAACTACCCAAATCTAGATCTAAAACCATAGATCTAGAAACCAGAATGTCTGATATTATATCCATATCCTGTCTGGAGAAACAACTGTGTGACGACCACAGTACAACCGATCGTAGTATAGGAATTTTACTTCCTACTCTGTGTATGTTATCGAAATACCAGGACATCACACCCTACTACCTTCTTAACAGATCCATCCCCTATTCTGATGAAGTCAAACCTATGACTATCACATCAAAATTAGATTATCTATCTCCGCTATATCTGCTCAAGTCTATAAATATACATAAGCTACTTGCCCACTATGCTTCCGCTGCTCCCACTGACCACAACAACCTTCTGGCAGAATAATATATACGTGCACTTCTAAAGCTAGTTTAGAACGACGCTATACTTAACCTCCTGCCGGGTCTCATAGTATGGAACAGCAGTAGTGTCAAGTCTGGGTAAACAAGAACCTCCCTGTCACCGTCCTTGAGGCTACAAGAGTACCTCTCGGGTGTTTAAGGTTACCCACCATATCTGCGGAGTGGCTATCGGAATGTCAAAACTGATTGAATCTTTAGGTCATATTAAATTTTCCGTAATCGTTTGCGGTTCTGGAATCACTTCCAGTTCTACCATACTCCTACTACTGTTTTCTGAAAAAATCCATTTTGCTAAAACTGTGGTGAGTCAAGAACAATATCACTATTGATCTTCCAGATGGTAGAAAGTCAACCCTCGTCTTAGTCTGGGCCAACCCACAAGCTGCCATTACAGAAACGTGCCCTGAGTTATCCAGAGTCTGGTTTTAAGCATATGCCGGACAACTCCCCGTACCTTAACATCGTTAAGATATGAACCATTCTATATCCAATATAGAATCTTTGGCACTTATTTAATTAGAACCAGATTCAAATCATGCAGCTGTCTCCAGTGCATATCAACTTAATGGAAAGAGGCTAATCAGCATTACTCAACTTAGGAATACATCCAATTATGAGTAACCTGAAAGAGAAACAAGTTTCTCAAAACCATTACTATCAACTGAATACCAATCTACATCTTCGATCTCTTTGAAGAATTCCGATACTTGCGATACCTGGTTCTCTACTTTATTCTTATACCCACAACTTCTCAAAACTTAGACCTTGTATTTCTACGAAACACTTATCTAAAGACTAGAGAAGTCACAAGTAAATAGAACATAGTACGAGGACCAACCCCTTTGTCCTGACGGACACTGGACAACATACAATACTTTGTATAAGTCCGCTGAGTAACTCAAAACATGTGCGTCGTAGGTTGAAAACTGTACCCAGGAGATTTCCTCAAATATCACCAATTACAACGAATTCCGATATAATGAGGATGATCACCTAATTCCCAATAACTTACTCCTACTCATCATCTGTAAAACCATACAGATGTGAGAATCATACCTGGTAAATACATACCCTGGAGTAAGTATCTAATCGGAAAAATAGTTTTCCTTTAACAATGCACTGAAACATGAAAATGTTTCATAGAGGTATCCTGGTATTCATAGTAATGCCTCTTCTATAATCCAATTCATGACTATAACCGTATATTTCTTTACCATCTCTCCAAATCCCTTTATTTGTCTTTAGTCATTACCTTCTGTACACCATCGTTAGGCTAAATGGTTTTCTTCCTTCCCTACCGTTCGGTACCAGCCTATGGTTTGGAAGAAGACTATCTAGTAAGCATAATAGGTGTACTCTCCTAAACCAAGGAGTACTCGTAACTTGAGAGAAGGTGATGATAAAAGACAACTGAATAATACCTTATTCTATTTCTCCCGAACTGGGGAAAAAAGAAAAGGTGAAATAGGAGTGGCGATGAAGTACGCGGTTTGGTCGTGAATGATAGCAGTCGCAATTTACTTTGCTCTATTTCTAATCCCTTTATTTTGTCTTTACATATTACCTTCTGCACACCCTACTTAGGCTAATTTGTTTTCTTCATTCCCTACCTTTTAGCACCTGCTTATGGTTTGGAAGAAGACTATCCAATAAGTGTAATAGGTGTACTCTCCTAAACCAAGGAGCCCTCGCAACCTGAGAGAAGGTGATAATAAAAGACAACTGAATAAACCAATTCTATTTCTCCTGAACCTGGATCCATCCTCGAAGAAGTCCCTCCGAGTTCGTATATAACCATACGATGGATCTATCCAATGGAAGTGGATGTCCGTAGTAATATGGGGTGTTCTGAGAAATGCAAAGGGTAAAAGAAGGAGCGGCAATGACTTATGCAACTCGGACAATCCAAAAGCCAGTATTTTAAGAAGGTTCGGTCAACTTGGTCACTGAGTCATAGTCTAGGGTCGGCCAATGGTCGCTGCCAATAGAGAGAGAGAAAAGAAACACTCTGCGTGCACTCTAACCTAGATCAGAATGGTTATCACTTTATCTAATCAGGAAACCTCCCACTGTACTGTCAAATTCTCCTCCAAACCTGAAAGAAGAATCAATCGGGATCACCCGAAAAGTAAACAAATTCATCAGTGGGAATCGAGATCCAACTCTCATCGCATGATAACGTGACGGAATCCACTTACGTTACTCACACTCCAGAAGGTATGCGCATACCTGGAAAGTTTTAGTTTCTTTAGAAACTCCCGATATGATTTTTGCCCCATGCTCTTATGACCCTGACGTTGGCCAATCGCCATAAGTCACATGCCAAGTTCTACCCATCATTATATTGTCAATTTGAACCCACCCGCACATGCCCCTGACGTTGGCCAAATGGCAGAACGACTGTCCCAAACCAACTCATCTATCTATGCAAAAAATGAATACCCAGCAGCTACCAAACACTATGCCTTGGCGTTAGTCAAAATACATAGCTTGAATACTACTGAATACCCAAAAGAAATGACGGAGGGCTACGACTGGTTTTTGGCGAAAAACCTTCAACGTAATGAACTTGATATCGCTGAAGGAACCTAATAGATTTTTATAAAAATATAGTGGCGAAAACCTTTGCTAAAGAGGTCACTTCCGGTGAAGGGATCGCGGCTCTTTCCTCGTGGAATGAGGTGCAGGATATTCCAACTGAATACCGCGATGCAAAGCAACTTGTAATCGACTATAGTGAAGTTATTACCCTGACGCAAACTTCTGCCCAAGGGGTCATTCCCGGTGAAGGGATCTCGGCCCTTGCCTCGTCGAATGAGGTGCAGGATATTCCAACCGAATACCTCTATGCAAAACAAAAGGAAACGTCTTTGTAATAACATCTTTTAAAATTGTTCCAACAACTGCCAAACAGGTTTGTTTTCTTTTGCATTGATCAAAATCAACACAGTCCCATCAATTAATCACACCAGAAAAGAACGAAAATAAAATGTACGTATATGCCATCCGCATTCGCCACTGGGTCCCGTCATCACCCGTTAGGTTACTTAACTAACGACAGAGCGGAGACTGGACTAGCGTGGGTGTAAAACATATACAACATCTAATAGTATATATACCAATATACAATAATCACTCCAGGCGTGATAATATGCAACATTATAGAAAAGTAATATGCATCACAAAACAATATAGATAACCTGGGATCCCCGGGTTTCACAGAGCCGCTGCTGAAACCCGACGTTCCCCTGGTCGTGTGGATAGCCTGTGCAATGAAACCTAGACCCCTATGGGTGCGGCAAGTCACCCGCCAAAACCTGAAGCGAGGCAGCCCGCTACAGCAAAGTGAATGGACCACCCAGCACTTCATGGAATCCGGTAACTTGAGCACCCCTCCTTGGGTCAACCTGTACCCCCTACGAGTGCGGTGAATAGTCTGTCAATCCTAGAGTGAGGCCACTCTGCCTCTCAAAGCCATGAGATACGGACCCGTTGCCCTCCAGAACCCGGCTATCCGTGCACTCCGTCGCGGGGTAAAACCTAGTACAGAAATGAAAAATATGTACAATGGGTACATCGACCTCAGCCCGGTCGTGCCCCAAAAGAATATTATACAAACAGGCAGTGACGGCAGTCCACATGTTGGACGCTCGCCCCGCAATATCAAATGTACAAATAAATTCAAACTGCACTACCATTGCACACTGCTATCCACCATGACAAATCCGCAACATCACAGCACAATACAGAACATCAACGCGAATGTCACGTTCGCAAATCCGTCTAAAAGGACTATAGCAATTAGACGCAATTTACCGCTCAAATGACATTCCCGGTTGGAGATATAATGTAAGTACTATAAACTAACACGTTTAAATTTCGATCGACAAAACTTCCCGAAGTGGGCCCCACGCACATCTGCTGTACAGTAACAAAATCTGGGCCCAAAAGAACAGTACCAGAAACCACAATTTCCAACAAAGAAACACCAGAAGAAAAATGGCCAAGTGAGTCACCAAGACTGCCGCGGTTCCGCGGTCAAAGCTAGGCTTTGATCGCGTTTCCGCGGTGGTACGGTCGAATCACTTGATCGTTTTTCTTCTGTATTCTTATAAAAGCCTGCTTGATTTTCTGGTATGGTCAAAATGATTTTTAGACCCCTTTTAAAATCGACAGAAACTTTAAAACTGAAAATTGTGATTTTTTCGAAAATCCGTTCGATCGATATTTTAAACGCATTAGCATAAGTTAGTAAAGCTTAATGTCAAGGCTCTGATACCAGTGTAAGTCTACGGTAGCGCCCCGGCCGTCTAACAGATGCCAAATGCGGAACAAAAACTTTTTAACTGGCGCTATCGTATACTGTAACCCGGATCTGCCATTATTACTAAACTAACAAACTATAAAGAGGGTAGAAAGGTTATACCGAACGATCCGAGTCCTTCGTTCTTTAACCATCATCCCACACTCCGTTGCGGCTGCTCCGATCTCGTCGATCTCTGATCTCCTCGTCCAGGTGGCACCACGTCAACGAATCTTTAAACGGGCTCCCGCCTCTGACCCGAGGTAACTCGGTCATCAAGTTTGCTAAAAGAGATGACCAAGATTGATGTAGAGAATGAGTAGAACACTTTGTCTCGTTTCGTCCAAATCCATGGACGAACGGTTAATGAAGTTGCCATTTGAATCGAGTGATGAAATAAAATGAGCTATGAAATTTCCATACACCAAAACTATAATCTTTTTTCCAAAAATGAATCCATGACCATTCTATTAAGGGGCCGGCCACTTAAAGAGAGGAAGGGGTGAGTGTAGGAACAAGGGAGGGTGACCTTAAGCTATCATACTTATCATGACTCATTACTTCATTAATGCAAAACCATGAGTCATTTTAACACATCATCAAGCAATAAATGCAACCAATGAAACAATAACACCACTCTAACCTAGTCACCTCTTCTAGAAACTTCCACACACATCACCCTCATGACTCACCCAAGTGACGAAAAGATAAATCCGTATTTAACCGAATGTTAAATACGGGTGATAGAAAACTGGAAACTGGTAACTTCCAAAAGCGTTCCCGAAACGAATTTTAGGACAACCCCGTAACAGTATAAACATACCCGCATTTTTATTACGACCGAATACAAATGTAACTGAGACAAAAATATTATATCTACTCAATATAATACTCGGATCCGGCTTAAACTAAAGCCCACCAGTATTATCTGCCCAAAATATGACACGTGCGTAAACGCACGTAAATTTTCCGAACCCTGCCATAAAACCATACGGCCTCTACAACGTTTCGCCCGATCTTTGGAAACTATCTGTGGAGGACTCTAATGACTCGTCAGTACCCTGGCAGTGGGTTTAACCATAAGCCGTCAGCGGCACTAGCTGTGCGTAACGGCTGCCCATGTACTGACCTCAAGAGAAGCCGATGAGCGAACTCATCCTGGAACCCTACTGAGCCTAACAGTGACAATATACATACAGTCCGGTCCGTTCGTCTATGAGTATCGCATATCGGCCTAGGGGGCTGGTAACGTCAGACCCCCAATAGCGGTATAAGTCGTGCCGGAGTGTAGCCCACAACACCCTGAGATACTACTGGAGTACCTACCAGTAAATCTCCTACCTCGGTCGAGGATTTGTGTAATGGCACTCCTAGACACAGCGCGATCATACCCCCAATACCGGGAGAGACGAATCCCTTGCCGATCCGCTTACTTGCCACCATGTGGCTCGGGACTGTACCCAAAAAAGACCTGTTTGCACGACTCCTTTGAGCCGTGGTAGGGTAGAAATCAAAGCATAGTGGGAACTCACACGAGACAAATGACGACCTCAGGTCGATGAACTAACCTGTACACATGTCACCAGGGAACTGCTATCTGACGATAGGTATAATACCAACTAGCAGGTTCCCGGCGAGTCCTGTCCGGTGTACTCATAACCCAATGAGCACCTGTATATATCTTAGGTGATCCAACTGACACCAGTGGCTTGTGAGACTGGCCACCGCCCTTCGTCGGGGTCTCGACTGTATACACTAGTCTACTCCGGAGAATCGATGCCCTGTCTTGAAACTCCCACGACTAGGCACCACAATTAAGGATATGCTTATAGACCACACAACTCTCACGTATATGATCGCCATCATACTGTTGGCAGTCAAGCAAGATCCTAAGGGCTCTATCAACGTGTAACAGTGATCAGTCACCTGAACCTGTACACGACTGATAAAGGCAAACCCGATAGCATACTATCATCTCGAGTAAGACTGTACTACCGGTATAGGTCCTCTTCAATCATTGCAATCACGTGCCTGCGATCCAATAATTGACTTTCAGGGCACTATATCCAACAATCGGTTACTGGGGTCTGACGTATACCACCCCTAGATTAGATATGCAACATATCAAACGAAGAGACCGAACTTTACAGGAGTATTACTGATTGGATTCACAGGAGAATGTATAGGCTTACTTGTTGATCTTCTGATCGCTCAATACCTGGGTGGCTATTACGTTTAGCTGACCGCTTACAGCTTGTGGGTGTTTGATATGATCATCACCTGCTACCGGCGTATTGACGATTCTTTAGAGTCCTACACAGAGGTTTCTTGACTCAGGCAAAACGGAGTAGGAGCACATATGTGATATGTGTGGGACCAAGAATAATACGATATAAGATACCGTATTCTATTCTCGCGATATTTGATATCAGCCGGGTCATCGGATCAAGTGTTGATTCGATGTATCGGAACATGATATATTAGTCGGTTATATGCGATATAGCCGGATTGTCGGATCAAGTGTTGATTCGATAATTTAATGTATAATTATATATGTGATATATTACATTACATTATCTAATATTGGCTCGCTTTATTGATTCATTTTCTCACCGGATAATACATTGATATATATGCGATATATGTTAATTCTATTATTTTCTTTTGTTACAAAAATATATTATATATGTGATATATAATATTGTAAAAAGTTATGATTACTAATGCAACATGATTAGTGGAGATTAAACATGATTAGGGTTTGATTTGTGTTAGCTTATTCATGAAGCTTCTAGAAACTTTTCTTTTGTTTTACGCTAAGATATTATGTGTTGATATTTGTGGAGATATTTCCTAACCCAACCCAAACCCTTGACCCTAGTTAAATCTCAACAATGGTTAGCCCTTTCATCTTTAACCATATGTTGCATTTGTAATAAGAATAACAATTTCATTATTCATCAAAAAAGAAATCCTCTTCTTCTTCTTCCTTGCAAAGCTTTCTAGCTTTTGATTTTGTGATGGATTAGTGTGAGAAATTGATAATAAAAGAGAGCATAAATCCTACTTCATCATTCTCATCTAATCTAGCCAATTAGATTAGGGTGTTCAGTTCATTAATACTTGATTAGTGAGTGAGAGCTTGAGTTAAAGAAACTTCAAGGTAGATCATCTTTGAAAAGGAAGATTTCAAGCAAGCATGGATCATTCGGGTTGTGGAGCTTCTCTTGAGTCCGGGAGATCATGGATCATAGCGAAGGGACTACTACTCGGAGCTTATGAAGCGAAGGAGCGGACTACAAAGGTTGTAATCCCTCACTCTTAGTTGTAAAGGTGTTTACTTGCATGTTTAACCCTAATTATCTAGCAAAGATCCTCGCTTTGGGTTGTTCGGCACGTCTAAATTTTAAATCGGGCAAAGTTGATGCCTTATAGACCCTTGTGACAGTGCCTAGTAACCCTACAGTGGTATTAGAGCAAACCTAGAGCATTTGGCGACGTGTATACGAAGTTAAAAGTCCGATCGAACCCCGAAACGTCAGTTTTAAACCCCTCTTTGGAATTTTTTTAAAAAAATTTGATTTTTTCTGTATTAAAAATACTCAGAAAATTCAGCAGGCAATTCTAAGGGTTACTGTAAAATACGAGCCCCCAACTCCCTAAAGTTGTCGCGGAACCGCGGCAGGAACATGCTTCCCGTGGTGGTTCCGCGGCCGTACTTGCAAGTTAAGGCCTCGTATTAGTAGGGTTGATCCGTAGGTATTAGTATATATTTCTGTGAATTTTTAATCTTGCTCAAGTGTTGAGTTCTCTGGAGATCTTTTGTATTCGTTGATTCGATCGGAAAGTTTAATTTCGTTTAGTTTTCCGGATTATTTAGAACCTGTTAAAATGTTCGAACGGATATCAATAACTCATTTTTTCCCAACACGAAAAACTTTCAAGCGTTGAATTTTTCTTGAGTTTAAAACTTTCGGAAAAACATGCAAGCATATCTGTGGACCCTCTAGAAGAACGTAACCTTAACTCGATTATGTGACCGTCAAAACTTCCACTGAACCTTTAGGTTTATGGTAGTTTGGCGTTGCCACATGTGAGGCGTTGGTTTGACCCTTCTACGGCTGGTTCACTGGGGCTGTGTCATGCTCTGGGTTTTTTGAACTCTGCTCAAGTGTTGAGATATTTAGGAAATCTTTTGATTATTCAATCGGAAAGTTTAATATTGTCTATTTATCTGGAATGTGATACAATATGTGGAATTCATATAGTTAGGCATGAAATGCGAAGTATGTGATATTTCGGATTTACGATGTCTAAAGTGATTGTGGATTCCAAATGTTATAGTTTTACACTTTCTATTATGTGACCGTAAGCGTAGTATGTGGTGTATCGCCGGCTTCGTTGCTATACATCAACGGCAATTGGGATACACATACTTGCTTACGTTGATGATATGAGATATTATGTGTTGCTGTGATATGTTGTATTGGATCGTCGTGTTCTGAATAGCCGGGGGTTTTATGTGAGATGAGGGTTTTTATTTTCATTCATGTAAAATCTATTTGTATGTATTATTCTTTTATTGGGGCACTTCTGGGATGAGGTTGATGTCACCATTATATATTATTTACTTTTCCGCATTAGGTAGACCCAAGGAGGGGAGCATAAGTAACCGGGTTCTAGGGTCCAGTGGGAGGCCATCTCGAGGAGTCGAGACAGGGTCTCCTAACCCTAGAATTGGCAGTGTTGCTTGCCGCTCTCGTAGGGGTCTAGGGATATGGGTTTGGCTATTCATCGTGACCGTGGAATCCGTGTTTTATACAGGCTCGATATAAAACACGGACGTCCTACTATATCCAATATTTCATATGTTATGTTCTACCGCTATGTTCTGTGATGAGATCATATTACTGCCTGAGACGAATGCTTATACTATATATATATATATGTTGATATATAAATATTACTGCTTTCGTTTCTTCTGTGATGCTTAGGAAGCATAATTGATGGGATTTTATTAATGAGATTAATAAAAGAAAAGAAACCTAAAAGATGTTGTAGAATCAAAACTTTATAAAAAGGGTAGCTATAGTTTTTCTTTGCACAGCGGTATATATGATATACCCTGCACCTTATTCGATGAGGAAAGAGCCGAGATCCCTTCACCGGGAGTGACCTTTTTAGCAAAACTGGCAGATGCTACAAACACACGGTTTAGTTTTCGATTGCTTCTATATAGTTCTTGATTTGCACAGTGGTATATATGATATACCCTGCACCTTATTCAATAAGGAAAGAGCCGAGATCCCTTCACCGGGAGTGACCTCTTTAGCGAAACTGGAAAAGCCTAAAAAACACTCCTTTTCAAAATCACTTGTTTCTACAACGATATCGAGTTCGTTACTCTCTTGGTTTTCTGAAAAAACTGCGTAGCCCTCCTTCATTTCAGATAAAGACTATTTAGTATTCGTGCTACGTTTGTTGACCTCTGTCAAGGCGTAGTGTGCGGTAGCTGATTAGTAATTATCTGTAAAGCATATGATATGATTGGATTAGGGTGGTCGTACGACCTTGTTGACCTCTGTCAAATGTCGTGTGAGTAGGTTTGATTCAATCAAGAAATGACGGATTGAACTTGACTAGTGCACTATGGTTTGTTGACCTCTGTCAAGGTCATAGCACACTAGGGGCAAAAGCATTATCGGGAATTTTAAGTGTTGAAATTTGCGATGAGATTGCATACCTTCTATAAGATAGATGGATCCTGATACCCACTGCGAGTAAAAGTTACTCCTAGGAGAATTTTACACAGGACAATTAGCCGATCAAGTAGGTGTTTAGAAATGTGTTAATGGGGTTATGCCTCTGGGAAAACGAGGTTTATTTATTTAGGTCCGTGCGAAAACACGGGGAACCTCCCTCAAGTACCAACACTGATCTGGCTGAAAGATTGACAAAATTGTAGGGTGTAATTAATCCCGGCTAATCTTACCTTTTAGGGTTTGAAGGAAGATTTGATAAAAACAGTAGGAGACATCCTGATTAGATAAGAAAATAACCAATCTAATCTTGCAAGAGCATACGCTAAAGTGTTTTCTTCTCTTTCTCTCTCCAGGTAGCGACCATGTCAGGCCTTAATCAAGATAATAATATGGATGTACTGACTGAACCCGCTTATTATACTGAGCAGGGGATCGTTGGTCCCGTTCTTTCTTATAAGAGTTATAAGACTGAGCAGGAAACAGGAGAATATCTGGATTCTCATGCCGCCCAAACGAAGAACAAGCATGTTGATGCATCTTCTTCGGGTGTGTTAGTTATTGAGAACTGTTTCTCA
Source organism: Agapanthus africanus (assembly GCA_030015575.1). Lineage (NCBI taxonomy): Eukaryota > Viridiplantae > Streptophyta > Magnoliopsida > Asparagales > Amaryllidaceae > Agapanthus > Agapanthus africanus. The sequence goes on from JASDDO010000018.1 coordinate 279,924,331, forward strand.
GTTCACCCTACGTCCTGGGTATTAGATACCGAATCGGGATCCCACATATGTAAATTGTTACTTGGGCTTTGTAAAGGTAGAGAACTGGGAAAGGGTGATCATTCCGTACAAGTAGGGAATGGTGCAAGTATTGCAGCCAAAGCAGTTGGCGAATATCACCTTGTATTACCAAGTAGTAAAACTTTGATTCTGAACGAGTGCTATTATATACCGAACATGATGTGCAACATTATATCAGTCTCTTTATTAAGTAAAGAAGGATATAATTTTGTAATACAGGATAATGTTATGAACATCTTCCTAAATCAAAAGTTGATTGGATCAGGCTCGTTACATAATGGCATATTCATTCTCAATCAAAATACAGTCCTTAATATACAAAACACACACAAGAGGAAGAGTTCAGAAATGAACGAATCCTTCTTATGGCATTGTAGACTTAGTCATATCAATGCGACACGGCTAGCTAAGATACATAAAGATGGATATTTGAATCCGTTCTGTTAGTTATGTATATGCCCTAGAGGCCATTGTTGTACATATGATGTATATTATGATGGATGCTTGGATATATATAGAGAGGACTTTCTTGCTCGTCATGATAGTATGCTATTTGGTTTCACTTTATCTTAACATGTTGACTTGTATTGGTTTACTGTCTTTCTCTCACATGTTGATAAAGCCCTTAGGATCTGTACTCGATTACTGGGACTATGATGAGATCATACTAGTGGGGCCACGGTAGTCGATGAGTACATCCTATAACTGTTCTTAGTCGAGGGTATATCGAGACAGGGCATCGATACACCAGAGTAGACTAGCGTATACGCATCTTGACCCATATGATGGGCGATGGATGATCCCATATCCATCGGTGTTTGACATTAGAGATGGTGTACGGTGCTCAGTGGAGACTGGGTACACTGGACGGACTTGCCGAGAACTCCCAGATGGTGATATACCACAGGTCAGATGGCAGTTCTCCGGTGACACTGGTACAGGGTAGTTTGTAGACCCGAGATCGTCATAGAGTCTTGTGTAATTCCCACTGTGCTTTGATTTCTACCTTACCACATCCAAGAGGGCGTGCAAAACGGTGGCTTTTGGGTGCAGTCCCGAATCACATGGAGGCAATGAGCGATAGGAGGGGATTCGTCTCTCCCGGTATAGGGAGTTGATGTTGTGCTGTGTTCGATTGGCTATAACTGGAAGCCCCTGGCCAGGGCTGATATAGAGATTTACTGGTAAGTGTTACCAGTAGTTTCTCGACCTGTTATGAGCCTCACATCGACACGACTTATCGGTTACTGGGGTCTGACGTATACCACCCCTAGACTTGATATGCGACATATCAGACGAACAGACTGGACTGTACGGGAGTGCTACTGATTGGATTCACAAGAGAACGTACAGGCTAGCTTGTTGATCTTCTGATCGCTCAATACCTGGGTGGCTGTTACGTTTAGCTGACCGCTTGCAGCTTGTGGGTGTTTGATATGATCATCACCTTCTACTGGCGTATCGACGATTCTTTAGAGTCCTACACAGAGGTTTCTTGGCTCAGGAAAAACAGAGTAGAGGCACATATGTGATATGTGCAGGACCGAGGATAATGCGATATGAGATACCGTATTATATTCTCATGATATTTAGATATGAACCGGATCATAGGATCAAGTGTTGATTCGATGAATCGGTACATAATATATTAGTCGGTTATATTCGATATAGCCGGATTGTCGGATCAAGTGTTGATTCGATGATTTAATGTATAATAATATATATGATATATTGTATTACATTATCTAATATTGGCTCGCTTTATTATTTCATTTTCTCACCGGATAATACATTGATATATATGCGATATATATTAATTGTATTATTTTCTTTTGTTATAAATATAATATATATGTGATATATATTATAGTAACATGATATGATTAATAATGAAACATGTTTAGTGATAATAAAAAGAGATTAGGGTTTGATTAGGGTTAACTTCTTCTTGCACCATCTAGAAGAATTCCTTTTGTCATGAAGAAGATATTATGATAGATATTTTCTTATGACTCATTTCTTAACCCAACCAAACCCTAGCCTTAGTTAACTCTCTACAAGGGTTATCCTTGTCATCATTAACCATGGTTGCATTATTATTGATATACTCTTATCATTATTCATCACAAAAGGATTATCTGATTATTCTTCATCTTCATCTCTCTTGAGTTTTTGAAATAGCTCACTAGATTTTCCTTTGGTGATGATTTCTTGTGAGAAATTGATATAAAAAGATAGCATAAATACTACTCCATCATCCTCATCTAATCTAGCCCATTAGATTAGGGTGTTCACCTCATTAGAGTGAGAGAGCTTGGGTTATAGCAATTTCGACGTAGATCATCGGAGAAGCGGAACACTACAAGCTAGCATGGATCGTTCGAGTCGTGGAGCATCTCTTGAGTCCGGGAGATCATGGATCGCGGGTAAGGGACTTCTACTCGGAGCTTATGAAGTGAAGGAGCAGACTACAAAGGTTGTAATCTCTCACACTTAGTGGTAAAGATGTTTACTTGCATGTTTAACCCTAATAATCTAGCAAAGATCCCGGCTTTGGGTTGTTCGGCACGTCTAAAATTTTATTCGGGTATGTTTGATCCCTTATGAACCTTCACAAGAGTGCCTAGGAACCCTACAGTGGTATCAGAGCCTTGCTAGAGCATTAGGCGACGTGTATACGAAGTTAAAACTTCGATCGAACCCGATACGACGAAAATGAACCCCTCTCTGGATATTTTTCAAAAATGCGATTTTTTCTGAATTAAAAATACTTAAAAAATTCATCAGACAAAAATAAGAATAACAGTGAAATACGATGACGTCATCTATACAGACAGCCGCGTAATCGCGGCCGTAACCTGCTTGAGCCGCGGTACCGCGGCAGTACTGCTTGATTTGACTATTTTTATTTCACGGTAATTCTTTTTTAATGCTTATATAGTTTCTGGGTATTTTTATTTTGACTCAAGGGTTGAGTGTTCTGGGGTTTATTTTGTAATCGTTGATTCGATCGGAAAATTTAAATTCGTTATTATTTCCGGATATTTAGAAACTGTTAAAATGTTCGAACGAATATCATTTACTCACTTTTTCCCGGCATGTAAAACTTTCAAGTGTTGAATTTTTATCGGGTTTAAATCTTTCGGAAAAATGTGCAAGTAACACGGTGGACCCTCTTGAAGACAACAAACCTTAACTCGATTATGTGACCGTCTTGAACTGCCTCTAAACCTTAGTGTTTGGGGCAGTACGGCGTGCCACATGTGAGGCGTTGGCTTGACCCTTCTACGGCTGGATCATCGGTACTGTGACATATTTCGGGGATTATTTGAACTCCGCTCAAGTGTTGAGCAATTTAGAAAATCTTGGGTATTTGATTATCTGTTCGAAAAGTTTAATACTGTCTATTTATCTGGAGTGTGATACAATATGTGGAATTCATAGAGTTAGGCATGAAATGCGAAGTATGTGATATTTCGGATTTACGATGTCTAAAGTTATTGTGGATTCCAAATATTGTAGTTTTACAATTTCTTTTCTGTGACCGTAAGTGTAGTATGTAGTTGTATTGCCGGTTTTCGTTGCTATACATCAACGACGATCGGTGTATGCATACTTACTTACGTTGATATATGTGATATTATGTGTTGCTGTGATATGTTATATTGGATCGTCGTGTTCTGAATAGCCGGGGGTTTTATGTGAGATGAGGTTTTTTTATTTTCATTCATGTAAAATTCATTTGTATGCAATATTCTTTTATTGGGGCACTTCCGGGATGAGGTTGATGTCACCATTGTAGATTATTTACTTTTCCGCATTAGGTAGACCCAAGGAGGGGAGCACAAGTAACCGGGTTCTAGGGTCTAGTGGGAGGCCATCTCGAGGAGTCGAGACCGGGTCTCCTAACCCTAGAATTGGCAGTGTTACTTGCCGCTCTCGTAGGGGTCTAGGGATGTGGGTTTGGCTATTCATCGCGACCGTGGAATCCGTGTTTTATACAGGCTCGTATTGAAAACACGGACGTCCTAGTATATCCAATATTTCATATATGTTCTTCTGCTGCAATGTTCTGTGATGAGATCATATTACTGCCTGAGACGAATGCTTATACTATATATATATATATGCTGATATATAAATATTACTGCTTTCGTTTCTTCTGTGATGCTTAGGAAGCATAAGCTGATAGGATTTTATTAATGAGATTAATAAAAAGAAAAGAAACCTAAAAGATGTTGTAGAATCAAAATTTTATAAAAAAGGGTAGCTACAGTCTTGCTTTGCATAGCGGTATATATGATATACCCTGCACCTTATTCGATGAGGAAAGAGCCGAGATCCCTTCACCGGGGGTGACCTCTTTAGCAAAATTGGCAGATGCTACGAACTCGCGGTTTAGTTTTTGACAGCTTCTATAGTCTTGCTTTGCACAGCGGTATATATGATATATCCAGCACCTTATTCCATGAGGAAAGAGCCGAGATCCCTTCACCGGGAGTGACCTCTTTAGCAAAACTAGAAAAGCCTAAAAAACACTCCTTTTCAAAAACACTCGATTCTACGACGATATCAAGTTCATTACGCTCAGGGTTTTCTGAAAAACCCGCGTAGCCCTCCGTCATTTCAGATAAAGACTAGTTAGTATTCGTGCTACATTTGTTGACTATGTTAAGGCGTAGTGTGCGGTAGCTAATTAGTACTTATCTGCTAAAACCTGAGATGTGATTGGATTAGGGTAGTTGTACGACTTTGTTGACTATGTTAAGGGTCGTGCAGGTGGGTTTAATTCAATCGGGAAATCACGGGTTGAACTTGGCTAGCAATTATGATTTGTTGACTATGTTAAGGTCATAAGTTGCTAGGGGCAAAAGAATTATCAGGAATTTCAAGTGTTGAAATTTGCAAGGAGATTATATACCTCCTATGAGATAGTTGGATCCCGATACCCACTGCGAGTAAGTGTTACTCCTGGGAGAGTTTTACACAGGACAATTAGCCGATCAAGTAGGTGTCTAGAAAAGTGTTAACGAGGTTACGCCTCTAGGAAAATGAGGTTTACTTTAATTAGGTCCGTGCGAAAGCACGGGGAACGTCCCTCAAGTACCGACACTGATCTGGCTGAAAGATTGACGAAATTATAGGGTGTAATTAATCCCGGCTAATCTTACCTTTTAGGGTTTGAAGGAAGATTTGATAAAAACATTGGGAGACATCCTGATTAGATAAGATAATAACCAATCTAATCTTGCAAGAGCATACGCTAAAGTGTTTTCTTCTCTCTCTCTCTCTCCAGGTAGCGACCATGTCAGGCCATAATCAAGATAATAATATGGATGTATTGACTGAACCCGCTTATTATACTGAGCAGGGGAACGTTGGACCCGTTTTTTCTTATAAGAGTTATAAGACAGAACAGGAAACAGGAGAATATCTGGATTCTCACGCCGCCCAAAAGAACATGAATGTTGATGCATCTTCTTCAGGTGTGTTAGTTATTGAGAACTGTTTCTCAGTTCACCCTACGTCCTGGGTATTAGATACCGGATCAGGATCTCACATATGTAAATTATTACATGGGCTACGTAAAGGTAGAGAACTAGGAAAAGGTGATCATTCCGTTCAACTAGGGAATGGGGCAAATATTGCAGCCAAAGCAGTTGGCGAATATCACCTAGTATTACCAAGTGGTGATACACTGATTCTGAATGAGTGCTATTATATACCGAACATGATGTGCAACATTATATCAGTTTCTTTATTAAGTAAAGAAGGATATAATTTTGTAGTAAAGGATAATGTTATGAACATATTCCTAGATCAAAAGTTGATTGCATCAGGCTCGTTACATAATGGCATATTCATTCTAAATCAAAATACAGTCCTCAATATACAAAACACACACAAGAGGAAAAGTTCAGAAATGAACGAATCCTTCTTATGGCATTGTAGACTTGGTTATATCAATGAGACACCACTGGCTAAGTTACATAAGGATGGATATCTGAATCCGTTCGAATTATCATCTTATGATACTTCCCATTCATGTCTCAAAGGCAAAATGACCAAAGCTCCGTTTAGTGGACACGGAGAAAGAGTTGCGGAACTCTTAGGACTGGTACATAGTGATGTATGCGGCCCCATGTCTATGCATGCCAGGAACGGTTCTTCCTACTTCATTACATTCACTGACGATCTCTCAAGATTCGGACATGTGTTCCTGATGAAACACAAGTCTGAAGCTTTTGAGAAATTCAGAGAATATAAGCACGAAGTAGAGAACCAAATGGGCAAAAGTATTAAGATCCTTCGATCTGATCGAGGAGGAGAATACTTAAGCAATGAGTTCCTAGATTATCTAAAATAGAATGGGATTCTCTCTCAGCTTACTCCGCCTTATACACCACAGCACAATGGTGTATCGGAATGGAGCAATCGCACCCTATTAGATATGGTGCGCTCGATGATGAGTACAGCTGAGTTACCTGTTTCCTTCTGGGGTTATGCGCTTGAGACAGCAGCATACTTATTGAATCAAGTTCCGTCTAAATCTGTACCTACCACACCATATGAGATATGGAGTGGGAAGAGACCAATTTTAAACGAGTTAAGATATAAGGTTGTCCGGCCTATGTCAAAAGGCAAAATCCGGACAAACTCGAGGCACGATCAGTTCTTTGCAAGTTTGTGGGATATCCTTAGAATTCCCAAGGATACTTTTTCTACCACGCTGAAGAACAAAAAGTGTTTGTTTCTCAATATTCCACCTTTTTGGAAAAGGAATTTCTTGCAAAAGAAATTAGTGGCAAAGAGGTAGAGCTGGAAGAGGTTCCAGCAACACAAACTGCAACTGAAGATTTAGTAGAACCAGAGGATTCAGTAGTACCCGACGAACCTCAGCCTCTCTGCTGATCTAGCAGGGTTTCTCATCCACTGGAGAGATACTACGGTTTTCTCATTGATGGTGGGAGCGAGGATTGCATCATGGAAGATGATGACCCGACTAGTTTCGAGCAGGCCACCATGAGTGGTGACTCTGTGAAATGGCTGGATGCAATGCGATCTGAGATGGAATCCATGTACACCAATAAAGTATGGACTTTGGAAAATGCTCCTGAAGGGGTAAAACACATTGGGAGCAAGTGGATTTTTAAAAAGAAATTTGGTATAGATGGAAAAGTTGAGACTTTCAAAGCTAGACTTGTAGCAAAGGGTTTTCGTCAACGATCAGGTGTGGATTATGACGAAACCTTTTCTCCAGTGGCTATGCTTAAGTCCATCCGGATCTTACTTGCCGTTGCTGCATACCATGACTACAAAATCTGGCAAATGGATGTTAAGACCGCCTTTCTAAACGGTGATTTAGAAGAGTGCGTGTACATGACTCATCCAGAGGGCTTTGTAGATAGTGGGAGCAGCGGAAAGGTGTGCAAGCTGATTAAATCCATTTATGGGTTAAAGCAAGCATCGCGGAGTTGGAACATCTGTTTTGATGTTGTAGTCAAAGAGTTTGACTTCATCAAAAATATAGATGAACCTTATATCTAAAAGAAGGTAGCAGAGAGTAAGGTTATCTTCCTCGTATTGTATGTGGATGGCATACTCTTAATAGGAAATGATATTCCTATGCTGCAATCAGTCAAGCTCTTCTTATCACAAAGATTCTCATTGAAAGATCTAGGTGATGCCTCCTGCATATTGGGAATCATGATCTATAGAGATAGATCTAAACGGATACTGGGATTGTCCCAATCCAGGTACATTGACACCATACTAAAGAGGTTTAGTATGGAAGAATCTAAGCGTGGGAACTAACCCACGATCTCTGGACTCACTCTCTCCAAAGAGATGTCTCCCAAGACTGATTTGGAGAGAGCTCGCATGCAAGGGATACCCTATGCTTCGGCAGTAGGCCCTATCATGTATGCAATGTTATGTACCAGACCCGATGTAGCATACTCACTAAGTGTAGTGAGTCGGTATCAAGCAGATCCTGGAGAGAGTCACTGGACAGCTGTGAAGAACATTCTCAAGTACTTACGAAGGACTAGAGACATGTTCTTGGTGTATGGTAACGGAGAACTCCGGGTGGAGTCCTTTACCGATTCCAGCTTCCAAAGTGATATGGACGACTCTAAGTCGCACTCGGGATTTGTCTTTACCCTCAATGGAGGGGCGGTATGTTGGAAGAGTTCCAAACAGGATACCGTTGCAGACTCGATGATGGAGTCCGAATACATCGCTGCCAACGATGCTGCCAAAGAGGCTGTCTGGATGAAGAAGTTCATCACTGAACTTGGTGTGGTTCCATCCGTTGAGCATCCAATACTTCTGTATTGCGATAACAATGGAGCTGTGGCTTTGGCCAAGGAACCCAGGTCCCATCAGAAGTCCAGACATATTCTGAGGCGGTATCACCTGATCAGGGAGATAGTTGATCGCCGGGAGATCGAGGTCAGGAGAGTTGATACGAATGATAACACTGCGGATCCACTCACGAAGGCCATTCCCCAGATACAGTTTGAGAGATTATTCGGGATGTTGGGTATGATATACTGCAGCAGCTGGCCTTAGTGCAAGTGGGAGATTGTTAGTTATGTATATGCCCTAGAGGCCATTGTTGTACATATGATGTATATTATGATGGATGCTTGGATATATAGAGAGAGGACTTTCTTGCTCGTCATGATAGTATGCTATTTGGTTTCACTTTATCTTAACATGTTGACTTGCATTGGTTTACTGTCTTTCTCTCACATGTTGATAAAGACCTCAGGATCTGTACTCGACTACTGGGACTATGATGAGATCATACTAGTGGGGCCACGGTAGTCGATGAGTACATCCTATAACTGTTCCTAGTCGAGGGTATATCGAGACAGGGCATCGATACACCAGAGTAGACTAGCGTATACGCATCTTGACCAATATGGTGGGTGATGGATGATCCCATATCCATCGGTGTTTGACATCAGAGATGGTGTACGGGTGCTCAGTGGAGACTAGGTACACTGGACGGACTCGCCGAGAACTCCCAGATGGTGATATACCACATGTCAGATGGCAGTTCTCCGGTGACACTGGTACAGGGTAGTCTGTAGACCCGAGATCGTCAAAGAGTCTTGTGTGATTCCCACTGTGCTTTGATTTCCACCTTACCACGTCCAAGAGGGTGTGCAAAACGGTGGCTTTTGGGTGCAGTCCCGAATCACATGGAGGCAATGAGCGATAGGAGGGGATTCATCTCTCCCGGTATAGGGAGTTGATGTTGTGCTGTGTTCGATTGGCTATAACTGGAAGTCCCTGGCCAGGGCTGATATAGAGATTTACTGGTAAGTGTTACCAGTAGTTTCTCGACCTGTTATGAGCCTCACATCGACACGACTTATCGGTTACTGGGGTCTGACGTATACCACCCCTAGACTTGATATGTGACATATCAGACGAACAGACCGGACTGTACGAGAGTGTTACTGATTGGATTCACAGGAGAACATACAGGCTAGCTTGTTGATCTTCTGATCGCTCAATACCTGGGTGGCTGTTACGTTTAGCTGACCGCTTGCAGTTTGTGGGTGTTTGATATGATCATCAACTGCTACCGGCGTATCGACGATTCTTTAGAGTCCTACACAGAGGTTTCTTGGCTCAGGCAAAACGGAGTAGAGGCACATATGTGATATGTGCAGGACCGAGGATAATGCGATATGAGATACCGTATTATATTCTCGCGATATTTAGATATGAACCGGATCATCGGATCAAGTGTTGATTCGATGAATCGGTACATAATATATTAGTCGGTTATATTCGATATAGCCGGATTGTCGGATCAAGTATTGATTCGATGATTTAATGTATAATAATATATATGATATATTGCATTACATTATCTAATATTGGCTCGCTTTATTATTTCATTTTCTCACCGGATAATACATTGATATATATGCGATATATATTAATTGTATTATTTTCTTTTGTTACAAATATAATATATATGTGATATATATTATAGTAACATGATATGATTAATAATGAAACATGTTTAGTGATGATAAAAAGAGATTAGGGTTTGATTAGGGTTAGCTTCTTCTTGCACCATTTAGAAGCATTCCTTTTGTCATGAAGAAGATATTATGATAGATATTTTCTTATGACTCATTTCTTAACCCAACCAAACCCTAGCCTTAGTTAACTCTTTACAAGGGTTATCCTTGTCATCATTAACCATGGTTGCATTATTATTGATATACTCTTATCATTATTCATCACAAAAGGATTATCTGATTAGTCTTCATCTTCATCTCTCTTGAGTTTTTGAAATAGCTCACTAGATTTTCCTTTGGTGATGATTTCTTGTGAGAAATTGATATAAAAAGATAGCATAAATACTACTCCATCATCCTCATCTAATCTAGCCCATTAGATTAGGGTGTTCACCTCATTAGAGTGAGAGAGCTTGGGTTATAGCAACTTCGACGTAGATCATCGGAGAAGCGGAACACTACAAGCTAGCATGGATCGTTCGAGTCGTGGAGCCTCTCTTGAGTCCGGGAGATCATGGATCGCGGCGAAGGGACTTCTACTCGGAGCTTATGAAGCGAAGGAGCGGACAACAAAGGTTGTAATCCCTCACACTTAGTGGTAAAGATGTTTACTTGCATGTTTAACCCTAATAATCTAGCAAAGATCTCGACTTTGGCTTGTTCGGCACGTCTAAAATTTTATTCGGGCATGTTTGATGCCTTATGAACCTTCACAAGAGTGCCTAGGAACCCTACACGTTCAAATTATCATCTTATGATACTTGCCATTCATGTCTCAAAGGTAAAATGACCAAAACTCCATTTAGTGGACACGGAGAAAGAGTTGCGGAACTCTTAGGGCTGATACATAGTGATGTATGTGGTCCAATGTCTACACATGCCAGGAACGGTTCTTCCTACTTCATTACATTCACTGACGATCTCTTAAGATACGGACATGTGTTCCTAATGAAACACAAGTCTGAAGCTTTTGAGAAATTCAGGGAATATAAGCACGAAGTAGAGAACCAAAAGGGTAAAAGTATTAAGATCCTTCGATCTGATCGAGGAGGAGAATACTTGAGCAATGAGTTCCTGGATTATCTGAAAGAGAATGGGATTCTCTCTTAGCTTACTCCTCCCTATACACCACAGCACAACGGTGTATCGGAGCGGAGGAATCGCACCTTATTAGATATGGTGCGCTCTATGATGAGCACTGCTAAGTTGCCTATTTCCTTTTGGGGTTATGCGCTTGAAGCAGCAGCATACCTATTGAATCAGGTTCCATCAAAATCTGTACCTACCACACCATATGAGATATGGAGTGGGAAGAGACCATGTCTTAAACGAGTTAAGATATGGGGTTGTCCGGCCTATGTCAAAAGGCAAAATCCGGACAAACTCGATGCATGATCAGTTCTTTGTAAGTTTGTAGGATATCCTAAACATTCAAATGGATATCTATTCTACCACGGTGAACAACAAAAGGTGTTTGTTGCTCAGCATGCCACCTTTTTAGAAAAGAAATTTCTTGTAAAAGAAATTAGTGGCGAAGTGGTAGAGCTAGAGGAAGTTCCAACACCACAAACTATGACTGAAGATTTAGTGGAACCAGATGATTTAGTAGTTCCCAACGAACCCCAGCCTCTCCGCCGATCTAGTAGGGTTTCTCATCTACCTGAGAGATACTACGGTTTTCTTATTGATGGTGGGAGCGAGGATTGCATCATGAAAGATGATGACCCGACTATTTTCGAGCAGGCCATCACGAGTGGTGACTCTGTGAAATGGCTGGATGCAATGTGATCTGAGATGGAATCCATATACACTAACAAAGTATGGACTTTGGAAGTTGCTCCTGAAGGGGTACGACCCATTGGGAGCAAATGGATCTTTAAAAGGAAACTTGGTGTAGATGGAAAAGTTGAGACTTTCAAAGCTAGACTTGTTGGAAAGATTTTTCGTCAATGACCAGGTGTGGATTATGACAAAACCTTTTCTCCAGTGGCTATGCTTAAGTCCATCCGGATATTACTTGCCATAGCTGCATACCATGACTATGAAATTTGGCAAATGGACGTTAAGATCGCCTTTCTAAATGGTGATTTAGAAGAGTGCGTGTACATGACTCAGCCAGAGGGCTTCGTAGATAGTGGGAGCAGCGGAAAGGTATGCAAATTGCTTAAATCCATCTATGGGTTAAAGCAAGCATCGTGGAGTTGGAACATCTACTTTGATGTTGTAGTCAAAGATTTTGACTTCATCAATAACGTAGATGAACCTTGTATCTATAAGAAGGTTGCAGAGAGTAAAGTTGTCTTCCTCGTATTGTACGTGGATGGCATACTCTTGATTGGAAATGATGTTCCTATGCTGCAATCGGTCAAGCTCTTCTTATCACAAAGATTCTCAACGAAAGATCTAGGTGATGCCTCCTACTGGGATTTATGATCTACAGAGATAGATCTAAACGGATACTGGGATTGTCCCAATCCAGGTACATTGACACCATACTAAAGAGCTTTAGTATGGAAGAATCCAAGCGTGGGAACCAACCCACAATCTCTGGACTCACTCTCTCCAAAGAGATATCTCCTAACACTGATTTGGAGAGAGCTCGCTTGCAAGGGATACCCTATGCTTCGGCAGTAGGCTCTATCATGTATGCGATGCTATGTACCAGACCCGATGTAGCATACTCACTAAGTGTAGTGAGTCGGTATCAAGCAGATCCTGGAGAGAGTCACTGGATAGCTGTGAAGAACATTCTCAAGTACTTGAGAAGGATTAAAGAGATGTTCTTGGTGTATGGTAACGGAGAACTCCAGGTTGAGTCCTTTACCGATTCAAGCTTCCAAAGTGATAAGGACGACTCTAAGTCGCACTCGGGTTTTGTCTTTACCCTCAATGGAGGGGCGGTGTGTTGGAAGAGTTCCAAACATGATACCGTTGCAGACTCGACGATGGAGGCTGAATACATCGCTGCCAACGATGCTGCCAAAGAGGCTGTCTGGATAAAGAAGTGCATTACTGAACTTGGTGTGGTTCCGTCCATTGAGTATCCAATACCTTTGTATTGCGATAACAATGGAGCTGTGGCTTTGGCCAAGGAACCCAGGTCCCATCAGAAGTCCCGACAAATTTGAGGCGGTATCACGTGATCAGGAAGATAGTTGATCACCGGGAGATCGAGGTCAGGAGAGTTGATACGAAGGACAACACTGCGGATCCACTCACAAAGGCTATACCCCAGATACAATTTAAGAGATTATTCGGGATGCTAGGTATGAGATACTACAACAGCTGGCCTTAGTGCAAGTGGGAGATTGTTAATATATATATGCCCTAGAGGCCATTGTTGTACATATGATGTATATTATAATGGATGCTTGGATATATATAGAGAGGACTTTCTTGCTCGTCATGAAAGTATGCTATTTTGTTTCACTTTATCTTAACATGTTGACTTATATTAGTTTACTATCTTACTCTCACATGTTGATAAAGCCCTTAGGATATGTACTCGACTACTGGGACTATGATGAGATCATACAAGTGGGGCCACGGTAGTCGATGAGTACATCCTATAACTGTTCCTAGTCGAGGGTGTGTCGAGACAGGGCATCGATACACCAGAGTAGACTAGCGTATACGCATCTTGACCCATATGATGGGTGATGGATGATTCCTATCCATCGGTGTTTGACATCAAGGATGGTGTACGGGTGCTCAGTGGAGACTGGGTACACTGGACGGATTCGCTGAGAACTCCCAGATGGTATTATACCTCACGTCAGATGGCAGTTCTCCGGTGACACTGGTACAGGTTAGTCTGTAGACCCGAGATCGTCATAGAGTCTTGTGTGATCCCCCCTGTGCTTTGATTCCACCTTACCACGTCCAAGAGGGCATGCAAAACGGTGGCTTTTGGGTACAGTCCCGAATCACATGGAGGCAATGAGCGATAGGAGGGGATTCGTCTCTCCCGGTATAGGGAGTTGATGTTGTGCTGTGTTAGGTTGGCTATAACTGGAAGTCCCTGGCTAGGGCTGATATAGAGATTTACTGGTAAGTGTTACCAGTAGTTTCTCGACCTGTTATGAGCCTCACATCGACACGACTTATTGGTTACTGAAGTCTGACGTATACCATCCCTAGACTAGATATGCAATATATCAGATGAAGTGACCGGACTGTACGGGAGTGTTACTGATTGGATTCACAGGAAAATGTAAAGGCTTGCTTATTGATCTTCTGATCGCTCAATACCTGGGTGGCTGTTACGTTTAGCTGACCTCTTGCAGCTTGTGGGTGTTTGATATGATCATCACCTGCTACCGGCGTATTGACGATTCTTTAGAGTCCTACACAGAGGTTTCTTGACTCAGGCAAAACGGAGTAGGAGCACATATGTGATATGTGCGGGACCGAGAATAATACGATTTGAGAAACCGTATTCTATTCTCGCGATATTTGATATCATCCGGGTCATCGGATCAAGTGTTGATTCGATGTATCGGTACATGATATATTAGTCGGTTATATGCGATATAGCTGGATTGTCGGATCAAGTGTTGATTCGATAATTTAATGTATAATTATATATGTGATATATTACATTACATTATCTAATATTGGCTCGCTTTATTGATTCATTTTCTCACCGGATAATACATTGATATATATATGCGATATATGTTAATTCTATTATTTTCTTTTGTTACAAAATATATTATATATGTGATATATAATAGTGTAACAAGTTATGATTACTAATGCAACATGATTAGTGGAGATTAAACATGATTTGGGTTACCTTATTCATGAAGCTTCTAGAAGCTTTTCTTTTTTTTTAAGCTAAGATATTATGTGTTGATATTTGTGGAGATATTTCCTAACCCAGCCTAAACCCTTGACCCTAGTTAAATCTCTACAATGGTTAGCCCTTTCATCTTTAACCATAGGTTGCATTTGTAATAAGAATAACAATTTCATTATTCATCAAAAGAGAAATCCTCTTCTTCTTCCTCCTTGCAAAGCTTTCTAGCTTTTGGTTCTGTGATGGATTAGTGTGAGAAATTGATAATAAAAGAGAGCATAAATCCTACTTCATCATCCTCATCTAATCTAGCCAATTAGATTAGGGTGTTCAGTTAATTAATACTTGATTAGTGAGTGAGAGCTTGAGTTAAAGAAACTTCAAGGTAGACCATCTTTGAAAAGGAAGATTTCATGCAAGCATAGATCATTCCGGTTGTGGAGCTTCTCTTGAGTCCGAGAGATCATGGATCGCGGCGAAGGGACTACTACTCAGAGCTTATGAAGCGAAGGAGCGGACTACAAATGTTGTAATCCCTCACTCTTAGTTGTAAAGGTGTTTACTTGCATGTTTAACCCTAATTATCTAGCAAAGATCCTCGCTTTGGGTTGTTCGGCACGTCTAAATTTTAAATCGGGCATGGTTGATGCCTTATAGACCCTTGTGACAGTGCCTAGTAACCCTACACTTCAGTAGCAACCGGTTCTGCCAAGTAGGCCTCAAGCGGGACGCCCTGATTATAGCTTAATTGCTGGGCGAAACGATGCGGGTTGTACCTCGTGAACAATGCCGAATCGTTCTTCTTAAACACGAGAAAGCCCGGCCTGATAGAGTATAAATGAAGAATCTCCCGGGCTTTCACGATAGATGCCCCGTCTTTAAAAATGTCCCGCAATGGCTGCACCATTTTTGCGAATTCCTTGCCGATGGTTAGAATCTTATCGGTAAAGGTCATGCCATCTCCAACCGTGCGCGGACGAAGGAGCAAACCCCTATCTTCTCGCTGTGTCAGATTTACAATAGATGAGTCAACTAGCCACATGATCCGAAGGAAGTTATACTTATCATAGAAGAAGGCCTTTTGTGGACACCGAAAACGCCAAGTACATGTAGCTCGATCCATGACATAAAATAATGCATTGAGAAGTTCACGTGCTGCACCCCTGGTTCAGTAGTGTCTGTCGCCAAGCTGAGGCCGTGATACAAATGGGCTAACCCAGCGACCCCGACGGCCACTTGCATCCCAGCAACCATTTGGTGAGCTGGATAAAAAATGGATGGCCTCATATGGCGAGGATGCATTGGAAGCACAAACCAGCTTAGTCATAGCCTAAGGAAACCCAAAAAGAATGCTTCTTCGTCGATCCCAGGAGCTGCAAGCTCTGTAAAAGAGACGACCGGGGTGTTGGGGAGAAAGAAATCCCGCTGATCCGCCTCCGCTGCCGTCTGGTTGTCCAAAACAAAACCAAAAGGATCGTCGAGTTTGGCAAATTTCACGGCTTCCTTCGACATGACTTCTGAGCGGAGAAAACGGGCGATGAATTCTGTGAAATTAACCCCACGACCTCTGGATTCGAGAAAAAGGCTATCATAGATATTCAACACCTTTATCAAACTTAGGAATTGGTGTTGAATAGCATTCTCTGGGATAAGACCCATTACCACTGGTTTGGTGGCATAGATGTACTCGTCCGGAGGAAGCAGCTCCTCGTAGTGTTCTCCCCTAACAGGTAAGCCAGAGACCTCTGCAAACTCCTTTAAAGAAATTGAGACTTCTCGATCCAACAGAAGGAAGGTGTGGGTCGGAATATTCCATTGCTCCAGAAATGCATTGACCCACTATGCAGGAGGCGTGGAATATTGAAAGAGAGAAGCGTAAATCGTGGGATACAACCCGAGCTTCAGCAGCTGCGACTTCTTGGCCGACAAAATATAGCAGGCCTATTGCAAATACCCAGCTGGATGATGAGGGATTAGGCCTATCATATACGGCTGTCCCCAAGGACGTGACTCACCCTGGCATATGCGCCATCCTAGAGTATCCAAAGCCGCCGGCGGCTATACGGGTATTGCAGCTATAGAAGGCTGAAGGAGACCGTCTGAAGTCCAATTGACCTCCTCCACGACATAGTTTATCGGGGGTGCATCCGCGTAAGGGATCGCCGAAATAGGTTCCAAAGGTGTCGCACAAGAAAAGCTCTGTCGACCTTTGATGATTTGACTGTACCATCCACCCTATAGATGAAGATTCTTTCGCTCTGGGTCATGATCTTTGATTAACGCGAAGACTTCCCTATCCACAGGCGCTTCGGGGAATCCGCCTTCCGAACGGACGAACGGGAAAGAAATGTCGAAAGACATAGTACCTGCGTGAAAAAGAAAAAAAAATTTTAGCAGTCATTGCTATAGTTTAAGTTCTGTCACTAGGCACTTTAAATTCGTACTGCACTGTAATACAGTAGAAAGGGACCAAAGGGGACCCACACAATCTAGATAACAGTTCATCATTAATAAAACAATCTTATCATTTGATGAGACTGTCATTAAATGAGGAAATCCTCAAAGGATTCTCATTAAATAAAGGCCTCTCGGGCCAAGGAGTAAATCTCCCATTGAGAGCAGCGCTCTACAACAGAGTGACATCTATCAGCTCTGATGATGAAAGGAATAAAAATTCCTCAAGAAAAATTCTAAGAGCCATGCTCTATAAAATTGATGGAATAAACCATCAGAAAACTTAAAATAAAGCTTTTAATGAATTAAAAATTCCAAGATCTTCAAGATCTGTGAACTATAAGAGTTCTTCATGAACAATGTTCCAGTTCATAGGTTAAAATCACCCTAAAAAAGATTATCTCTTGAAGATCTCTGATCTAAAGATGAGCATAGCTCTGGATAAATAACCCTAAGGTTTTTAGATCTATGATCTAAAGATGAGAATGGCTCTGTTAATGGGTAAAACCCTAAAAAAATATATTTTTTAGATCTATGATCTAAGGAGAGCAAAGCTCTGTTAAAAAGTTCGATTCTTACCTAAGTTGGGAAGAGTTTTGACTCTTAAGAAATTTCTTAAGTGAAAGAGCTATGCTCTGAAAGAGAATTAAATCTCAGAAAATAAGAAAGAAGATGAGCAGAGACCATCTCAATGGCCAAAGGCCCTATTTATAAGCACTGAAAGCCGTTTCAACTTCTGAGTTGATCCAATGGCAGAGATGCTGCCACCGCTGCACTCACGTGTGGGCCACGTGAGCGCAACGGTGGAGGGGCATTTGTTTCCCCAATCAGAGCAAAGCTCTATTCAAATTTCAAAATTTGAAATGAAGCAGCGCTTCATAGCAGCACCAGTGCTGAAAGTGAAAGACTCTGAGGCAACGCTCACGTGCAAAGCATATGAGCGCTAGCGCCAAGTGCGCTGCACTCTAAGCAGCGCACCACGTGCAAAGCACGTGAGCACTAGCACCAAGAGCGCTGCACTCTACGCAGTGCACTACGTGCAAAACACGTGAGTGCTAGCGCTAAGTGCGTTGCACTCTAAACAGCGCACCACGTGAAAAGCACGTGAGCGATAGTGCTAAGAGCGCTGCACTCTAAACAGCGCACCACGTGCAAAGCGCGTGAGCGCTAGCGCTAAGAGCGCTGCACTCTAAGCAGCATACCATGTGCAAAGCACGTGAGCACTAGCGATAGAGCAAAATGTTCTCGGCCTTTGGATCAAAGATCCAACGAACATGATTAAAAATCATCAATTAACCAGTGTAAAATTCTGTTGAGGAAACATTCCTCAGAATCTTTCCAAACTGGAAAGATTATGCTCTGTAAATCAAAGCACCGTTGGATCAATGATCCAATGGTGGTTAAAAATCACCAAAATACAGAATAAATTCTGTATGGAAAAAGATTTCCCAATCTTGTTAAAAACAAGAAAATTGCCTTCTGTAAATCAGAAGCCCTTGGATCAAAGATCCAACGGGGGAAACAACCCAAAATCAATTAGAGAAAAGATCTCTTCAACTGATTCAACAAATCAGCTTGCCCTATATAAGGACCCCAAGACTTCAAGTCTCATACAGGAGGAACCCCCCCCCCACAAGCTTTGAGAAATTTCAAAGAAAAGAGCAAGCTCTGAGAAGAAGAACTTTTCTTTAAGGTAAAAACAGAGAGATAAAAAACATCTCATCAGAAAAAAAACTTAGTTCTTATGCTAGATCATAGATCTATAAGAAAACTGTCTTTCACAAATGAGATCATAACATCTCATTATAAAAAGGGGTGAGAATAATTCAATTTTCTTAGGACCACAGATCCATAAAGGCAAAGCCTTTCATCAAAAACATAAGAGATTGAAATATATCCTATAAAATAAGAACTTTGTTCTTAGATCCACGAGACAAAGTCTCTTATAAAAGAGAATTTAATTCTCAAAGAACAGAGCTGCCTAAAAAGAGCCCTAGCGCTCCAATTAAAAAAGCACTTCAGCGCTCAAAATTTAGCGCACAGCGCTGCAGAACCTTAGCGCTCTGCGCTCATTGTTTAGCGCACAGCGCCAAGCGCGCGACGTGCTCCTTACGTGTACGCTACTTCACCAGAAGCGCTCTGCGCTCATTGACTGGCGCTCAGCGCCAAGCATGCCACATGCTCCTCACATGTGCGCTACATCACAAGAAGCATTCTGCGCTCATTGACTGGCACCCAGCGCCAAGCGCACCACGTGCTCCTCACGTGTGCGCTATTTCGCAAGAAGCGCTCTGCGCTCATTAACTGGCGCACAGCACCTAGCGCACCACGTGCACCTCATACGGGCGCTAAGAGAATATAAATTGTTATTTAAACAATAAAGCCCAGAGCCATGATGAGTGCTCAGCATTCAATAAAAGACAAAAAGTTGTCATGACCAATGCTCAGCATTGTTAAATGAAAAAAGACTGATCCTAATTAAATGTCTAACATTTTAAATGAATGGGCCGAGCCCAAGTTGGCCACAGGTATCTAATTTAGATTAATTGAGTCCATATGCTTATAAATCTTTGATCTTAGTCCCAAATTGGACTACAGATCTCCTAACCAATATTGGTTCAATGGTACATCTCGTCACTCCTCTGATATTTGTCATTGAAATCCTTCAACGTCTTCAGAGAGGTGACGGGTCCCGACTACCAGACATTCCACGGACTGTGGGGTCCTTAAACTCATGGACTATGATGTCCTTAAACTTTACAGACTATGATGTCTCTTAACTACCATGGATTGTGAGGTCCTTTGTAACGCTTTGAAATTCGTTTAGCTTTATTTCACGTTAGTTAGTAATGATGTGTACTTTTCATAAAAACCCGAAATTTTAATTTCTTTTAAAACTCGAATAAAACTAGCTCTAATTGTGATGAGAAGTGTTTATATATATAAATGGGTTTTATTAATTATAATTTAGATTGTGTCCACCTTAATTAGAGTTTTCCTTAATTACTTTTCCTAAGCGAGAATTAGTGAAACTTGCATGCACACTTAACATATTTTGGTAACACATGTTTCTTTTCCCACCTCTTTCAAATTATCATTTCTTTCCCATATAAAACCATTATTAGATGAAACAATAAGATTAAAATAGAATTGAGAAAAAAAAGAGAGAGGCATGGGGGGGGGCATTTATTATGGCATGGGCCTTGACTTTCTTGCATACACTCTCTCTTCCCCTTCCCTCTCATTTCTCCTGCACAGCAGCAGGCAGTAGCATCATCCCAGCTCCCTCCCCTTCATCTCCTCTCTTCTCTTATCATTTTTCTAACACCAAGCTTCATTTATAATACATCTACTCTCACACCAACTCACTTTTTATCACTCCTTTGTGGATTTTTGAGGCAAATCATAACTCTTGGGTCAAGACCAGCAAGTGGTGCCACTACTTAACCTATTATGAGGTATTAAGCCCACTTTAATCACCTCTTTGCTAATCTAGTAGGTATTTTAGCTTAATCTAGTGTTTTAGTGAGTTTTAATCCTAATTAGATGGTTTAAGTGAAGATTAGATTAAGTTAGGGTTATTAGGGCTTGTTTAGCTTAATTAAGTGTTATTAGTGTCTTTTAAACCAAGAAATTGTTTTAGGTTACACTAAAATACCATAATGTTGCAATTTAGTTTTTTCTAAAACGTTTTGAAAACCAAGTTATTGGATACGGTTTATCTGCTGTATCAGCGAGTATTTTCTTAATGAGCAAACATATACATTAGACTATAATTTGTGCTAGAAGTGTGGTGTAAAAACCTGGAGCATTTTCGCCTGATTTTGGCCGAGATCACCCCTATTGGGATCGGCCCATTTTTGTTGGATTATGCTGAAACTTTGCAGGTAGCTGTCTGTAGGAATTCTAAGAGATTTGGTCTTGTTTATTTTTCTTGTTTTTGCTCCAGATAAAATCTGGGACCAAATTACCTATTTTTTGTGTAGCGGGACTTGTGCGATATGTTTGCTATGAGTGGGTTTGGTGTCGCTGTGTGCCACGGCGTGTCGCGTTGGTTTCTGGCGTACGCACACACGTCACGTTTACACGCGTGTTTAGTTCGCAACGCGCGTTTCTCTTTTGGTTTCGATATTGCGTTTTTTTTTTTGCAGGATTTTTGCTTATGTGTATTCTTTGTGTAAATTCTAGGTTCGCAGGCGGGTACGTCAGACGCCGCAAAGAAGGGGAAGCAAGTAGTCGGCTACACCTAGCACGAGACCAGGGTGAGTAGATTTAACATTTACGGGGAAATCGCCTGTATGGCGTTAAGCGTCAGGGCTTGATAGGCTATAGTAGCTGCATATTTGCATCCATATACCTTAATTGCATACTGTAGTTCCTGCTATATATATATGTATATGAACTTAGAATTAATAACACACCGCACTGTTACTAACGGTTCATGTTGCACGAGCACAAATCCGCATGTTACACACACACCGTTAGTAATTGCCATGACACTTACATTATAGAATTGCCATGAACAATATACTGTAGCTCACCTCCTATATGATTCGACATGATTATGTTACTTGTGCACTTATTCATTTGCATATCCATACCTTTGCATATTCAAACTGTACCTACCTAGGTAAGCTGATTTTTGGTAAAAACTGAGGACCGCATGATACCTTCAAAAAATTGAATCTACTAAAAGAGCGGTTTCACCCTTTTTCTCATAGTACGACTTATGATGCATACATTACATCGCATGGATTTACGCATTGGCTTTGGATTTCATGTGATTTCTGGATTTGAGGACCGTGGGGTGATTTAAGAAAATATGCACTGTTTTGAAAACCCGGTTCCTCTTGATATGATATTTTAGTGCGTCCACCATGCGTTTTCTCGGTTCTGAGATGTGTGACTTGTGAACCCGAATCGAGTGCTGGATGAGGCCGATTGCGGGTACATGGTGGACCCAGTATGGTACCCCGGGGCGAGAGCGGATCTGCTGTGTAGCAGACGGTGAGCCTGGAAGTGGGACCACTACCTACCGGTGATTGGTTGGACCTGGCGGTTATCTGGAGAATACTGACCAGAGTCGATAGATGGATACGGGATGACCCGTACTGCCGGGGCCGAGTGCCGATTCCGCAGACGGAGACCGTGGGCCGATCCGGACTGACGGAGGCCGGTATATGAGGATTTGCGTGTCGCTGCTGGACACGATTATTTCATGATATTTTCGAGTGCCGATGTTGGGCACTCACGATTTTCAGATATTTACAGGATTTGAGGGCCGATGAGGGTGACGGCGCCTGAGTTTTATTGGGATTTGGATGCATTGATGGACACCGATTATTTTCCACATTGACATTTCGTGTAGATGTTATTTTATCCCATGCTCAGCATTCATTATTATGCATCTTATCCTGTAGTCATATTACCTGATAGAGTACTTATGCATGATTATTGCACATCCTGCTCATCGCATATAGATATTATCTACTGGCATATGTTCGAGTAGCGCAGTACGTGCATACTCGTGATTACCTTTATATGTTATCTCTATTCACGAGTTGGCAACTCACCCCCGTTGTGCCACAGTGTTTGCAGGTTGCCCCTCAGAGTAGTTGCGGCAGGATGCTTTCTTGTATCTTTTTGGCTACGGATACCACTTCAGTTGGTGCGTGAGCTGTTTTGCTGCTAGGTGGGTTGTGGTATCCGGTTATTTTTCATTTGTACACACTTTTGTATCTAGTACTCTCCATCTACTTTTCATGTATTGACTTAGAGACCAGTGTGAGGACGATGATGTATATTATTTGTACTCTGGTGTCGAGCTCGTATAAGCCAACTTTTCTTATGCAGTTTTTATTATTTGTGATGTTTTTCACTTATTGCTCATTTCTTCGCTACGGCATCGTATATTACTCTTATGGTGATTGTTTCCGCCGTTTGGCGTGACTGCTCCCGTTTGGGACGCTTTATTATATTGTTTATCATTTTACTCATATCCTGTCTTGTACCCGATTTCGGGGTTAAATGCTGCCAAAATTTTTAAGATAATAACTTGAACTTTAAAGAATCTTTTTCTGAATTACTAAAGGTTTTCCAAGCATTTTAACAAATGTTTCTATTAAATGTTTTAAACACTCAATACTTTTACTGGTTTTGATTTCTGGGTTTCGGCTTACTTAGTCGCGTTACGCCTGTAGATGTTACGTGGTTAAGTGCCGGTCACGGGCCAAACCTTGGGTCGTGATAAAGTTGGTATCAGAGCGTAGGTTTTACCTTTCGGAGTGTAGGATGACCCTGGTATGATGGAGTAGGTAGCTGAAGCAGAGTAGCATAGCGTGTGTATGTTCCACGGCATATTCACGACACGGTACTTCGCCTAAGTGACCTTAGGACTTATTGATTAAATTTCTTCATGAGTATATACATTTTTGCGATTCGATTTCCGTATCCATATCGAATCCTGTTTTCTTTTCAGTCATTATGCCGCCAAAGACTACGAGGGCTCAGAGAGTGGCCGCGAGAGCCGAGATTCGAGTTGACTCGTCCGAGACGAGGACTGATCCGGGTAGTACACCGGTTGTACTCGAGCAGGCTGTTCCTCCTACGACAGATCAGATCGCCATGCTAGAGGCTGGTATGCAGGAGATGCGCCAGACGATGGGATCCAGTATGTAGGAGATGCGCCAGATGATGGGATCGCTAGTTGAGACACTTCGAGCGCAGCGACCAGAGGTAGTTCCACCCGTTGCAGGGACCGTGATGGTACCTACAGTACAGGCAGTTGCCCCTGCAGCTACAGAGGTCATCACAGTATCGCTATCAGAGTTTATGAGGCTAAAGCCTCCGGTCTTCATAGACACCGATTCAGCCAAGGACCCACAGTCTTTCATTGATAGGATGGCCCGGATATGCCGTTCACTCAGATGCTCAGATGCGAGTTGGGTAGAGTTCGCGAGCTTTCGCCTGGAAGGTCTTGCGCAGAAATGTTGTGAATCGGTCGAGAATGGCAGAGCAGCAGGTCTTCCTCGTATGACCTGGACAGAGTTCGTGACGGTGTTCCTTGCCCGCTTCCTTCCATAGAGTGTCAGAGATTCTAGAGCGCGCAGGTTCGAGTCCTTACGTCAGACTCCGAAGATGACAGTGGCAGAGTACGACGTGCTGTTCACCGAGTTATCGGTCTATGCCCTATATTTAATGGCTACTAAGGAGATGCGAGCCAAGAGATTTGTTCAAGGCTTGCTTACCCCGTTATTTCTTGCGATCAGCGCACAACATTGTGAGACCTATGCAGCAGCTGTAGATGCAACCTTATTAGTCGAGGAGTGCCTTGCGGACACTTCGGTAGTTCCAGAGTCGAAGAGAGTTCGTGCGGATACATCAGCACAGAGACAGCCTTTTCGGCGCCGTGACAGACGTCTTGAAGGTGGCAGAGATTTAGGGCGAGGCCGGTTGTTCGGCTCCTATCCCCAGGAGGGTCAGCGGTCATCGTCGGGATGTTTCCGCTGCGGGAGTTCTTATCATCGTGTTCGAGATTGTCATGAGATACCCCGAAGGGAGGCAGCAGTACCGCATGTCACATTACCACCTTCACCACCCCAGAGGGCGTTTCCTATTGTACCTACCGTTGCTCCGTGCTAGTTTCATGCACAGAGAGGTCGTGGTCGCGGAGGATTTGCTCATAAAGGACGAGGTGACCGAGGCAAAGGACAGCCAGCTACCGGCAGGGGACAGTCAGTCGCAGGTGGAGGGCAGGCACGGGTTTTTGCTTTGACACATCAGGACGCGCAGACGTCCAATACGGTGGTCTCAGGTATCCTTTCAGTATGTTCTGTTGACGCATACGTGTTGTTTGATCCGGGATCCACGCACTCGTATGTCTCCACACACTTCGTGCCGAGTCTGGGTAGAGAGTCCGGTTTGCTTGATCAGCTGCTTGTTGTGACCACCCCAGTGGGCGAGTCGTTTGTTGCTAGACACGTGTTCCGATCCTGTGTTGTCCGTATTGGCGAGAGAGAGTTGCCTGTCGACTTGATCCTTCTTGAGATGTTGGACTTCGACGTTCTTTTCGGCATGGATTGGTTAGCCACGAGCTATGCGTCTGTGGACTGCCGCGAGAAGACAGTTAGGTTTTGTTTTCCCGGCGAGTCAGCTTTTGTTGTGCAGGGGGACCATGGTGCTACCCCTCACAGTTTGATTTCTTCTTTTCGTGCTGGACAGCTTTTGAGGAAGGGATGTCAGGGATTTCTCGCCTATGTTTGCGATAGTAGAGATACAGAGGTTCTGTTGGATCAGGTTCCGATTGTTAGCGAGTTCCCTGATGTGTTCCCTGACGAGCTTCCTAGGCTACCGCCTGAGCGCGAAATTTCTTTCCGTATTGATTTGATTCCCGGCACGGGGCCTATTTCTATACCGCCTTATCGGATGGCCCCGGCGGAACTTAGAGAGTTGAAGGGTCAATTGCAAGATTTGCTGGATAAGGGACTTATTCAACACAGTGTGTCTCCTTGGGGTGCTCCAGTCCTGTTTGTCAAGAAGAAGGACGGCAGTTTGCGTTTGTGTATCGACTACCGCCAGCTGAACAGGGTTACAGTGCGGAACAGGTATCCTTTGCCATGCATCGACAACTTGTTCGACCAGCTTCAGGGGGCAGGATACTTTTCGAGGATCGATTTGCGATCAGGCTACCATCAGTTGCGGGTTCGACAGGAGGACATTCCGAGGACATCTTTCCGCACGCGCTACGGCCATTATGAGTTTTTGGTGATGTCGTTCGGACTCACCAACGCCCCAGCAGCATTCATGGACTTGATGAACCGTATTTTCCGGCCGTATCTTGATCTGTTTATCATCGTATTCATTGATGATATCTTGGTGTATTCCCGGAGCAGAGAGAAGCACGAGCAGCACCTGCGGATTACACTGCAGACTTTGAGGGAGCACCATCTTTTCGCAAAATTCTCCAAGTGTGCATTCTGGCTGGATAGCGTAGACTTCTTGGGTCACGTGATTACACAAAATGGTATATGTGTAGACCCGAGGAAGATCGAGGCCGTTCAGAGTTGGCCCAGACCCACATCAGTTACGGAGATCCGCAGCTTTCTAGGGTTGGCCGGTTACTACAGGCGATTTGTGCAGGACTTCTCCCGTATTGCTGCACCTTTGACCGGGTTGACCCGGAAGGGAGTTCCTTTCGATTGGACGGAGGAGTGCGAGCACAGTTCTCAGCAGCTATGGACTCGACTGACTACAGCGCCGGTGTTATCATTGCCTTCAGGATCGGGCGGATTTGTGGTCTATTGTGATGCTTCTCGAGTGGGGCTAGGGTGTGTATTGATGCAGCATGACAGGGTGATCGCGTATGCTTCACGGCAGTTGAAGAAACATGAACAGAACTACCCCACTCACGATTTGGAGATGGCTGCAGTGGTCTTTGCACTTAAGATCTGGCGACATTACATATATGGCGAGTCGTGCCAGATATTCACTGATCACAAGAGCTTAAAGTATATATTTTAGCAACGGGACCTGAATCTTAGACAGCGCCGTTGGATGGAGTTAGTCAAGGACTACAACTGCGAGATCCTTTACCACCCGGGCAAGGCAAATGTAGTGGCGGATGCTTTGAGTAGGAGGCCCGGGGGTAGTCTATCTAGCTTGAGCGCAATGCAGAGGCAGTTGTCAGCAGATTGGCAGATTTTATGCGACAGCCGAGTGCAGTTCTAGTTCACGCCGATCGGGGGACAGCTTGCGCATGTTCGTGCACGCCCACAGTTGCTTGACCGTATACACGAGGCACAATACAGTGATGACCGTTGTTCAGAGATCATGGCACAGATTGGACAGGGCAGATTTTTCGAGTTCGTGATCGATGATCAGGGGATACTGCGATTTGGGACTAGACTGTGCATACCAGATGCTGAAGGACTGCGACGTGAGATTCTTGAGGAGGCACATCGATCGGTGTTCAGTGTTCATCCGGGTTCCACCAAGATGTACCATGATATGAGAGATGTTTACTGGTGGAACGGAATGAAGAGGGACATCGCAGATTTCGTGTCGAGATGCCTGACTTGTCTACAAGTCAAGGCCGAGCACCAGAGGCCCGTGGGAGAGCTACAGCCGTTACCCATTCCGGAGTGGAAATGGGAGCAGCTTTTTATGGACTTCATTGTGGGTCTACCCAGGACTAGTCGAGGGTATGACTCCATCTGGGTGATCATGGATCGTTTGACAAAAGCTGCTCACTTCCTGCCGGTGAAGACGACTTTCGGTTTTGCTCAGTATGCCTAGATATACATCTACGAGATTATACGACTGCATGGAATCCCGACATGTATCGTGACCGACAGAGGCACCCAGTTTACCAGCCGACTATGGCAGAGGCATCAGGAGGCTTTGGGCACCCGCTTGAGTTTCAGCACAGCATTTCATCCGCAGACCGACGGCCAGTCAGAGCGGACTATTTAGACTCTCGAGGACATGCTCCGAGCATGCGTTTTAGACTTGGTGGTAGCTGGGATCACCATTTGCCCTTAGTAGAGTTCTCCTATAACAACAGCTTCTAGGAGACCATTCAGATGGCACCATTCGAGGCTCTATATGGGAGGTGATGCAGATCGCCCGCCTGTTGGACAGAGCTCAGTGAGAGCATTATTTTAGGGCCACAGATTGTTGAGGAGATGACCGCGAAGATCCAGTTGATTCGCGATAGGATGAGAGCAGCCCAGAGTAGGCATAGATCTTATGCGGACCGTCGTCGGCGCAGACTTAAGTTTTCTGTTGGCGATCATGTTTTCTTGAAGGTCTCCCTAATGAAAGGTGTGATGAGATTTGGGAAGAAGGGGAAGATTACTCCCAGGTACGTGGGCCCCTTCGAGATCCTCGAGCGTGTTGGTGTAGTTGCGTATCGGTTAGCCCTTCCACCTAGTTTCCTAAATGTTCACCGAGTATTTCACGTTTCGATGCTCCGCAAGTATCTTCATGATCCTTCACATGCGATTCAGCACCCGACGATCCAGCTGGAGCGCGACCTTTCTTTTGCAGAGCAGCCGGTGGTCATCTTAGATCGACAGGTGAAGAAATTGAGATCGAAGGATATACCATCCGTCAAGGTCCTTTGGCGTGGCCCGAGCAGCGAGGAGGTCACTTGGGAGACCGAGAGCGAGATGAGGAAGAAATATCCCCATCTCTTTGAAGGTACGCGTAGCTAGATTTTTTTTTAAATTCAAGGACCGAATTTCTTTAAGTGGGGTAGATTGTAACGCTTTGAAATTCGTTTAGGTTTATTTCGCGTTAGTTAATAATGATGCGTGTTTTTCATAAAAACCCGAAATTTTAATTTCTTTTAAAACTCGAATAAAACTAACTCTAATTGTGATGAGAAGTGTTTATATATATATATATATATATGGGTTTTATAAATTATAATTTAGCTTGTGTCCACCTTAATTAGAGTTTTCCTTAATTACTTTTCCTAAGCGAGGATTAGTGAAACTTGCATGCACACTTAACATATTTTGGTAACACATGTTTCTTTTCCCACCTCTTTCAAATTATCATTTCTTTCCCTTATAAAACCATTATTAGATGAAACAATAAGATTAAAATAGAATTGAGAGAAAAGAGAGAGGCATGGGGGGCATTTATTATGGCATGGGCCTTGACTTTCTTGCATACACTCTCTCTCCCCCTTCCCTCTCATTTTTCCTGCACAGCAGCAGGCAGCAGCAGCATCCCAGCTCCCTCCCCTTCATCTCCTCTCTTCTCTCATCATTTTTCTAACACCAAGCTTCATTTATAACACATCTACCCTCACACCAACTCTCTTTTTATCACTCCTTTGTGGATTTTTGAGGCAAATCTGAACTCTTGGGTCAAGACCAGCAAGTGGTGCCACTACTTGACCTATTGTGAGGTATTAAGCCCACTTTAATCACCTCTTTGCTAATCTAGTAGTTATTTTAGCTTAATCTAGTGTTTTAGTGAGTTTTAATGCTAATTAGATGGTTTAAGTGAAGATTAGGTTAAGTTAGGGTTATTAGGGCTTGTTTAGCTTAATTAAGTGTTATTAGTGTCTTTTAAACCAAGAAATTGTTTCAGGTTACACTAAAATACTATAATGTTGCAATTTAGTTTTTTTTTAAACGTTTTTAAAACCAAGTTATTGGATACGGTGTATCTGCTATATCAGTGAGTATTTTCTTAATGAGCAAACATATACATTAGACTATAATTTGTGCTAGAAGTGTAGTGTAAAAACCTGGAGCATTTGCGCCTGATTTTGGCCGAGATCACCCCTATTGGGATCGACCCATTTTTGTTGGATTATTCTGAAACTTTGCAGGTAGCTGTCTGTAAGAATTTTAAGAGGTTTGGTCTTGTTTATTTTTCTTGTTTTTGCTCTAGATAAAATCTGGGACCAAATTACCTATTTTTTTGTGTAGCGGGACTTGCGCGATACGTGCGCTATGAGTGGGTTTGGAGTTGCTGTATGCCACAGCGTGTCGCTGTGTGCCATGGCGTGTCGCGTTGGTTTCTGGCGTACGCACACACGTCACGTTTACACGCGTGTTTAGTTCGCAACGCGCGTTTCTCTTTTGGTTTCGATATCGCGTTTTTTTGCAGGATTTTTGCTTATGTGTATTCTTTGTGTAAATTATAGGTTCGCAGGCGGGTACGTCGGATGCCGCAAAGAAGGGGAAGTAAGTAGTCGGCTACACCTAGCACGAGACCAGGGTGTGTAGATTTAACATCTACGGGGAAATCGCCCGTATGGCGTTAAGTGTCGGGGCTTGATAGGCTATAGTAGTTGCATATTTGCATCCATATACCTTAATTGCATACTGTAGTTCCTGCTATATATATATGTATATGAACTTAGAATTAATAACACACCGCACTGTTACTAACGGTTCATGTTGCATGAGCACTAATCCGCATGTTACACACACACCGTTAGTAATTGCCATGACACTCACATTATAGAATTGCCATAAACAATATACTGTAGCTCACCTCCTATATGATTCGACATGATTATGTTACTTGTGCACTTACTCATTTGCATATCCATACCTTTGCATATTCAAACTATACCTACCTAGGTAAGCTGATTTTTGGTAAAAACTGGGGACCGCATGACGCCTTCAAAAAACTGAATCTACTTGAAGAGCGGTTTCTCCCTTTTTCTCATAGTACGACTTATGATGCATATATTACATCGCATGGATTTACGCATTGGCTTTGGATTTCATGTGATTTCTGGATTTAAGGACCGTGGGGTGATTTAAGAAAATATGCACTGTTTTGAAAACCCGGTTCCTCTTGATATGATATTTCAGTGCGTCCACCATGCGATTTCTCGGTTCTGAGACGTGCGACTTGTGAACCCGAATCGAGGAGCTGGATGAGGTCGATTGCGGGTACATGGTGGACCCGGTATGGTACCCCGGGGAGAGAATGGATCTGCTGTGTAGCAAGACGGTGAGCCTGGAAGGGGGACGACTACCTACCGATGATTGGTTGGACCGAGCGGTTATCCGGAGGATACTGACCAGAGTCGATAGATGGATACGGGATGACCCGTACTGCCGGTGCCGAGGGCCGATTCCGCAGACGGAGCTCGTGGGCCGATCCGGACTGACGGAGGCCGATATATGAGGATTTGCGTGTCGCTGCTGGACACGATTATTTCATGATATTTTCAAGTGCCGATGTTGGGCACTCACGATTTTCAGATATTTACAGGATTTGAGGCCGATGAGGGTGACGGCGCCTGAGTTTTATTGGGATTTGGGTGCATTGATGGACACCAATTATTTTCCACGTTGACATTCCGTGTAGATGTTATCTTATCCCATGTTCAGCATTCATTATTATGCATCTCATCCTGTAGTCATATTACCTGATAGAGTACTTATGCATGATTATTGCACATCCTGCTCATCGCATATAGATATTATCTGCTGGCATATGTTAGAGTAGCGCAGTACGTGCATACTCGTGATTACCTTTATATGTTATCTCTATTCACGAGTTGGCAACTCACCCCCGTTGTGCCACAGTGTTTGCAGGTTGCCCCTCAGAGTAGTCACGGCAGGCTGCCTTCTTGTATCATTTTGGCTACGGATACCACTTCAGTTGGTGCGTGAGCTGTTTTGCTGCTAGGTGGGTTATGGTATCCGGTTATTTTCCATTTGTACACACTTTTGTATCTAGTACTCTCCATCTACTTTTCATGTATTGACTTAGAGACCAGTGTGAGGACGATGATGTATATTATTTGTACTCTGGTGTCGAGCTCGTGTGAGCTGACTTACTTATGCAGTTTTTATTATTTGTTATGTTTTCACTTATTGCTCATTTCTTTGCTACGGCGTCGTATATTACTCTTATGGTGATTGTTTCCGCCGTTGGGCGTGATTGCTCCCGTTTGGGACGCTTTATTATATTGTTTATCATTTTACTCATATCCTGTCTTGTACTCGATTTCGGGGTTAGTTTTTACAAAGGAAATGCTGCCAAAATTTTTAAGATAATAACTTGAACTTTAAAGAATCTTTTTCTGAATTACTAAAGGTTTTCCAAGCGTTTTAACAAATGTTTCTATTAAATGTTTTAAACACTCAATACTTTTACTGGTTTTGATTTCTGGGTTTCGGCTTACTTAGTCGCGTTACACCTGTAGACGTTACGTGGTTAAGTGCCGGTCACGGGTCAAACCTTGGGTCGTGACATCCTTAAACTCATAGACTATGATATCTTTAAACTTTACAGACTATGATGTCTTTAAACTCCACGGACTATGACGTCCTTAAACTTTTGGACCGCAATGTCCCTAAACTAAAACAATAGAGCCCAAATGCTCTTTTGTTGGATCTAAACGATCCCGTTAAGTTGATCTTAGTCTAAAATTAGACTAACGTATCCTTAACAAACGTTTAAGTTGATCTTAGTCTCAAATGAGACTAACGCACCCTTAAACCCAATCCAAAACCCAAAACTATGAAAATACGGATTTGGACTAATCCATGCCCTACGGGCGACAACATAAATTAGTCTCCGTATACAATCCACGGGCAACCAAAAATAAAACAAACACACACAACACGAAGTGACCATCTGGAGAAGGAGAAAGTTGTTACCGCGATGCGGTAGCGTAATTAACCGCAGGGGCTTGCACCTGCAGGGAAGAGCGTCCCCACAATCAAAACCCCCTCAAACGAGGGGGGATCTGACAAAGTCTGCTACAACGGCCGCATCCGTCTAAACCTCCGATATACGGTGCCATAAATCAACTTGGCATCTTTAGAGAAGTGGACGGATAAAACCAAATAGCATCTGCCCCTAAAATTCAGGCCAGGCGTCCCAACATTCCAGTCGCGTCTTTTCGGCGGAGAACACTTACGATATGCTACTCCGCTTAAGAAGCCTTAGGATGTACATTTCTTTGCACAATATTATATTCATTCCTATGATCTATCTTCATCGATATCGGTTTGTGGGTTTTGTTACCACGATTGCATAGTCAGAGAAAGCTGTGGCTAGAGTTGCGGTCAGCATGAGCTCATCTTGGACGAGGATTGACCAGGGCGTAATTCTGGTGACACACGATTGCATAGATGTGTCGTTTTATTGTGTTTTTCGTTCCACGAGCGTTTGATGGATTGCTTTTACTAAAATTTCTCAAACGTGCAGATCAACACCAGAGGATTGGGCCACTGCTAGAAGCCGGCTAGAATGTGATGACCGTTAATGTATCGTCTATTCTTGAGGATTGAAGTACTGTTCAGCGTGCGGACGAATGAGCCAGCTCTTGCTGCGACTGACAAGATATCGCCCCAGATGTTTGAAGCTATTGCAGCACGAGTTGTACTTAGAGATGTGATAGAAGATCGCTAGTCACCCGTGGATGAATCACTAGGACATGTGGTTCGTTTGCATACTCTAATGCGAGGTCATTAGATTGATTGATTTTTTCTAGAGGAGACTTCACGCATGTACGTTGAGAGTCGATAGAAAATGATCGAATGTCAGAAACCCATTTTTCCAAGTTTAAGGTATTCAGAAAACATGCAAGTAATTCTGTGAACCCTCTAGAAGAATGAAACCCTAACTCGACATAATGACCATGGAAACGCTTTTGAACCTCAGGGTTTGCGGAAGTTCCGCGGTGCCATTAATGAGGCTTGGGTTTGCCCTTCTGCGGCTGGTCCATAGGTACTGTGGCATGTACTGGATAATATTAAACTGTGCTCCAGTGCTGAGCTTTCAGGGAATTATGGGACTTTGATGAATCGATCGAAAAGTTCGACGTCGTCCGGATATCATGTGATGGGGTACATTACTTGGGAGACTCTAGGTTTGAGTATAGCCGTTGTAGCGCAGTCCATACAGTTACGAAGAGACGAGTTCGAATCAGTCGACATTAGAGAAAAGTAGACTAAGAGGTTTGTACGAGATTTTGACGAGATGGCGTTCCACTCCGTTGACATCAGAGATGTGATACACATGCAGAGGTGTTGAAGGTGGATATATCTTCCAGAAGGAGTCGTGATGAGTATGCAGCCGTTTCGGAACAAGAAATAGATTTAGTAAAGGGTGATAACTCCGGGCAGTTCAGTAGGAACGAGATTTGGGAGAGACCTCGGCAGAATCTTTCTGGAATACTATAAAAGGAGACTTGGACCCAGGATCGGTCGAATTACGCACACCTAGTAGGCCAGAGTTCGGCATCGTCGACGAGACATGTTATGAGTGACCATTATAGTTGGCCAGAGATCTTTAGAGGATATGCCAGAGCGGAACTGTTTCCGTTATCGTTCCATAGTGGGCCGTTGAGCCGAGGAGCTATGTAACTAGCAATTCGCAGTGAGAGACGAGAGCCTAAAGGGCACCAGGTGCCAGGCCATGAACAAGAGGCAAGCAGATATGTTGCTCTGCTAGCTTTGGAAGCACCGACACCTTCTTGACTTTGAAGGAAGGACATATCGACGACAGTGTTTATGATTTGCGATTTGGTGATTCGAATATCACGTATCTATTATTTGGATTTCGGTATTTTGGGCGATCTATTTGCATGATTGAGATTTTGTGCACCACAGTTGCACTCGACTTTGATTTGATGTCAATCAAGATGTTTGATTTTGATTTCATGCCCATGGTATGTATGTGATTTGACTTGTGCCTTCGGTGTAGTTTTCATGTACTTTTAGTACTTTGATTCGATTTTGTGCACACTGATGCACGTGGTTGTGAGATTATATACCACGGTATAACTGATTTGGATTGAGGTTTATTTTATACCGTCGATTTCAATTATGATATTCGATATTGCTTTCGTGCACCTTGTGCACTTGACTTGGATTCTTGCGCATGCTTGGCGCGCTTGATGCGATTTTGGTGCACACCAGATGCACTTAACCGGGATTCTTCATGCATATCAGATGCACCTGATATTGTTGTCAGGCACACTCGTTGCCCTTGACCGGTGTTTTCGTGCACACCTGTTGCACTTAGTTTTGGTTTCTGTGCATATGTATGGCATGTTCATTGATTTCGATTTCTGTGCGCACCATACGCACGTGGCATTCTTATTGTAACGTTTTGAAAATCGTTTAGGTGAAATTTCGGTTAATCGGTAAACTAACGGGTGTTTTCCGTAAAAATCAAGATATAAATATCTTTTAATATAAAATTAAATATACATATTCTAGATATGTAATTGCTATTATTTGGTGTTTATTGAGCCACTCATAAAATTTCTAATTTTCTGAAATTTTTTCCGAAATTAATTATTTTAATATTATTTTAAGCCGTCACTAATACATTTAATTAGGGAAAATTACAAATTGGAATGGGTTAATACAAATTTTGTGCATCATGACACACTAAACTAACATGTAAAATATTGTTTTTAAAATGAAATGAAATTTGTCAAGATGGTTTAGAAATTGTTAAAGGAAAAGGCTAAAATTGTGAATTTTGCTTTAAAAAAGTGTTAAAAATTGATATTTTTGCAAACTTGAATTTTGGGTTAATGATAATTTGTGAGATTAAAAATATGGAAGTGATTTTTATGACCTAGTTATGATATTTAATTAGCATTTTGGCCATTAGAATCGTTAAAATATTTAGATTGGGTAAAACATCAAGTTTTGAACCGAAATGGGAATTTGTGCTAACTAGGTTTTTTGGGAAATAAAACGATTTGTTTAATTTGATGGTTTTGATGAATTAAAACCTATTTATTATATAATTAGTGAGTTTTGAAACCACGATTGGTGCGTTTGAGTTTTTCGTGATCACTCGGCATTTGTACACCGATGTCGAGGGTTTTTGAGTTGATTTGAGAAAGCAAACCATAGGTTTTGACCTATGTGAGATTCGTGTGTCGTTTTGGTCATGAGTCAGATTTTAATGCAACACAATATATTATGATACGTAGGTACCCTCACAAGTACTTCGAGAAGACAAGCAAGCACGTGGCGACATCGATTTCGGCAAGCGAGGATCAGGTGAGTAGATTTATATCTACGGGGAGAAGTCGGGTGGATGGCGTATAGCACCCCCGCAAAGTTATGAGAAATAATGTGATATGGTAACGATATACTTTTATATGTTAATGTGGGATATGTACACCTAGTAATAAAAGCCTTAGGAGCTTATGGATTAGTGTTAGCGAGGAACGGAGGAAGGTTTTGGTTGGTTTCTAAATCGCAACCCTAGAGTAAGGATTTGCATACACGCACACATATACACATGCATACATCATTTTCTTGTGCGTATATGGGAATGTGTATATATGTATATACGCATGGGTATGGGACTATGCATATATATACATTCATATACACATGCATGAATGTTAAGAATATTGTATGATATTTGGAGATGAGTCGATGAGATTGGGCTTGAGGCCATGAGATCGGTGATGTGATATGGTCCGTATTGGGATACGACATGATATTTTAGCGGGTTCTTTAGGTGTGGTGTTTTCATACACACGCATGCATTTCATAGATGGTATCATTATTGTACTAGACGTAGATCAGTACCCCGATCATGATATTTGATAAAGAGGATACCAGATGATTAATGTGATAGATGTGACCTTTGATCCGTACCCAGATTTGGGAGGCCGTATGATGGATTTACCGGACGAGCTATATATTGACGATAGATCCGCACTCTTGATTCGAGGATGTCATATGATATGTTGTATCGTACGTGATATTATTGAGGCGGGATCACCGACTATTATATATATATATATATATATATATATATATATATATATATCGACTCAGATATAGGTGGTTTCCGTACCCTTTTCGATTGGTTGTTAGTTAGACCTGTAGTTTACTTAGTAGATGTCAGACTGGACCGAGTCATACTTATTTCCAAAACTGACCAATCATGAGAATTTTAAAGACATACTAAGAGATACTACGGATATTTTGAAAGACGTATCTTTTCTTAAAAACACCGTAGTCCTTATTTTCAAACACCACGATTCGTACTATTTCAAACGGTAAAACAGTATAACACATGTATAGTAAGGAAGATTCTTTGTTGATACGTTATTATTCATGTTCCGTTTATTATTGTTGCATTTGCTTTTCATTTGCCTTATTATGATTGTTATCGCCTCATTACATGTTATTGTGTACTTAGTGATTATGAAACCATGCTGTTAGGACACCAGCACGATTACCGATGATGCGTATGCTCCACATACATTTGCTTGCCGGCTCACACACATCATCATCGGTAATTGTCATGTCACGTACACTCTAGAAAATACCTTTTTATTTACATAGCTTGATATCTGATAGTCGCAATAGGTTATAGTTTCCATATGCTAGTTTAAATATTGCATTCGTTGCATGATATTAGGTGCATTCATATATTCATTGGTTATGCAGTATTATGGAGATTTATGCCGGTATTCACTGTTTATTGGTATCATGATTTTAATGATTTCGGATTTATATGAGATTTCTGGATTTGGGAGAAAACCACAAGAATTTAATAAAAGCTTAGTATCATCATTTTAAAATGCAAATTGTGGTTTTCTCGTGATGTATGAGTCGTCCACCATGAGTTTTTATGATTGCTATTGGATTTGGAAACCCGATTTGAGGAGTTGGATGAACCGTCTCGGGTACATGGTGGGCCCGGTATGGTACACCGGGGCAAGAAGCTCGAGTTGTATTCGATGAGCCTGGCAGGAGAGCACTACCTACCGGTGATATTATTTGGACTAGTCGGTCATCAGGAGGATACCGGCCGGAGTTATGAGATGGTTATAGGCTGATCCGTTCTGCCGGAGCTCGCGGGCCGATCCTGCAGATGACACGGATACCTGAGATATTGATATTTGAGATATTGAGATTTAATATTGAGATACTGAGACTTATGTTTTGTGTTGATGCTTGACACTGATTTCTCTGTTGCATTCGTTGATGATACTTGATTGATATACATATAGAAATCTCATTTATTAAAGAAAACAGTTGTCTCACTCATGATATATTCTGTTTCCATTCGTAATGCATTCATACATCATATATATCTGATATGTTGCTATCTGAGGCACTGACACGAGCACGTGGTATTGCACTTATATGTAGATGGATCAGGATATTATTTGAGGATATTACCTGATATGACCTAGGATAGCGTTATGCATGCGATTTCTACTCGGAGATGTTTTCTACTCACGAGTTGGCAACTCACCCCCGTTGTGCCACAGTTCCTTGCAGGTTTTCCCGTACAGGTTTCGTTGCGGCTTTGCTGGCACACTGTTCCTTCTGGGTGATTGCCTTGGTAGGTGGGTTCTTGCATCAGGACCACCATTGTTTATTATTATTTCAGTTGTATCTGGAAACTCCATCAACCAGATTGTATATTTGAGAGAGATAGAAGACCATACCTGTTATTCTTTCGACCTTAGTGTCGCGCGTTGTATTATTATGATTTTCATGCTGATTTTGGGTTTTCTTTTGAGTTTTTCTCCTCGCCCTTCGGCGTCGTATATTATATTGCTTGCGTGGTTGTGACCGTCGATTGACGAAGAGTTAGCTCCCGCTTGGGGATGCCTTTTTGTTTCTTTTCGTATACTATTCATGTTGTCTCCCGTTTGGGGCCTGTATTTACAAAGGAGACTCTGCCGAAATTTTCAGAAAATACTTGAGATTTTAAAAATACATACTTCGGATTTTGTTGATTAAAACTACTTGCTTTGTAACCCTTCGAAAATCGTTTAGGCAGTTTTTCGGTAATCGGCTAATTTTTCGGCTTTTTCCGTAAAAAGTCAAAATTGATATTTTTCATTGTAGACCTAATTATACAAAATTTAAATAAGATATTACTATAATTTTGTCACTAAAATGTCATTTATAATTTTCTAGTTAAATAAAAAAAAATTCGTAATTAATTATTTTTTTTATTATTTTAAGCCTTTTTAAATATATTAAATTAGGGATAAATACAAATTTAATTAGGTAAATTTCTTAATTAGGAGTCTTTATAAGCTAAAATATGGTGTTAATAAAATTGTATCATGTCTTGCAAACTTTTGGTTTAAAGGTGGGAAATTTAATGAAAAATGAAGTAAAAATGGGTTTTTTTTGTAAAAAGGTTGACATGAAAGCATTAAATGATAACTTATGATGGTTATAGACCTAGAAACTTCTCCAAAAAACCCCCATTTCCCTTCCCCACCTGCTGGCCGACCCCTCACCTGCAGATTTCCCCACTTCATCACTTCATTTTGCTTCTTTTTCCTTGCTAAAAATCCATTTAAATTCATAAATTTCCATCTCTATTCAAACCCAAACCCTAAACCACTCTCTCTTCTACCCAAATTGGTTCAAAAACTAGATGAAGGGAGGCTTCTTGGTGACTTGATCAAGCTAGGGTTCAAGCTTGAGAGGTGAAAATTCTAATCTTTTTGTTAACTTGTGGTTTAATTATGCTAGAATTGAAATTCTAAATATTAGTTTAAGTGGTAAATGTTGTTTAGGAAAAATCAAGAGAAGGATTGATTTTAAAACTAGGGTTTGAAGCATAGTTGTTAGGATTAAATTAGGGCTTTGGGTTTCTAATTGGTTGTAGTGGTTAATGGTGTATTTATATGCTCGCTAAATCGACAAAATATCGATGTTTGCATTGAATCGGCGTTGAATTTGCTTGCTAGATTTTTACGAAAAATAGAATGCGTTCAATTTGCGTTAGGTTAGCAATATTATTAGCTTCGTATAGGATTATTAGAATGCGCGAACGCGGGGTTTCGTCTAGTCGGGTTGTAGTTTAGTCGATTTTCCCGAAATGACAATTCTAGTTTAACGATTAGCGATTTTCGTGCGTTTTTCCGCGCACCGAGTGCATGCTATGATTAATACGAGAGCGTGGATAATTGTATGTTGTGACTTGCATTGTGTTAGGTTTTGTAATCTTATGCTTGGTATTGTGCAAATATAGGATCGGTCGGGGAAACTTCGGACACGGCGCGAAAAGGCAAGGCGGTGGCCGGATCGGATTAGCGGAGATTTCAGGTGAGTAGATGTATTCATCTATGGGAGAATCGTCCAAATGGCGCGATGCGCCCCCCTAGTTAGGATTTCCTTATCCCTTGCAAGATTCATATTGTTAGTTAGCTTATCCATTCATGTACACTGCATACCCTAATAGCGAACAGTATATTAGTTTGCATGGACATTCATCCATACTTATGCGATATCACTTTGTAGGACACGAACACCATTACCATTGGCATCTGTATCACGTGCACTATTCATGTGACACACACGCCTTTGGTAATTGCCATGCCACGTGCACGATAGAACCTGTTTATCTTAATATCGTCACCTGCATTCATACTTGATATATGAAACTGCATCGCATGCACATATCTCGCATCATCATCATATTTACATAGAACTCTAGCCAAAATTCACATCATACACATTGATATCATAGACATTTATCATATATAACATGTGAATATTATGATTTTCTCGAGGATTTCAGTATTTCTGTGATTTCTGGATTTTTGGGGAAAACCGCAAGAATTTAACAAAAGCTTATATTTATCGTTTTTAAAATAAAGTTGCGGTTTTCTCGTGATGTATGTGTCGTCCACCATGAGTTTTCATGTTTTCTGTTGGATTTCGAGACCCGATTCGAGGAGTGGATGAACCGTCTCGGGTACATGGTGGGCCCGGTAGGGTACCCCGGGGCAAGAAGATCGAGTTGTAGACGATGAGCCTGGCAGGGGAAGACTACCTACCGGTGATGTCTGGCGCGGCGGATATCCGGAGGATACCGACCGTTGTCGTGAGATTTATGATATGGGCCGATCCGGACTGACGGAGCCCGATATTGAGACAGATATGATTCCTATTTGGTGTCGATGCTTGACACGGGTTTTCAGATGATTTCTTGATGATACTTAGCTATTGTACAGATATTCATTTTCTAAAAGTTAAGAATGCAGTAACCTTAACATTTAAAACACTTAAAGAGTTAGAAAAGACATTGCATACATGTTCATGCATACAAGAGATATTATATCACATATGGACATACAGGTTGTTCCGCATTGCGTGCATTCTTACTATTGCCTTACTAGATGTTATATTTACTTACGAGCTGGCAACTCACCCCCGTTGTGCCACAGTGTCTTGTAGGTCGGACCCGTCACTCTTGTAGCGGCGGCTATCTTATCATCAGCTCCTTTTGTGCAGACTCGCGACATCACCCGTAGGTGGGTTGCGAGCATATTTTATATCTTTTGCTTTATCATTGTATCTAGTATTCTCCATCTACCACTTTATATATTGTATATGCGACCTAGTGATGAGACTGAGAGCTTTGTATATTTGTAGTTTCTTTTGGATCGAGCTTACTTGAGCCGACGTGTGTTTTCTGGTATTTTGCATTTCTTTTATGCTCTTTTTCTTGATATTACTATTATATTGCATGTGGTTGTGATCCGCCTTGGGCGAAGAGCTAGCTCCCGCTTGGGGATGCCATTTTTATGATTACAGGTTTATTATCTTGTTGTACCCATTTTGGGGGGTAGAAAATACAGGGAAGACTCTGCCGAAATTTTCAGAAATTTTTGATTTTTAAAAAGGGATTCTATGCAACTTAAATGATTTTAAAAACCATTTTCATTAAAGGTTTTCCTTCACTCTCTTTGATTTTGGTTTAGATTCTTCTGGGCTTTGGCTGACTTAGGTTACGGTACGCCTTTAGACGTCTCGTAATCTAAGTGCCAGTCGCGTTCCGTACTTTCGGGTCGTGACAAAGTTGGTATCAGAGCGTAGGTTTTACCTTTCTGAGTGTAGGACGACCTTGGTAGATGGAGTAGGTGACTTAAGCAGAGTGGCGTAACGTGGGTATGATCCGCGGCATACTTACGATACGATACTCCGCCTAAGTGACCTTAGGACATAATTGCTTGTATTTCCTTTCTTGATTCCTTGCATTCCTTGATTCAATTGCAATGATCTTATCAGTCATGTTTCTTATTCCAGCTTCGATGCCGCCAAAGACTACGAGAGCTCAGCGGGCTGCCGCTAGGGATGAGATTCGGGCTGGCCCGTCTGAGGCGAGGATCGAGCGGGAGGATACGCCTACCCCTCAGGGTCATACTGATCCGCCTTATCCTGACCGTATTGCCAGATTGGAGGCCGGCATGCAAGAGTTGCGGCAGATGATGGGATCTTTAGTTGAGTCCAGCCGGG
The DNA here is from genome assembly GCA_030015575.1 of Agapanthus africanus. Classification (NCBI taxonomy): domain Eukaryota; kingdom Viridiplantae; phylum Streptophyta; class Magnoliopsida; order Asparagales; family Amaryllidaceae; genus Agapanthus; species Agapanthus africanus. The sequence continues at coordinate 279,966,453 of JASDDO010000018.1, forward strand.
CACAGAGATCCGAGGACGTTCCTTCCACCGCACAGACCACGATCGTACCTGCTGCACAGATGGTCACTCCTGCTGCTACTACGGAGACTATCCCTGTTTCACTACAGGAGTTCATGAGATTGAGACCTCCAGCTTTTACCGGTACAGATGCGACAGAGGACCCACAGGCATTTCTTGATAGGATGGCTCGGATTTGCCGTTCGTTGAGGTGTTCTGAGGATAGATTGGTGGAGTTTGCGAGTTTTCGTCTGGAGGGTCTTGCCCAGACATGGTACGACTCAGTAGAGAGAGGCCGAGCTGCAGGTCTGCCTTCTATGACCTGGGATGAGTTTACAGCTGCATTTCTTGCCCGTTTTCTTCCGGAGAGTGTCCGAGATGCTCGAGCCCGCAGTTTTGAGTCTTTGCGCAAGACTCCTGGGATGACAGTGTCGGAGTATGATATACAGTTTACCCAGTTGTCTCGATATGCTCCGTACCTAGTCGACACAGAAGAGAAGAGAATAAAGAGGTTTGTACGAGGGCTTGATACACAGCTATTCCTTGCCATTGGCACCCAGCACTTTGATACATACGCTGCCGCGATGGATGCAGCCTTACTTTTGGAGGAGCGTATTTCTGAGACTCCGGTCGTTTCTGGGCCGAAGAGGATCCGTACTGATACGCCAGCTCAGCGGCAGATGGGCAGACACCGCAATAGATTATTTCTGGGAGATGGTGGAGGCAGAGGATTGAGACGAGGTCAGTTATTTGCTTCATATCCACAGACCCAGCAGTCGTCTCCAGGATGTTTTCGGTGTGGAAGTCAGTACCACCGTGTCAGAGACTGTACCATGGGACGCCAGGGCGCGGCGACAGTCCCGCATGTGACTTTACCACCCTCGCCACCTTCTCAGAGAGCTTTACTTCCTACTCCTGATGATGCTTCACGCCAGCCGGATGCTTCAAGAGGTCGTGGGCGTGGCGGTCCAGTTCCGAGAGGACGAGGCGACAGAGGCAGAGGCAGAGGCCGAGGTAGAGGCAGAGGACAGCCAGCTATTAGTGGTGGACAGGCCCGAGTGTTCGCATTGACTCCTCAGGATGCACAGGCATCCAATGCCGTCGTGACAGGTACTCTGCCAGTATGTTCTTTTGATGCACGGGTATTATTTGATCCAGACTCCATACATTCCTATGTATCCACGTATTTTGCACCGAGGTTGGGCCGAGAGTCATCTCCGTTAGATCAGCCGCTTTTCGTTATTACCCCGGTAGGCGAGTCTTTTGTTGCCCGTTTTGTGTACCGATCGTGTTCCGTTCGTATCGGGGAGAGAGATTCTTCAGTTGATTTGATTCTCCTCGATATGCTAGACTTTGACGTTCTTCTTGGTATGGACTGGCTAGCCACCTGTTATGCATCCGTGGACTGCCGTGAGAAAGCAGTCAAATTCAGTTTTCCTGGTGAGCCGGTTCTTGTTATTCAGGGAGATCGTAGCGCTACCCTTCCCAGCTTGATTTCTTCTCTTCGCGCTGGTCAGCTCTTAAGGAAAGGGTGTCAGGGATTCTTAGCCTATATTTGTGATACTCGCTCCACAGAGGTTCCGTTGGACCAGGTCCCTGTTGTGAGAGAGTTCCCTGATGTATTCCCTGACGAGCTGCCTGGTCTGCCACCAGAGCGCGAGATTGAGTTCTGTATTGACTTGATCCCTGGCACGGGGCCTATTTCTATACCTCCTTATCGGATGGCCCCGGCGGAGCTGAGAGAGCAAAAGGATCAGTTACAGGACTTGCTGGACAAAGGGCTTATCCGACCGAGTGTGTCACCTTGGGGTGCTCCCGTCTTGTTTGTTAAGAAGAAGGACGGAAGAATGCGTTTATGCATTGATTACCGTCAGCTGAACCGGGTTACTGTGCGGAACAGATATCCCCTACCCCGCATTGATGACTTATTTGATCAGCTCCAGGGTGCAGGGTTCTTCTCGAAGGTTGATTTACGATCAGGTTATCACCAGTTGCGGGTTTGGAAGGAGGATATTCCGAAGACCGCCTTCCGTACTCGTTATGGTCATTTTGAGTTCTTGGTGATGTCGTTCGGGCTCACTAATGCCCCGGCAGCATTTATGGATTTGATGAACCGCGTATTCAGGCCGTATCTCGATCAGTTCATCATTGTGTTCATTGACGACATCTTGGTTTATTCTCGGAGCCGGGAGGAGCATGAGCAGCACTTACGTATCATATTGCAGACTTTGAGGGAGCATCAGCTGTTCGCCAAATTTTCCAAGTGCGCATTCTGGTTAGACAGTGTCGATTTCTTGGGTCATGTGGTGACGAGAGACGGTATTTGCATGGATCCGAAGAAGATCGAGGCAGTTCAGCGTTCGCCTAGACCAGTATCAGTTACAGAGGTTCGCAGCTTTCTAGGTCTGGCCGGCTATTATCGACGTTTCGTCCAGGATTTCTCCCGCATTGCTGCACCACTGACCGGGTTGACCCGGAAGGGGGTTCCTTTTGATTGGACCCAAGCATGTGAGGATAGTTTCCAGTAGTTGAAGACTCGTCTGACTACTGCACCAGTGTTAGCATTGCCTTCAGGATCAGACGGGTTCGTGGTATATTGTGATGCTTCTAGAGTGGGGCTGGGATGTGTGTTGATGCAGCACGACAGAGTTATCACGTATGCTTCTCGGCAGCTGAGGAAACACGAGCAGAACTACCCCACCCATGATTTAGAGATGGCTGCAGTGGTATTTGCACTTAAGATCCGGAGATATTACCTATATGGTGAGTCGTGCCAGATATTCACTGACCACAAGAGTTTGAAGTATATCTTCCAGCAGCGAGATCTGAACCTGAGACAGCGCCGTTGGATGGAGTTGGTGAAGGATTATGACTGCGAGATTTTATACCATCCGGGCAAGGCGAATGTGGTGGCAGATGCTTTGAGTAGGAGGCCTGGAGGTAGCTTATCTTGTTTGAGCGCAGTGCAGATGCAGTCGACGGCGGATTGGCAGGTGTTATGTAATAGCAGAGTGCAGTTCGAGTTTACTCCTACAGAGGGACAGCTGGCCCATTTCAGAGCACGCCCACAGTTACTTGACCGTATCCACGAGGCACAGTCCGGCAATGCTCGTACATTAGAGATTATTGAGCAGATTCGGCAGGGCAGAGTTTCTGAGTTCATGATTGATGATCAGGGGATACATCGATTTGGGACTCGACTGTGTGTGCCAGATTCAGAGGGACTGAGGCGTGATATTCTCGAGGGGGCACATAGATCCGTATACAGTGTGCATCCAGGTTCCACCAAGATGTACCGTGATTTGAGAGAGGTTTACTGGTGGGACGGGATGAAGAAGGATGTGTTAGTGTATATGCCCTAGAGGCCATTACTGTATCATACTAGTTTGTATATTACTTAATGGATGCTTGGGATATTCACCTTGTATATACAATCTTGCTCAAAATAGTAGTATGCTACTTGGTTTGTTTCTACTTCAATGTGTACATGTGTTTATATTTTGTATATCGCCTATACACATTAGTGGAGCCCTTAGGATCTTTGCTTGATTACCAGCGATGTGATGGCCGTCACACTAGTGGGGCTGGGTAATCTATAAGCACATCCTTATGCAGGTCCCTAGTCGCAGGACTATCGAGAGAGGGCATCGATACTCCGGAGTAGACCAGCGCATGCGCTTCTCATCCCAGTGTGGGAGACGGTTTATCCCACAGCCGTCAGTACGTCGTACTTGAGATAGTATGCGGGTGCTCGTTAGGTTACGGGTACACTGGACAGGACTCGTCGAGAACTGACTAGTTGGTATTATACCTATCGTTAGTTATCAGTTCCCAGGTGACATGAGTACAGCTTAGTCTGCTGACTTGACACTGTCACTCCGCCTCGAGTGTGTTCCCACTGTACTTTGATCACTACCCTACCACGGCTCAAAGGAGTCGTGCAAACAGGTAGTGGTTGGGTGCAGTCCCGAAGCACTTGGAGGCAGTGACGGTTAGACAGGATTCGTCTCTCCCGGTATTGGGGGTTGACATCGCGCTGTGTCTAGGAGAGCCATTACACGAGTAGTCCCTGGCCAGGGCAATCGAGATATACTGGTAGGTTTCCAGTGTTATCTCAGGGTGTTTTGGGCTTCGCTCCGGCACGACTTGTACCGCTATTGGGGGACTGACGTTTACCGCCCCCTAGGCCCGCCATGCGATGTATCAGACGAACAGACCGGACTGTACGGAGAATGTCACATTCAGGCTCAGTAGGAGTTCAGATGGGTTTCGCCTCGTCGGTCTTCTTGTCGGCACTACCTGGGGACCGTTACGCACAGCTAGTGCCGCTTGCGGTCTGTGGTTAAACCCACTGCCAGCGTAGTGTCGAGTCTTTAGAGTCCCACACAGAAAGCTTTTCGCCTTTAGGCAAAAGAGTAGAGGTCGCATGGTATTGCGACAGGTCGCATGGTTTTGCGACAGGGTTCGGTCACATCCGTGCACTTGTGCGCGTACAGTGTCCGGACAGTTTACACTAGCGGGCTTTGGTTTAAGCCAGATCCTAGTGTATCTTATGGGATTGGATTTATCCAGTTTGCATTCGTGTTCCTCGGAACGCGGATGCGGGTGTGTATGCACAGTTGACAGGGAGACAGAGGCAGTGGATTCTTATTAGGGTTGTTGACAGTTGACCGTTGACTATTTGACTTTTTGCTCAACCCTGATGAGAATATGATATGTGATTAACTATTATATTAATTAAGTATTATGGTGATATGGTTGTTGACTTTGTTGACTTGTTGACTTTTGTTGACTTGTTGACTTGTTGACTTTTGTTGACTTGTTGACCGGTTGACTAGGCTTGACTAGTTGACCATCATGATAACCATAGCCATCATTTCATGGCAAAGACTTTTGTTTGCTTGCTCATTTGTGCAAAATGAGTGCATGAAATGATATGGTTATGGTTGCTTCAACCATCACATAAGACTTTTTTTTGATATGATGAGTTATGATCACTTTGGATTATGAGAGGGTGAAAGACAAAAGAGAGCCTCATTCTTTCTTGCTCATTCTCTCTCTTGTTCTTGAGCTCTCCTTTTGCTCTCACCCTCAACCTCTTCCTCCCTCTCTTGATTCTATGGTTCTCTTGTCTCATGAGTTGAGAATCAAGAACCATAGATAAAATCCCATTCTATTTCCTCTCTACTCATTCTAGTTCACTAGGTTTAGCAAACCAAGTGAACTAGTTTCTTCAAAGAACGAAGAAGGAGCTAAAGGTTGGAGCTTTCAAGTGGATCTATCTTCGGCGTACGGAGACGACGAGAAGGAGCCATCGGACCACCATCGGAGCTTGAAGAGAAGGAGTTCAAGACAAGCTAGGTATAACCCCCTAACCGAGTAGCTAGAATCTCTTAGTTAGGATGTTAGATAGATGTTTAACCAAGATCCGGGTTATAGGTCCATGTTACCATCTTTAAGAAAATCGTTTTTTTACCAAATTCCGCATTCCCGAAAGTACCGGGAGAGGTAGCATGGACTTACAGTGGTATCAGAGCCTAGTTAAACTCTATCTAGCATGTTAGCAAGTAATTAGAAGATCGATCAACGAAAAAGTCCCGAAACAAACCCCAAAAATTTTGCAGTTTCTGTCGATTTTTCCACTGTTCAAAAGTTGATTATTTTAACACCTAAAATCGGCTCAGGCTTTTCTGTGAACACCCACCAAAGTTGACTCGGCCGTGGTCCCTTTTTGGTGCAGTGTTCTTCTGGGGGTATTTTGGGATTTTTGGAATATATATTTTCTGCCCAGATTTTCCAGAACGAAAATTTTATTTTGGGGTCCCGAAAATCCGTATTTTTGATCGAACTTCTAAAAGACTTAAGCTAACGGGTTTTCTGTAATGTGTTATTTGTATTGAACGTCTACTAATCGCTATATGTCGATTAGTGGGGGTTATACAAATCTGTGATCTGTAATGTTGCTGGAATGTGGATATGAATATGTTGGATTGTCGCGGGTGAATAGCCGGGGGTTGTGAGACGAGAGTTTTCTTTTCTTTCAATTCATGTAAATTTGTAAATTGATGTAATAATTATTTGTATGGCCGCACAACCGGGTCGGGGTTGTAGCCGTCATTGTATAATTTCTTTTTTCTGTTTTTGCTCCTAGGATAGACCCATGGAGGGGGTGCACAAACTACCGGGTATGCCGAAGTGTCGAGTCGCCTACTCATGGAGATGAGGGAGGTTACTACGCTTCGGGTACTTGGCGGGTAGTTTGCCGCACCCGTAGGGGTCTTGGGTGGGGTATTTGGCTATTCACCGCGACCGTGTAATCTGTCTTTTGTTACAGGCTCGTACAAATTACAGATTCCTAGTATATCCAATGTATTCATCTGTGATCTGAAATGTTTATCATTGCAGTATATCTATATATGATATTATTTAGGCGTTGCTTATGTTTTACAGACGCGCTAGCCCAGCCCCCGCTCTGTCGTTAGTTAAGTAACCTAACGGGTAATGACGGGGCCCCGTGGCGAATGCGAATGGCATAAGCGTACGTCATATTTTGGTTGTTTTCTGCAATGGTAGGATTAAATGATGGGACGCATTAAAAGAACTAATGCAAGAATATCACGCATTAAAAGAACTAATGCAAGATAATAAACCAAGTTAAATTCGTTGGAACACTTTCGAAAAACCACTCGGTTCTTTTCAAAAACAACTTTTAAATACGGAGCTTGAGCCACTCCTTTTAAAAGCTATCTCGTTCCATCGACTATATCAAGTTCACTACATTCACGGTTTTGCCAAAACCATCCGTAGCCCTCCGTCGTTTCACATGAATAGTCAATAGTATTCAAGCTGTGTATGTTGGCCAAAGTCAAGGCACAGTGATTGGTAGCTATTGGGTATTCATGTGTAGCATAGATAGATGCGTTGGTTTGGGACAGTCGTACTGCCATTTTGGCCAAAGTCAAGGGTAGGTACGGATGGATCCAAATTAACCTGGATAATGACGGGTAGAACTTGACATGTGACTTATGATATTTTGGCCAAAGTCAAGGTCATAAGAGCATGGGGCAAAAATCCACATCGGGAGTTTCATAAGTACTGAAACTTGCTAGATTTGCATACCATTTGGAGTGTGATGATTCTGGTAGGATTCCTTCAGTTTCGTCACGCGATGATATTTGGATCCCGATCCTACTGTGAGTATATGCTACTCCTCGGGAAATTTCTCACTTAACGATCAATGCTATAAACCTAGTAGGTGCCTAGAAAGGTGTTAGCGGGGCTACGCCCCCAGGGAAAAGAGGTTCTTTAATTAAGGAACTTCGCGAAAGCGTTGGAAAACCTCCCTCGAAGTACCGACACCGGCCTGGCTGAACGGTTAAGCAAGTATTGTACGGTGGGATTGATCCTGACTAATTCTTCCTTTATGGTTTGAGGAGGGATTCGAGAAACAGTGGGAGCCATCCTGTTTAGACAAACTAAAAACCACTCTAAACTTGCAAGAGCATCATGCTGAGTGTTTCTTCTTCTCTCTCCTAATTGCAGCGACCAATCAACATGACTGGACTTAAGTTACTCCTAGATAAAAACAAACTGACAGGGCCAAACTACAAAGATTGGCTCAGGAATGTCAAGATAGCAATCACTTACGACAAGCTGGGGTATCTTCTTACCACCAAAGCTCCCCCTGTCCCTGGTCCAACTTCCAGCGTCGCGGATAAGGAAATCCGCAAGACTTGGGAGATTGATAGCGCGAAGGCCAAATGCCTCCTGCTTGCCTCGATGGACAACGAACATCAGAGGAGGCATGAGAATATGGACATGGAATCCATATTGCTTCATACAAAAGAACTGTATGGAGAGCAATCTCGTATCGCAAGATACGAAGCGTCGAAAAAGTTATTTTCGACAAGAATGGCCGTCGGATCATCAGTAGCCGAGCATGTGCTAAAGATGATCGGCTACATTGAGGAGCTCGCTGACCTAGGGATCACATTGGAGAGTGAGCTATATACGGATATAGTTCTCCAGTCCCTTCCTTCCACTTACGCCCAGTTTATACTGAACTTCAACTTACAAGAAAAAGAGGTTGAACTTTCAGAGCTCCTCAACATGCTGAGGAGCGCAGAGGGCACCCTACAGAAAGGTAGGGATACATCCACTTTGTTTGTAGGAGGATCATCTTCTTCTAGGTCCAAGGCGAAAGCCAAGGGAAAGAAGAAGAAGGCCCCCGCCAAACCAAGGGGCGGTGTTAGTAAAGTGGATACGAAGGGAAAAGCAAAAGCAACAAAGATAGCGGGGAAGCTTGTGGACAAGGAAGAATGCTTCTATTGTCATAAGAAAGGACACTGGAAGAATGATTGCAGGGCCTGGAAGGCCAGAACACAGGAATTGAAGCAGGTTGCAGCTTCAGCTTCAGGTGTGTATGTTATTGAAAACTGTCTTTCAATAAACTCTACTTCCTGGGTATTGGATACCGGATCAGGATCTCATATCTGTAATTCTTTGCAGGCGTTGAGAAACCGTAGGGTTTTGAAGGCAGGTGACATGACCCTCAGAGTTGCGAACGGAGCTAGCATGGATGCTAAAGCCGTGGGGGACTATCACCTGGGAATGTCAGATGGACATGTTTTGGTTTTGCGTAATTGCTTTTTTGTACCCAACGCAACTTGTAATATCATTTCTGTATCTTTAGTTTCTAAAGAAGGTTATGAATTTGCGTTTGTAAGTAATGTTGTAAACATTCACCTTAATCAAGTTTTGATTGGGTCAGGTACATTGAGTAATGGTATATACGTGTTAAACCAACCACAGATTTTCAACGTCCAGAATACACACAAAAGAAAGTCTCCAGAAATAAATCAGACTTTCTTATGGCATTGTAGATTGGGTCACATCAATGAGAGAAGGTTGACTAAGTTACATACAGAAGGATATTTGAATGCGTTCGAATATCAATCGTATGCCACTTGTCAATCTTGTCTCAAAGGAAAGATGACAAAGACTCTGTTTACTGGACATGGAGTAAGAGCGAGCGAGCTCTTGGGACTCGTACACAGTGACGTGTGCTGTCCAATGTCTACACATGCCCGAAGCGGACATTCTTACTTCATTACTTTTAAGGATGACTTCTCAAGGTACGGTTATGTCTTCTTGATGAAACATAAGTCCGAGGCCTTTGGAAAATTCCAGGAGTATAAGAATGAAGTAGAGAAACAGACCGGCAAAAGTATTAAGATTCTAAGATCGGATCGAGGTGGAGAATACTTAAGTGCCGAGTTCCTGGACTATTTAAAAGAGAACGGAATTCTCTCTCAGCTTACTCCTCCATACACCCCGCAACATAACGGTGTATCGGAGAGACGGAACCGCACCCTATTGGATATGGTACGGTCCATGATGAGTAACGCTGAGTTGCCGTGATCATTCTGGGGATATGCGCTAGAATCAGCCGCATACCTTTTGAACCGAGTTCCCACTAAGACTGTGCCTACTACGCCATTTGAGATGTGGTGTGGGAAGAGACCCCATCTTAATCACATTAAGATATGGGGAAGTCCAGCTTTTGTCAAAAAGCAGCATGCGGACAAGCTCGAGGCACGCTCAGTACTATGCAAGTTTGTGGGATATCCAAAGAATTCCAAGGGATATTTCTTCTACTGTGAAGAGGAACAAAAAGTTCTTGTTTCTCGTCATGCCCACTTTCTAGAACACCAGTTCATAGAAAAAGAAATAAGTGGGAGCGCAGTAGAACTGGAAGAAATTCCAGAACCACGGACTATTACTGAAAGTTTAGTGGAACCAGAGGGTTCAACAGAACAGGACATTCCTGCGCCGCTCCGCAGAAGTAGTAGGCAGACTCATCCGCCCGAGAGATACTACGGTTTTCTCATTGACGGGGATAGAGAGGATTGCATCATAGATTATGATGAGCCTACTAGCTTCCAGCAGGCCGTTCAGAGCGTTGACTCAGTGAAATGGCTGGATGCAATGCGGACCGAAATGGAGTCCATGTACACCAACAAGGTATGGACGTTGGACATTGCTCCAGACGGGGTAAAACCCGTAGGATGCAAGTGGATCTTCAAAAGGAAGATTGGTGTAGATGGACAGGTTGAGACCTATAAAGCTAGGCTGGTAGCAAAGGGTTTTCGTCAAAGACCTGGCTTGGACTATGACGAAACCTTTTCTCCAGTAGCCATGCTGAAATCCATTCGGATCCTTCTTGCCATTGCTGCCTTCCACGATTATGAGATCTGGCAAATGGACGTAAAGACAGCTTTTCTAAATGGAAATTTAGAGGAGTGTGTCTATATGGACCAGCCAGAGGGTTTCATTCAGAGTGGGAGCAGCGGAAAGGTGTGCAAGTTGCTTAAGTCCATCTATGGACTAAAGCAGGCGTCGCGGAGTTGGAACATCTGCTTTGATGAGACGGTCAAAGAATTTGGCTTTATCAAAAATCCAGATGAACCATGCATCTATAGTAGATTTGTAGCGAGAACTGTAGTATTCCTCGTTTTATACGTGGATGACATTCTCTTAATAGGAAATGACATTCCTATGCTACAATCTGTCAAGGGGTTCTTGTCACACAGGTTCTCCATGAAAGACCTGGGTGATGCCTCATACATTCTGGGTATCCGGATCTACCGTGACAGATCCAAGAGGATATTAGGACTATCACAGTCCAGGTACATCGACACCATACTGAAGAGATTCAGTATGGAAGATTCCAAGCGCGGTAACCTACCGGCTTGTCACGGGATCACCCTCTCTAAAGAGATGTCTTCCAAGACTGATTTGGAGAGGGATCGCATGTCTATTATACCCTACGCTTCTGCGGTAGGCTCTATAATGTATGCGATGTTGTGTACCAGACCGGATGTAGCTTATGCACTGAGTGTGGTAAGCCGGTATCAGTCAAACCCTAGGGAGAAACACTGGATAGCGGTAAAGAACATTCTCAAGTACCTAAGAAGGACTAAGGAGATGTTCTTGGTGTATGGCGGAAAAGACCTCCAGATCGAGGCCTTTGCTGACTCCAGCTTCCAGAGTGACAAGGATGATTCCAAGTCCATGTCGGGTTTTGTCTTTACCCTCAATGGAGGGGCGGTGTGTTGGAAGAGTTCCAAACAGGAAACCGTTGCAGACTCGACGATGGAAGCGGAATACATCGCTGCATCTGATGCCGCAAAAGAAGCTGTCTGGATGAGGAAGTTCTTGAAAGAACTTCAGGTGGTTCCGTCCATTGTTGATCCAATACCTCTGTATTGCGACAACAACGGGGCTATAGCTTTAGCGAAGGAACCCAGGTCCCATCAGAGATCCAGGCACATCTTGAGGCGGTATCACCTGATCAGGGAGATCGTGGATCGCCAGGAGATCGAGGTTCGGAGAGTCGCTTCAGAAGATAACACTGCAGATCCATTCACCAAGGCCCTGCCCCAGACTCAGTTCGAGCGGCTGATCGAGATGATAGGTCTTCGATACGCCAGTACATGGCCTTAGTGCAAGTGGGAGATTGTTAGTGTATATGCCCTAGAGGCCATTACTGTATCATACTAGTTTGTATATTACTTAATGGATGCTTGGGATATTCACCTTGTATATACAATCTTGCTCAAAATAGTAGTATGCTACTTGGTTTGTTTCTACTTCAATGTGTACATGTGTTTATATTTTGTATATCGCCTATACACATTAGTGGAGCCCTTAGGATCTTTGCTTGATTACCAGCGATGTGATGGCCGTCACACTAGTGGGGCTGGGTAATCTATAAGCACATCCTTATGCAGGTCCCTGGTCGCAGGACTATCGAGACAGGGCATCGATACTCCGGAGTAGACCAGCGCATGCGCTTCTCATCCCAGTGTGGGAGACGGTCTGTCCCACAGCCGTCAGTACGTCGTACTTGAGATAGTATGCGGGTGCTCGTTAGGTTACGGGTACACTGGACAGGACTCGTCGGGAACTGACTAGTTGGTATTATACCTATCGTCAGTTATCAGTTCCCAGGTGACATGAGTACAGCTTAGTCTTCTGATTTGACACTGTCACTCCGCCTCGAGTGTGTTCCCACTGTACTTTGATCACTACCCTACCACGGCTCAAAGGAGTCGTGCAAACAGGTAGTGGTTGGGTGCAGTCCCGAAGCACTTGGAGGCAGTGACGGTTAGACAGGATTCGTCTCTCCCGGTATTGGGGGTTGACATCGCGCTGTGTCTAGGAGAGCCATTACACGAGTAGTCCCTGGCCAGGGCAATCGAGATATACTGGTAGGTTTCCAGTGTTATCTCAGGGTGTTTTGGGCTTCGCTCCGGCACGACTTGTACCGCTATTGGGGGACTGACGTTTACCGCCCCCTAGGCCCGCCATGCGATGTATCAGACGAACAGACCGGACTGTACGGAGAATGTCACATTCAGGCTCAGTAGGAGTTCAGATGGGTTTCGCCTCGTCGGTCTTCTTGTCGGCACTACCTGGGGACCGTTACGCACAGCTAGTGCCGCTTGCGGTCTGTGGTTAAACCCACTGCCAGCGTAGTGTCGAGTCTTTAGAGTCCCACACAGAAAGCTTTTCGCCTTTAGGCAAAAGAGTAGAGGTCGCATGGTATTGAGACAGGTCGCATGGTTTTGCGACAGGGTTCGGTCACATCCGTGCACTTGTGCGCGTACAGTGTCCGGACAGTTTACACTAGCGGGCTTTGGTTTAAGCCAGATCCTAGTGTACCTTATGGGATTGGATTTATCCAGTTTGCATTCGTGTTCCTCGGAACGCGGATGCGGGTGTGTATGCACAGTTGACAGGGAGACAGAGGCAGTGGATTCTCATTAGGGTTGTTGACAGTTGACCGTTGACTATTTGACTTTTTGCTCAACCCTGATGAGAATATGATATGTGATTAACTATTATATTAATTAAGTATTATGGTGATATGGTTGTTGACTTTGTTGACTTGTTGACTTTTGTTGACTTGTTGACCTTGTTGACTTGTTGACTTTTGTTGACTTGTTGACCGGTTGACTAGGCTTGACTAGTTGACCATCATGATAACCATAGCCATCATTTCATGGCAAAGACTTTTGTTTGCTTGCTCATTTGTGCAAAATGAGTGCATGAAATGATATGGTTATGGTTGCTTCAACCATCACATAAGACTTTTTTTTGATATGATGAGTTATGATCACTTTGGATTATGAGAGGGTGAAAGACAAAAGAGAGCCTCATTCTTTCTTGCTCATTCTCTCTCTTGTTCTTGAGCTCTCCTTTTGCTCTCACGCTCAACCTCTTCCTCCCTCTCTTGATTCTATGGTTCTCTTGTCTCATGAGTTGAGAATCAAGAACCATAGATAAAATCCCATTCTATTTCCTCTCTACTCATTCTAGTTCACTAGGTTTAGCAAACCAAGTGAACTAGTTTCTTCAAAGAACGAAGAAGGAGCTAAAGGTTGGAGCTTTCAAGTGGATCTATCTTCGGCGTACGGAGACGACGAGAAGGAGCCATCGGACCACCATCGGAGCTTGAAGAGAAGGAGTTCAAGACAAGCTAGGTATAACCCCCTAACCGAGTAGCTAGAATCTCTTAGTTAGGATGTTAGATAGATGTTTAACCAAGATCCGGGTTATAGGTCCATGTTACCATCTTTAAGAAAATCGTTTTTTTACCAAATTCCGCATTCCCGAAAGTACCGGGAGAGGTAGCATGGACTTACAGGATGTTACAGACTTTGTGTCCAGATGCCTGACTTGTCAGCAAGTCAAGGCCGAGCACCAAAGGCCAGCCGGCGAGTTACAGCCTTTGCCTATCCCTGAGTGGAAGTGGGAGCAGGTCTCCATGGACTTCGTTGTGGGTCTACCCAGGACCAGTCGAGGGTATGACTCTATTTGGGTGATTGTGGATCGACTGACGAAAGCGGCTCACTTTCTGCCAGTGAAGACCACTTTTGGATTTTCTCAGTACGCCCAGGTTTATATTGATGAGATAGTGCGACCGCATGGTGTTCCGACTTGCATCGTGTCCGACCGTGGCACCCAGTTTACCAGCCGATTGTGGCAGAAACTCCAGGAAGCTTTGGGCACCCGATTGAGTTTTAGCACAGCCTTTCATCCGCAGACTGACGGTCAGTCGGAGCGTACTATTCAGACTCTTTAGGACATGATCAGAGCTTGTGTTTTAGATTTCGGTGGTAGCTGGGATCGTCATTTGCCTTTGATCGAGTTTTCCTACAATAATAGCTTCTAGGAGACGATTCAGATGGCACCTTTCGAGGCATTATATGGGAGGAGATGTCGATCGCCTGTATGTTGGACAGAGCTCAGGGAGAGCTGTATTTTGGGGCCGCAGATTGTACAGGAGACGACCGAGAAGATACAGCTGATTCGGGACAGGATGAGAGCGGCACAGAGAAGGCAGAAATCATATGCTGACAGGCGCTGTCGCCGACTCGAGTTCGCTATTGGCGATCATGTTTTCCTGAAGGTCTCTCCGATGAAAGGTGTGATGAGATTTGGGCGGAAAGGGAAACTGAGTCCTAGATATATTGGTCCTTTCGAAATCCTAGAGCGTGTTGGTCCAGTCGCTTATCGGTTAGCTCTTCCGCCCAGCTTCCCCGATGTTCACCCCGTATTCCATGTCTCGATGCTCCGCAAGTACCTTTATGATCCTTCCCAGGCGATTCAGCACCAAACGATCCAGTTAGAGCGTGATCTTTTTTTCACCGAGCAGCCGGTTGTCATCTTGAATCGGCAGGTGAAGAAATTGAGGTCGAAGGTCATACCGTCTGTCAAGGTTCTTTGGCGTGGCCCGAACAGCGAGGAGGTCACCTGGGAGACCGAGGTCGAGATGAGGAAGAGATATCCCCATCTTTTTGAAGGTACACGTAGTTAAATTTTAAATTCGGGGACCGAATTTCGTTAAGGGGGGAAGATTGTAACCCTTCGAAAATCGTTTAGGCAGTTTTTCGGTAATCGGCTAATTTTTCGGCTTTTTCCGTAAAAAGTCAAAATTGATATTTTTCATTGTAGACCTAATTATACAAAATTTAAATAAGATATTACTATAGTTTTGTCACTAAAATGTCATTTATAATTTTCTAGTTAAATAAAAAAAAATTCGTAATTAACTATTTTTTTTATTATTTTAAGCCTTTTTAAATATATTAAATTAGGGATAAATACAAATTTAATTAGGTAAATTTCTTAATTAGGATTCTTTATAAGCTAAAATATGGTGTTAATAAAATTGTATCATGTCTTGCAAACTTTTGGTTTAAAGGTGGGAAATTTAATGAAAAATGAAGTAAAAATGGGTTTTTTTTGTAAAAAGGTTGACATGAAAGCATTAAATGATAACTTATGATGGTTATAGACCTAGAAACTTCTCCAAAAAAAACCCCATTTCCCTTCCCCACCTGCTGGCCGACCCCTCACCTGCAGATTTCCCCACTTCATCACTTCATTTTGCTTCTTTTTCCTTGCTAAAAATCCATTTAAATTCATAAATTTCCATCTCCATTCAAACCCAAACCCTAAACCACTCTCTCTTCTACCCAAATTGGTTCAAAAACTAGATGAAGGGAGGCTTCTTGGTGACTTGATCAAGCTAGGGTTCAAGCTTGAGAGGTGAAAATTCTAATCTTTTTGTTAACTTGTGGTTTAATTATGCTAGAATTGAAATTCTAAATATTAGTTTAAGTGGTAAATGTTGTTTAGGAAAAATCAAGAGAAGGATTGATTTTAAAACTAGGGTTTGAAGCATAGTTGTTAGGATTAAATTAGGGCTTTGTGTTTCTAATTGGTTGTAGTGGTTAATGGTGTATTTATATGCTCGCTAAATCGACAAAATATCGATGTTTGCATTGAATCGGCGTTGAATTTGCTTGCTAGATTTTTACGAAAAATAGAATGCGTTCAATTTGCGTTAGGTTAGCAATATTATTAGCTTCGTATAGGATTATTAGAATGCGCGAACGCGGGGTTTCGTCTAGTCGGGTTGTAGTTTAGTCGATTTTCCCGAAATGACAATTCTAGTTTAACGATTAGCGATTTTCGTGCGTTTTTCCGCGCACCGAGTGCATGCTATGATTAATACGAGAGCGTGGATAATTGTATGTTGTGACTTGCATTGTGTTAGGTTTTGTAATCTTATGCTTGGTATTGTGCAAATATAGGATCGGTCGGGGAAACTTCGGACACGGCGCGAAAAGGCAAGGCGGTGGCCGGATCGGATTAGCGGAGATTTCAGGTGAGTAGATGTATTCATCTATGGGAGAATCGTCCGAATGGCGCGATGCGCCCCCCCTAGTTAGGATTTCCTTATCCCTTGCAAGATTCATATTGTTAGTTAGCTTATCCATTCATGTACACTGCATACCCTAATAGCGAACAGTATATTAGTTTGCATGGACATTCATCCATACTTATGCAATATCACTTTGTAGGACACGAACACCATTACCATTGGCATCTGTATCACGCGCACTATTCATGTGACACACACGCCTTTTGTAATTGCCATGCCACGTGCACGATAGAACCTGTTTATCTTAATATCGTCACCTGCATTCATACTTGATATATGAAACTGCATCGCATGCACATATCTCGCATCATCATCATATTTACATAGAACTCTAGCCAAAATTCACATCATACACATTGATATGATAGACATTTATCATATATAACATGTGAATATTATGATTTTCTCGAGGATTTCAGTATTTCTGTGATTTCTGGATTTTTGGGGAAAACCGCAAGAATTTAACAAAAGCTTATATTTATCGTTTTTAAAATAAAGTTGCGGTTTTCTCGTGATGTATGTGTCGTCCACCATGAGTTTTCATGTTTTCTGTTGGATTTCGAGACCCGATTCGAGGAGTGGATGAACCGTCTCGGGTACATGGTGGGCCCGGTAGGGTACCCCGGGGCAAGAAGATCGAGTTGTAGACGATGAGCCTGGCAGGGGAAGACTACCTACCGGTGATGTCTGGCGCGGCGGATATCCGGAGGATACCGACCGTTGTCGTGAGATTTATGATATGGGCCGATCCGGACTGACGGAGCCCGATATTGAGACAGATATGATTCCTATTTGGTGTCGATGCTTGACACGGGTTTTCAGATGATTTCTTGATGATACTTAGCTATTGTACAGATATTCATTTTCTAAAAGTTAAGAATGCAGTAACCTTAACATTTAAAACACTTAAAGAGTTAGAAAAGACATTGCATACATGTTCATGCATACTAGAGATATTATATCACATATGGACATACAGGTTGTTCCGCATTGCGTGCATTCTTACGATTGCCTTACTAGATATTATATTTACTCACGAGCTGGCAACTCACCCCCGTTGTGCCACAGTGTCTTGCAGGTCGGACCCGTCACTCTTGTAGCGGCGGCTATCCTATCATCAGCTCCTTTTGTGCAGACTCGCGACATCGCCCGTAGGTGGGTTGCGAGCATATTTTATATCTTTTGCTTTATCATTGTATCTAGTATTCTCCATCTACCACTTTATATATTGTATATGCGACCTAGTGATGAGACTGAGAGCTTTGTATATTTGTGGTTTCTTTTGGGTCGAGCTCACTTGAGCCGACGTGTGTTTTCTGGTATTTTGCATTTCTTTTATGCTCTTTTTCTTGATATTACTATTATATTGCATGTGGTTGTGATCCGCCTTGGGCGAAGAGCTAGCTCCCGCTTGGGGATGCCATTTTTATGATTACAGGTTTATTATCTTGTTGTACCCATTTTGGGGGGTAGAAAATACAGGGGAGACTCTGCCGAAATTTTCAGAAATTTTTGATGTTTAAAAAGGGATTCTATACAACTTAAATGATTTTAAAAACCATTTTCATTAAAGGTTTTCCTTCACTCTCTTTTGATTTTGGTTTAGATTCTTCTGGGCTTTGGCTGACTTAGGTTACGGTACGCCTTTAGACGTCTCGTAATCTAAGTGCCAGTCGCGTTCCGTACTTTCGGGTCGTGACATGCTTTCAATTGGTTTTTTCCTTCACTCTACTGCTTCTTTGGTTTTGATTTCTGGGTTTTGGCTTACATAGATTACGTACGCCTCAAGTCGTTTCGTAATTTAAGTGCCGGTCATGTTCCGTAGTTTTCGAGTCATGACAAAGTTGGTATCAGAGCGTTAGGTTTTACCTTCGGAGTGTAGGATGACCCTGATTGATGGAGTAGGTAGCTTGAGTAGAGTGATGTACCGTACGTATGTTCCGCGGCATATTTACGATACGATACTCCACTTAAGAAGGCTTAGGATGTACATTTCTTTGCACAGCATTATATTCGTTCCTATGATCTAGCCTCATCAGTACCATTTTATGGTTTTGTTATCACGGTGGTACGGGCAGAGAGAGCTACGGCTAGAGTTGCGGTCAGCACGAGCTCGTCACGAACGAGGACTGAGCAGGGCGTGATTCCAGAGACATACGATTTGCATAGAGGTGTCATTTTATTGTGTTTTCGCGCCATGAGCGTTTGATGGGTTGCTTTTATGAGATTTCTCGGACGTGCAAATCAGTACCAGAGGATGGGGCCACTGATAGAGACCAGCTAGAATGTGACGACCGTCATTACACTATGATTCTTGATGATTGAGGCACTGTTTAGCGTGCGGACGAATGAGCCAGTTGTTGCTACGAATGAGGAGATATCGCCCCATATGTTGAAGCTAACGCCGCACGAGTTATACTTCGAGATATGATAGAAGGTCGCTAGTCACCTGAGGATGAATGACTAAGACATGTGATCCATTGCCTACCCCAATGCGAGATCAGCAGATTGATTGATTCCAGCTAGAGACGATTTCACGCTGATACGTTGAGAGTCGATAGAGACGATTGAATGTGTCACGACCCGAAATAGCCCGTGACTGGCACTTGAATCATATGAAGTCTATAGGACCCCATCTAATCCAAGTAAGCCAAAAGCCCAGAAATCTAAAACCATTTTAGGGAGTAAATAAAGAAAACTAGTTTTTAATAAGTAAAGAAACATGTTTTGAAATCAAGCCTTTAAATAAATAAGCCGAATATGCATTTTTAAAATGTGTATTCTTTTCTGAAAATTTCGGCAGAGTTTCCTTTGTAAAAACTGGCCCCGAACGGGGTACAACAAGAATAATATATGTGAAATGATAAAAGGCATCCCCAAGCGGGAGCTAGCTCTTCGTCAATCGACGGTCACAACCACGCAAGCAATAATAATATACAACGCCAAAGGGCGAGGATCAAAACCCAAAAAGAAACTCAAACAGCCAGAAAACCATAATACTACAAGCGCGACTCTAAGGTCAAAATAATACATCACTGTCTCTAAGTCTGAAACAATATACAAGTTTTGGTTGATGGAATTTCTAGATACAATGAATAAATAATGTACAATGGCGGTTCTGATACAAAGAACCCACCTACCAAAGCAAGTCACCCGTAATGGAAGCAATGTGCCCGAAAAGCCGCAATGAAATCTGTACGGCAAAACCTGCAAGAACTGTGGCACAACGGGGGTGAGTTGCCAACTCGTGAATAGAAAATATCTACAAGCAGAGATCGAATGTATGACCCACCCTAGGTCAATATGATCAGATATATATAAACCTCAATATGAATAAATCTGAAGCATGCTAAACTGGCAATGTAATCTCTATACATGAGTGTAGTGCCAAGTGCTCGTGCCAGTGCCTCAAGTAATAGCATATCATAAATATGAGGTATGATCCATATAATCAATCTGCATGTACGTGGATCCCGTCCACTCGTCACCCAATGACAATAACCATCATGCATGTAAATATCATCAGCATATGCATGGAAATATGAGGATATAAACCACTTGTGTCCCTCGCGACACGTCAAAATCATGGAACCGAGTGCCCAGCATCGACACTCGAAAACATCATGAAAGCTGTGCCCAGCATCGGCACGTAAATCCTCATATATCGGGCTCCGTTAGTCCGGATCAGCCCACGGGCTCCGTCTGCGGAATCGGCCCTCGGCCCAAGCAGTACGCCCATATCCATCTATCGACTCTGGTCGGTATCCTACGGATAACCGCCAGGTCCAACCAATCACCGGTAGGTAGTGGGCCCACTGCCAGGCTCACCGTCTACTACACAGCAAAACCGTTCTCGCCTCGGGGTACCATACCGGGTCCACCATGTACCCACAATCGGCCTCATCCGCCTCCTCGAATCGGGTTTCACATGTCGCTCTCAGCACCGAGAAAATACATGGTGGACGCACTGAAATATCATATCAAGGGTAACCGGGTTTTTAAAACGATTACATATTCTCTTTTGAAATACCCGCGGTTCCCAAATCCAGAAATATCATGGAAACAACATATCTCAATGCGCATAATCAGAAAGCATGATGTATGTGACATATAAATGAAGTGCAAGTATATCATGCAGCATGGAATAATAGTATGCACATACAAGGGTCATATCCTGATGCAGTTATACTACTGTGTAGTGACATGGCAATTACCGATGAAGATGTGTGTGAGCCGGCAAGTAAGTGTACGTGGTACATACGCATCATCGGTAATGGTGCTGGTGTCCTAGCAGCATGATTGTAATATATCAATAAACACAAGCAATGCAATGCAAATAGCATGAATATGCAGAATCAATAATCAACACAACAGTGAAGAATCTACCTCAATAAATATATCATGCAGCCTTGCCTTTTGAAATAAGACAAATCAGGGTTTTTGGTAAAATAAGGGCTACGGTGTTTTAAGAAAAGATGTGTCGTTTGAAAATATCCGTAGAATCCCTTTTGCCTATCCTTAAAATATTCCCGATTCGTTAGTTTTGAAATAGGTATGACTCGGGTCTAGTCTAACACCTACTATGCGAACTACGGATCCAACTATCAAGTCAATCGGGAGGGGTATGGAAACCACCTACATCTGAGTCGATATATATATATATATATATATATAAATATAATAGTCAATAATCCCTCCTCAATGGTATCACAAACGATATAACATCCTCGAGTCATGAGCGCGGATCTATCATCAATATAGGCTCGTACGGTAAATCGTCCTACGGCATCCCAATAGCTGTGTACGGGTCAATATCACATTATCTTATCACATATCAGGTATCACTACCATCATATCACATAATCTAGGGTACAGATCTATGTTTAGTACAATCGATACCATCTATATAAATGCATGTGTAAACACACGTCCCAAAGCCCGCCAAAGCATTCCGTCGTATCTCCCATACGAATCCTGTCATATCGCCGATCTCACGGCCTCAAATCGAATCTCATCGACTCAACTCACATCCCAAGTACTATCCTCATAATCTAGTATATGTACACATAGTCCCATACCCATGTGAACACATACAAATATAATATTCCTATATACACATGCGAAAGAAGGTATGTATGCAAGTGCGTGCGTGCGTGTGTGTATGGGAGCAACCCCTACTCTAGGGTTTCGCAATACACTAAATCAATCCATCCTATCATCAATAATCTCAAAGAACATATAATAAATATATGTGTGTATACGTATTCATATACATCACCACGGACTGCAGGGGTGCTATACGCCATCCACCCGACTTCCCCCGTAGATATAATCTACTCACCTGGTCTTCGCTCGCCAAAATCGATGACGCCGCGCTTCTTCGCCTCGGAATCCTTGCAAGGGTACCTACAATAATAAACCGCCGCAATACGTATTAAAATCGAGGCAGAAAACCAATACAGCGCACAGTGTGCTCATAGGTTGGAACCTATGGCCTAAACGTGCAAATCAATCACACAATCCCTGTTGTCGATGTACGAACACCCGACAACCAAATACAAATCCAAATATCAAGAAAGTGCATTTTAAAATACGGAAAACATCGCCTAAAACATACCAAAATGCTCCCAGATTTTCCCCAGGTGACAATTAGCCAAAACTGCATATAGGAGGGGTCTATTTTAGTGCAAAAGGAGCCATGAACCAAACTTGGGACCCAATTTCCCCGATCTGGCCGCAAATTACAGCCAGAATGAATATATCTGCAGCCTGGGGTTGGAGTTAGGGGCTCGGGTCTCTGTGGTAGCTTCCTAGGTGCCTGCACGACTCCCAGTAATCCCAAAATCAATTCTAGTGGCCCCGGGTTGCTCCAGATTCCAAAATACCCTCACAAATCACACATTTATCCGATGTCGGGATTTCTAAATCCATACTCTGGGTTTCAAGTCTCTGTTTTGGGTCATAAATCAAGCACTAGGATGTTGGGGTGGCCTTTACTGATCTCAATTTCACAACACAACTCTCAATTCTCTTAAACCCTAACTTGGTCTTCTTTAAGTCCACAACATCACCCGATATCAATTCAATTTTAACATAGGGGTATAAGTAATGCAAAAACTAATCTAATGGTTCAGTAATTACCTCATTTGGCAACTCAAGAATTTTCTTGAGTTGCCCCTAGTGGCCAAAATCCTTGCTTCCTTGGTCTAATGTGTAGATCTCGAGCTCGTGCACACTTTTAATGAAATGAGAGTGGCGTTTTGGTGTTGTTTTCATGGTGATTTGAGGCCTGAAGAGGGGAGGGAGAAGAGGGAGCAGGAGCAGCAGCAGTAATGAAGGAGAGGGAGAGAGAAATGTGATGAAGAAATGAAGGAAAAAGCTAAGTCAACACCCTCACCTACCCTTTCTCTCACCATACCTATTTTCTTTTCTTTTTCTTATTTCTTTTCTTCACTAAATACTTTCTCACTCAAATAGTAAACCTAAACATCATGGTAGAAAATAAAACACAAGTGTAGAAAAAAAACGATATGTGCAGGTTTTGCACAAAACACCCCCAAAATCCGATTAGCGATTTTTAATCGCGATTAGCACTAAATTAGTGTCAAACTAATCACAAAAACTTTAAAATGGAATAATCCTATAGAATACCCTATTTTGGAATTTTCCATAATTTTTCCAAAATTTTCCCCATTTATTTGTATTTAATTATACCAAAATATTAAAATATTCATTAAAATAATATTAAACTATAAAAATTCCCAAAAATAATATTTTATTATTTTGAAATGTTACAGAATGTCAGGAACCCATTTTCCAAGTTTAAAGTATCCGGAAAACAATGCAAGCAATTCTACGGACCCTCTAGAAGATTGAAACCCCAACTCGATTTAATGACCATGGAACGCCGGTGAACCTTAGGGTTTGCGGCAGTTTAGCGGTGCCATTAGTGAGGCTTGGGTCTGCCCTTTTACGGTTGGTCCATAGGTGCTGTGGCATATATTCGATACTATTAAACTGTACCCAAGGTGTTGAGCTCTTGGGGGATTATGAGGTTTTGACAAATCGATCGGATGATTCGACTTCATTCGGATATCAGGTGATGAGATGCATTGCTTGGGAGACTCCAGATACGAGTATAGCCGTTGAAGCGCAGTCCATGCAGCCACGAAGAGACGAGTCTGAAGCAGTCGACATTAGAGAAAAGTGGAGTAAGAGGTTCTACGAGATCTTGATGAGATGACGTTCCACGTCGCCGACATCACAGATGTGATACGCATGCAGAGGTGTTGTTTATGAATATATCTTTCAGAGGGTGTCGTGATGAGTATGCAGCCGTTCCGGAACCAGATATAGATTTAGTAGGAGATGATAACTTCCGGGCAGTTCGGCAGGAACGAGATTTGGGAGAGACCCCGACAAGATCTTTCTGGATATACTAAACGAAAAGACCTGGACCCAGGAGCGGTCATATGACGCACACCCAGTAGGCCAGAGTTCGACATCGTCGACGAGACATGTTATGAGTAACCATGATAGTTGACCAGAGATCTTTAAAGGATGTGTCAGAGCGGACTGCTTCCGTTATCGTTTCCATATTGGACCGTTGAGCCGAGGAGCTATGTACTTAGCAATTCGCAGTGAGAGAGCCTAAGGGCACCAAGCGATAGGCTATGATCAGGAGGCAAGTAGATATCTTGCTTTGCTAGCATTGGGTGCACCGACACCTTCTCGACTTTGAAGGACGGACATATCGACGACAGCATTTATGATTTGTGATTTTGTGATTGACTATCACGTATCCGTCACTTTAGATTTTAAGTATTTTTGGGTGATTTATTTCATGATTGAGTTTTGATGACCGAGTTTCATGATATTTGATTTCATTCCTAAGGCATGCATATGATTTGACTTATTCTTTCGGCATAGTTATCATGCACTTTTAGTGTTTTGATTTGCTTTTGTGCATGCCGATGCACAGGATGGTGAGATTTTATACCACGGTATACCTGATTGGGATTTTGATTGAAATGTATTGTATGCCATTGATTTCGATTGTGACATTCGATATTCGTTTTCGTGCATATTGTGCACTTGATTAGATTTTGCGCATACTTAAGACGTTTGATGCGATTTAGGTGCACACTAGATGCACTAAATCGGGATTCTTCGTGTATATCAGATGCACCTGGTTTTGCTGCCAGGCACACACGTTGCCTTTGACAAGTGTTTTCGTGCACACCCGTTGCACTCAGATTTTGTTTCCGTGCACATGTATGGCACATTCTTGGATTTCGATTTCCGTGCGCACCAGACGCACGTGGCATTCATATATATATTGGGATCGATTTCTTTTAGAGCCGTATATTTTATGATACTTGCTATTTGGTTTAGTACCGAGCATGACTAGTCAGAGGACAGTACCTGAGTATATTTTTGCATGCATTGATAGTTATCGAAGAGATTTCTAAAGATGAGCTATAGTCTCAGTATTTACCTACGTGTCAGTGATGACACGAAACTGTTTAAAAAAGGAAACCTTTCTAAATTGTTTTCAAAACGGCGGAACGTGTATGTTAAACAAAGGATATATATATATATATATATATATATATATAGTTATTTTCTCACAATGGACGTCTGCCACTGTGCAGTGATACACACATCGCACAGCGATTTGAAAAAGGTTTGGCATGCATTGCTTCCAGATGTTTAATGATGTTTACCTGTATAGTTTTGACGTTTACAGGTATAGTTTTGATGTATATCATATTGATTTTCATTTTGGATCTTGACATTGGTGTCTTCACCATAACTCCGATGATTGCGGGATGCTTGACGGAGTTTTGATTTTGGTTTATATATCTATTTTGCATACGCATGCATTGCGTTACGATGTGTTTTATGTATTTATGATTTCGGAGCCCCGACGACTTGATGGTTTTGCTAAAAAAATTTTTTGTATTTGGGGGGAGTTTTAATTTAAATTCGGGGACCGAATTTCTTTAAGGGGGGAAGATTGTAACGTTTTGAAAATCGTTTAGGTGAAATTTCGGTTAATCGATAAAATAACGGGTGTTTTCCGTAAAAATCAAGATATAAATATCTTTTAATATAAAATTAAATATACATATTCTAACTATGTAATTTCTAGTATTTGGTGTTTATTGAGCCACTCATAAAATTTCTAATTTTCTGAAAAAATTTCCGAAATTAATTATTTTAATATTATTTTAAGCCGCCACTAATACATTTAATTAGGGAAAATTACAAATTGGAATGAGTTAGTACAAATTTTGTGCATCATGACACACTAAACTAACATGTAAAATATTGTTTTTAAAATGAAATGAAATTTGTGTAAGTCCATGCTACCTCTCCCGGTACTTTCGGGCATGCGGAATTTGGTGAAAAACAATTTTCTTAGAGGTGGTAACATGGACTAAAAACCGGATCTTTGTTAAACATCTAACTAACAACCTAACTAGGAGTTGATAACTACTCGGTTAGGGGGTTATACCTTTCTTTCTTGAACTCCTTCGTCTTCAAGCCTCGATGGTTGTCCGGATCGGCTTCACTCTGTCGTCTCCTTGCGCCGAAGATAGATCCACCTGAAAGCTTCTACCTTTGGCTTCTTCTTCGGTCTTTGAAGAAACTAGTTCACTTGGTTTGCTAAACCTTATGAACTAGAATGAGTAGAGAAGAGTGTGTTGGGATTTTACTCTATGGTTCTTGTTTCTCAACACATGAGACAAGTGAACCATAGACAAAAGAGAGGGAGAGCAAGAGGAAGGAGATGAGAGCTCAAGAACAAGAGAGAGAATGAGAATGATAGAATGATAGAAGACTTTTCTCTCTTGGCTCTCATAATCCAAAACTATCATCACAAAATAGTAATCAAGTATTGTGTAAATGGTTTAAGCTACAATAGCCATATCATTTCACGCACTCATTTCTCATAAGAGAAACAAGCAAGTAAAAAAGTCTTTGCCATGAAATGATAGCCATTGTCATCATGATGGTTAACTAGTCCAACCTAGTCAACCGGTCAACAAAGGCAACAAGTCAACAAAGTCAACCCCTCAACAACCATGTCACCACAATACTTAATTAATATTATTGTTAATCATATATCATATTCTCATTAGGATTGAGCAAAAGGTCAATAGTCAACGGTCAACGGTCAACAACCCTAATGAGAATCCTCTGCCTCTGTCTCTCCGTCAACTGTGCATACACACCCGCATCCGCGTTCCGAGGAACACGGATGCATACTTGATAAAACCAATCCCAAAAGGTACACTAGGATCTGGCTTAAACCAAAGCCCGCTAGTGTAAACTGTCCGGACACTGTACGTGCACAAGTGCACGGATGTGACCGAACCCTGTCGCAAAACCATGCGACCTGTCGCAAAACCATGCGACCTCTACTCTTTTGCCTAAAGGCGAATAGCTTTCTGTGTGGGACTCTAAAGACTCGACACTACGCTGGCAGTGGGTTTAACCACAGACCGCAAGCGGCACTAGCTGTGCGTAACGGTCCCCAGGTAGATGCCGACAAGAAGACTGACGAGGTGAAACCCATCTGAACTCCTACTGAGCCTGAATGTGACAATCTCCGTACAGTCCGGTCTGTTCATCTGATACATCGCATGGCGGGCCTAAGGGGGAGGTAAACGTCAGTCCCCTAATAGCGGTACAAGTCATGTCGGAGTGAAGCCCAAAACACCCTGAGATAACACTGGAAGCCTACCAGTATATCTCGATTGCCCTGGCCAGGGACTACTCGTGTAATGGCTCTCCTAGACACAGCGCGATGTCAACCCCCAATACCGGGAGAGACGAATCCTGTCTAACCGTCACTGCCTCCAAGTGCTTCGGGACTGCACCCAACTACCACCTGTTTGCACGACTCCTTTGAGCCGTGGTAGGGTAGTAATCAAAGTACAGTGGGAACACACTCGAGGCGAAGTGATAGTGTCAAGTCAGCGGACTAAGCTGTACTCATGTCACCTGGGAACTGATAACCGACGATAGGTATAATACCAACCGGTCAGTTCCCGACGAGTCCTGTCTAGTGTACTCGTAACCCAACGAGCACCCGCATACTATCTCCAGTACGACGTACTGATGGCTGTGGGACAGACCATCTCCCACTCTGGGATGAGAAGCGCATGCGCTAGTCTACTCCGGAGTATCGATGCCCTGTCTCGATAGTCCTGCGACTAGGGACCTGCATAAGGATGTGCTTATAGATTACCCAGCCCCACTAGTGTGACTGCCATCACAACGCTGGTAATCAAGCAAAGATCCTAAGGGCTCCACTAATGTGTATAGGTGATATACTAAAATAAACACAAGTACACATTGAAGTAGAAACAAACCAAGTAGCATACTACTATTTTGAGCAAGATTGTATATACAAGGTGAATATCCCAAGCTTCCATTAAGTAATATACAAACTAGTATGATACAGTAATGGCCTCTAGGGCATATACACTAACAATTTGTCAAGATGGTTTAGAAATTGTTAAAGGAAAAGGCTAAAATTATGAATTTAATTAAAGTAATTGAGATATGGGGGTATTTCCTTTACTTGGAACTTGCCACCCCCCCACTCACACATCCCCATTTCTCCTCTTCTTTTCTGCTGAAATCAGCAGCCCTCCACAAACATTTCCTCACTTCTTTTGGTAAAAGAAAAGAGAAAAGAGAAAAGAGAATAAAAGAAGTATGGTGTAGATAATTGTAGTATGGTCTTTCTTTGACTTTCTCACACTCACCTACAACCTTCCTCTCTCCTCCCTTATTGCAGCCGACCCTCCCCAAGGCAGCAGCTCTCCCCCAAAAATCCCACTCAATTTTGCATCAAAAATCCACAAAATCACTTCAAAATCCATACAAATTCAAGCTAATTCTAATTCCAAGCCTTACCTATTATTCTTTGATCAATCTTGCTTGAATCCTTGAAGCAAAGAGAGCATCTTGGAGGCTAGGTTGTATGTTTGATCCATGGATTATGAGGTATAATTCTAACCCTTTACTTAATTTGTTGTTAAATACTTTAAATCAAACATAATTAGTTAATATTATGGGTTTAATTGAATATTTGGAAAATCTAGTCAGGGTTTGTGATTTCAATTAGGGTTCTTATCATGTAATCATGATTGCAATGTGTAGATTATCATCTTAAGGAAATGAAAACCTAATCTTGTTGCTAATATGTAAGTTGTTAGATGTAAAATGTCCAAACTAAGTTTTTTAGCAAACTAGGTTTTTGTAAACTATGAAAATAATTAAGGGAAAAATCTAATTAGGGTATTCATGACATTAATAACATTTTAAATTATAGTTGACTACTTTAGTTCATGCAAAACCAAGCTTAATTGATGAATTGTGAATTTTGCTTTAAAAAAGTGTTAAAAATTGATATTTTTGCAAACTTGAATTTTGAGTTAATGATAATTTGTGAGATTAAAAATATGGAAGTGATTTGTATGACCTAGTTATGATATTTAATGAGCATTTTGGCCATTAGAATCGTTAAAATATTTAGATTGGATAAAACATCATGTTTTGAACCGAAATGGGAATTTGTGCTAACTAGGTTTTTTGGGAAATAAAACGATTTGTTTAATTTGTTAGTTTTGATGAATTAAAACCTATTTATTATATAATTAGTGAGTTTTGAAACCACGATTGGTGCGTTTGAGTTTTTCGCGATCACTCGGCGTTTGTACGCCGATGTCGAGAGATTTTGGGTTGATTTGAGAAAACAAACCACAGGTTTTGACCTATGTGAGATTCGTGTGTCGTTTTGGTCATGAGTCGGATTTTAACGCAACACAATATATTATGATATGTAGGTACCCTCACGAGGACTTCGAGAAGACAAGCAAGCACGTGTCGACATCGATTTCGGCAAGCGAGGACCAGGTGAGTAGATTTATCTACGGAGAGAAGTCGGGTGGATGGCGTATAGCACCCCCGCAAAGTTATGAGAAATGATGTGATATGGTAACGATATACTTTTATATGTTAATGTGGGATATGTACACCTAGTAAGAAAAGCATTAGGAGCTTATGGATTAGTGTTAGCGAGGAACGGAAGAAGGTTTTGGTTGGTTTCTAAATCGCAACCCTAGAGTAAGGATTTGCATACACGCACACATATACACTTGCATACATCATTTTCTTGTGCGTATATGGGAATGTGTATATATGTATATACGCATGGGTATGGGACTATGCATATATATACATTCATATACACATGCATGAATGTTGAGGATATTGTATGATATTTGGAGATGAGTCGATGAGATTGGGCTTGAGGCCATGAGATCGGTGATGTGATACGGTCCGTATTGGGATACGACATGTTATTTTAGCGGGTTCTTTACGCGTGGTGTTTTCATACACACGCATGCATTTCATAGATGGTATCAGTATTGTACTAGACGTAGATCAGTACCCCGATCATGATATTTGATAAAGAGGATACCAGATGATTAATGTGATAGATGTGACTTTTGACCCGTACCCAGATTTGGGTGGCCGTACGATGGATTTACCGTACGAGCTATATATTGACGATAGATTCGCACTCTTGATTCGAGAATGTCATATGATATGTTGTATCGTACGTGATATTATTGAGGCGGGATCACCGACTATTATATATATATATATATATATATATATATATATATATATATATCGACTCAGATATAGGTGGTTTCTGTACCCCTTTCGATTGGTTGTTAGTTAGACCTGTATTTTACCTAGTAGATGTCAGACTGGACCGAGTCATACCTATTTCCAAAACTGACGAATCGTGAGAATTTTAAAGACATACCAAGGGATACTACGGATATTTTGAAAGATGTATCTTTTCTTAAAGGCACCGTAGTCCTTATTTTCAAACACCACGATTCGTACTATTTAAAACGGCAAAACAGTATAACACATGTATAGTAAGGAAGATTCCTTGTTGATACGTTATTATTCATATTCCGCATATTATTGTTGCATTTGCTATTCATTTGCCTTATTATGATTATTATCGCCTCATTACATGTTATTGTGTACTTAGTGATTATGAAACCATACTGTTAGGACACCAGCACCATTACCGATGATGCGTATGCTCCACATACACTTGCTTGTCGGCTCACACACATCATCATCGGTAATTGCTATGTCACGTACACTCTAGAAAATACCTTTTTATTTACATAGCTTGATATCTGATAGTCGCAATATGTTATAGTTTCCATATGCTAGTTTAAATAGTGCATTCGTTGTATGATATTTGGTGCATTCATATATTCATTGGTTATGCAGTATAATGGAGATTTATGCCGGTATTCACTATTTATTGGTATCATGATTTTGATGATTTCAGATTTACATGAGATTTCTGGATTTGGGAGAAAACCGCAAGAATTTAATAAAAGCTTAGTATCATCATTTTAAAATGCAAATTGTGGTTTTCTCGTGATGTATGAGTCGTCCACCATGAGTTTTCATGATTGCTGTTGGATTTGGAAACCCAATTCGAGGAGTTGGATGAACTGT
Organism: Agapanthus africanus; assembly: GCA_030015575.1. Classification (NCBI taxonomy): domain Eukaryota; kingdom Viridiplantae; phylum Streptophyta; class Magnoliopsida; order Asparagales; family Amaryllidaceae; genus Agapanthus; species Agapanthus africanus. The sequence goes on from JASDDO010000018.1 coordinate 279,997,327, forward strand.
CTCGGGTACATGGTGGGCCGGGTATGGTACCCCGGGGCAAGAAGCTCGTGTTGTATTTGATGAGCCTCGCAGGGGAGCACCACCTACCGGTGATATTATTAGGACTCGTCGGTTATCCGGAGGATACCGGCCGGAGTCATGAGATGGTTATAGGCTGATCCGTTCTGCCGGAGCCCGCGGGCCGATCCCGCAGATGACACGTATGCCTAAGATATTGATATTTGAGATATTGAGATTTGATATTGAGATACTGAGACTTATTTTTTGTGTCGATGCTCGACACTGATTTCTCCGTTGCATTCGTTGATGATACTTGATTGATATACATATAGAAATCTCATTGATTAAAGAAAACAGTTGTCTCACTCATGATATATTCTGTTTCCATTTGTAATGCATTCATACATCATATATCTCTGATATGTTGCTATCAGAGGCACTGACACGAGCACGTGGTATTGCACTTATATGTAGATGGATCAGGATATTATTTGAGGATATTACCTAATATGACCTAGGATAGCGTTATGCATGCGATTTCTACTCGGAGATGTTTTCTACTCACGAGTTGGCAACTCACCCCCGTTGTGCCACAGTTCCTTGCAGGTTTTGCCGTACAGGTTTCGTTGCGGCTTTGCTGGCACACTATTCCTTCCGGGTGATTGCCTTGGTAGGTGGGTTTTTGCATCAGGACCACCATTGTTTATTATTATTTCAATTGTATTTAGAAACTCCATCAACCAGATTGTATATTTGAGAGAGATAGAAGACCGGACCGGTTATTCTTTCGACCTTAGCGTCGCGCGTTGTATTATTATGATTTTCATGCTGATTTTGGGTTTTCTTTTGAGTTTTGCTCCTCGCCCTTCAGCGTTGTATATTATATTGCTTGCGTAGTTATGACCGTCGATTGACGAAGAGCTAGCTCCCGCTTGGGGATGCCTTTTTGTTTTATTTCGTATACTATTCATTTTGTATCCCGTTTGGGGCCTGTATTTACAAAGGAGACTCTGCCGAAATTTTCAGAAAATACTTGAGATTTTAAAAATACATACTTCGGCCTTTGTTGATTAAAACTACTTGCTTTCAATTGGTTTTTTCCTTCACTCTACTGCTTCTTTGGTTTTGATTTCTGGGTTTTGGCTTACTTAGATTACGTACGCCTCGAGACATTTCATAAATTAAGTGTCGGTCATGTTCTGTACTTTTCGGGTCGTGACACTTATATACATTTTGGGATTGATTTCTTTTGGAGCAGTATGTTTTATGATATTTACTATTTGGTATAGTAGCTGAGCAGGACTAGTCCGAGGACAGTACCTGAATATATTTTTGCATGCATCGATAGCTACCAAAGGGATTTCCAAAAAGGAGCTATAGTCTCAGTATTTTCCTATGTTTCCGAGATGACACGAAACATGTTACCAAGGAAAGCCTTCTAATTTACTTTCAAAACGGCGGGACGTGTATGTTAAACAAAGTATATATATATATATATATATATATATATATATAAGTATGTAGAGTTATTTTCTTACAATAAACGTCCACTACTTGTGCCGTGATACGCGCATCGCACGGCGACTTGAAAATGATTGGCATGTATTTCTTTTCAGATGATTTTGACGAGTTTACGACGATGCGTAATATGTACATGTTATAGTTTTGAGTATATCATGTTGGTTTTCATATTGGACTTTGACATTGGTATCTTCACCATAACTCCGATGATTGCATGATACTTGACGGAGTTTTGATTTTTGAGTTATACACTCGTTTATCATGCGCATGCATTGCGCTACGATATATTTTGTGTATGTACGATTTCGGAGCCCCGACGACTTGATCATTTTACTGAAAGGTTTTGGTATTTGAGGGGTTTAAATTTAAATTCGGGGACCAAATTTATTTAAGGGGGAAGACTGTAACATTTCATAAAAATAATATATTATTTTTAAGAAGTTAAATAATTAAAATAATAAATACTATGAATATTTTAATGTATGGAAATTAGTTTTAATGATATGGTATGATCATATACCAATAGATTGGAAAAATATTGGAAAATTACCTAGAATGTTGATTTTTAAAGAAATTGTGAGATTTAGAAATTTTATGAATTATTATATAATTTATTATATACAAGTTTATTTCTAAACTTGATTAATGTTCACTAATTATGCATTAAGTATGATTTTTTTTTGCATGTTACATGCACCATGTCATGTTATATACTTGTTGCATTTCTTTTGTTAATTTAAAACAATGCATCATTTCTTTGTTACTTGGTTCTTTGTTTGTTTTGTTGGAGTTGAAAATAAAAGAAAAAGAAAAGATTAAAATATGAAGTATGGGCAAGAGAGAGAAGAGAGAGAGGTGAGGGGTCTCATTGAGTAAGACTCATTGTGTTTCTCTTCATCATCTTCCTCATTTTCTCTTCACTTCTCCTCATGGCTGCTCTCACCTCCTCCACCACTTACACCACCTCACTCTACCACCAAAAACTACTCAAAACACCTATTTCCTTTCACAAAAATCATGCACAAGCTCACCATGATGGATTAAGAATGTTTGGACTTTGAGTACTGGGGCAACTCAAAAAATTCTTGATTTGCCAAATGAGGTAATTATTTCATCATTAGGGTAGTATTTTAATTACTTTAGCATCCATGTTAGTTTAGAAGTGTGTATGTGCGGTTTAGTGAGGTTTGAAAATTCCAAGTTAAGATTAGGGATTGATTTGGATTGATATGGTGCAATTGAGGTTTAATAGTGACTTTAAACCCCTGTAGCTATAGTATTATGGGCAAAACCAGAGAATATACCCTAAACCATGAACTTTAGATTTGTCGATATCGGGTTTTTGTGGGAATTGTGACGATGTTTAGAGATCTGCTACGACCCGGGGCACCTGAAAAATATTTAGCGATTACATTGAAGTGTGCAGGTGATTTGGAGTATACGCTAAAGACCAGAAGGCCCATCTCCCATTCATGGCCGCAAATAAATTCTTCATGGCCACAATTTGGGGCTAAGGTACTTCAGATTAAGTTCGTGCTTGGTCCATAGCTCCATTTTCAGTAAATTAGACCAACCCTATATGCAAAATTGGCTAATTCAAGCTAGGGTAAAATCTGGAGGTGTTTTCTTGAGTTGCTGCTTCGTTTTGCGACTTCATTTTAAACTTGAGTTATGGTATACGGGTTTTGACTTGGTAGGTTGACATTCGTACGTCGATATCGGGAGTATTCTTGCGTGCGTAGACCATAGGTTTTAACCTATGTGCGTTTCGTGTGCCGTTTTGGTTTTTATCCGCGATTTTGGTTTACGATGTTATATGTTTATATATAGGCACATTCACGTGGACTTCGTACGGCGAGGAAGAGAATGGCGACATCGACTTCGGCAAGTAAGGATAAAGGTGAGTAGATATGTATCTACGGGGGAAATCGGGTGGATGGTGTTCATACCATAATTTTGCATTATTATATTCTCCATTCTTATTCATTTTACAAATAAACAGGTGCTTTTGATCCGTGTCTGCTACATAGTTGCCGTTTATAGGTTCTCGGAACAAAAATAGTGAAAATAATGAAAAGACGATACAAAAGTGAGACTACGACAGACAAATGGAAGAATCTCGATCATGCCTACAGTTTGAAGGGCAATGAAGATCAATGAACAAGTTCACAAAGAAAAAAGGCTGTGCAAGGTTCAAGACTTCGACACGAAGCAAACGGTAAACTCCACGACATTATTCACTGTGGAAATCTGGAAGAAATCTAGAAGACAATCTGAGAAACTAAGTGAAGAAACAAGAAGCAAAATGCAACCAGAATCAACCCTAAAAAGTGCAGTCTATGAAACTACTACATGGCCGCGGATCCGCGGCCAAACATGGGTTTTGGCCGCGGTTCCGCGGCCATAAGGAGCCCGTGTCGGTGCAAATTTTGTGACGGTGTGGCGGTGCGTTGACCAGTCTTTTTAGGGTAAAATTGTAAATGCATATGTGAATCGAATGTAACCCTAGGGTTTCTATGATCTATAAATAGAAATCCTAAATCTCTTTTGGTGGTATGCCTCTTTTTATCAAATAAAATTCAGAATTCTTTGTCATGTGTTGAGAGAGTATCGAATAAAGTAAGTAGATTTTTTTATTGCCCTAGTTCTTAAATTATTTTCTGCCCTAGTATAAATTTATTATCCGCCCTAGTTAATTAACTTAGAACTTTTTATTAATTTGCTGTAGTTTAGATAGTTAATCTTTTAAAAACAAAACAAATAAAAAACATGTCATTTATCAATCCCCTAATTAGTGAGTAGTTCCTCACTTGTTAGGGTTAGGAATAGGAAAGGTTTGAGAGATGAAAATCTCTCACCCCTTTCTTGCCCATCACATATTAATTCATAGGACTCCATGCATACATACACACCCCGCTCCCTACGGCACCCTACCCACAAGGTAACGGTGATACCGTAGTTTAAAAGACCGATTGTGCATGTTTTCCATGGAGGTTAGGGTAAGAATTAAGAAAGGACGGACAAGGCTTAGAGGAAGAAACATTGTTTCTTCCCGATCGTCCTAATCCCCTTTATTAAATATTACCATAACACCTAAATAGATCTAAATTAGGGCATTGAAAGCGGTGGGAAATCTTAAATTTCCAAACTTAACCTAAACCTAACCCTAGCTAGATTCTAATCCTAGTTTAAATCAACTTTAGTTTTTAGTGATAATCAAACCAACACCGTTTGGAATTAACTCATTAGAACAAATTGAGAATACACAAAATCCCTATGGACCGACCCATACTCACCGGCTAGCTACCAAGCAATGCCGTTCTTGATTGCGGTAATTAATTCTTTGATCGTAAAACTTAGCATAAATCAGATGGCGCCGTTGCCGGAGATGGCGTAGTATTTTCTTTTTACAATTTCGGGTTAATATAAAATCATAAAAACTGAAAAATTTGAAAAAATATAAAATTTTTATCATCTTGTTATTTTTTGAAGGGTGTTTTGTTTGAATTGTGCAGGATCGACGAACAAGTTCGGTTCTGGAAAAATCCAGAGAGCAAAACAGAAAACCCTATCTGAACAACAGAGAAAAATCAGACCAGAGGAGCAGAAGAAGTCTCGGGATCTGAACCAATCTTTTGGTGGCGGAACCGCGGTATTATGCTGACATCAGCTGACTAGAAACCCTCTGTGAGCTTCCTTTCTCCTTCTCTGAACCCCCTGATATCTCCTCTGTAAAAATTTCTTGCAGGATTCTTTGCCAAAAAACTTCTCCCCCTTCTCAGGATTCTTTGCCAAAAAAACCTCTGTAAAACTTGATCTTATGCAGGATTCTTTGCGCTGCGCTAATAAAAAAAATTGTTTGAAAGTGATTGTGTTTACTGTTTTGCATATTTAAATTGACTTTAAGGGGCTTGAACACTAATCCAGATCAGGTGGGGATTTCATCACCCTTCCAGGACCCTAAAAATCACATAAAGCATATTGCATTGACCATCAAGTTAATTACAAAAGATTACACTCAGCCCTAAGGACTTCGCGCTCAATAGGACAAAGGAATAGTTGTAGGCATCGACCGTTGATCCTAACCTGACTTTGTGGTGCCTAGGCTAGACAAGTAGTGAAAGGTAACTTTAAAAGGCCCGTCTCACAGTGATTCGTGAGCGGATCCTTCCTTTCTCTACTTGTGCTTACCTGGCCACAATTAGAGGTGAAGATGTGGTTTGAGGTCCTACTTCTTGCCCTTTGGAACAGTTAGGAGCTGTCTAGATGACCTAGGTGACCCTAGATCTAGGCTTGATTATGCATTTGTGATTGATTGAATGTGTGTCTAAGCCTTTTATCGAAAATCTTTTTGCAAAAAGCTCCATATAAAAAATAAGAAACACAAAAAGAAATTTTTTTACAAAAACTTGCAACTTGTCGCTAAGAAATCCGTGCACCCCACTTACACCCACTTTCTTTCCATTGACGTTTTCTTACTCCCACCTTTTGTTTTTCACCTTTTTGACTACACTACCTCTTTAGTGTATGTCCGATTGGACTAGGGACACTAGTGTCCGATTAGTCCGTGTCTCGTTGGTACCGACTGATGATGCTTTTGACTCCTAAGTCGAAATTCCTTCCACTTCCTTACCTTCACCTTCACATTCTTCGTCTTCTAAGGAGATGTCGGGATTTAATCCTAACAACACCTTACCCGCGGGATTGATTCTACCTCCGCTAGGTGCGAATAACCCACAACACCCACCTGTTGAAGCGCCCCAACGAATCGCGCTCCAGGATCTTTTCTACCCTATCCGCACCGCCTTACTTACTTGTCCTTCACTCCCACCGGCAAATGGGGACAACTTTGAGATCAAACCCCATTTCATCAACATGTTGCCAAAATTTCACGGACTAGAATCCGAAGATGCCTATATCTTCATAAAAAAATTCCAAAACGTTTGCACAATGAAGAAAACAACACAACTTTAAGATGATGCTATAAGGCTAAGGGTCATTCCTTTCACCTTATGTGACCTAGCCGAGAAATGGTTGTATAGCACAGCATCACACTCAATTAAAAATTAGGAAGAGTTTGTCAAAGCTTTTCTAAAAAAGTTTTACCCACATCACAAGACCGCGAGAATTCGCAATGAGATCATTCAATTTTCCCAGCTTCCTTCCGAACCCTTTTGGAAGTGTTTTGAAAGATTTAAAGACCTACTTGTTCAATGCCCTCACCACGGTATCGAAAATTGGCAACTTTGCCAAACTTTATATGAAGGATTGAACCCAACAACGAAGCAGTTGCTGGAAACCATTTTTCAAGGTCACTTTCTAACAAAATCTAGCGACGAAACATGGCAGTTTCTCGACGATCTTGCTGAACAAACACTTCAGTGGGAAAGCACTAAGACCACCTCATCGTCTTCAATAGGTCAGTCTAGGGTAGGCATACATCAATTAGATATGTCGATTGCAATGAAGGCCGAAATGGCCGCACTAACGAAAAAGCTAGAAGCAATTGAGACCAAAATCTCATCGCCTTCTCCTGCCCCTCCTTTACCCCCATGAACTGTTTGTGCTTGTTGTTCAGATCCATCACATCAATGAGTGTCCTTACAATCCACCTATTCAAGGACAAGGTCAAGTCAATGCTGCCATTCAGCAAAGACAAAGAAATGATCCATACTCTTCGACTTATAATCCGGGTTGGAGGAGTCACCCAAATTTTGCTTGGAATCAAAATCAACAATTCCAAGGAGACAACAACTTTCAAAGACCTCCTCCTCCACAACAACAAGCACCCCAACAAACTCAATACCAGCAACCTTTCCAACTACAACCTTACCCAAACCAAATGAACAATTTTGTTCCCAACAACTCTTACCCTCAAAACAATTTTGTTCAACCAAATAATGATAAGGTTACCTTGCTAGAAAGAAGTCTAGATGCGTTTCTAAAACAATCTACACAATCCGCAGCAAGGTTGGAGACTTCCATTCAATCTTTGGTGCAAAACAGTGCCTCACACGATCAAAGCATCAAATCAATTGAGGCCCAAATTGCACAACTAAATGCTGCGTTGAGCAAGCGAGAAAAGGGAAAGCTTCCATCTCAACCATTGCCAAATCCCGGTTACGCACACAATGCACATGTTGCATATGAACAGCAAAACCATAATGTAAATGCTGTGACCACGTTGAGATCTGGAAAAGTGTTGCACAATAACGTGGGTATTAGTAATGACACCCCTGCCGGTGGTTCTTCTACTTCTTCATCCTCGTCTTCTTCTTCTTCATCTTCATCTTCTTTGTTAGAGCCTATTCTTCATTCTTCACAAGGCTCTACTTCTTCTAACCCGAACGGACCCACTTCTTACTTCACGAACACACCAACACTAGGATCTGTTCCAACTCTGCAATCTAATCCACAAAAATTGGACTCAACATATTTTCAAAATGTTCCTTTTCCAAACAGGTTGAGATCCAATAAACCGACTCCATAAATGGAGAAGATTGTAGAGTTGTTCAAACAGGTTAGCATAAACATACCTCTCTTGGATGCAATCCAACAAGTCCATTCTTACGCGAAAATCTTAAAGGACTTATGCACCAAGAAGAGGAAGTCACAAGTACCAAAGAAAGTTTTCATGGCCAGTGCTGTTAGTGATGCTCTTGTCCAATATTTACCCCAAAAACATAAGGACCCCGGCTGTCCTACAATTTCGATAACAATTGGAGACAAGAACATCAATAGAGCACTATTAGATCTTGGTGCTAGTGCAATTTGCTACCTTATTCAGTGTACGAACAATTAGGCGTTGGAGAGCTTAAACCCACTCATTGTACTCTCCAAATGGCCGACCAATCCATCACCCATCCTAGGGGTGAGTTAGAGGATGTGTTAATTAAAGTAGGGGACTTCATTTTCCCCGTTGACTTCATTGTTATGGATACACAACCTGTAGCTAACCCCCGGAGTCAAATTCCGGTGATACTTGGTCGACCATTCCTTGCAACTTCTAATGCGGTGATCAATTGTCATAATGGTTCAATGAACCTATCTTTTGGAAATATGAAAATTGAACTCAACATTTTTAAGTTGGGGAATCAGCCCTCCGAGCCTAATGCTAGTATACTTGATGTTTGCTCGATCCATGAGATCACACAGGAGGACTGTGAGATCGAAAAATTTCTGTTCGATCACAGCAGTGTTGACGTCTCTAGTGCGTTCCTCCTAGAATCTGACACAGCTTTCAAGCCGGAAAATGATTATGAGTGTTTCACTTTTTTGGACGATTTTGAAGACTCACCACCCGAGTTTGAGTCTTCTGATTTTTCGGATGAGTTAGTTGAACCACCCGACTCGGTTGCTTACACTCGATTTGAACTATTGATGGAATCCTTCGAGTTTGAAACAGTTTCACCAATGTTACCTTCAATTTGTTTCACCTCATGAACTCGAACTAAAGCTTTTGCCGTCTCACCTTAAATATGCTTACCTAGGTGAGAATGAGACCCTTCCCGTTATCATATCGGCCTCTCTAGCCCTCGAGCAAGAGAAAGCCCTTTTAATGGTCTTACAAAATAACCGGCAAGCTTTTGGCTGGACTATGGCGGACATCAAGGGGATTAGTCCCCTCATAGTTGAACATCATATACACATGATGGATGATGCCAAGCCAGTAAGGGATCCACAAAGACGCCTCAACCCCATAATGAAGGAGGCTGTCAAGAAGGAGATTGTAAAATGTCTTGATAGTGGTATCATTTACTGTAATACCTTAGAATGTGTTTTGTAGCTAATTATATTTTAATGTATGGTTTTTAATAAAAAGTTTACCAAATTAAGTTTCAAATATTTTATCCTATTTATTGAGTATTTTATTAGAATTTTTCTAGGCACACACACACTTGTGCATGTTAGCTAGGGTGTTAATTTGGGGTTTAACCATCTCTTAATCTAGTTTTAGGCTTTGTTTAAGTGTTTTGGGTTGTTAGGTGTATATGGTTGTTTTTAAATAAAATAAATTTAAAAAGGATTTTAAATTGGTTTGAATGGGTTGACTTTGAGAGAGAGAGAGAGAGGCATGGTGCTACATGGCCAAGCCATGCTTCTTTAATGAAGAAAGAGAAAGAGAAGGGTGTGTGTGTGTTTGTTGCTCTCATTTTCCTTTCTCACTCTCATTCTCTCATTCTCTCACTCTCTCACACACACACAAGACTTCAGCTCCAGCAGCAGCAGAAGGCAACAGCAGCAGCAGCCATCAGCATCAGCACCAGAAGCAACAGCAGCTTAGGCAGAAGCAGCATCAGTAGCAGCAGACAGCAACAGCATCAGCAGCTGTAGCAGCAGCAGCCCCAGCACTTGCAGCAGCTCCATTCACTTCTCTTCTTGCTTCTTGAGGTTCTTTAGGGTATATTTCTGAACCCAAGTCCCCTTTTTCCTAGCTTGTATGCTTATTAGCATCGGTTTGTGTTAATTAGCTAGTTAGTGCTAGATTATGGTGTTTTATGTGGAACATTGATTAAGTGATGATTGTGTTGGTAAACCCTACTTATTTAAGTGTTGTTAGGGTCACTTTAACTGAGAATTTCCCTGGATTACACTAAAATACCATAAGGTTTGTTTTTTGTGCAAATTAGCGTTTTTAAAGCGATATATTGGCATTTTGTGATCTGCTTTTGACCCGGGATCTTCAGGTTAAAATTGAGAATACTGGAGCATGTACACTAGGTATAGATACCACACCCAGAACACGAGCCACCCTTTCCTAGTTTGGGCCACAATTTTAATCCATCTGGCAGCAAATTGCGGCCAGGGTAGGGTGTTGGGTCTTGAGGTTTTGGGTAGGGTAGTCTGCAGTGTATTGTAGTGTTTTGGCATGTCTAGTTTTGTAATATTTGACCTGTAGGAAAATCTGGGATTATATATCGTTTTTGTGTCCGTTGTGTTTGCGCGATACGCGCGATACGTGAGAGGGTTCTGTGATCCAGGGTATCGCGGCGTGTCGCGATGGTTCTAGACGCGTACACACACGATTCAGCGTATCGTGCACACACGCGTTTAGTTCGCAACGCGAGTTTCTCGTTTTGGTTCGATATCGCGTTTCGCGGAATATTTGGCTTATATATGATTTCCATGTCTTATTTGCAGGTTTGCAGGCAGGGACTACGGACACGGCTACAGGGGGAAGCAGATGGTAGGATTCACCTAGCGTGGAGCGTAGGTGAGTAGATTTAACATCTACAGGGGAATCGCCCGCATGGCGTTATGCGTCTGGGCTAGGATTCAAATACCTGTCGCATATTCTACGTCATTGTTAGAATTGCGCCTTTACTGTATTTCCTTAGATATAGTTATACTGTGACTAGCAGCCATAGGACACTGCACATATTATTGACGGTTCATGTTGCACGAGCACGGATTGTATGCTACACACACACCGTCAATAATTGCCATGTCACACACTAACCATTATAGATACTATTGCTTGTCACACATGACATTTAGCTTATAGGTATACCTTGCACATATTTTAGTTATACCGGGGGGATATCCTACATATTTTACTTATACCCAGGGGGGTATACGACATCAGTTCTTATAGGTAGATACCTATACATTGCTACACCTGTATGTTACACACATATTCAGTTGCAGTTACATATTTACCTTTACTGATGTTACTTAGCTGTACCTTATTGGTTTCGCATACATCTGGTTTCAGCTACATATTCTGATTTATACGCTCGCATTTCAGATATATCGCATATGTTTATTCCTGGATTTGCGCATTGTTTAATTGGATTTTACATGATGTTTTCTGGATTTGGGAACCGCGGGAGTTCATGAAATTATGCATACATTGAAAAACCCGGTTTCCTTGATATGATATTTTCGCATCCACCATGAGTTTTATCGGTGCTGATTATTTATACCCCATGCGAGGAGGCGTAGAGGCCGCATGAGGGTACATGGTGGGGCCCAGAGGTACCCCGGGGCAAGAACGGATCGCTGGATTTGTTAGACGGTGAGCCTGTCAGGGGAACCATACCGTCCGTTGATATTACCTTTTACTCGGCGGTTATCGTGGGGATACCGACCGGAGTCATGTACGTATGCATACGTCAAAAGGCGAGGGTCAGAGCTAGGCACTCGTGCTTTCGGGACAGCGTATGATACGTACCTATCAGGATTTCTGTATCGATGCTTGGCACATTGTTTTCATGATATTTCTTTTAAACACCTTTGTATATATAACAGGGGATTAACCGTTGTTATATATACCCTTACACCAATATTAGTGGAATGGGACGCTAATATATGTGTATTGCCCCCATCATATTTATTTCTGCATATATATATACCTTTAGGATGTTAGAAACTTACTTGAGATTCGACTTGGGATATAGGTGATTCATTGACATTGGATATTGGATATGAAAGAGATTGTTGATTTGTACATTCGAGATATAGGAGAGCTACTCGATATTATACATTGAGGTGATGTGAGACCTATGTGATGTGAGAGCCCAGTTTGGGGGCTGATTTGAGCAATTGTGGATTTGAGTGTCTTGATGGATTGTGATCCTGCTATGATGTCAGGTTTCTGTGGAAATGACATATTCCACCCTATACCTCACACTTATCTACTTTATGCACAGTTTCATATATTGGTAGTACCTGTTTGTGTACCCTTATGATAGTTGCATATTTACATTCTCATATCCCTATTGCATGATTATTGTATACTATTGTCATGTTACTATTGCTTCACATATTGATTGTGCCTGCTAGTGTACTTCCCTTTATTCAGCATTTGCATGACATGTTATTACTGTAATCGCATATCTTAGATTCATGCTGTACGTGCATTCCTGCGATTACCTGCATATGATATCTACTATTCACGAGTTGGCAACTCACCCCCGTTGTGCCACAGGTGTTTCAGGTTGTTCCCCAGAGTAGTCGAGGCAGGCTATTCAGCTTTTTAGCTATCATCCTTTGCTACAGATACCGCTTCAGCTCACAGTACTATTTTGCTTAGGTGGGTTTTGGTGGTCATCTGTATTTTGTATTGTACATTCGTTGTATCTTGTACTCTCCATCTACTATTATGTTGTGGACTTAGAGACTTGGTGACGACGTTACTGTATATTATTGGTGGGTTTGTTGTCTTTTATATACAGCTTTCTCTCTATCGTCTTTATCTCTTCGCTATAGCTTCATATTTTTGTGTTGTATTCATCTTTTGTTAGTTTTTACAAAAAGGGGTGTTGCCAAAATTTTAAAGAAATAAAGTAGGACTTTTAAAGAATTTGGGTTGCGATTTCAAATGTTTCAAAACTTATATTATCTTTTCCGTAGTTTTATGGTTTAGATTTCTGGGTTTTGGCTTTCTTTTACTACGTTACGTCTTAGGGCGTTGCGTAGTACTAGGGCCGTCACGGGCCAATTTTGGGTCGTGACAAAGTTGGTATCAGAGCGCTAGGTTTTACCTTTCGGAGTATAGGATGACCTTAGTATGATGGAGTAGGTAGCTTAAGCAGAGTAACGTAGTGTGTGTATGTCTGCAGCATACCCATGATGCGGTACCTTGCATTAAGTGACCTAAGTACAATTTGCTTGAAATTCCTTCCTTGATGATTCATATCTTTAAGATTCGATTCCTTATTCTAATCGAATCTTATATTTATTTTTAGCCTTGCCGCCGATGACTATGTGGACTCAGAGTGATGCAGCGAGGGTCGAGGTCAGAGTTGGCTCGGGTGAGACGAGTATTGACCAGGATGGCACTCTAGTTGCACAGGTGCAGACGAATCAGCCTACGACATATACTATTGATAGACTTTTGGTAGAGATGTAGGACTTCCGCCAGACTATGAGTTCTTTGGTTGATATCGTTCGGGAGCTATGACAGGAGGTTGTCACCCCTGTTACTCTGTTGTCACTTGCGATCAGCATGCAGCAGTCCGTCACCTATATAGCACCAATGGTTGCAGCTCCAGTTGATGAGGCGCATATTCCAGAGGCTCAGAGAGTTCCAGGACAGTGGAGGACTCGTACCAGTGTACCAGCCCAGAGACAGAGGGTTGGTCGTCGAGACAGATTTCGTGGCCGTCGCGGGAGTAGCAGAGGCTTAGGACGAGGACAGTCGTTCAGCTCTTATCCCCAGGATGGTCAGCAGTCAGCGCGTGGATGTTTTCGATGCGGAAGCCTTCAGCACTTCGTCAGGGATTGTTCTTTAGCACCTCGTCATGATCGTATTCAGAGAGGCCATGGACGTGGAAGGTTCGCTCAGAGGGCTCAGGCTACCAGAGGAGTTCAGCCAGTTGCGGGTAGAGGGCAGACACAGGAGTTTGCTTCTACTCATTGGGACGCGCAGACGTCTAATGCAGAGATTTCAGGTACCCTTGATTTTTATGTTCTTTTCATGTATTCGTTGTTCTTTATGCTTCTACCATGGTTGGGTAGATTAGTCGTAGTTGTGCTAACTTCTGTCAGCGATTCTTTTATTGCGCGATACGTATTCAGTTGTGTGCCAATCGGATAGGAGATAGAGATTCGTTCGTCGTTTTGATCCTTCTAGAGATGTTGGATTTGACGTTCTCCTGGGCACGGACTGGTTAACTACGTGTTAGGCGTCTGTGGACTACCGTGAGGAAACAGTCAAGTTTGTTTTCCCGGCAAGTCAGTTCTTGTTGTGCAGGTGGATAGTTGTGCCGCCTCTCACAGCTTGAATTCAGCCTTTTTCGCTAGTCGGCTACTGAGGAGAAGTCGTGGATTCTTGGCGTTCATTCGTGATACCGGAGCCACAGTTGGATTGTTGGACCGGGTTCCTTTCGTGCGAGAGTTTTCCGACGTTGTTCCGGATAAGCCGGCGAAGCTTGGGGAGCTTAAGGATCAGCTGCAGAGTTGTGGTTTGGGGAGTTTTGTGCATCTAAGTGTTTCGCTCTTTGAAGCTCCTATTTCTGTTCGTCAAGGAAAAAGACGGCAGTTTAGGGTTGCGTATCGACGGATCGTCAATTGAACCGGCTTACGGTGCGGATAGGTATCCTTCACCTCGCCGTGACGATTTCTTCGATCAGCTCCAGAGTGCGAGACATTTTCTAAGTTTGTTCGGGATCAGGTCATCATTATTGCGGATTCGGGGTGATGGCATTCCGAAGACTGCCTTGTGCGTGCTACGGGCCTTATGTGGGTGAGTCGTTGGATTCACTGATGCCCTGGCAGCATTTGTAAATGTGATGAACCAGATTTCTTCAGTCCGTTCCTCGACCAGTTATTGTTGTGTTATTTACGACATTCTGGTCTATCTAATGTGTCTTGAGGAACAGGAGCAGCACTTGAGGATTTGTTATGCAGATACTGGGAGAGCACCAGCAGTTTGCTAAATTCTCGAAGTGTTTCTTCAGGCTTGTTTTGTGTTGACTCCTAGGTCTTGTAGTCACGGGAGACGGTTTCGTATGGTTCTGAGGGAGATTGTGGCCGTACAGCTTAGGTCCAGACATGTGTGCAGGACGGAGATCCGCAGATTTTTGGGCTTAGCAGGTTTTACCGCCGTTTCATGCAGGATTGCTAGAGTAGTGCTGCACCGTCGACTGAATGGACCGGAAAGGAGGTTTCTTTTCTGTGGACTGAGGCATGTGTACGGAGTTTTCGGCAGTTGGAGATTCGGTTAACAACTGCATCAGTTCTTTCTTTGCTTTTGGTTCGGGCGACCTTGTTGTTTAACTGTAATGTTTCTTGAGTAGGCTCGAGTGTGTACTGAGGTGACACTATAGAGTTATCGCTTTTGCTTCCCTACATTTGGAGGAAGTACGAGAAGGATATTCCACTCATGATCTGGAGATGGCCGCGGTGGTTTTGCATTGGAGATTTAGAGACACTACTTGGTTGAGAGTCGTGTCGGATTTTCACGGACCACCAGAGCTTAATGTACATCTTCCTGCAGCGGATTTGATTGTTGTGATAGTCTTCTGCAGATTTACAGTTCTTGTGTGATCGTCGAGTACAGCTTTAGTTCGTCTCTACGGAGGGGACAGCTTGCTCATGTCTGCGCCCGACCACTTTCCTTAAATCGTTTTCGCGAGACACTGCCCGCCGATGCTCGTTCGTCAGAGATACTTGAGCATACTCGGCTGGGTAATGATTCGGATACCTTGATTTGTGACAATGGTGTGCTAAGTTAGGGATGCGTTTGAGTACCTGATATCATCTGGTAGAGACGTGAAATCCTAGAACATGCACATCTGTCAACTCTCTATATGCATTCAAGTTCCACCAACATTTAACGTGACTTGTGAGATAGTTACGGGTGGACAGTGATGTAAAGAGAAGTTTCAGGTCTCGTTTCAAGGTGTCTGTCTTGTTGTGTGTTTGGGTTGAGCATCTGAGGCCGGTTGGAGAGTTGCAACCTTTTACCGTTCCGAAGTAGGAGTGGTAGCAGATCTCCATGAATTTCGTTATAGTTTCTACCCAAGTTTAGTCAGGGTGTGACTCCATTCGGATTCTTGTCGTCCGGTTATACTCAGTTTGCTCAGTTGTTCTTTTTAAGTGGTGTGTTTGTTTTGATTGTTGTCAGCAGTTGGGGATCGTCACTCGCCATCGTTAGGATTCTCCTTCGATAGCCGTTATCAGGAGACACTCCAATTGGCCACCCTTAGGCTTAGGGGTTAGGTCGTGTCGATCACCAGTCTATTGTTTTTCTGACTCTGCGTAAGTAGGACTTTGGACCCCAGCTATGTCTAGAGACTTCGGAGATAGTCCAGTTGTGTTAGGTCAGGATGGGAATTGTCCATTGCAAACTGAGGTCTTATGCCGACTGTGTTGGTCATAGACTCGAGATCGCAGGGACAGATCATGTATTCCTATAGACTTTCCGATGAATGACGTGTTGGATTATGGGAAGCTTGTCCCAGGATTTAGGTCCTTCTGAGATCCTATAATCGAGTTAGTTTCGTTGCTCTTAATTTAGCACTTCCGCCAAGATTATTGAATTTCACCCCGTATTCCTTGTGATGATACTCTACAATTACCTTCTTGACCTTTCTCACATGATTTGGCACCAGACCATTTGGCTTGGACGCGATCTTCCGTTCACCAGCAGCCAATTGTGTTAATGGCTCAACAGGTGGAGGAACATCGGTCAAGGGTCTTGCTATCTGTGGAGGGTTTTCTTGGACGTAGCCGTAGTGAGGTAGTCACTTGGGAGGCTGCGAGCGAGATTTGAGATTTGTAGTCTTCTCTTTGAAGGCACGAGTAGCAGAATATTTTTAAATTCGGGAACGAATTTCTTTTAAGGGGGGGGATTGTAATACCTTAGAATGTGTTTTGTAGCTAATTATATTTTAATGTATGGTTTTTAATAAAAAGTTTACCAAATTAAGTTTCAAATATTTTATCCTATTTATTGAGTATTTTATTAGAATTTTTCTAGGCACACACACACTTGTGCATGTTAGCTAGGGTGTTAATTTGGGGTTTAACCATCTCTTAATCTAGTTTTAGGCTTTGTTTAAGTGTTTTGGGTTGTTAGGTGTGTATGATTGTTTTTAAATAAAATGAATTTAAAAAGGATTTTAAATTGGTTTGAATGGGTTGACTTTGAGAGAGAGAGAGAGGCATGGTGCTACATGGCCAAGCCATGCTTCTTTAATGAAGAAAGAGAAAGCGAAGGGTGTGTGTGTGTTTGTTGCTCTCATTTTCCTTTCTCACTCTCATTCTCACATTCTCTCACTCTCTCACTCTCACACACACACACACACAAGACTTCAGCTCCAGCAGCAGCAGCCATCAGCATCAGCACCAGAAGCAACAGCAGCTGAGGCAGAAGCAGCATCAGTAGCAGCAGACAGCAACAGCATCAGCAGCTGTAGCAGCAGCAGCCCCAGCACTTGCAGCAGCTCCATTCACTTCTCCTCCTGCTTCTTGAGGTTCTTTAGGGTATATTTCTGAACCAAGCCCCCTTTTTCCTAGCTTGTATGCTTATTAGCGTCGGTTTGTGTTAATTAGCTAGTTAGTGCTAGATTATGGTGTTTTATATGGAACATTGATTAAGTGATGATTGTGTTGGTAAACCCTACTTATTTAAGTGTTGTTAGGGTCACTTTAACTGAGAATTTCCCTGGATTACACTAAAATACCATAGGGTTTGTGTTTTGTACAAATTAGCGTTTTTAAAGCGATATATTGGCATTTTGTGATCTGCTTTTGACCCGGGATCTTCAGGTTAAAATTGAGAATACTGGAGCATGTACACTAGGTATAGATACCACACCCAGAACACGAGCCACCCTTTCCTAGTTTGGGCCACAATTTTAATCCATCTGGCCGCAAATTGCGGCCAGGGTAGGGTGTTGGGTCTTGAGGTTTTGGGTAGGGTAGTCTGCAGTGTATTGTAGTGTTTTGGCATGTCTAGTTTTGTAATATTTGACTTGTAGGAAAATCTGGGACTATATATCGTTTTTGTGTCCGTTGTGTTTGCGCGATACGCGCGATACGTGAGAGGGTTCTGTGATCCAGCGTATCGCGGCGTGTCGCGATGGTTTTAGACGCGTACACACACGATTCAGCGTATCGTGCACACGCGCGTTTAGTTCGCAACGCAAGTTTCTCGTTTTGGTTCGATATCGCGTTTCGCGGAATATTTGGCTTATATATGATTTCCATGTCTTATTTGCAGGTTTGCAGGCAGGGACTACGGACACGACTACAGGGGGAAGCAGATGGTAGGATTCACCTAGCGTGGAGCGTAGGTGAGTAGATTTAACATCTACAGGGGAATCGCCCGCATGGCGTTATGCGTCTGGGCTAGGATTCAAATACCTGTCGCATATTCTACGTCATTGTTAGAATTGCGCCTTTACTGTATTTCCTTAGATATAGTTATACTGTGACTAGCAGCCATAGGACACTGCACATATTATTGACGGTTCATGTTGCACGAGCACGGATTGTATGCTACACACACACCGTCAATAATTGCCATGTCACACACTAACCATTATAGATACTATTGCTTGTCACACATGACATTTAGCTTATAGGTATATCTTGCACATATTTTAGTTATACCGGGGGGATATCCTATATATTTTACTTATACCCAGGGGGGTATACGACATCAGTTCTTATAGGTAGACACCTATACATTGCTATACCTGTATGTTACACACATATTCAGTTGCAGTTACATATTTACCTTTACTGATGTTACTTAGCTGTACCTTATTGGTTTCGCATATATCTGGTTTCAGCTACATATTCTGATTTATATTCTCGCATTTCAGATATATCGCATATGTTTATTCCTGGATTTGAGCATTGTTTAGTTGGATTTTACTTGATGTTTTCTGGATTTGGGAACCGCGGGAGTTCATGAAATTATGTATACATTGAAAAACCCGGTTTCCTTGATATGATATTTGCGCATCCACCATGAGTTTTATCGGTGCTGATTATTTATACCCCATGCGAGGAGGCGTAGAGGCCGCATGAGGGTACATGGTGGGGCCCGGAGGTACCCCGGGGCGAGAACGGATCGCTGGATTTGTTAGACGGTGAGCCTGTCAGGGGAACCATACCGTCCGTTGATATTACCTTTTACTCGGCGGTTATCGTGGGGATACCGACCGGAGTCATGTACGTATGCATACGTCAAAAGGCGAGGGTCAGAGCTAGGCACTCGTGCTTTCGGGACAGCGTATGATACGTACCTATCAGGATTTCTGTGTCGATGCTTGGCACATTGTTTTCATGATATTTCTTTTAAACACCTTTGTATATATAACAGGGGATTAGCCGTTGTTATATATACCCTTACACCAATATTAGTGGAATGGGACGCTAATATATGTGTATTGCCCCCATCATATTTATTTCTGCATATATATATGCCTTTAGGATGTTAGAAACTTACTTGAGATTCGACTTGGGATATAGATGATTCATTGATATTGGATATGAAAGAGATTGTTGATTTGTACATTTAAGATATAGGAGAGCTACTCGATATTGTACATTGAGGTGATGTGAGACCTATGTGATGTGAGAGCCCAGTTTGGGGGCTGATTTGAGGAATTGTGGATTTGAGTGTCTTGATGGATTGTGATCCTGCCACGATGTCAGGTTTTCGTGGAAATGACATATTCCACCCTATACCTCACACTTATTTACTTTATGCACTGTTTCATATATTGGTAGTACCTGTTTGTGTACCCTTATGATAGTTGCATATTTACATTCTCATATCCCTATTGCATGATTATTGCATATTATTGTCATGTTACTATTGCTTCACATATTGATTGTACCTGCTAGTGTACTTCCCTTTATTCAGCATTTGCATGACATGTTATTACTGTAATCGCATATCTTAGATTCATGCTGTACGTGCATTCCTGCGATTACCTGCATATGTTATCTACTATTCACGAGTTGGCAACTCACCCCCGTTGTGCCACAGGTGTTTCAGGTTGTTCCCCAGAGTAGTCGAGGCAGGCTATTCAGCTTTTCAGCTATCATCTTTTGCTACAGATACCGCATCAGCTCACAATACTATTTTGCTTAGGTGGGTTTTGGTGGTCATCTGTATTTTGTATTGTACATTCGTTGTATCTTCTACTCTCCATCTACTATTATGTTGTGGACTTAAAGACTTGGTGAGGACATTACTGTATATTATTGGTGGGTTTGTTGTCTTTTATATACAGCTTTCTCTCTATCGTCTTTATCTTTTCGCTATAGCTTCATATTTTTGTGTTGTATTCATCTTGGGTTAGTTTTTACAAAAAGGGGTGTTGCCAAAATTTTAAAGAAATAAAGTAGGACTTTTAAAGAATTTAGGTTGCTATTTTAAATGTTTCAAAACTTATATTATCTTTTCCGTATTTTTATGGTTTAGATTTCTGGGTTTTGGCTTTCTTTTACTACGTTACGTCTTAGGGCGTTGCATAGTACTAGGGCCGTCATGGGCCAATTTTGGGTCGTGACATTTACCCTATCTCGGATAGCCAGTGGGTTAGCCCCATTCACGTTGTCCCAAAGAAATCGGGCATTACGGTCATGACCAATGAGGCAAATGAGTTAATACCTACTCGCACCCAAACTGGGTGGCGAGTTTGCATCGACTATAGAAAACTCAATGCCGCGACAAGGAAAGACCACTTTCCTTTCCCTTTCATTGACCAAATGCTAGAACGATTGGCTGGGCATGAATTCTACTGCTTTTTGGATGGCTATGCCGGCTATAATCAAGTCCCCATCGCCGAAAAGGATCAAGAAAAGACCACATTTACTTGTCCTTTCGGTACTTTTGCTTACCGTCGCATGCCCTTTGGGTTATGCAATGCACCCGCTATATTTCAGCGGAGTATGATGGGGATCTTTTCAGACATGTTTGAAAATTTTTTGGAGATCTTTATGGATAATTTCTCCACTTTCGGTGACTCCTTCGACGAGTGTTTGCTACACCTTGACGTGGTTCTTACCCGCTGTAGAGATAAGAACATCACTTTAAATTGAGAGAAGTGCCACTTTATGGTACGAGAGGGTATTGTCTTAGGACATGTCATCTCGCAAAATGGTATAGAGGTTGATAAAGCCAAGATTGGAGTCATTTCCAATCTTCCTCCTCCTAAATGCGTCAAAGACATCCGAGCCTTCCTTGGCCATGCCGGTTTTTATAGACGGTTCATCAATGATTTTAGCAAGATAGCTAGACCCTTGACACTTTTATTGGCCAAGGACACCACTTTTGATTTTGACTCAACATGCATGAAAGCGTTCGAGTCATTGAAGCACTCACTCATTTCTGCGCCCATTCTTTCATCTCCCGACTGGACGCGTCCATTCGAAATTATATGCGATTCATCTGATTTCACCATTGGTGCTGTTCTTGGACAGCACATGAATAAGATGCCGCACATAATTTATTACGCTAGTCGAACTTTAAATGAGGCCCAACTGAACTACACAACAACAGAAAAAGAATTTTTAGCCGTTGTGTTTGCACTTGAAAAATTCCGGCCTTATTTAATCGGCTCTCCAGTGATTGTGTACACGGACCATTCAGCTCTTCGCCACCTTTTTGTGAAGAAGGATACTAAATCACGGCTAATACGTTGGATCCTCTTGCTACAAGAGTTTGACCTTGTCATAAGGGACAAAAGAGGATGTGAAAATGTAGTGGCCGATCACTTTTCACGACTTCCTTCTTCGTCTACACTTGAAATTCCAATTAAAGATGTTTTTCCCGATGAGCAACTCTTAACCGTGTCATGCGAACTGATTGATTCGAAAGAGTGTGTTTGTAGTTTAACCGCAATCAATAACGGTGTCGCACGTAGCTAGACCGAGATGAGTACGGGTCGTCCTCTGGGAAACGTGGAACCTTTTATTTTTACTTTAGATGTGTTGAGAAAGAGAGGAGGAATAAAGAATTTTGTGAAAAGTTTCTAGATCTACTTTAAACAAGAATGTAAAATATAGATCTAGATTATTTTAGAGATTTAAATAATATAATAATAGGGCTTGTAGGGTTCGTTAGGATTTAGTAGTTATGGACGATTAATTAAAAGTTACCCTTTTTATCCATTAATAGATTTAGAACTAGAACGACGGTGATGCGTGTAGATTAGGGTTTCCGGAGGGAAAAGGAATCCCACTCTTAACCCTTATCTCGACACGGAACTCCGTTCATATCTAGCCTTTACCAAAACAATCATTAATCTAATCTCTAATCGCGGTCGGAACTAGCAAAGAATTGCTAGCGCGCCCGATTAGGATGTTAATGATTCTTTTGATAAAGTTCCTAAACTTTATAGGACTTAGAAAGGGTTTAATTATTTTCATCGTCCATTAGCCTACCCTAATCCTACGAACCCTAACAAGCGGAGAATTACTCGCGCATGTTGGGAGAAGAAGATGAAAAGAAATCGAGGGAAAATATAATGTAAAGTGCAAAGACAATTAAATAAAAATAACTACCTTTATTAATCGACTTCTTCAAACTACACTTTTAATCCATAGAAAATGATTACAACTAGTTGCTTCTCGATCTTTCCTAAGGAGGTTGTCGAACAGTCGATGATCAGCCTGGATGCGTGAGCGTCGGGAGCTTCATGATCTCTTCGGCTTGATGACTTTTCCAAGAGGCTCTCGGTGCCCTTTTATAGTGCAAAGCCAGAATCTTATTGTTGAAAACTTGGTAAAATATAGATTTGATTCATCCCAAAAAATATTGCACTCTAACTCCACAATATTGCGGCGGATCCGCGGCAAATGGGGGCTAAGGCCGCGGATCCGCGGCCAACGGGTGAGATCTCTTGATCAAAATTCTTGTGCTTGCATCTTGTGACATGTGGCAATCCTAGGCACCTTCATAATTCAGAAATCTTCTCTCGGTTGCTTCCAGACTTGGTCTCCAAGTTTTGCTTCTTAATTTGGCAAGATTTCTTCAACAGCTTGATTTCTTTGATATATTCTGCATAACAACTTGGAAAATTCTGCACAACAACTCAAATAAGATTTCAGTAGACTTTGTTCTACTAGGATTAGGTCAATAATATTTGCATACATTTTCCTACCAAATGATAATTAAAATATATTAACACATGGAAAATAATGTTTTTACACATAAACCCTCATATGTATAATATATTATAATAAAGTCCTTTTTTAATATGAAAATGGTAGGAAAAATGTAATACAAATGTGCAGTTTTATCAACTGAACAAATACCCCCAAACTTATCTTTGATCGTCCCGAGCAAACTAGTTTATTTAAGAGGAGAAAAAGAAAAAGAGAAAACTAAGCACACTTTCGTAGGCAGACACGATTGCACTGAGCACGTGCAACAAGCCGTTAAACCTCTAGGTGTCCCTAGTAGGAGGAGTGTTGTCTCCTGAGGGTTTTCAGCGGATTACACCCACAAAATCCAATAACAAAAGAAAGATGGTGAAATTTACATATAAAGACAAGAACCATAAAAGAAATACCTTGAAAAGAAGAGTTTCCAACTATGCCAGCTTTTCGGTTGTCATGAGCCCTATCTTAATAGTTATGAAAAGATGTTAGAAATCACATTATCCCTCAATAAAACATCGTCTTTATTCTTCATTCCTATCTTTCATCCAAACATTGATCATATACCCCTACGTGTGTGAAATGGTCATCCCTACACTCAGAGAATTCAATTCAAGCTATCATACTCTTGTCCATCTACCTTAGTACTTTTTAATTTGATGAATACTTAGATTTGCGCACACATTTTCATGCGACCGTTAATACTTCTTGAGGTACTAACCGATCGATTACTCATGTGCTTGCTGATTATGTGATAATATTTCCTCGTCTTGCACCACCTAAGGCTTAGCAGTGACTCCCAGACCAGTTGGCCTTAGGGCACTAGGTGAAGAGGCACCCTCGCTATATTTTTTTATTGCTGCCTTGGCGATACAAAACTAGTGTTCATTTTTTTCTTTTCACCATTTTTATATTTTCTTTATTTTTTTCACTTCCTTCATACTTTGGCTTTTAGACAAGAGCATTTCAAGGTATCCTCTACTATCCCGAGTTTCAAGACGTGTGTAAGTGCATATAGTAGGGTATCAATATTCAAATGTTCGGCTTCCAGAATAGAAACTATTTTTCAGACTTATTTTTATCCTCAGATTAGTGACTTCCTTCATCTTACTAACCCTTGGGACAACAGCTCATAACTACTTATTACTAGTTCGTTTAAGAAAACTTCTAATTTTCTTGGTTTTCTTAAACTATTCCTATCTTTTAGATGTAATTTTTCACTTTCTACTCTTTTGTTATAAAAGAATTTTTTTTTAAATTTTTGAAAATGTTGTGGTTATGCAAAATATGATGCAAATTGATGTGTAAATAAGCACAAACCTCCCCCAAACCTGTTTGCAGCAGTGTCCTCACTGATGTCATCTGTTAAGCTCAAAAAAAACTTGTAGACTTGGGAGGAAATTATTAATGAGGGCAACAATATATGAAAGTGAAAATCCTCCCCCAAACTTATTTTAGACTCACAATTTTGTAAAAATCAATTTCTTTCAAGAGCCAAAATATACCACCCCTCTCCCAAACTTGAGTTAAACATTTTTAATATTTTAAAATCACATGAGGGGGTCAAGGTTATTGGTCAATGCCAAGCTTTGCAAAGACCGAAGGTCAACACCAACCATTCAAAAAATTTATCGATGAAGCACCAAGGTTGGTGGAAGAACATGTCACCTATTGACGTGAAGAAGTGGGGAGGTGACAAGAGGTGTATTGGAAAAGGATTGCGTCTCAATTTGGAGAGACGACACAGTGATAGTGATGATGGATTACTCGCATTATCATGATTGTCCAAAAGAAGGAGTGGAGGTCCAATTTCTTCATCTTGGAGTTGATTCATCTCAACACCCGTGTCTTGTAAAAATGCAAGTTCATCAGCGAAAATTTCCTCAAAGCTTTCATCGATACCCCGAAAAATAATGTCATCAGAAAAAATGGGGTGATCGTCAGACTCAATATAAAGTTCCTCATTAGATGTTGACCCGGACAACTCGGTGGAAGAGTAAATGGTTGGGTCAAACAACAACATATGAATAGAGTCTGTATCATGAGGTTGATCAAATTCGCTGCTGTCGACATCCATTAATTCGAAAGAACACACATGAGCATAGGGTTCGGAGGGTTCACTTTCCAACTTGTAAATATTAAGCTCAATTGACTTCTTTCCAAAGGATAGGGTCATAGAGCCGTTTCTACAATTAATTACTGCGTTGGAAGTGGCCAAAAAGGGTCGACCGAGTATCACCGGGATTTGATTGCGTGGGTTTGCTACAGGTTGTGTATCTATAACGATAAAGTCCACAGGGAATATGAATTCCCCGACTTTGATTAACACATCCTCTAGCTCACCCCTTGGTTGGGTGATAGATCGATCGGCCATCTGAAGAGTGCAATGCGCAGGTTTTAACTCTCCGATTCCTAGTTGCTCATAAACCTAATACGGAAGCAAGTTAACACTAGCACCTAGATCGAGTAGAGCACGATTAATATTTTTACCCCCAATAGAAATTGAAATTGTAGGACTTCCGGGGTCCTTTCGTTTCTTGGAAAGTTGTTGTGTAAAAGCAGTGCTCACATTACTCGCAAGGAAAACTTTTTTAGGTACTTGAACTTTTCTCTTCCTAGTGCACAAGTCCTTTAAGATTTTTGCATATGACGGAACTTGTTGAATAGCATCTAGGAGAGGAATGTTTATGTTAACTTGCTTAAAAATTTCCACAATCTTCTCCATTTGTGGACTTGGTCTGTTGCCCCTTAACCTGTTTGGATAAGGTGCTTGATCAATAAGTTTTGGGTCCAACATTGGAGAAGATTGTGGGGACGGATTCGATCCCAAAACTGGAGTGGGAATCGACTTAGATAGATTTGACGAAATGGGAGAAGGGTTCGAGCCTTGGGGAAAACGGAGAATAGGCTCGGGTGAAGGTGGGAGACTAGACGAATTAGGGGAAGAAGAAGAAGGGGTATCATTGGTGTCACCATCATCACACTGCTCACCCACTCGGTTATTCAGCATTTTTCCCGATCTCAACGTGGTAACAGCACTCACATTATAACTTTGTGAGTGGCCAGGGTTAGGTATGGGTTGAGATGGGAGTTTCCCTTTCTCTCTCGCACTCATTGCGGCGTTTAACTGTGCGATTTGGTTTTCTATTGATTTAATACTCTCACCATGGGAGGAGGAGTTTTTCGTTAGGGCATCAATAGAAGACCTCATCTCAGCCAAATTTTGCATGGATTGTTTCATGAACATATCCAAAGTTTGTGCAAGTGAGTTGTCAGTACCGGCCACTTGTGGTGTAGAAATGTTGGCCGGATTTTGGAAATTCTGTGACTGAAAGGGGGGCTGATTCTGTGGTTGTGGTTGCTGTGGAGGAGGTCTTTGATAATTGCTTTGTTGGTTTTGGTTCCAAGCAAAGCTAGGATGATTCCTCCATCCTTGATTGTACGTGGAAGAATAAGGGTCGTTTCTAGGTCGCTGCTGAAAAGCAGCATTAGCTTGAAACGATGCATTCATAGGACATTCTTCCGTTAAGTGTGAAGGATCCGAACAGCAACCACAGACGGTCTTAGCAAGCGTGACCTGATTGAGGGAGAATGATGAGAACTTGTTTTCGATAGCGTCGAGTTTCTTCTGTATCGCTGCCATTTCGGCTTTTACTGTGATAGAAACATCGAGCTGGTGAATACCTCCCTTAGTTGAAGGTGGTCTTACGCTTTCCCACTGCAAAGTGCTTTCTGCGAGATCTTCCAGATATTTCTATGCTTCACCATCATCTTTAGACATGAAATTGCATTGACACATTGTTTCAAGCATCTGCTTTGTCGCTTGATTAATGCCCTCATATATAATCCGACATAAATCCCATCTTTGTATTCCGTGATGGGGGCATTGGACAAGCAGATCTTTGAAACGTTCAAAGCACTTCCAAAATGGTTCATTGGGAAGCTGGGTGAACTGGTTGATCTCGCTCCTAATGTGGGCAGTCTTATGGTTTGGGTAAAACTTCTTAAGAAATGGTACGACGAATTCATCCCAATTAGTGATAGAGTGTGCGGCAGTATTATAAAGCCATTTTTCTGCCAAGTCGCACAGTGTAAATGGGAGAAGACGTAGGCGCATAGCATCTAAAGTCAATTGTGAAGTACCCATCATTGCGCATACGTTTTCGAATTTGGTGATGAAAACGTACGCGTCTTCCGACTCAAGCCCGTGAAATTTGGGCAGCAGGTTGATGTAGTGGGGTTTAATTTCGAAATTATCCCCGTTAGGTGGTGGAAGAGATAGACAAGTAGGAAGAGGACCACGAATAGGATAGCATCTCTCTTGGAGAGAGATGCGCGGTGGATTCTGCTCACCTGCGGGCGGTGGCAGCGTGGTGTTATAATTAGATGGAGTGCCATCCATCACGGTTGATGTGGTGTGTGGTGGGGGAAAAGAAGATGAAGAAGTACCGACTTCGGCGTCGATAGAAGGAACGCGGACAAGACGGGCACTAGGATCCCGTGTCCAGCCGAGCATGCACTAAGCGGGTTTAGTGCAAGTGGCAGCGTGTGTGTGATTTTAAAATTGTCTTGTTTTGAAAAAGTGGGACTCAAGACAAATCTCCCTAAGATGCACAAGCAACCCTAGAACTAAGGTCACCTAGGTCAGTCTCTAGACCGCTCCTAGACTTCCAAAGGACAAGCCGCAGGATCAATCCTCTACCGCCTCCGTACTACCCTTGTAGCCAGATAAGTGCCAGGTAAGTGGGAAGGAACCACATCGTGGGCCTAATTAAAAACCACTAGCCTTTGTCACACTTGCCTAGGCACTACAAAAGTAATGCGGATAAACGATAGACTACCCACGACCTTCCTCTGTCCTTATTGAGCACGACAGTCCTTAGAGTCTGGTCTAGATATTTTTTAAATTAATGAAGGGTTGATCTATATGATTGGTTTGTGATTTGTGGGGCTTAGGAAGGGTGATGAAATCCCCACCTAATCGTGATTTGGTCTTTGCCCCTTAAAGTCCGTATTAAATATGCAAAACAAAACCAATCACAAAACTTTTGCAAAAAGATTTTTTGAGCGGCGCAATTTTGCAAAGAATCCTGCAGAAAATAGATTTTATTGGATTTGAGGGGAGAGAGGAAGAGTTGAGAATCTTACCAGAGGAGTTTGAGACCTTGATCCCCTTGTCAGGCCGCGTTTCCGCCGCAGATGTTCCTTTGTGCCGCGGTTCCGCCGCAAGGTGGATGGTTCAGTTGCTGAAAATTTTTCTGTGGACCTCTGTGCTCCTCTGGATCTCTAAAAATGTCTATGTTTCCTATTTCCCTTAATTCCGTGACTCCAGATCTCCTTGCAAAAAATTCACGCACAAATCATTAAATATGCAATTTGCAGTTTTGTGTTAATAATGATATGACTCGTCTAAGAATTCAACACAAATAGTAAAAATAAAAAATTACGCACGTATCCCCGGCAACGGCGCCATTTGATTGATTCGAAAGAGTGTGTTTGTAGTTTAACCGCAATCAATAACGGTGTCGCACGTAGCTAGACCGAGATGAGTACGGGTCGTCCTCTGGGAAACGTGGAACCTTTTATTTTTACTTTAGATGTGTTGAGAAAGAGAGGAGGAATAAAGAATTTTGTGAAAAGTTTCTAGATCTACTTTAAACAAGAATGTAAAATATAGATCTAGATTATTTTAGAGATTTAAATAATATAATAATAGGGCTTGTAGGGTTCGTTAGGATTTAGTAGTTATGGACGATTAATTAAAAGTTACCCTTTTTATCCATAAATAGATTTAGAACTAGAACGACGGTGATGCGTGTAGATTAGGGTTTCCGGAGGGAAAAGGAATCCCACTCTTAACCCTTATCTCGACACGGAACTCCGTTCATATCTAGCCTTTACCAAAACAATCATTAATCTAATCTCTAATCGCGGTCGGAACTAGCAAAGAATTGCTAGCGCGCCCGATTAGGATGTTAATGATTCTTTTGATAAAGTTCCTAAATTTTATAGGACTTAGAAAGGGTTTAATTATTTTCATCGTCCATTAGCCTACCCTAATCCTACGAACCCTAACAAGCGGAGAATTACTCACGCATGTTGGGAGAAGAAGATGAAAAGAAATCAAGGGAAAACATAACGTAAAGTGCAAAGACAATTAAATAAAAATAACTACCTTTATTAATCGACTTCTTCAAACTACACTTTTAATCCATAGAAAATGATTACAACTAGTTGCTTCTCGATCTTTCCTAAGGAGGTAGTCGAACAGTCGATGATCAGCCTGGATGCGCGAGCGTCGGGAGCTTCGTGATCTCTTCGGCTTGATGATTTTTCCAAGAGGCTCTCGGTGCCCTTTTATAGTGCAAAGCCAGAATCTTATTGTTGAAAACTTGGTAAAATATAGATTTGATTCACCCCAAAAAATATTGCACTCTAACTCCACAATATTGCGGCGGATCCGCGGCAAATGGGGGCTAAGGCCGCGGATCCGCGGCCAACGGGTGAGATCTCTTGATCAAAATTCTTGTGCTTGCATCTTGTGACATGTGGCAATCCTAGGCACCTTCATAATTCAGAAATCTTCTCTCGGTTGCTTCCAGACTTGGTCTCCAAGTTTTGCTTCTTAATTTGGCAAGATTTCTTCAACAGCTTGATTTCTTTGATATATTCTGCATAACAACTTGGAAAATTCTGCACAACAACTCAAATAAGATTTTAGTAGACTTTGTTCTACTAGGATTAGGTCAATAATATTTGCATACATTTTCCTACCAAATGATAATTAAAATATATTAACACATGGAAAATAATGTTTTTACACATAAACCCTCATATGTATAATATATTATAATAAAGTCCTTTTTTAATATGAAAATGGTAGGAAAAATGTAATACAAATGTGCAGATTTTAGTAGACTTTGTCCTACTAGGATTAGGTCAATAATATTTGCATACATTTTCCTACCAAATGATAATTAAAATATATTAACACATGGAAAATAATGTTTTTACACATAAACCCTCATATGTATAATATATTATAATAAAGTCCTTTTTTAATATGAAAATGGTAGGAAAAATGTAATACAAATGTGCAGTTTTATCAACTGAACACGAACCTTGGTTCGCTGATATAGTAAACTACTTGGCCACCGGCTTGATACCTAAAGATTGGTCGAAACAGGATAAACTCCGATTCTTGTCCCAAGTAAAACATTTTTACTGGGATGAGCCGTATCTCTTTAAATACTGTTCCGACCAAATCATTCGTCGGTGTGTACCTGAAAATGAGTTTAAGAGTGTGCTGTCTTTTTGCCACGATCAAGCGTGTGGCGGGCATTTTGGCCCAAAGAAGATAGCAGAGAAAATCTTGCAGTGTGGTTTCTACTGGCCATGACTTTTTAAAGATGTATATGAATACTGCAAGACTTGCACCCGGTGCCAACACTTGGGCCTGATATCGCAGAGAAATGAAATGCCGCGCCAACCAATTTTGGTTGTGGATATCTTTGATGTTTGGGGAATAGACTTCATGGGACCATTTCCCAATTCCATTGGGAATATGTATATTCTTTTGGCTGTTGACTATGTGTCAAAATGGGTCGAGGCTGTGCCTAGCCGAATGAATGATAACAAGGTTGTCGTTCGATTTCTTAAAGAAAATATCTTTTCTCAGTTTGGGCACCCTCGAGCAATTATAAGTGATAATGGATCTCACTTCTGCAATAGGACTTTTGAGTCCTTAATGCGCAAATATTCCATTACTCACAAATTGTCAACACCATACCATTCCCAAACTTGTGGGCAAGCCGAGGTTTCGAATCGGCAAATTAAACAAATTTTGGAGAAAACGGTTTCTAAAAACCGTAAAGATTGGTCACACAAACTGATTGATGCACTATGGGCATTTCGTACTGCATACAAGACCGATCTTGGTATGTCTCCATACCGGCTTGTTTATGGGAAGGCTTGCCACCTCCCAGTTGAGATTAAGCACAAGGCATTTTGGGCGATTAAGGAGTTGAATTTATCAATGGGAGATGCGGGTAGCAATAGAAAGCTGCAATTGAATGAACTAGATGAGCTGCGGGATGAGGCTTATGATAATGCTGTCATTGTTAAAAACCGAACTAAGGTGTTCCATGACAAACACCTTATGCGCAAAACGTTTAAACCTGGTCAACAGGTTTTGCTTTATGACACCCGGTTACACTTTCACCCCGGCAAGCTCAAATCTAGGTGGAAAGGGCCGTTTTTGGTACGCACTGTATATCCGCACGGTGCGGTAGACCTAGAAAACCCGGAGGACGGTACTTTGTTTAAAGTGAATGGATATCGACTCAAACCATTCCTCACTACGGACCTGTCGGAGGAGCTCCTGTTTTTGCAGGAGCCGATTTACACTGATTAATCTTCCTCCATTTTACCCCCAAATTTTCGATCATCTAGCCAAGACTTTGTTTCAAACAAGTTTGGGGGTGTGTATCATTTGTAAATATATAAATACAAAATAGCATAAAAAAATATAAAATTTTGAAAATTAAAAAAAAAATTTGGGCATTTTTGTAAATTTACAGATTAAATAAATAAAATAAAAATTTTATTTGCAAATAAATTCCTCTTTTTAGAGGGGTTTATTTGCAAATATCCATCATTTCCCCTTATTTAAAGGACCCGACCCCTCTCTCTGATCTTAACCCTAATTTTTACATCTCTAAAAAAGCCCTAGCCGCCGCCTCGATTTTCTGCAGTGAGTTCCCTCCATCGCGCCGCCGATCCGCCGCCGAAGCCCACTTCCTGCCGCTGATCCGCCGCGCTACAGTCTCTTCGCCCCCTAAATTTTTCAGGGGAGGTACTATCTTTCAAATCCTCTCTGTTTTTAAAAATTCCTAGATCTGTAGATCACCAATGGCACACAGCATGCAGCTTGAACGCGATTTTTCGCAAGTTTTTTCATACGAGGTGTACGGTAGTTATTTTGCAAACGAAATAGCGTGTAGGGGTTGGAACTTTCTGATTTATAATCACCCTAACGTGTATGCATTGCCGGAATTAGTCACTCGTTTTTATGAGTGTATGGAGGATGAGTGTCTCAACCAATTTGGGTTTATTAAATTGCAATGGGGTGATCGAGAAATTATCATTGATAAGGATATTATACACGAAGTCATACTAATCCCTCGCATACCCGCACATGACCAACCTTTGCAATTTAAGGATTACATGCCCTTGATGGGCAACGATTGCTCAAGGAAGGCGCGTAAGGGTATCCAAGCGAGAACCATTTTCACGAATGTTTTGACTGTGTGCCGATGGGCACAAAATAATATTTTCGGTAGCTCCCACAACACAACATTTTTTACACCCTCCTTGCATATTGTGCATACCCTTATGACAAAGAACCCCCATTTCGACATGTGCACAGTATTGCTAAACTCTATAGGTGCGGGTAAACGAGCCGCAAATTACCCTTGTTCCATCCTGGTTACACAATTATGTCGATATTTCCTCCCCGTGGAGGAGTTCGAATTTTACATGCATGAAGGCATACCGGTTAGGCTTCTTATTGAGGGCGTTTTTACGTTTTATTCTCGATTGACAGATGTGTGTTCTAGAACCGAACCGGCGGAGCATGTATTTGCCCGCACACCTAGCTCTAGCTCGATAGTGAGCAAAAGAGAAATGACCCCTCTAGAATATGCACAATTGATGCGGAGAGCAGTTAGGGGCATTGATGAATTGAGGGAGCAATTTAGGGTGACATCGAGGGAGCACGACCGTCGGTTGACGGAGGTAGAGCAGAGGATTCGAACCCTGCTGGCTAGGGAGGAGCGTTCACGTTCACGTTCACGCTCGAGAGCGCGGCGTGGGGCCGAGTAGTGAGGGCACTGCTTTGGATAAGTTTGGGGGAGTTGGTGGTTGTATATAGTTATCTTTTGCATTGCATACTTTTTTTAAAAAAAAAATTGTATATATTTTTTCTTTTTCTTTTGCATGTTTAAATTCTGCATTGCATCCTTATCATAAAAATTGAAAATTTTGAAGAAAAAAAAAATAGAAAAATAAAAATCAAATAAAAACTGAAAAATTTGAAAAATTATAAAATTTAAAACATTCAATTTTGGCCCTAATTGACTTGAGTTTGACAAAAAGGTTAACTAGCTAGGAACAACTAGATCTTAGACGTAGGAAATTAAAAACCCTAAAAATAACCTTTCTTAAAATTTAACGGTAGAAAGTATATGTCTTTGTAGTTTATTTAGAAATAAGAAAATTTCGAGTTGACTTCTTGGGCTAAGTTAAAATATGGGAAAAGTATTGATATTTTTATTAAAGTATGAGTCTAAAAAATAATTCTTAAGCTTAAATCTAAATTCTAAAAATATATACCCTAAAAATTGCACAAACACGAACCTTGAAACTTGGAATAGTAGAAGAGACCTTGAAATGCTCTTGTTTAAAGTCCTTAGTATGAAGGAAAATAAAAAAAAATATACAAGTGTGAATAAAGAGATAAAAAAATGAACACTGGTTTTTGTAATTACTTAAGGCTGCATAAATAAAAAAATATTTAGCGAGGGTGCTTTATCACTTTGTGCCTTAGACCAACTGGTTTGTGAGTCACTACTATAAGCCTTTGGTATTATAATACTAGGAATTACGCCTTAATGTGCAAACACATTTTGTAATCGGTCGTTGGTACCTCAAGAAGTATTAACAGTCGCATGAAGAACGTGTGAGCAATTTCATCTAAAAATTCACCAATTGAAAAGTATTATGGATAATGGACAAGAGTATAATAGCTTGATTTGAATTTCCAAATATAGGGGTGATATATACACACACGTAGGGGTATGTGATTAGGGTTTAGATAAGAGATAGGAATGAAAAATAGGACTTGTATCTTTAGTAGGGATAATAAAAATTCCTAAGTTGAGATGAAACCCTAGAAGGAAAACTCAAAAGTTGCTAAAAGCTAAGTAAATCTACAAATCATATATAATTTTAAGTTAAATGATAAGCAAGTGTGAAAAATACGGGTTGATAATTTCTGAGTCGAAGATAATAGAGTTTCTTGTTAGAAAACCTAATTGGAGAATAAAAGTCAATAGGCCGAATTGATAGGATTTTGTGGGCAGTATCCGCTGAAAACCCTCAGGAGACAACACTCCTCCTACTAGGGACACCTTGAGGTTTAACAGCTTGTTGCACGAGCTTAGTGCAATCGCGTTTTCCTGCGAAAGTGAGGCTAGGTCTTTTTCAAGAATAAACTAGGTTTGCTCGAAGACGAGCAAAAGATAAGTTTGGGGGTATTTGTTCATACCATAATTTTGCATTATTACATTCCCCATTCTTTTTCATTTTACAAATAAACAGGTGCTTTTGATCCATGTCTGCTACATAGTTGCAGGTTACAGGTTCTCGGAACAAAAACAGTGAAAATGATGAATAGACGATACAAAAGTGAGACTACGACTGACAAATGGAAGATTCTTGATCATGCCAACAGTTTGAAGGACAATGAAGATCAATGAACAAGTTCACAAAGTACAAAGGCAGTGCAAGGTTCAAGACTTCGACACGAAGCAAACGGTAAAGTCCACGACATTATTCACTGTGGAAATCTGGAAGAAATCTAGAAGACAATCTGAGAAACCAAGTGAAGAAACGAGAAGCAAAATGCAACCAGAATCAACCTTAAAAAGTGCAGTCCATGAAACTACTACGTGGCCGCGGATCCGCGGCCGAACATGGGTTTTGGCCGTGGTTCCACGGCCATAAGGAGCCTTTGTGGGTGCAAATTTTGTGACAGTGTGGCGGTGCGTTGACTAGTTTTCTTTAGGGTAAAATTGTAAATGCAGATGTGAATCGAATGTAACCCTAGGGTTTCTATGATCTATAAATAGAAATCCTAAATCTCTTTTGGAGGTATGTCTCTTTTTATCAAATAAAATTCAGAATTCTTTGTCATGTGTTGAGAGAGCATCGAATAAAGTAAGTAGATTTTTTTTATTGCCCTAGTTCTTAAATTCTTTTCTGCCCTAGTACAAATTTATTATCTGCCCTAGTTAATTAGCTTAGAACTTTGTATTAATTTGCCGTAGTTTAGATAGTTAATCTTTTAAAAACAAAACAAATAAAAACATGTCTTTTATCAATCCCCTAATGAGTGAGTAGTTCCTCACTTATTAGGGTTAGGAATAAGAAAGGTTTGAGAGATGAAAATCTCGCACCCCTTTCTTGCCCATCACATATTAATTCATAGGACTCCATGCATACATACACACACCGCTCCCTACGGCACCCTTCCCATGAGGTAACGGTGATACCGTAGTTTAAAAGACCGGTTGTGCATGTTTTCCATGGAGGTTAGGGTAAGAATTAAGAAAGGACGGACAAGGACCTAGAGGAAGAAACATTGTTTCTTCCCGATCGTCCTAATCCCCTTTATTAAATATTACCATAACACCTAAATAGATCTAAATTAGGGCATTAAAAGCTGTGGGAAATCTTAAATTTCCAAACTTAACCTAAACCTAACCCTAGCAAGATTCTAATCCAAGTTTAAATCAACTTTAGTTTTTAGTGATAATCAAACCAACATCGTTTGGAATTAACTCATTAGAACAAATTGAGAATACACAAAATCCCTGTGGACCGACCCGTACTCATTGGTTAGCTACCAAGCGACGCCGTTCTTGATTGCGGTAATTAATTCTTTGATCATAAAACTTAGCACAAAACAGATGGCGTGTAGCACCCCCGCAGTTTCGTAGTGTAGTATACGAATATGTTATATACGTATATAGTTACGTGTATTGCGTGGCTAAATGTTTATCAAGATAGTCTTTAGGTGTTCACAGGTTAGTTTTAGTGAAATTTGAAGATAGTGCTTATTGTATAGTTCTTAGTCGCGAACCCTAGAGTATAGGTGCACACACACACATGCACATACGAGATATGTTTGGGTGTGTATGTTTATATTTATATATGTATATGTGGATTGCCTTGGTACGTATATATATATATACATATACGTATACACGGATGATGAGGATAGTATATGATACTTGGAGATGAGTCGATGTGATTAGGCATGATGCCGTGAGATCGGTGATGTGAATTAGGCCATGTTATGATATACGACATAATATATGAGTGGATCGTTGGGCGATGTGTTTTCATACCCACGCGGTTACATGTTGATGGTATCGGAATGTACTAGATTTTAGATCAGTACCCCTAATTCAGGATATGATGATAATGATATCAGATAAATAATAAGTTAAGTGTGATATTGACCCATACCCCGATTTTGGGATGCCGTGCGATGGATTTACCGTATGAGATATAATTATGATAATAGATCCGCACTCTTGACTCGAGAATGTCGTATTATATATTTATTGTACGTGACGCTATTGAGGCGGGATCGCCGACTACTAGATATATCGACTCAGACTTAGGTGGATTTCCTTACCCTTTCGATTTTTCTCTTTGTTAGTCCTGTAATTTATCCGGTAGATGTTAGACTGGGCTCAAATCATATTTATTTTCAAACTAACAAATCATGAGAATTTTAAAGACAGGCCCTATTTTCTAAAAAAACTACGATTCTTGCTATTTCAAATGCCAAAATTGTATGACTCGTACTTATAAATATATATTCTTATATGTGGCGTTTACTATTCATTTTTCCGTATATTTATGTTGTTCGCATCGCGTTGCATGCTTAAATGTGTTTTCATTAGTTATTATGAACTCATGCTGTCAGGACACCAGCACCATTATCGATGATGCGCATGCTCCACGTACACTTGCTTGCCGGCTCACACACATCATCATCGGTAATTTTCATGTCATGTACACATTAGAAGTAGTACTTCATTGATATAACCTGCTAGTTGGTAGCTTCAACATATCATTAGTATGCTTGCTTTCATGTGTTAAATTAGATATTGCATTCGTTTACTTAGATATCCATGCATGTGTATATTCATTTGTTATGCAATATTATGGGGCTGTATGCCGGTAATTCATTATTTATTTACTCTCGAGATTTGGATTTCGGATTTTCCATGAGATTTCTGGATTTGGAGAAACCGCAAGGATTTTATAAACTCATTATCATTTCTAAAAATAGAAATTGCGGTTTTCTCGTGATATGATGTGAGATATGTTCACCATGAGTTTTCTCGGCTCTTAAGCGATATCATACACCCGATTCGAGGAGGAGGATGAACCGTCTGCAGGTGCGTGGTGGACCAGGTGCGGTACCCCGGGGCAAGATGGTCGCAGATGATGGCGTTGAGCCTGGCATGGGAGCACTACCGACCGGTTATTTGTGACGCAGCGGATATCCGAAGGATACCGACGTAGTCTTGAGATTTGATGATTTGGGCCAGTCCGGATTGCCGAATCCCGGGGCCAGTCCGGATTGCCGGAGCCCGAGATAGTGAGATTTGATGATATAGGCCAGTCCGGATTGCCGGAGCCCGAGATATTGAGATATTGGGATATATGCTTTGTGTCGATACTTGACATGGATTATCTGTTGATTTCATTGATGATATTTCGGTTTTATACAGAAATCACTCTGAGATAGGAAAACCGTTTCCTCATTTATATGTATTATGTTTTCATGCATTCATACATCATATATATGATATGTTGTTATCTGAGCACTAACACGAGCACTTGGTACTACACTTATGTATAGATGTTTACCCTTGCCATTATTATATGCTTCAGGCTATATTATTTTGAGGATATTACTATCGTATGACCTAGGATAGAGTCATACATGTGATTTCTACTCGGTGAAGTTTTCTACTCACGAGTTGGCAACTCACCCCCGTTGTGCCACAGTTTCTTGCAGGTTTTGCCATACAGGTTTCGTTGCGGCTTGCTGGCATATTACTTCCTTCAGGGTGATTTCTTTGGTAGGTGGGTTCACTTGCATCATGACCACCATTGTACCTTATTATATTCTGTTGTATCTAGCAACTCCATCAACCAGACTTGTATTATTGATAGACTTAGAAGACCAGTGTATATTCTTTCGACCTTAGAGTCGCGCGCTTGTATTATTATGGTTTTCTGGTTTTTCTTATGGATATTGGTTTTATTTCTGTGTTTTGGACCCTCGCCCTTCGGCGTTGTATATTATATTGCTTGCGTGGTTGATCCGCCAATTGGCGAAGAGCTAGCTCCCACTTGGGGATGCCTTTATCCATTTATATATATTTCATGTGTTGTACCCGTTTGGGACCAGTATTTACAAAGGAGACTCTGCCGAAATTTTTGGAAAAGACTTGATGTTTTAAAAATGTTTACTACGATTTTCAAAGTGATTTATATGCAAACTTTTAAATAAGTTTTCCTTCACTTCTAAATTTAAATGGTTTAGATTTCTGGGATTTTGGCTAACTTGAATTAGATGGGGTCCTTTAGACTTCATATGATTCAAGTGCCAGTCACGTGCCATTTCGGGTCATGACAGGTGATCGTACTCTCTGAGTTGGAAATGGTTCCAATGTACATACAGTTTCAGTGGGAGAGTATCACCTAGGGTTTCCATCGGGTTGTATATTGGTTTTGAACCCATGTTATTTTGTACCAAGCATGCTTTGTAATATAATATCCGTTTCTTTGTTGGGCAATGAAGGATATCATTTTGTATTGCAGCATAATGTTATGAACATTAAACTGAATCAAGAGTTGACTGGTTGTGGTACACTTAATAACGGGATATACGTCCTTAATCAACACACAGTTTTCAACATACAACACAAAAAAAATTTTTAGATATAAATGATGCTTTTCTTTGACATTGTAGACTTGGTCATATTAATGAAACAAGACTAAACAAGCTTCATAAAGATGGATATTTAAATTCTTTTGAGTATAAATCTTGTACGACTTGTCAGTCTTGTATTAAAGGGAAAATGACCAAAACTCCGTTTACTGGACACGGAGAAAGAGCTACTGAGCACTTGGGCCTCATACATAGTGATGTATGTGGGCCAATGTCTACATACGCGAGAGGCGGTTTTTCTTACTTCATAACTTTTACTGACGACTTCTCAAGATTCAGTCATGTGTTTTTAATAAAGCATAAGTCTGAAGCTTTCGAGAAATTCAAGAAGTACAAACTTGAAGTAGAAAAACAAACTGGAATGAGCATCAAAATACTTCGATCAGATCGGGGTGGAGAGTATCTTAGTACAGGGTTTTCGAACTTCCTAAAAGAGAATGGGTTTCTCTCTCAGCTCACTCCCCCTTACACACAACAGCACAACGGTGTGTCCGAGCGGCGGAATCGAACCCTATTAGATATGGTACGATCCATGAAGAGCGATGCTGAGTTGCCCCTCTCCTTTTGGGGGCATGCATTGGAGACTAAAGCTTTTCTGTTGAACAGGGTTCCGACCAAGACCGTGTCTACCACTCAATATGAGATATGGTGTGGGAAGAGACCATCTCTTAAGCGAGTTAAGATTTGGGGTTGTCCGGCTTTTGTCAAAAAGCAGAATCCGGACAAACTCGAGACACGATCAGTCAAGTGTGTATTTATGGGATATCCAAAAGATTCATATGGATATTTTTTCTACCACAGGGAGGAACAAAGGGTGTTTGTTTCTCGAAATGCAACATTTTTAGAATATGAGATTTTTCTAAATGATCCTAATGGCAATGTTGTAGATCTAGAAGAGGTTCTAGAGACACAAGTTACAAATGGCGACTTGGTTGAACCTGAAGTTGCAACAGAACTTAATGAATCTCAGCCACTCCGTAGATCTGGTAGGACTTCTCGCCCATCGGAGAAATACTACGGTTTTCTCGTTAATGGTGATGGAGAAGATTGCATCATGGATGATGATGACCCTACCAGTTTTTAGCAAGCTATCACGAGTGGTGACTCTGTGAAGTGGCTGGATGCCATAAGATCCAAAATGCAGTCTATGTACACCAACAAAGTATGGACTTTGGATGTTGTACCCTCTGGGGTAAAACCCGTGGGGTGCAAATGGATCTTTAAGAGAAAGATCGGTGTAGATAGGCAGGTGGAGACCTATAATGCAAGGCTTGTGGCAAAAGGATTTCGTCAAAGACCAGTACTGGACTTTGACGAAACCTTTTCTCCTGTAGCCATGCTTAAATCCATTCGGTTCCTACTTGCTATTGCTGTTCACTACGACTATGAAATCTAGTAGATGGACGTTAAAACTTCTTTTCTAAATGGTGATTTAGAAGAATGCGTTTATATGGATCAGCCAGAGGGCTTCATTGATAGTGGGAGCAGCGGGAAAGAATGTAGATTGCTTAAATCCATTTATGGATTAAAGCAGGCATCATGGAGTTGGAACATCTGTTAGGATGATGTTATCAAAAAGTTTGATTTCGTCAAAAATCCAGATGAACCTTGTGTTTATAAGAAGATTGTAGGGAGTACTGTCACATTCCTTGTATTGTACGTGGATGACATTCTTCTGATAGGAAACGATGTTCCTATGCTACAATTGTTGGATATATGTATGCCCTAGAGGCCATTATGTATAGTGGATGCTTGGACATGTATATTTATATGGATTACTTTCTTGCTCGACATGATAGTATGCTATCTGGTTTTACTTTATCTTGACATGTTTACTTGACACTGTTCATTTAATACATGTTGATAAAGCCCTCAGGATATTTGCTTGACTTCCATGGCTATGATGGAGATCATACAAGTGGGGCATGTGTAGTCTTTAAGCATATCCTTATAATGTTCCTAGTCGAGGGTATATCGAGACAGGGGCATCGATATTCCAGAGTAGACCAGCGTATACGTTTCTTGACCCATATGATGGGTGGTGGATGATCTCATATCCATTGGTGTTGTGACATCGAAGATTGTATACAGGTGCTCAGTGGAGACTGGGTACACTGCACGGACTCACCGAGAACTCCTATATGGTATTATATCTATCGTCGGATAGCAGTTCTCAGGTGACACTGATACAGGTTAGCCTGTAGACCCGAGATCATCATAGAGTCTTGTGTGTTCTCCCACTATACTTTAATTTCCACCCTACCACAGCTCTACTGAGTCGTGCAAACATGTGGCTTTTGGGTATAGTCCCGAGACACATGGAGACATTGAGCGATAGGAAGGGTTTCGTCTCACCCGGTATTGGGAGTTGATGCTGTGCTATATGCGATTGGCTTTGACTTGAAGTCCCTGTCCAGGGCTGATGAGATTTACTGATAAGTGTTATCAGTAGTTTCTCAACCGGTCATAGTCCATATCGACATGACTTATTGAGTTATTAAGGCTCGATGATTCCATACCTAGACTTGATATGCAATATATCAGATGAAGAGACCGGACTGTGCGGTAAGTGTTGCCTATTGCACTGCGGGAGTTTTGACAAGTTCGCTTGTTGTTCTTCTGTTCGCTTAATACCCGGGTGGCCGTTACGTTTAGCTGACCGCTTGCGGCTTGTAGGTGTTTTGATATGATCATTATCTACTGCCGGCGTATTGAGGAGTCTTAGAGTCCCACACAGGATTTTCTTAGCTCAGGAGAAACGATGTGGTGTGTATATGAGATATGCACGGGAGCTCGATTAAATGCGAGTATGTGATATCGTATTTTAATCGGGCGTTTACTATTGGTTGGGTCGTATTTGATGTGACCGATTTATTAAATCAAGTGTTGATTTAATATTGACTAATTAAGCTCATTTTTATTAAACCTTTTCTTTTGGATGTATGCATATATGTTTATACATGCACACGATGATGTGAATGCACACATACATACATACACATGTATCATGGTTGTTGATACATAGGAGATGGTAATGTAAGACTCACATGGTTGATAAATATCTAGATTTTTGTTAATGAATTAAAGAAAAAGGAAATTAGCTAAATGACTCATTTTTCTACACACTTCTTCATTGACCTTTGACTTTAACCATGGTTATATTTTCTTTGTTCTTTAACCCATCTACAAAATATCTAGATATTTTGCTAACCATGGTTATATTTGAGAGTGTCTCATATATAATCTTTTCTTTTTCATTTTTTATTTAGGTGATTATCATTATATTCACAAAAGCTTTGTCATCTTCATCTTCTTCCTCTCTCTAGGTCTCTTGAGTTGATAAAAGAGTAAGGAACTTAAAAGAAAGGATTTTTAAGTGAGTTTACAAACCACATAACCATTCTACACTATCCTAGTGTAACGCTTTGAATTTTCGTTTAGGTAATTTTTCGATAATCGGTAAAATAAACAGTATTTTTTGTAAAATGTCAAACTAATTATTTTTCAATATAGGCTTAATTATACAAAATTTAGATAAGAAATTGCTAGTAATTGGTTAATTAATTGTCACTTAAAAATTTCTAGTAATTTAAAATTTTTTCCTTAATTAATTATTTTTAATATTATTTTAAGATTTTAAATATACATTAAATTAGTGATAAATACAAATTTAAATGGGTAAACTACATACTTTGGAACCATTATAAACTAAAATCTAGTGTTAACAAAAATTTTATCAAGACTTTCCTAGATTGGTTGTTCTATGGTTTAAAAATGAATTAAAATGGGTTTTTTTTGTAAAGAATGATGTGATATGCATTAAATGAGTTTAAAAGATACTTTTTACATAGAATTTTCTACACACTTTCCCTAAAAACCCCCCTCTCCCCTCAGGCCGAGCCTCACCTGCAGCAGCTCCAAAAATTTTCCCCTCTCTTTTGCTTCAAAATTCTATCAAAAATCCACCGAAATCCACAATTTTCTTCACAAATTCAACACAAATCCCTATTCTATCTCTTCTCAAGCCCAAATTGGTTTAAAATATGGAGAAAAGAGGCAA
This sequence comes from Agapanthus africanus, assembly GCA_030015575.1. Classification (NCBI taxonomy): domain Eukaryota; kingdom Viridiplantae; phylum Streptophyta; class Magnoliopsida; order Asparagales; family Amaryllidaceae; genus Agapanthus; species Agapanthus africanus. The sequence continues at coordinate 280,040,301 of JASDDO010000018.1, forward strand.
CTTTGGAGGCTAAGTGTAAGAGGTTCAAAACTTGTGAGGTGAAAATTCTAATCTAATTGTTAAATTGTAGTTAAACATGCTAATTTAGAATTTTAAAGTGTTAATTTCATAGTAATTGCTTGTTTTTGAAATTCAAGAAAAGGGTTGCTTTTGTAATTAGGGTTTGAAGCATTGTTAATAGATTAAATTAGGTGTAGTGGTTATATAGTGGGTTAGTTTAGATAACTATGCTAGATTGTGATCGCTATATCGTTAATCCGCGATGTTTGCATCGAAATTGAAATTTTGGTGCTTACTAGGTTTTTCATATATTTATGTGGTGAATTAATTGTGCTATCTTGATGATATTTATAGCATCTTTTATGACATTTAGGGTGTGCGAATGCGGAGTTTGGTTTAATCGTGTTTTTGTTTTGACGGTTGCTCCGAAACGACGATTTTAGTTAAGGTTTTAGTGGTTTTTGTGTGTGTTCCGCGTGCTTAGTGCACGTTGTGCCTAACTTGTGAGCGTCGATCTTTTCATATTATGACTTGCGTCGTTTCATGAGGTGTAATCTTATGTTGTGAGTTATGCAATTTTAGGACCGGTTGCGGAAACATCGGACGCGGCACGCAAAGGCAAAGAAGTGGTTGGATGAGATTAGCGAGGCGTCCGGGTGAGTAGATGTATACATCTATGGGGAAATCGTCTGGATGGCACGAGGCGCCCCATAGTTATGATCACTTTATTACTTGCAAACTATATGCATAGTTAGTTAGTTAACCATCTCATTCATATGCATATATTTCTAGTTATTCGTCTGCTGGCATTGCATGATTATTTATATACCTTTGTGTGATATCACCTCTTAGGACACCTATACCATTACCATTGGATCATGTTGCACGCGCACTATTCATATGAACACACACACCTTTGGTAATTGTCATGGCACGAGCACTGTAGAACCTGCTTAGTTCAGTATCAAACACTTGCATCATACATGATACATTGAATTGCATAGCATGTATATACCTCACTTCATCATCATGCTTATATAGATTCCTAGCCATAAATCACATTGCATACCTTTGATATCATAAGTATTTATCATATACAACATGTTGGGTATTATGATTTTCTTAAGAATTTTAGTATTGATGAGATCTCTGGATTTTGGGGAAAACCGCAAGAATTTAACAAAAGCTTATTATCATCATTTTTAATATAAAGCTGCGGTTTTCTCGTGATGTATGTGTCATCCACCATGTGTTTTCATGTTTTCTGTTGGATTTCGAGACCCGATTCGACGAGTGGATGAACCGTCTCGGGTACATGGTGGGCCCGGTATGGTACCCCGGGGCAAGAAGATCGAGTTGTAGACGATGAGCCTGGTAGGGGAAGACTACCTACCGGTGATGTCTGGCGCGGCGGATATCCGGAGGATACCGACCGTTGTCGTGAGATTGATGATATGGGCCGATCTGGACTGACGGTGCCTGAGGTATTGAGACATTGATATAGTGAGACATTGAGACAAATATATTTCCATATTTGGTGTCGATGCTTGACACGGTTTTCGAATGATTTCATTGATGGTACCCTGGCTATTGTACAAATATTTCTTTCTAAGTTCAGAATGCAAAGATCATCGTATTTAAATACTTAAAGATTTCGTATTGATTTTTCATCCATGTGTATACATATTAGTAGCATCGCATTATACTTAGATATGCATATTGCGACGCATTGCATGCATTCTTACGATAGTCTTATTAGATGTTACTGCTACTCATGAGCTGGTAACTCACCCCCGTTGTGCCACAGTGTCTTGCAGGTCGGACCCGTCAGCTTTGCAGCGGCGGGCGTATCTTTTCATTGGCTTCTTTTGTTCGGACTCGCGACATTGCTCGTAGGTGGGTTGCGAGGACACTTTTGTCTCTTTTTGTACTATCATTGTATATAGTATTCTCCATCTACCACTTCTTATTTGTATATGCGACCTAGTGATGAGACCGAGAGATTTGTGTATATGTGGTTTCTTTGGGGTCAAGCTAACTTGAGCCGATGTTGTGTTTTTCTTATTTTTGCGTTTCTTTATGCTTATTTGCTTGATATTACATATATATTGCGTGTGGTTGTGATCCTCCTTGGGCAAAGAGCTAGCTCCCGCTTGGGGATTCTATTATTTCATTACAGGTTTATATATCTTGTTGTACCCATTTTGGGGGCTAGTATTTACAAAGGAGACTCTGCCGAAATTTTCGGAAAATTTTGTTGTTTTTAAAAGGGATTATTATCACTTAATTGGTTCAAAATCGTTTTCATAAAAGGTTTTCCTTCACTCTTATTGTTTATGGTTTATATTTTCTGGGTTTTGGCTGACTTAGGTTACGTTACGCCTTCAGACATCTCATAATTTATGTGCCAGGCACGTTCCGTACTTTTGGATCGTGACTAAGTTAGTATCAGAGCCATAGGTTTTTACCTTTCTGAGTGTAGGACGACCCTTAGTAGATGGAGTAGGTGACTTAAGCAGAGTGGCGTAGCGTGGGTATGTTCTGCCGCATACTTACGATACGGTACTCCACCTAAGTGACCTTACGACATAATTGCTTGTATTTCCTTCTTGATTCCATGCATTCTTTGATTCAATTGCAATGTTCTTATCGCTCCTGCTTCTTATCTAGCTTCGATGCCGCCAAAGACTACGAGAGCTCAGCGGGCTGCCGCTAGGGATGAGCTTCGAGCGGGCTCGTCTGAGGCGAGGATCGAGCGGGATGATACACCTACCCCTCAGGGTCAAATTGATCTGCCTTCTCCAGACCGTATTGCTAGATTAGAGGTCGGTATGCAGGAGTTGCGACAGATGATAGGATCTTTAGTTGAGGCCAGTCGGGCACAGAGATCTGAAGACGTTCCTTCCACCGCACAGACCACGATTATACCTGCTGCCCAGACGGTTGCTCCTGCTACTATTGCGACTATCCCCGTATCGGTACAGGAGTTTATGAGGATGAGACCTCCAGCTTTTACCGGCACGGATGCGACAGAGGACCCACAGGCATTTCTTGATAGGATGACTAGGATTTGCTATTCGTTGAGGTGTTCTAATGATAGGTGGGTGGAGTTTACGAGTTTTCGTCTGGAGGTCCTTGCTCAGACGTGGTACGATTCAGTAGAGAGAGGCCGAGCTGCAGGTCTACCTCCTATGACTTGGGACGAGTTCACAGCTGCATTTCTTGCCCGTTTTCTTCCGGAGAGTGTCCGAGATGCTCGATCCCGTAGTTTTGAGTCTTTGCGCAAGACCCCTGGGATGGCAGTGTCCGAGTATGATATACAGTTTACTCAGTTGTCCCGATATGCTCCGTACCTAGTAGACAGTGAAGAGAAGAGGATAAAGAGGTTTGTGCGAGGACTCGACATGCAGTTATTCCTTGCCATCGGCACCCAGCACTTTGACACATACGCAGCCGTGATGGATGCAGCTTTACTTTTGGAGAAGCGCATTTCTGAGACTCCGGTCGTTTCTGGGCCGAAGCGGATTCGTACTAATACGCCAGCTCAGTGACAGATGGGTAGACACCGTGATAGATTCTTTCTGGGAGATGGCGGCGGCAGAGGATTGAGACGGGGTCAGTTATTTGGTTCATATCCGCAGACCCAACAGTCATCACAAGGATGTTTTCGGTGCGGAGGTCAGTATCATCGTGTCAGAGACTATACCATGGGGCACCAAGGCGCGGCGACAGTGCCACATATGACTTTACCACCTTCACCACCTCCTTAGAGAACTCTACTTCCTACCCTTGATGATGCTCCACGCCAGGCAGATGCTCCTACTGGTCGTGGGCATGGCGGTCCTGTTCAGAGAGGACGAGGTGACAGAGGCAGAGGCAGAGGACAGCCAGCTATTAGTGGTGGACAGGCCTGAGTGTTTGCTTTGACTCCTCGGGATGCGCAGGCATCCAATGCCGTAGTGACAGGTACTCTGCCAGTATGTTCTTTTGAGGCACGGGTACTATTTGATCCAGGCTCCACACATTCTTATGTATCCACATACTTTGCACCGAGGTTGGACTGAGAGTCTTCTTCGTTAGATCAGCCGCTTGTTGTCATTACTCCGGTAGGCGAGTCGTTTGTTGCTCGTTTTGTGTACCGATCGTGTCCTGTTCTTATCGGGGAGAGAGACTCTTCAGTTGATTTGATTCTCTTCGATATGCTAGACTTCGACATTCTTCTTGGTATGGACTGGCTAGCCACCTGTTATGCATCTGTGGACTGCCGTGAGAAGGCAGTCAGATTCAGTTTTCCTGGTGAGCCGGTTCTTGTTATTCAGCGAGATCGTAGCGCTGCCCATCCCAGCTTGATTTCTTCTCTTTGCGCTGGTCAGCTTTTGCGGAAAGGGTGTCAGGGATTCTTAGCCTATGTTTGTGATATGAGCGCCACAGAGGTTCCATTAGACCAGGTTCCTGTTGTGAGAGAGTTTCCTGATGTATTCCCTGACGAGCTTCCTGGTCTGCCGCCAGAGCGCGAGATTGAGTTCTGCATTGACTTGATCCCCGGCACGGGGCCTATCTCTATACCGCCCTATCGGATGGCCCCGGCGGAGCTTAGAGAGCTGAAAGATCAGTTGCAGGACTTGCTGGACAAAGGGCTTATCCGACCGAGTGTGTCACCTTGGGGTGCTCCCGTCCTGTTTGTTAAGAAGAAGGACGGCAGTATGCGCTTATGCATTGATTATCGTCAGTTGAACCGGGTTACTGTACGGAACAGATATCCCCTACCTCGCATTGACGACTTATTTGATTAGCTCCAGGATGCGGGGTATTTCTCGAAGGTTGATTTACGGTCAGGTTATCACCAGTTGCGGGTTCGGAAGGAGGATATTCCGAAGACCGCTTTCCGTACACGATATGGTCATTACGAGTTCTTAGTGATGTCGTTCGGGCTCACCAATGCCCCGGCAGCATTTTTGGACTTGATGAACCATGTATTCAGGCCGTATCTTGATCATTTCATCATTGTTTTCATTGACGACATCTTGGTTTATTCTCGGAGCCGGGAGGAGCACGAGCAGCACTTGCGTATCACATTGCAGACTTTGAGGGAGCATCAGCTGTTCGCCAAATTTTCCAAGTGCGCATTCTGGCTAGACAGTGTCGACTTCTTGGGTCATGTAGTAACGAGAGATGGTATTTGTGTAGACCCGAAGAAGATCGAGGCAATTCAGCGTTGGCCCAGACCAGTATCGGTTACAGAGGTTTGCAGCTTTCTAGCTCTAGCCGGCTATTATCGACACTTTGTCCAGGATTTCTCCCATATTGCTGCACTATTGACCGGGTTGACCTAGAAGGGGGTTCCTTTTTATTGGACCGAGGCATGTGAGGATAGCTTCCAGCAGTTGAAGACTCGTCTGACTACTACACCAGTGTTATCATTGCCTTCAGGATCAGGCGGTTTCGTGGTATATTGTGATGCTTCTCGAGTAAGGCTGGGCTATGTATTGATGCAGCGCGATAGAGTTATCGCGTATGCTTCTCGGCAGTTGAGGAAACATGAGCAGGACTACCCCACTCATGATTTAGAGATGGCTGCAATGGTGTTTGCACTCAAGATCTGGAGACATTACCTATACGGCGAGTCGTGCCAGATATTCACTGACCACAAGAGCTTGAAGTATATTTTTCAGCAGCGAGATCTGAATCTGAGACAACACCGTTGGATGTAGTTGGTGAAAGATTATGACTGCGAGATTCTATACCGTCCGGGCAAGGAGAATGTGGTGGCAGATGCTTTGAGTAGGAGGCCCGGAGGTAGCTTATCTTGTTTGAGCACAGTACAGATGCAGTCGACGGTGGATTGGCAGGTGTTATGTGACAACAGAGTGCAGTTCGAGTTTACTCCTACAGGGGGACAGCTGGCCCATTTCAGAGCATGCCCACAGTTACTTGACCGTATCCGCGAGGCACAGTCCGGTGATGCCCGTATTTTAGAGATTATCGAGCAGATTCGGCAGGGCAGAGTTTCCGAGTTCGTGATTGATGATCAGGGGATACTTCAATTTGGGACTCGACTGTGCGTACCGGATTCTGAGGGACTGAGGCATGACATTCTTGAGGAGGCACATAGATCAGTATAAAGTGTTCATCCAGGTTCCACCAAGATGTACAGTGATTTGAGAGAGGTTTACTGGTGGGACGGGATGAAGAAGGATGCTATATACTTTGTATCGAGATGCCTGACTTGTCAGTAAGTCAAGGCCGATCACCAGAGCCCGGCCGGCGAGTTACAGCCTTTGCCCATTCCTGAGTGGAAGTAGGAACAGGTCTCCATGGACTTCATTGTGGGTCTACCCAGGACCAGTCGAGGGTATGAATCTATTTGGGTGATTGTGGATCGACTGACGAAAGCGGCTCACTTTCTGCCAGTGAAGACCACTTTTGGATTTGCTTAGTACGCTCAGGTTTATATTGATGAGATCGTGTGACTGCATGGCGTCCCGACTTGCATCGTGTCTGACCGGGGCACCCAGTTTACCAGCCGATTATGGCAGAAACTTCAGGAGGCTTTGGGCACCCGATTGAGTTTTAGCACAGCTTTTCATCCGCAGACTGACGGTCAGTCAGAGCGTACTATTCAAACTCTTGAGGACATGCTCAAAGCTTGTGTTTTGGATTTCGGTGGTAGCTGGGATCGTCATTTGCCCTTGATCGAGTTCTCCTACAATAATAGCTTCCAGGAGACGATTCAGATGGCACCTTTCGGGCTTTATATGGGAGGAAATGTCGATGGCCCGTATGTTGGACAGAGCTCAGGGAAAGCAGTATTTTGGTGCCGCAGATCATACAGGAGACGACCGAAAAGATACACCTGATTCGGGACAGGATGAAAGCAGCACAGAGTAGGAAGAAATCATAGGCCGACAGGCGCCGTCGCCGACTCGAGTTCGCTGTTGGCGATCATATTTTCCTGAGGGTCTCTCCGATGAAGGGCGTGATGATATTTGGGCGGAAAGGAAAGCTTAGTCCTAGATATGTTGGTCCCTTCGAGATCCTAGAGCGTGTCGGTTTGGTGGCTTATCGGCTGGCTCTTCCGCCCAGCTTCCCAGATGTTCACCCCGTGTTCCATGATTCGATGCTCCGCAAGTACCTTCATGACCCTTCCCATGCGATTCAGCACTAGACGATCCAGTTGGAGCGCGATCTTTCATTCACCGAGCAGCCGGGGGTCATTTTGGATCGGCAGGTGAAGAGATTGAGGTCGAAGGTTATACCGTCCGTCAAGGTTCTTTGGAGTCGCCCGAACAGCGAGGAGGTCACCTGGGAGACCGAGGACGAGATGAGGAAGAAATATCCCCATCTTTTTGAAGGTATGCGTATTTAAATTTTAAATTCGGGGACCGAATTATTTTAAGGGGGGAAGATTGTAACGCTTTGAATTTTCGTTTAGGTAGTTTTTCGATAATCGGTTAAATAAACAGTATTTTCCGTAAAATGTCAAACTAATTATTTTTCAATATAGGCCTAATTATACAAAATTTAGATAAGAAATTTCTAGTAATTGGTTAATTAATTGTCACTTAAAAATTTCTAGTCATTTAAATTTTTTTCCTTAATTAATTATTTTTAATATTATTTTAAGCTTTTAAATATACGTTAAATTAGTGATAAATACAAATTTAAATGGGTAAATTACATACTTAGGAACCATTATAAACTAAAATCTAGTGTTAACAAAAATTTTATCAAGACTTTCCTGGATTGGTTGTTTTATGGTTTAAAAATGAATTAAAATGGTTTTTTTTAAAAAAAAATGATGTGATATGCATTAAATGAGTTTAAAAGATACCTTTTATATAGAATTTTCTACACAATTTCCCTCACCACCCCCCTCTCCCTTCAGGCCGAGCCTCACCTGCAGCAGCTCCTTAAATTTTCCCCTCTCTTTTGTTAGTTATATGTATGCCCTAGAGGCCATTACTGTACATTGGATGTTTATTGTAGTGGATGCTGGGACATATATAGGGAGGACTTTCTTGCTCGACATGATAGTATGCTATCTGGTTACTCTTTACCTTAACGTGTATACTGATTGTCTCTCTGTTAAATGTTGGTAAAGCCCTTAGGATGTGTACTTGACTACCTGGACTATGATGCGGATCATACTAGTGGGGACATGGTAGTCCATAAGTACATCCTTCAAAGTCCCTAGTCGTGGGTGTATCGAGACGGGGCATCGATATACCAGAGTAGACTAGCGTATACCTTCTCGACCCATACAGATGGGCGATGGATGATCCTATATCCATTGGTGTTTGACATCAGAGATGATATACGGGTGCTCAGTGGAGACTGGGTACACTGGACGGACTCGCCGAGAACTCCCAGATGGTATTATACCTTACGTCAGATAGCAGTTCTCTGGTGACACTGGTACAGAGTAGTCTGTTGACCCGAGATCGTCATAGAGTCTTGTGTGGTTCCCACCGTGCTTTGATTTCCATCTTACCACGTCCAAGAGGGCATGCAAAACGGTGGTTTTTGGGTACAGTCCCGAGTCACATGGAGGCAATGAGCGATAGGAGGGGATTCGTCTCTCCCGGTATAGGGGGTTGATGTTGCGCTGTGTTCGATTGGCTATAACAGGAAATCCCTGGCCAGGGTTGCTGAGATTTACTGGTAAGTGTTACCAGTAGTTTCTCGAATTGTTATAGACCTCATATCGACACGACTTATCGAGCTATTGGGGTCTGACGTTTACCACCCCTAGGCGAGATATGCGACATATCAGACGATCAGACCGGACTGTACGGTAGTGTTACTGGTTGGATTCACTGGAGTGTGAGCGGGCTTGCTCGTCGATCTTCTGATCGCTCAATACCCGGGTGGCCGTTACGTTTAGCAGACCGCTTGCGGCTTGTGGGTGCTTGATATGATCATCACCTGCTGCCGGCGTATTGACGAGTCTTTAGAGTCCTACAGAGAGGTTTCCTGGCTCAAGCGAAATGAAATAGGAGCGCATATGAGATATGTGCGGGACTGAGAATAATGCGTGTATGTGATACCGTATTCCATTCTCGCGATAAATGTATCGATTGGTTGTATGCGATATAACCTAGTTATCGATTCAAGCATTGATTCGATAAACCGATACATAGGATACTAGTCGGTTATATGAGATATGACCGGATCATTAAATCAAGTGTTGATTTAATGATTTAATGCATAATTATATATTTGATATATTACTTTGCATTAACTAATATCGGTTCACTTTAAATGGATTTTCTCACTCGGGTGTGCACATTGTATATTCGATATAGTTTTGTGCACTTGATTGTATCATGTTTGATGATACATGTTTAACTTGTGTTTGTGTGAAGATTGAACCATGGTTATATGAATGGTTAGGGTTATGATTATTTATTCATTCATTTATTTATTTATTAGTTTTGGAAAATAATTAGCATAATGAGAAAATGGTTTCTTTCTGTGTATGTATTATGAAGCTTCATGAAGACTTTGACCAAGTGACCATTTTGTCTCATGCTTAACCCTAACCATTCCATTCAACCATGATTAACTCTCTACACATTACCATGGTTACATTATGATAAGTATTCTTATTATTTCCTTTTTGAGAAATACTTATCATAATATTCATCTTCTTCTTCTTCATCTTCTTCACTTGAAGAAGCTTGCTTCATCAATGGTGATTGATGAAAACAAGTGAGAAATCCAATTCTAAAGTCTACCCACTTCCTATTTCTTCATCCTCTACCTCTTGCCAAGTAGTAGAGTGTGTTTTCTTCACAAGTTTCTTGACTTGGTGAAGTGAGAGCTTGATCTAGTGATGCCTCGACGTAGATCATCTTCGGCACGTCGTCGATGACCTAGCTCGCCTATTCTCCGATGAAGCCGATGCTAGAGCCCGGGAATTCACTAGGACAGCGAGGGGACTTCGTTGCGGAGCTATGGAGGTGGAGCACCGGATCTACAAAGGTTGTATTTCTGTTTCCTTTTTGTTAAGTTGTTAACTAGTTTTCATTTTCGCCTAGATCTCTAGCCAACGATCCGTTCTAGGGTTTCTCGGCACCGTTTAAATTTGAAATTGGCATGGTTGATGCCTTGTGAGACCTCATTAGGGTGCCTAGGAACCCTACATCTTTTGCTTCAAAATTCTATTAAAAATCCACCGAAATCCACAATTTTCTTCACAAATTCAACACAAATCCCTATTCTATCTCTCCTTAAGCCCAAATTGGTTTAAAACATGAAGAAAAGAGGCAACTTTGGAGGCTAAATGCAAGAGGTTCAAAACTTATGAGGTGAAAATTCTAATCAAATTGTTAAATTGTAGTTAAACATGCTAATTTAGAATTTTAAAGTGTTAATTTCATAGTAATTGATTGTTTTTGAAATTCAAGAAAAGGGTTGCTTTTGTAATTAGGGTTTGAAGCATTGTTAATAGATTAAATTAGGTGTAGTGGTTATCTAGTGGGTTAGTTTAGATAACTATTCTAGATTGTGATCGCTATATCGTTAATCCGCGATGTTTGCTTGGAAATTGAAATTTTGGTGCTTACTAGGTTTTCCATATATTTATGTGGTGAATTAATTGTGCTATCTTGATGATATTTATAGCATCTCCTACGACATTTAGGGTGTGCTAATGCGGAGTTTGGTTTAATCTTGTTTTTGTTTTGACGGTTGCTCCGAAACGACGATTTTAGTTAAGGTTTTAGTGATTTTCGTGTGTGTTCTGCGCGCTTAGTGAACGTTGTGCCTAACTTGTGAGCGTCGATCTTTTCATATTGTGACTTGCTTCATTTCATGAGGTGTAATCTTATGTTGTGTGTTATGCAATTTTAGGACCGGTAGAGGAAACATCGGACGCGGCACGCAAAGGCAAAGAGGTGGTTGGATCAGATTAGCGAGGCGTCTGGGTGAGTAGATGTATACATCTATAGGGAAATCGTCAGGATGGCGTGAGGCGCCACATAGTTAGGATCACTTTATTACTTGCAAACTATATTCATAGTTAGTTAGTTAACCATCTCATTCATATGCATATATTTCTTGTTATTCGTCTGCTGGCATTGCATGATTATTTATATACCTTTGTGTGATATCACCTATTAGGACACCTACACCATTACCATTGACTCATGTTGCATGCGCACTATTCATATGAACACACACGCCTTTGGTAATTGCCATGCCACGGGCACTGTAGAACCTGCTTAGTTCAGTATCAAACGCTTGCATCATACATGATACATTGAATTGCATAGCATGTATATACCCCACTTCATCATCATGCTTATATAGATTCCTAGCCATAAATCACATTGCATACCTTTGATATCATAAGCATTTATCATATACAACATGTTGGGTATTATGATTTTCTTGAGGATTTCAGTATTGATGAGATCTCTGGATTTTGGGGAAAACCGCAAGAATTTAACAAAAGCTTATTATCATCATTTTTAATATAAAGTTGCGGTTTTCTCGTGATGTATGTGTCATCCACCATGTGTTTTCATGTTTTCTGTTGGATTTCGAGACCCGATTCGAGGAGTGGATGAACCGTCTCGGGTACATGGTGGGCCCGGTATGGTACCCCGGGGCAAGAAGATCGAGTTGTAGACGATGAGCCTGGTAGGGGAAGACTACCTACAGGTGATGTCTGGCGCGGCGGATATCCGGAGGATACCGACCGTTGTCGTGAGATTGATGAGATGGGCCGATCCGGACTGACGGAGCCTGAGGTATTGAGAAATTGATATAGTGAGACATTGAGACAGATATATTTCCATATTTGGTGTCGATACTTGACACGGTTTTCGGATGATTTCATTGTTGGTACCCTGGCTATTGTACAGATATTTTTTTTCTAAGTTAAGAATGCAAAGATCATCGTATTTAAACACTTAAAAGATTTCGTATTGATTTTGCATCCATGTGCATACATATTAGTAGCATCGCATTATACTTAGATATGCAGATTACGACGCATTGCGTGCATTCTTACGATAGCCTTATTAGATGTTACTGCTACTCACGAGCTGGCAACTCACCCCGTTCTGCCACAGTGTCTTGCAGGTCGGACCCGTCAGCTTTGCAGCGGCGGGCGTATCTTTCCATTGGCTTCTTTTGTTTGGACTCGCGACTTGCTCGTAGGTGGGTTGCGAGGACACTTTTGTCTTTTTTTGAACTATCATTGTATCTAGTATTCTCCATCTACCACTTCTTATTTGTATATGCGACCTAGTGATGAGACCGAGAGATTTGTGTATATGTGGTTTCTTTGAGGTCGAGCTCACTTGAGCCGACGTTGTGTTTTTCTTATTTTTGCATTTATTTATGCTTATTTGCTTGATATTACATATATATTGCGTGTGGTTGTGATCCTCCTTGGGCGAAGAGCTAACTCCCACTTGGGGATGCCATTATTTCATTACAGGTTTATATATCTTGTTGTACCCATTTTGGGGGATAGTATTTACAAAGGAGACTCTGCCGAAATTTTCGGAAAATTTTGATATTTTTAAAAAAGGGATTAATATCACTTAATTGGTTCAAAATCGTTTTCATAAAAGGTTTTCCTTCACTCTTATTGTTTATGGTTTAAATTTTCTGGGCTTTGGCTGACTTAGGTTACGTTACACCTTGAGACATCTCGTAATCTAAGTGCCAGTCACGTTCCATACTTTCGGGTTGTGACACCTAGCCCTTTAGTGTAGAGTGTTTGCTCCACTTCATCTTGATTTTGTGAAGCAAAGAGCTTGACCTAGGAATCTCCAGGTGGATCATCGTAGACGACAAAGGACCTTGAGCGGAGTTGATCCAAGCTTCGAGCAAAGTCGTAGGAGTCCTAATGACCGAAGGAGTTGGCTACAAAGGTTATATTTCCTTTTCCTTTAGCTTAGACTTCATATATTGTTGCTATTACCCTAAACTCTAGTTATGATTCGAAGTTCGTTTGTAATAGCCCTGTAGAAATTTAAAAGTTCATTACTTTATGTTGTTGTAACCCAACTAGAGGCGCTACTACACACCAACAGGGTATCAGAGCTTAGCTAGAGCTTTATGGTAAACTAGACGATGTTTAAAAACTCAATCGAACATGAAAAATGAGATTTTTACATGCTCACTGGAATTTTTTTCAAAAGTTGGAATTTTTGGGATTAAAAATATTCAGAAAATAGAGCAGGGTTTTTTGTGGATCCTCAAGAAAAACGAGCGCCTAACTCGACACAACGACCGTGGAACCGCGGCCAAATAGTGGTATTTGCGGCGGTTCCGCGGCGCCGTTGGTGAGGCATGGACCGTGCTTTTTTGTGTTGATCCGTGGGTACCGTATGAGCTCTCTGGGGATTTTTAATGCAGGTTCAAGTGTTGGAGATCTATTACAATAGTGGGTATGTTGATGTGTTGATTGATATATTTTAACGTCGTCTATGCTTTTCAATTGTTGATGTGATATGATTTATTGGATCGTCGTGATTGAATGGCCGGGGGTTTTATGTGAGACGAGAGTTTCTCTTTATTCATGTAAAATTCATTGTATATATTATTCTTTTATTGGGGCACTTCCGGGTTGAGAATGATGTCTCCATTGATGTATATTTTACTTTTCCGCATTAGGATATACCTAAGGAGGGGAGCATGAGTGACCGGGTTCTGGAGTTCAGTGGGAGGCCATCTCGAGGAGTCGAGACTGGGTCTCCTAACTCCAGAATTGACAAGGTCACTTGCCGCTCTTGTAGGGGTCTAAGGATGTGGGCTTAGCTATTTATCATGACCGTGGGATCCGTATTTTCTATCGTAGGCTAAATAGAAAATACGGAGTTCCTAGTATATCCTATATTTTCATATATGTGTTTCTGCTGCTGATTATTCTGTGATGTGATTACTTGATATCTGAGACGAATGGAATATTGCTATTATATATGTGATATGTAATACTATTTTTCGTTACTTTTCTGTGATGGCTTAGGAACTTAAATGATGGGAATACATTAATGAGATTAATGTAAAGAAAAAGAAACCTAATGATGTTGTAGAATCGGATTTGAAACCCACTCGGCTCTTCTTTTTATGAAAAAGCATGTTTCAAAAGATGCGGAGCTTAAGCCACTCCTTTTCTAAACCATTTAGATTCTACAACGAAATCAAGTTTAAAGCGTTAAAGGTTTTCATAAAAGCCATCCGCAACCCTCCGTCATTTTAGGAAGCAGAGTACTTAGTATTCGTGCTATGTATGTTGATCATAGTCAAGGCATAGTGTACGGTAGCTAAGTGATGTCTTCCTACAAAGCATATGATGCGATTAGTTAGGACATTCATGTGATTATGTTGATCATAGTCAACGGTCATATGGGTGGGTTTAGTTAATCTCAAAATGACGGGTAGAACTTGATTAGTGCTTATGATATGTTGACCATAGACAAGGTCATAAGCTGCTAGGGGTAAAAACCATATCGGGAGTTTCAAGAGTTGAAATTTCCAATGAGATTGCATACCATCTATATTATAGTTGGATCCCGATCCCACTATGATTACTCCTAGGAGAGTTTTACACTTTACAATTAGCTAATCCAGTAGGTGTCTAGAAAGGTGTCAATAGGGTTTGATCTCTAGGAAAACGAGGTTTATTTTAATTAGGTCCGTGCAAAAGCACGAGGAACCTCCCTCAAAGTACCAATACTGGCCTGGCTGACCGGTTAGCGAAACTGTAGAATGTAATTAATCCTGGCTAGTTTTCTTTTGAGGTTTTAAAGAAAATTTGATAAAAGCAGTGGAAGACATCGATTAGATAAGAAAATAACCAATCCGATCTTTGCAAGAGCATTTCGCTGAGTGTATTCTTTTCTCTCTCCTAATGTCAGATACCTATGACGGGACTGAAACTTCTGTTAGAGAAAAGAAAACTGACTGGACCGAATTATAAAGAATGGCTAAGGAACCTGAACATTGCACTCATATATGATAAAGTATCATATGTCCTCACTACCAAATCCCCACCCGTCCCAGGTCCTGAATCATCTTTTTCGGATAAGGAGATCCGAAAAACATAGGATATTGACTGTGACACGGCCAAATGCCTTGCGCTTGTTTCTATGGACAGTGTACATCAGAAGCAACACGAGAAGATGGATGTTCAATCCATCTTTCTTCATACAAAAGAGTTGTATGGAGAGCAATCTCGGACTTTACGCTACGAGGTATCTCGAAAGTTATTTCAGATGCAGATGGCTTCTGGCACACCAGTAGGTGAACAAGTCTTAAAGATGATTGGTCTTATAGAAGAACTTGAGAACCTAGGATGGAACATGGACAATGAGCAATTTACTGATATTGTTCTGCAGTCTCTCTCCCCCTGCCTTTGCTCTGTTCATAGTAAACTACAATATGAACGATTTCGAGAAATCATTACCTGAACTTCTCAATATGTTGAGAAGTGCAGAGAGCATGCTTAAGAGAACGAAAACTCCTGCTCTGCTTTATAGACCATCTTCCTCTTCAGTCCCAAAAGCCAAGGCCAAGGGAAAGAAGAAGAAGAATCCCACCAAACCGAGAGGTGGAGTTGAAAAGGCGAAGGGGAAAGACAAGTCTTGGGCCGCGGGAAGTGGAAAAGGAGAATGTTTTTACTGCCACAAGTCGGGGCACTGGAAACACAATTGTGCTTTGTACCTTGCAGATCTTAAGAAGAAGAAGCATACTGATGTTTCCGCTTCAGGTGTGTTTGTAACTAAAAACTGTTTTTCTATAAACTCTGCATCTTGGGTATTAGATACCGGTTCTGGTTCTCATGTCTGCAATTATATGCAGGGATTGAGAAACAGTAGAGTTTTGAAGACTGGGGACCACACTCTACGGGTTGGAAATGGTTCCAATGTACATGTTGTATCCGTAGGAGAGTATCATCTGGGGTTGCTTTCAGGATGTATTTTGGTTTTGAACCATTGTTATTATGTACCTAGTATGCTATGTAATATAATATCCGTTTCTTTGTTAGACAATGAAGTATATCATTTTGTGTTGCAGAATAATGTTATGAACATTAACTTGAATCAACAGTTGATTGGGTATGGTACACTGAATAATGGTATTTACGTCCTAAACCAACACACAGTTTTCAATATACAACATACACATAAAAGAAAGATTTCAGATATAAATGAATCTTTTCTTTGGCATTGTAGACTTGGTCATATTAATGAAAAAAGACTAAACAGGCTATATAAAGATGGATGTTTGAATCCTTTTGAATATAAATCTTATGCGACTTGTCAGTCCTGTATCAAAGGTAAAATGACCAAAACTCCATTTATTGGACACGGAGAGAGAGCTATAGAACTCTCAGGCCTCATACATAGTGATGTATGCGGACCAATGTCTACACATGCTAGAGACGTTTTTCATACTTCATCACTTTTACTGATGATTTCTCAAGATTCGGACACGTGTTTTTATTGAAGCATAAATCCGAAGCTTTCGAGAAATTCAAGGAGTATAAACTTGAAGTGGAAAAACAAACTGACTTTTGCATCAAGAAACTTCGATCGGATCGTGGTGGAGAGTATTTGAGCACATAGTTTTCAGACTTCTTAAAAGAGAATGGGATTCTCTCTCAACTCACTCCCTCTTACACACCACAGCACAACGGTGTGTGTCAGAACAGAGGAATCGTGCCTATTAGATATGGTACGGTCCATGATGAGTGATGCTGAGTTACCGCTTTCCTTTTGGGGACAAGCACTGGAGACAGCAATGTATCTGTTAAACAGGGTTCTAACCAAGACTGTGTCTACCACTCCATATGAGATATGGTGTGGAAAGAGACCATCTCTTAAAAGAGATAGGATATGGGGTTGTCCGGCTTTTGTCAAAAAGCAGAATACAGATAAACTTGAGACACGATCGGTCAAGTGTAAATTTGTGGGATATCCAAAACATTCATATGGATATCTATTCTACCACAAGAAGAAACAAAGAGTGTTTGTTTCTCAACATGCCACATTTTTAGAAAATGAAATTTTTACAAATAATACTAATGGCAATGCGGTAGAACTAGAAGAGGTTCTAGAGACACAAACTACTCATGACGAATTGGTTGAACCTGATGTTGCAGTAGAACATCAAGAACCTCAGCCACTCCGGAGATCTAGTAGAACTTCTCGCCCGCCAAAGAGATACTATGGTTTTCTCATTGATGGTGATAGAGAAGATTGCATCATGGATGATGATGACCCTACTAGTTTTCAGCAGGCTATCACGAGTGGTGACTCAGTGAAGTGGCTGGATGCCATGAGATCCGAAATGGAGTCCATGTACACCAACAAAGTATGGACTTTGGACGTTGCACCTCCTGGGATAAAACCCGTAGGATGCAAATGGATCTTTAAGAAAAAGATTGGTGTAGATGGACTGCGGGAGACCTATAAAGCAAGGCTTCTAGCGAAAGGTTTTCGTCAAAGACCAGGATTGGACTATGATGAAACTTTCTCTCCAGTAGCAATGCTTAAATCCATTCGGATACCACTTGCAATTTCTTCTCACTACGACTATGAAATCTGGCAAATGGACGTCAAGACTGCATTTCTAAATGGTTATTTAGAAGAATGCGTTTTTATGGATCAGCCAGAGGGTTTCATTAACAGTGGGAGCAGCGAAAAGGCGTGTAGGTTGCTTAAATCCATTTATGGATTAAAGCAGGCATCTCGGAGTTGGAACATCTGCTTTGATGATACCATCAAAGAGTTTGATTTTATAAAAAATGTAGATGAACAATACATTTATAAGAAGATTGTAGGGAGTACTGTCACCATCCTCGTATTGTACGTAGATGACATTCTATTGATAGGAAATGATATTCCTTTGCCACAACCGGTCAAACTATTCTTATCACAAAGGTTCTCCATGAAAGACCTGGTAATGCTTCGTGCATTTTGGGCATAGGGATCTATAGAGATAGATCCAAGAGGTTATTGGGATTGTCCCAATCAAAGTACATTGATACCATCCTAAAAAGGTTTAGTATGGATGATTCCAAGCGTGGTGCCTTTCCCGCTTGCCATGGAATCACTCTCTCCAAGGACTTCTGTCCGAAGACTGATGAAGAGAAAGCACACATGAGCATTATACCCTACGCTTCAGCCGTAGGATCTATAATGTATGCAATGATATGTACTCGCCCTGATGTAACTTATGCACTAGCTGTAGTAAGCAGGTATCAATCAAACCCAGGGGAGCAACACTGGATAGCTGTGAAGAACATTCTTAAGTACTTACGAAGGACTAAAGAATTATTCTTGGTGTATGGTAATGGGGATTTCCAAATGGAGGCCTTTACCGATTCTAGCTTCCAAAGTGATACGGATGACAATAAATCTATCTCAGGGTTTGTTTTTACCCTCAATAGAAAGGCGGTATGTTGGAAGAGTTCCAAACAGGATACCGTTGCAGACTCCACGATGGAAGCTGAGTATATTGCTGCAAATGTTGCTGCCGAGGAAGCCGTCTGGATGAGGAAGTTCATCGCGGAACTAGGAGTAGTTCCAACCATTGTTAATCCAATACTAGTGTATTGTGATAATAATGGAGCTATGGCATTGGCCAAAGAACCCAGATCCCATCAGAAGTCCAGACACATCTTCAGGCGATATCATTTGATCAGGGAGATAGTAGATCGCCAAGAGATCGAGATTCGGAGAGTAGATACAAAGAATAACACCACGGATCCACTCACCAAGGCCCTTCAACAGCCGCAACATGAGCGACTTTTTGAGATGTTGGGTATGAGATATGCCAATAATTGGCCTTAGTGCAAGTGGGAGATTGTTGGATATATGTATGCCCTAGAGGCCATTATGTATAGTGGATGCTTGGACATGTGTGTGTGTGTGTGTGTGTGTGTGTGTGTGTGGATTACTTTCTTGCTCGACATGATAGTATGCTATCTGGTTTTATTTTATCTTGACATGTTTACTTGATACTGTTCATTTAATACAAGTTGATAAAGCCCTTAGGATATTTGCTTGACTTCCATAGCTATGATGGAGATCATACAAGTGGGGCATGTGTGGTCTATAAACATATCCTCAAAATGTTCCTAGTCGAGGGTATATCGAAACAGGGGCATCGATATTCCTGAGTAGACTAGCGTATACATTTCTTGACCCATATGATGGACGGTGGATGATCCCATATCCATTGGTGTTGTGACATCGAAGATTGTATACAGGTGCTCAGTGGAGACTGGGTACACTGAATGGACTCATCGAGAACTCCTATATGGTATTATATCTATCGTCGGATAGCAGTTCTCAGGTGACACTGATACAGGTTAGTCTGTAGACCCGAGATCGTCATAGAGTCTTGTGTGTTCTCCCACCATACTTTGATTTCCACCCTACCACGGCTCTACTGAGTCGTGCAAACAGGTGGCTTTTGGGTATATTCCCGAGACACATGGAGACAGTGAGCGATAGGAGGGTTTTCGTCTCTCCCGGTATTGGAGTTGATGTTGTGCTATGTGCGATTGGCTTTGACTTGAAGTCCCGGGCCACGGCTGATGAGATTTACTGATAAGTGTTATCAGTAGTTTCTCGACCGGTCATAGTCCACATCGACATGACTTATTGAATTATTAGGGCTCGACGATTCCATCCCTAGACTTGATATGCAACATATCAGACGAAGAGACCGGACTGTGCGGTAAGTGTTACCTATGGCTCTGCGGAAATTTTGACAAGTTCACTTGTTGTTCTTCTGTTCGCTCAATACCTGGATGGCCGTTACGTTTAGCTGACCGCTTGCGGCTTGTAGGTGTTTTGATATGATCATCACCTACTTCCGGCGTATTGAGGAGTCTTAGAGTCCCACACAGGATTTTCTTAGCTCAGGCGAAACGATGTGATGTGTATATGAGATATGCACGGGAGCTCGATTAAATGCGATTATGAGATACAATATTTTAATCGGGCGTTTACTATTGGTCGGGTTGTATTTGATGTGACCGATTTATTAAATCAAGTGTTGATTTAATATTGACTAAATAAGCTCATTTTTATTAAACCTTTTCTTTCGGATGTATGCATATATGTTTATACATGCACATGATGATGTGAATGCACACATACATACATATACATGTATCATGGTTGTTGATACATAGGAGATGGCAATGCAAGACTCACATGGTTGATAAATATCTAGATTTTTGTTAATGAATTAAAGAAAAAGGAAATTAGCTAAATGACTCATTTTTCTACACACTTCTTCATTGACCTTTGACTTTAACCAAGGTTATATTTCCTTTGTTCTTTAACCTATCTACAAAATATCTAGATATTTAGCTAACTATGGTTATATTTGAAAGTGTCTCATATATAATCTTTTCTTTTTCATTTTTTATTTAGGTGATTATCATTATATTCACAAAAGCTTTGCCATCTTCATCTTCCTCCTCTCTCTAGCTCTCTTGAGTTGATAAAAGAGTAAGGAACTTAAAAGAAAGGGTTTTTAAGTAAGTTTACAAACCACATAACCATTCTACACTACCCTAGCCCTTTACTGTAGAGTGTTTGCTCCACATTATCTTGATTTTGTGAAGCAAAGAGCTTGACCTAGGAATCTCCGAGTGGATCATCGTAGACGACAAAGGACCTTGAGCGGAGTTGATCCAAGCTTCGAGCAAAGCTGTAGGAGTCCTAAAGACTAAAGGAGTTGGCTACAAAAGTTGTATTTTCTTTTCCTTTAGCTTAGACTTCATATATTGTTGCTATTACCCTAAACTCTAGTTAAGATTCGTAGTTCGTTTGTAATAACTTTCTTGAAATTTAAAATTTCATTACTTTATGATATTGTAACTCAACTAGAGGCGCTACTACACACCAAGAACAATCGGTTAAACTGTTCTTATCACAAAGGTTCTCCATGAAAGACCTGGGTGATGCCTCGTACATATTGGGCATGAAGATCTATAACGATAGATCTAAACGGTTATTGGGATTGTCCCAAACCAGGTACATTAACACCATCCAAAAGAGGTTTAGTATGGAAGACTCCAAGCGGGGTGCCTTACCCGCTAGTCATGGAGTCACTCTCTCCAAGGTTTTTTGCCCAAAAACTGATGAAGAGAGAGCTCACATAAGCATTATACCCTAGGCTTCTGCTGTAGGATCTATAATGTATGAGATGTTATGTACGTGCCCTGATGTAGCTTATACACTGGGTATAGTAAGCAGGTATCAATCCAACCCAGGGGAGAATCACTGGACAACTGTGAAGAGTATTCTTAAGTACTTGCGAAGGACTAAACAAATATTCTTGGTGTATGGTAACGGGGATCTCCAAATGAAGGCCTTTACCGATTCGAGCTTCCAGAGTGATAAGGATGATAGCAAATCTATCTCAGGGTTTGTCTTCAACCTCAATGGAGGGGCGGTGTGTTGGAAGAGTTCCAAACAGGATACCGTTGTAGACTCCACGATGGAAGCTGAGTATATTGCTGCAAATGATGCTGCCAAGGAAGCCGTCTGGATGAGGAAGTTCATCTCGGAGTTAGGAGTAGTTCCGACCATTATTGATCCAATACCATTGTATTATGATAATAATAGGGCTATGTCGTTGGCCAAAGAGCCCAGGTCCCATCAGCGATCCAGGCACATCATCAGGCGATATCATCTGATCCGGGAGATAGTTGATCGCCGCGAGATCGAGATTCAGAGAGTAGATACAAAAGATAACACCACGGATCCACTTACTAAGGCCCTCCTCCTGCCGCATCATGAGCGACTTTTTGAGATGTTAGGTATGAGATACGCCAATAATTGGCCTTAGTGCAAGTGGGAGATTGTTGGATATATGTATGCCCTAGAGGCCATTATATGATAGTGTATGTACCGGTGTGTGTATGTGTATGTGTATGTGTGTGTGTATTCAGGGAACATTCTTGTTCGAAATGATAGTATGCTATCTGGTTGTACTTTATCTTGACATGTTCATTTGATCATACTTTCACTCATTTGGTACATGTTGATATAGCCCTTAGGATATGCTTGACTACTGAGATTGTGATGCGGATCATACTAGTAGGACATGTGTATTTTATGAGCATATCCTTGAAATGTTCCTAGTCGTGGGTGTATCGAGAGGGGGCATCGATATCACCAGAGTAGACTAGCGTATACGTTACTTGTCCCATATGATAGGCGATGGATGATCTCATATCCATTGGTGTGGTGACACCAAAGATCGTATACGGGTGCTCAGTGAGATTGGGTACACTGAACGGACTCGCCGAGAACTCCTATGTGGTATTATATCTATTGTCGGATAGCAGTTCTCAGGTGACACTAGTACAGGTTAGTATGTTGACCCGAGATCGTCATAGAGTCTGGTGTGTCCTCCCACTGTACTTTGATCTCCACCCTACCACGGCTCTACTGAGTCGCGCAAACAGGTGGATTTTGGGTACAGTCCCAAGGCATATGGAGGCAATGAGCGATAGGAGGGGTTTCGTCTCTCCCGGTATTGGGGGTTGATGTTGCGCTATGTACGATTGGCTATAACAGGAAGTCCATGGCCAGGGCTGCTGAGATTTACAGATAAGTGTTATCAGTAGTTTCTCGATCGGTTATGAGCCATATACCGGCATAACTTATTGAGTCATTAGGGTCGACGATACCATCCCTAGACTTGATATGTAGTATATCTGACGAAGAGACCGGACTGTACGGTAAGTATTGCCAATTGGCTCGACGGGAGTTTTAGCAGGTTTGCTTGTGTTTCTTCTGATCGCTCA
Organism: Agapanthus africanus; assembly: GCA_030015575.1. Lineage (NCBI taxonomy): Eukaryota > Viridiplantae > Streptophyta > Magnoliopsida > Asparagales > Amaryllidaceae > Agapanthus > Agapanthus africanus. Next base: position 280,063,102 of record JASDDO010000018.1, read on the forward strand.
ATACCTGGGAGCCGTTACGTACAACTTATCCACTGACGGTTTGTGGGCATATGATGTGATCATTGCCTACTGCTAGCGTATTGATGAGTCTTAGAGTCCCACAAAGGGGTCTCCTAGCTTAGGCGAAAAGATGTGGGGTGCATATGTGATATGCGCGGGAGCTCGATTAAATGCGTGTATTGGATACCGTATTTTAATTAGGCATTTACTATTGGACGGGTCGTATGTGATATGACCGGCTTATTAAATCAAGTGTTGATTTAATATTAAGTCAATTAGCTCATTTATTAAAACCTATTTCTTTATGACACATGCATAAATGTACGTATATGTTGATATGGATGCACACATGCAAGCATACATGTGTCATGGTTGATGATACATTGGTGGCAGCAATGCAAGACTCACATGGTTACATATTTATATATTTTGTTTATTTGAGAAAAGCAAAATGGCAATTAAATCATGGTTGACTATTCAGCTCTCCTTTCTTGAGTTGACAAAGTCAATACCATGGTTTCATTTTGTAGGGTTCCTAGGCACCCTAGTGAGGTCTCACAAGGCATCGAACTTGCCAAATTAAAATTTTAACGGTGCCGAGAAACCCGACTACGGATCGTTTGCTAGAAAATTAGGCGAAAAACAATCTAGTTAACACTTAACTAAGGGAATACGGAAATACAACCTTTGTAGATCCGGTGCTCCACCTCCATAGCTCCGCAACGAAGTCCTCTCCGCTGTCCAAATCAAATCCGGGCTCTAGCGTCGGCTTCGTCGGAGAATGGGCAAGCTAGGTCGTCGATGTCCATGCCGAAGATGATCTACGTCGAGGCATCGCTAAATCAAGCTCCGACTTCACCAAGTCAAGAAACTTGTGAAGAAAACACACTCTACTACTTGGCAAGAGGTAGAGGATGAAGAAATAGGAAGTGGGTTAACTTTAGAATTGGATTTCTCACTCAAAAACATCAATCACCATTGATGGAGGCAAGCTTTCTTCACTTGAAGCAAGGAAGAAGAAGAAGAATAATATGATAAGATTAATTAAAAAGAAAAGAATAATCCAATCTTTATCATAACATGACCATGGTTATGTGTAGAGACTAAACCCAAGTTAAGTGAATGGTTAGGTTAGGAATGAAGACAAAAATGGTGACTAAGTCAAAGTATTCATGAAGCTTCATGAATTAACAAAAGAATGCCACCATTTTTCTTTTCTTTTCCTTAAATGAATAATGAATATAAATAAATGAATAAGTATATAAAACCCTAACCATTCATATAACCATGGTTTAATCTTTACACAAGCACAAGTCAACATGTATCATCAAACATGATACAATAAAATGCACAAAAACATATCGCATATGCAATGCGCACACCCGAGTGAGAAAATCCATCTAAAGTGAACCGATACTAGTTAATGCAAAGTAATATATCAAATATACAATTATGCATTAAATCATTAAATCAACACTTGATTTAACGATCCGGTCATGTCGCACATAACCGACTGGTATCATCAGTAACAACTTATCGAATCAACACATGATCCGATAACCCGGCTATATCGCATATAACTGATCAATGTCACATCGCGAGAATCGAATACAGTATCACATACCGTATTATTCTCGGTCCCGCACATATATCATATGCGCTCCTATTTCATTTCGCTTGAGCCAGGAAACCTCTGTGTAGGACTCTAAAGACTCGTCAATACGCCGGCAGCAGGTGATGATCATATCAGTCACCCACAAGCCGCAAGCGGTCTGCTAAACGTAACGGCCACCCGGGTATTGAGCGATCTGAAGATCGACGAGCAAGCCCGCTCACACTCCAGTGAATCCGACCAGTAACACTACCGTACAGTCCGGTCTGATCGTCTGATATGTCGCATATCTCGCCTAGGGGTGGTAAACGTCAGACCCCAATAGCTCGATAAGTCGTGTCGATATGAGGTCTATAACTGTTCGAGAAACTACTGGTAACACTTACCAGTAAATCCCAGCAACCCTGGCCAGAGATTTCCTGTTATAGCCAATCGAACACAGCGCAACATCAACCCCCTATACCGGGAGAGACGAATCCCCTCCTATCGCTCATTGCCTCCATGTGACTCGGGACTGTACCCAAAAACCACCGTTTTGCACGCCCTCTTGGACGTGGTAAGATGGAAATCAAAGCACAGTGGTAACCACACAAGACTCTATGACGATCTCGGGTCAACAGACTACTCTGTACCAGTGTCACCAGAGAACTGCCATCTGACGTGAGGTATAATACCATCTGGGAGTTCTCGGCGAGTCCGTCCAGTGTACCCAGTCTTTACTGAGCACCCGTATATCATCTCTGATGTCAAACACCAATGGATATGGGATCATCCATCGCCCATCTGTATGGGTCGAGAAGGTACACGCTAGTCTACTCTGGTATATCGATGCCCCGTCTCGATACACCCACGACTAGGGACTTTGAAGGATGTACTTATGGACTACCATGTCCCCACTAGTATGATCCGCATCATAATCCAGGTAGTCAAGCACACATCCTAAGGGCTTTACCAACATGTAACAGAGAGACAATCAGTATACATGTTAAGGTAAAGTTCAACCAGATAGCATACTATCATGTCGAGCAAGAAAGTCCTCCCTATATATGTCCCAGCATCCACTACAATATACATCCTATGTACAGTAATGGCCTCTAGGGCATACATATAACTAACACATTTGCTATGGTTTATGCCCATGGTTTTGCTTAACCTCAAGTCACAAAATATCTAGATATTTTGTAACCATAGTTTAGCATGGCATACTCTTATTGACATGGGATTATGTTTGATATTATCATTATCTTTACTTAAGTCAAGGTTGAGCCATCTCCTTCTTCTTCTCTCTCCTCAAAGCTCTCTAGGGTTTAAAAAGAAAGAGAAGAAATTAAAATGAAAAGGGTTTTAAGTGAGATCCAAGTCCACATCACCATTCTACTTTAGTCTAGCCCATTAGTGTGGAGTGTTTGCTTCATCTTCATCCTTGATCAAGTGAAGCTTGGAGCTTGAGCAAAGAGACTTCGTGGTGGATCATCGTGGACTTGGAAGGACACAAGCCAACCGGTTCAAACCCTACTTGATCCAAGGAGTCAAGGAGGAGGTCTACAAAGGTTGTATTTTCTCCCCACTTAGTGTTAGACACTATATAGTATGTGATACTATAGTTTGTTACTCTATTTTTCTAGTTCGATTCTGTAAGTCGACTTTACTCACCCTACGTGATGCAGGGATGCGGAATAAGTAAAAACGATCATTTTAATCAAGGTAACATCGACTAAGCATAAGGATCTTTGCTAAACCCTAACTAACAAACTAACTAGGAGTTGTAACTACTATGAAAGATGATTATACCTCAAGATACTAGTACTTCTTGTTCTTGTTGTCCTCCTCCTCGTCGGCCTCCTCAAGTTTGAAGAAGATCCACCCGAGAGTGCCTACTTCAAGCTTTAACCTCTAAGATGAGGTAACTAAGTGGCTTAGAGTGCTAATCTAAGTGACCTAGATAATATAGAGAGTGATTAAGGATTTGTTAGCCTCACTAACCTTATGATTCTCAACTTATGAGACACTTAGGGTTAAGATGAAGAAGAGAGAGCTTGAGGAGAGAGAAAGTGTTTTTGATAATGAAATGAATCTTGACTCATTTGTGAATAATATGAAGCATGAAAATATCTTAATAATAATATCTATCAAAATATTAACCATGCTTCATTAAATTCATTAGATGAATCATCTCATGAGTCATGGTTCATTTAATTAAAGCAACACCTCATCTCCTCCACCTCATTAAGTTTAAATCAAAAAGAAATAAACCCTAATGAGTCACCTTCTTCTAGAAGCTTCCCGACAAATTACGAGAATGCCCCTCCCATCCATATTTACGAAAAACACGGATATATTGAGACTGAATAAATCCAATAATCTAATACTATGATCCGGATTAAACCAAAGCCCGGTAGTATAATCTGTTCGAATATCATACGTGCACAAGTACACGTATATGTTCGAACCCTGTCGTAAAACCATACGACCTCTATATCGTTTCGCATGAAGCAGGGAAACCCTTTGTGTGGGACTCTAAAGATTCGACACTACGCTGGCAGTGGGTTTAACCACAGGCCGCAAGCGGTACTAGTTGTACGTAACGGTCCCCAGGTAGATGTCGATAAGAAGGCCGATGAGGAAACCCATCCAAACTCCTACTGAGCCTGTATGTGACAATCTCCGTACAGTCCGGTCTGTTCTTCTAAGAGTATCGCATATCAGGCCTAGGGGGCGGCAAGCATCAGTGCCCTAATAGCGGTATAAGTCGTGTCGGAGTACAGTCCAAAACACACTAAGAAACTACTAGAGCACATACCAGCAAATCTCGCTTGCCCTGGCCAGGGACTTTGTGTAATGGCATTCCGAACACAGCGCGAGATCAACCCCCAATACCGGGAGAGACGAATCCTATCTAATCGCCACTACCTCCAAGTGCTTCGTGACTGCACCCAACTTCTACCTGTTTGCACGACTCAGTAGAGCCATGGTAGGGTAGCAATCTAAGAACAGTGGGAACACTCATGAGGCGAAGCAGCAGTGTCAAGTCAACGGACTAAGCTGTACTCATGTCACCTGAGAACTGCTAACAATGAAGGGTATAATACCAACCAACAGTTCCCGACGAGTCCTGTCCGGTGTACTCGTAACCAAACGAGCACCTACATACTATCTCCAGTACAATGTATTAATGGCTGTAAGACAGACCATCTCCCATGCTGGGATGAGAAGCGTATGCACTAGTCTACTTTGGATTATCGATGCCCAGTCTCGATAATCCTACGACTAGGGACCTGTATAAGGATGTGCTTATAGACTACCCAACCCCCACTAGTGTGACTGCCATCACAATCCTGGTAGTCAAGCAAAGATCCTAAGGGCTCTATCAATATATATTAGTGATACATTAAAAGAAACATATACACATATTAAGATAGATACAAATTAAGTAGCATACTACCATTTTGAGCAAGACTGTCAATACAACTGTGAATATCCCAAGCTTCTATTAAGTAATATACAATCTAGTATGATACAATAATAGCCTCTAGGGCATATACACTAACAATCTCCCACTTGCACTAGGGCTATATGCTGGCGTATCGCAGACCTATCATCTCAAATAGCCTCTCGAACTGCGTCTGAGGGATGGCCTTTGTGAATGGATCTGCTATGTTTTCCTATGTAGCAACTCACCGAATCTCGATCTCCTGGCGATCCACGATCTCCCTGATCAGATGATACCGTCTCAAGATGTGTCTGGACTTCTGATGGGACTTGGGTTCCTTCGCTAAAGCTATAGCCCCGTTGTTGTCACAATACAGAGGTATTGGATCAACAATGGATGGAACCACCTGAAGTTCTGTTAAGAACTTCTTCATCTAGACTGCTTTTTTTGCGGCATTGTAAGCAGCTATGTACTCCGCTTCCATTGTTGAGTCAGTAAAAGTGTCCTGCTTGGAGCTCTTCTAATAGACCGCCCTTCCATTGAGGGTAAAGACATAACCCAACATGGACTTGGAGTCATCCTTGTCACTCTGGAAGCTGGAGTCAGCAAAGGCCTTGATCTGGAGGTCTTTTCCACCGTAAACCAAGAACATATCCTTAGTTCTTCTCAGGTACTTAAGAATGTTCTTTACTGCTGTCCAGTGGTTATTCCCTGGGTTTGACTGATACCGGCTTACCACGCTCAGTGCGTAAGCAACATCTGGCCTGGTACATAACATCGCATACATTATAAAGCCTACAGCAGAAGCGTAGGGTATAATAGACATGCGATCCCTTTCCAAATCAGTCTTGGGAGACATCTTTTTGGAGAGGGTGATTTCATGACTGTAAGTCTACGGTAGCGCCCCGGCTGTCTTTCCGATGCCAAAATGCGGAAACGAAACTTTTTCTTTAACTTTAAACCGGTGCTACCGCATACTAAAAACCCGGATCGGACCATTAACCTACTACTAGCAATCTAGAGAAGGGATATAATGCTATATCGAGCGATCCGTGTCCTTCGGTCTTTAGCCATCATCCCAAGCTCCCTGCGGCAACTCCGGTCTTCATCTCCTCGTCGGAAAGGGCATCACATCGAGAAGTCTTTTTACGGGCTCCCGTATCACGACCCGAAAGTATGGAACGTGACTGGCACTTAGATTACAAGACGTCTAAAGGCGTAACGTAACCTAAGTCAGACAAAGCCCAGAAAATCTAAACCAAAATCAAAAGAGAGTGAAGGAAAACCTTTCATGAAAACAACTTGAAATCAATTAAGTTGCATTGAACCCCTTTTTAAAAACATCAAAAATTTCCGAAAATTTCGGTAGAGTCTCCTCTGTAAATACTATCCCCCAAAATGGGTACAACAAAATATATAAACCTGTAATCACAAAATGGCATCTCCAAACGGGAGCTAGCTCTTCGCCCAAGGCGGATCACAATCACACACAATATATATATGTAATATCAAGAAAAGAGCATAAAGAATGCAAAATATATGAAAACACAACGTCGGCTCAGGTGAGCTCGACCAAAAGAAACCACATATACACAAATCTCTCAGTCTCATCACTAGGTCGCATATACACATAAGAAGTGGTAGATGGAGAATACTAGATACAAAAATAGTACAAAAGAGATAAAAGATAAAAGCACTCTCGCAACCCACCTACGAGCAATGTCGCGAGTCTGAGCAAAAGAAGTCACTAACAAGATAAGCCGCCGCTACTAAGCTGATGAGTCCGACCTGCAAGACACTGTGGCACAACAGGGGTGAGTTGCCAGCTAGTGAGTAGAATATAAAATCTAATAAGGCTATCGTAAGAATGCATGCAAATGCGTCACAGCATGTATGTCCAGATGTGATGTAATACCTCTAGTATGCATGCACATGTATGCAATGTCAATACTAAATCTTAAAGTGTTTAAATGCTATGAGTTCTGCATTCCTAACTTTAGAAAAAGAATATCTGTATAATAACTAAATACCATCAAGAAATCATCTGAAACCCGTGTCAAGCATCGACACCAAATATGAAAACACATCTGTCTCAATGTCTCACTGTATCAATGTCTCAATACATCGGGCTCCGTCAGTCCGGATCGACCCATATCATCAAATCTCACGACAACGGTCGGTATCCTCCGGATATCCGCCGCGCCAGACATCACCGGTAGGTAGTCTTCCCCTGCCAGGCTCATCGTCTACAACTCGATCTTCTTGCCCCGGGGTACCATACCGGGCCTACCATGTACCCGAGACGGTTCATCCACTCCTCGAATCGGGTCTCGAAATCCAACAGAAAATATGAAAACTCATGGTGGACGACACATACATCACGAGAAAACCGCAACTTTATTTTAAAAATGATAAATATAAGCTTTTGATAAATTCTTGCGGTTTTCCCCGAAATCCAGAAATCGCAGCAATACTGAAATCCCCAAGAAAATCATAATACCCTACATGTTTTATATGATAAATGTCTATGATATCAAGGTATGCGATATGATTTGTGGCTAGAATCTATGTAAGTATGAAGATGATGCGAGGAATATACATGCTATGCGATTTCATATATCATGTATGATGCAATTGGTGACACTAAGCTAAACAGGTTCTATGGTGCTCGTGGCATGGCAATTACCAAAGGCCTGTGTGTCCCATGAATAGTGCGCGTGCAACAGGAGCCAATGGTAATGGTGTTCGTATCCTACGAAGTGATATCGCACATGTGTATAGGAATATCCATGCAATCTAGCGGACGATTGGTTATAAAGGTATGCAATATGAATGAGGGGGGTTTAGCTAACTAACAATGCAAATCTTGCAAGCAATAAAGTAACCCTAACTAGAGGGCGCCTCGCTCCATCCAGACGATTCCCCCATATATGAATACATCTACTCACCTGAATGCCTCGCTAATCCGATCCGACCACCGCCTTGCCTTTGCGCACCGCGTCTGATGTTTCCGCAACTGTTCATAGAATTGCATAACACACAATATAAGATTACAGAATTCTGAAATGACGCAACTCACAATATGAAAAGATCGGCGCTCTCTAATTAATCACAACGTGCACTCGGTGCGCGGAAAACGCACGAAAATCGCTAAAACCTTAACTAAAATCGCCGTTTCGGTGCAACCGCCAAAGCTAAAACCCAACTAGACAAAACCCCGCATTCGCGCACACTAATAGTCGTATGAGATGCTAATTATATCGCTAATATAATGCAATTAGATCACCTCCTAAAAATTTAGAAAAACTAGTAAGCATTGACATAGAAATATCGATGCAATTATCCCAATTTAACGGTGTAGCGATCGCTACATCGTACAAACAACCATTCTAACCATCTAGATAGACAAAACCCTAACTTAAACCCATCAACCATGCTACAAACCCTAATTACAATACCAAACCTTTACTAGAATTTCCTAAACAGGAATTCATAACCAAATTACACACTAAAACTACTAAATCTAGCAAATTTAAATCACAATTTGAACATTAGATAAGAATTATACCTTACAAGTTGAACCCTAACTTGCACTTGACCTTGAAATATGCCTCTTTTCACCTTGTTTTAAAGCAAATTAGGGTTGGAAAGAGGTGGAATAGGATTATGGTTTGAATTTGTGAAGAAATGTGTTGATTTCGGTAGATTTTGTTGATTTTTTTCATGATTTTTGAAGCAAGAAAGAGAGAGGGAAATGGGGTTTGCAGCAGGTTGAGCTTGACCTGATGTTGGGGAGGATGTGTGTGTGTGTGAATGGTGTAGAAAATTCTACACAAAAAGCCTTTCCCAAGCTCAATTAATGACTATCACATCAATTTTTACACAAAAAACCCCATTTTAAACCATTTTTGAATAAAATTTTAAACCATAGAACAAAAATTTTGAAAAGTCTTGATAAAATTTTATTAACACTAAATTTTAGTTTATAATGTTTCCTAAGTGTGTAATTTACCTAATTAAATTTGTATTTATCACTAATTTAATGTATTTTTAAAAGCTTAAAATAATAATAAAAATAATTAATTAAGGAATTTTTTTAATTAACTAGAAATTTTTAAGTGACATTTTTGTGACCAATTTATAGTAATATCTTATCTAAATTTTGTATAATTAGGTCTATAATGAAAATACCTATTTTGGCTTTTTACGGAAAAGGCTGCTAATTTAGCCGATTACCGAAAAACTGCCTAAACGATTTTCGAAGCGTTACAATCTTCCCCCCTTAAAGAAATTCGGTCCCCGAATTTAGAATTTAACTATGCGTACCTTCAAAAAGATGGGGATATCTCTTCCTCATCTTAACCTCGGTCTCCCTGGTAACCTCCTCGCTGTTCGGGCCACGCCAAACGACCTTGACGGACGGTATAACTTTCGACCTCAATTTCTTCACCTGCCGATCCAAAATGACCACCGACTGCTCGGTGAATGAATCACGCTCTAGTTGGATCGTCTAGTGCTGAATCGCATGGGAAGGATCATGAAGGTACTTGCGGAGCATCGAAACATGGAACACGGGGTGAACATCGGGGAAGCTGGGCGGAAGAGCTAACCGATAAGCGACTGGACCAACACGCTCTAGGATCTCGAAGGGACCAACATATCTAGGACTAAGCCTCCCTTTCCACCCAAATCTCATCACATCCTTCATCGGAGAGACCCTCAGGAAAACATGATCACCAACAGCGAACTCGAGTCGGCGACGGTGCCTGTCAGCATATGATTTCTGCCTACTCTGTGCCGCTCTCATCCTGTCCCGAATCATCTGTAACCTTTCGGTCGTCTCCTGTATGATCTGCGGGCCCAAAATAATGCTCTCCCTGAGCTCTGTCCAACATACAGGCGATCGACATCTCCTCCCATATAAAGCCTCGAAAGGTGCCATCTGAATCGTCTCCTGGAAGCTATTATTGTAGGAGAACTCGATCAAAGGCAAATGACGATCCCAGCTACCACCGAAATCTAAAATACAAGCTCTGAGCATGTCCTCAAGAGTCTTAATAGTACGCTCCGACTGACCGTCAGTCTGCGGGTGAAAGGCTGTGCTAAAACTCAATCGGGTGCCCAAAGCTTCCTGAAGTTTCTGCCATAATCGGCTGGTAAACTGGGTGCCCCGGTCGGACACGATGCAAGTCGGAACACCATTCAGTCGCACGATCTCATCAATGTAAATCTGGGCGTACTGAGAAAATCCAAAAGTGGTCTTCACTGGCAGAAAGTGAGCCGCTTTCGTCAGTCGATCCACAATCACCCAAATAGAGTCATACCCTCGACTGGTCCTGGGTAAACCCACAATGAAGTCCATGGAGACCTGTTCCCACTTCCACTCAGGGATGGGCAAAGGCTGTAACTCGCGGCTGACCTCTGGTGCTCGGCCTTGACTTGCTGACAAGTCAGGCATCTCGACACAAAGTCTGTAACATCCTTCTTCATCCCGTCCCACCAGTAAACCTCTCTCAAATCACGGTACATCTTGGCAGAACCTGGATGAACACTGTATACTGATCTATATGCCTCCTCAAGGATATCATGCCTCAGTCCCTCAGAATCTGGTACGCACAGTCGAGTCCCAAATCGAAGTATCCCCTGATCATCAATCACGAACTCAGAAGCTTTGCCCTGCCGAATCTGCTCAATAATCTCTAAAATACGGGCATCGCCGGACAGTGCCTCGCGGATACGGTCAAGTAACTGTGGACGTGCTCTGAAATGGGCCAGCTGTCCCCTGTAGGAGTAAACTCGAACTGCACCCTGCTGTCATATAAAACCTGCCAATCCGCCGTCGACTGCATCTGTACTGCGCTCAAACAAGATAAGCTACCTCCGGCCCTCCGACTCAAAGCATCTGCCACTACATTCGCCTTGCCCGGATGGTATAAATGTAGGGTTACTAGGCACACTAAGGAGGCTCTACAAGGCATCGACCGTGCCGGATTAAAAATTTTAAGTGCCTAACAACCCGAAGCAAGAGCATTAACTAGATATTAGGCGAATCAAAAGCAAGTAAATCACATTTACACTAAAGTGAAAGGGACTACAACCTTTGTAGATACGGTCCTCCACATCCAAAGCTCCGAGACGACGTCCCTTCGCTGCGATCACGTGCTTCCGGACTCTCGGACGGCCCTATGAGAAAGTTGCAACGGGATCGCTTGAAGTCTTCGATGCCAAAGATGATCTACGTCGAGGGAATACAGACTCAAGCTTCTACCTCATTAACCATAGAATTAGTGAAGCAAACACCCTAAACTAAAGTGCTAGTCTAGTAGAGGATGGAGAGATAGGAAATGGGTACACTTTAGAATTTCGTTTCTCACTTTGCATCTCTCTCTTTTTCAAACCCTAGAATGAAAACTCAAGGAGGAAGAAGATGAGCTCAAATGAAAAATGGATAAAATGATCAAGAGAGAGAGAGAGTATTAACCATGGTGAATAAGTATCATATACTTAACTCATGTAGAGACATTACCATAGGTTAATTATAGTGGTTAGGTTTAATAATATCCTAAGTAAAACAAAACAAATGGACTAAGTCAATGCAACATAAGCTTCATGAAGCTTCATGCATTTTAACTCATTATCCAATTGTTTTTGAATTACTTTAAATATAAAAACCTAAACCTATAATTAGTATGGTATTAGTCTTGTACACCCATGACTTTTGTATCAACAACCATGATACAAATCAATCGATCCTGGGGAGAATCATTGGAAAGGTTCTAGGGTGATCAGGATGACTGAATGTCAGTCGCAGTCATTGTCTTTACCCTCAGTGGAAGGACGGTATGTTGGAAGAGTTCCAAGCTAGATACCGTGACTTACTAGACAATTAAAGGCAAGATACATCGTTACCAAAGATGCTACCAAAGAGGCAGTCTGGATATATATAAGTTCATGAGATGAACTTCGTTCCTACCATTGTGCGACAATGGAGTTCTGGTTTTAGCCAAAGAACTACCGTCCCATCAGAAATCCAGATATAATTCTTAGGCAGTGTCACCTGATCATGGAGATGGTTGATCTCCAGAGAGATCGAGTTTAGGAGAGCAGACACAGAGGACGACAGCTCGAATCCACTCACAAAGGCCTTTTCCCAGTAGAGACTTTTATGGGATGGTTGAGTATGAGATACTTCACCACAGCTAATTGTTGGGTAGGTGATACCACAACAGATGGCCCTAGTGCAAGTGGGAGATTGTTAGTTATATGTATGCCCTAGAGGCCATTACTGTACATACGATGTATATTGTAATGGATGCTTGGAAATATATAGGGAGGACTTTTTGCTCGACATGATAGTATGCTATCTGGTTGTACTTTATCTTAACATGTACGATGATTGTCTCTGTGATACATGTTGATAAAGCCCTTAGGATATGTACTCGACTACTGGGACTGTGATGAGATCATACTACTGGGGCCACGGTAGTCGACGAGTACATCCTCTAACTGTTCCTAGTCGAGGGTGTATCGAGACAGGGCATCGATGCACCAGAGTAGACTAGCGTATATGCATCTTGACCCATATGATGGGCGATGGATGATCCCATATCCATCGGTGTTTGACATCAAGGATGGTGTACGGGTGCTCAGTGGAGACTGGGTACACTGAACGGACTCGCTGAGAACTCCCAGATGGTATTATACCTCACGTCAGATGGCAGTTCTTCGGTGACACTAGTACAGAGTAGTCTGTTGACCCGAGATCGTCATAGAGTCTTGTGTGATTCCCACTGTGCTTTGATTTCCATCATACCACGTCCAATGGGGCGTGCAAAATGGTGGCTTTTGGGTACAGTCCTGAATCACATGGAGGCAATGAGCGATAGGAGGGTATTCGTCTCTCCCGGTATAGGGAGTTGATGTTGTGCTGTGTTCGATTGGCTATAACTGGAAATCCCTGGCCAGGGTTGCTGAGATTTACCGGTAAGTGTTATCAGTAGTTTCTCGAACTGTTATAGACCTCATATCGACACGATTTATCAAGCTACTGGGGTCTGACGTTTACCACCCCTAGGCGAGATATGTGACATATCAGACGACGAGACCGGACTGTACGGGAGTGTTACTGATTGGATTCACAGGAGAATGTACAGGCTTGCTTGTTGATCTTCTGAGCGCTCAATATCTGGGTGGCTGTTATGTTTAGCTGACCACTTGCAGCTTGTGAGTGTTTGATATGATCATCACCTACTGCCGGCGTATTGACGATTCTTTGGAGTCCTGCACAGAGGTTTCTTGACTCAGGCAAAATGTAGTAGGGGCACATATGTGATATGTGCAGGACTGAGGATAATGCGATATGAGATACCGTATTCTATTCTCGCGATATTTGATATCAGCCGGATCATCGGATCAAGTGTTGATTCGATGAATCGGTAAATGATATATTAGTCGGTTATATACGATATAGCCGGATTGTCGGATCAAGTGTTGATTCGATAATTTAATGTATAATAATATATATGAATATTAAATTACATTAATTAATATTAGCTCACTAAAAGATTCTTTTTCTCACTCGGGTAATACATTGATATATATGCGATATATGTTAATTGTATTATTTTATTTTGTTACAATAAATATTATATATGTGATATATAATATTGTAACATGATATGATTACTGATGCAACATGATTAGGGGAGATTAAACAAGGTTAGGGTTTGTTTTGGGTTAGTTCCTTCTTGATGCTTCTAGAAGGTTTCTTTTTGTTTTTGCTAAGATATTTTCAAATGACTCATGCTTTAACCCAACCCAAACCCTAGCCCTAGTTAAATCTCTACAAAGGTTTAATCGACCAGGGTTGCATTATTCATCATGATTACTTTTCATTATTCATCACAAAAGGGATTATTCATTATTCATTCATCTTCTTCCTTGAGCTTCATAAAAAAAGCTTTCTAGTTTTTTGTAAGTGATGATTATGTGTAAGAAAAAGATTATAAAAGAGAGCTAAAATCCTACTTCATCATTCTCATCTACCCTTGCCCTTTAGATGAGAGTGTTCACTTTATTTAGTGAGTGTTAGCTTGTGTTAATGAAACTTTAAGGTAGATCATCTTTGTTATCGAAGATCGGAAGCAAGCTTGCAGCTTTCTCTTCGCGGAGCCTCTCGAGAGTCCGGAACACGATGATCGCAGCGAAGGGACCTCAACACAGAGCTTAAGAAGTGAAGGACCGGATCTACAAAGGTTGTAATCCCTCTCACTTACTGTTAAAGTGTTTAATATGCTTGTTTTCGCCTAATCTCTAGTTTAAAGATCTTGTTAAGGGTTGTTCGGCACGGCTAAATCTTTATTCGGGCATGGTTGATGCCTCGTAGACCCTTGTGCGTGTGCCTAGGAACCCTACACAGGGTACCGCACCGGGTCCACCATGCACCCACAGACGGTTCATCCTCCTCCTCGAATCGGGTGTTTGATATCGCTCAAGAGCCGAGAAAACTCATGGTGGACACATCTCACATCATATCACGAAAAAACCGCAATTTCTATCTTTAAAAATGATAATGAATTTATAAAATCCTTGAGGTTTCTCCAAATCCAGAAATTTCATGGAAATCCGAAATCCTAAATCTCGAGAGTAAATAAACAGTGAATTACCGGCATAAAGCTGTTAGTTATGTATATGCCCTAGAGGCCATTGTTGTACATATGATGTATATTACTCTCACATGTTGATAAAGCCCTTAGGATATGTACTTCATTACTATGACTATGATGCGGATCATATTAGTGGGGCCAGGGTAGTCCAAGAGTACATCCTATAAATGTTCCAAGTCGAGGGTGTATCGAGACAGGGCATCGATACTCCAGAGTAGACTGGCGTATACGCATCTTGACCCATATGATGGGCGATGGATGATCCCATATCCATTGGTGTTTGACATCAAAGATGGTGTACGGGTGCTCAGTGGAGATTGGGTACACCGAACAGACTCGCCGAGAACTCCTAGATGGTATTATACCTATCGTCAGATAGCAGTTCTCTGGTGACACTGGTACAGGTTAGTCTGTAGACCCGAGATCGTCATAGAGACTTGTATGATTCCCATTGTGCTTTGATTTCCACCTTACCATGTTCAAGAGAATGTGCAAAACGGTGGCTTTTGGGTACAGTCCCGAATCACATGGAGGCAATGAGCGATAGGAGGGATTTCTTCTCTCCCGGTATTGGGGGTTGATGTTGCGTTGTGTTCGATTGGCTATAACTGGAAGTCCCTGGCTAGGGCCGATATGGAGATATACTGGTAAGTGTTATTAGTAGTTTTTCGACCCGTTATGAGCCTCACATCGACACGACTTATCGGTTACTGGGGTCTGACGTTTACCACCCTTAGACTGGATATGCAACATATCAGACGAAGAGACCGGACTGTACGGGAGTGTTACTGATTAGATTCACAGGAGTGTGTGTAGGCTTGCTTGTTGATCTTCTGATCGCTCAATACCCGGTGGCGTTACGTTTAGCTGACCGCTTGCAGCTTGTGGGTGTTTGATATGATCATCACCTACTGCCGGCGTATTGACGAGTGTTAAGAGTCCTATACAGAGGTTTCCTGGCTCAGGCGAAATGGAGTAGGAGCACATATGTGATATGTGCGGGACCGAGAATAATACGTGTATGTGATACCGTATTCTATTCTCGCGATATATGACATTGGCCGGGTATATGTTATATATCCGGGTTATCGGATCAAGTGTTGATTCAATAAAATGATACATATTATATTACTCGGTTATATCTGATATAGCTGGATTATTAAATTAAGTATTGATTTGATAATTTAATATATAATTATATATGCGACATATTATATTACATTAACTAATATAAGCTCACTTAAATGATTCTTTTTCTCATTTGATGATACATTGATATATATGTGATATATGTTAATTGTATTATTTTCTTTTGTTATAAAATTGTATATATGAGATATGCATAATTGTAACATGTTAGATTACAAATGCAACTAGGGTTTTTTGAGATTATACCATGCTAGGGTTTAGTTTAGGGTTTATATTTTATTTTGGATAAATCTAAAATGTGTGGATTATGCAAAGATATTTTGCTCTTCTTGACTTAGTCCACCCTTGTAGATATTTCTAAGATATTTATTAACCTAACCCTAACCCTAGCCCATAGTTTATTCTCTACAAGGGTTAAGCAAGGCATGCTTAACCTTTGGTTGCATTTCTAACCTCACACCAAAAATTCATTCATCACACTTCATCTTCTTCTTCCTCATCACAAAAGCTTTCTAGCTTTTTAATTTGTAATGAATGATTGTGAGAAATAGAAAACTAAAGAGAGCAAAATTCCTACTTCATCATCCTCATCTATACTAGCCATATAGATTAGTGTGTTAGCTTCACTAATTTCTAATTAATGAAGTAATAGCTTGGGTTTGTGATTCCTCAAGGTAGATCATCTTTGATTATGAAGACTTCAAGCTAGCATGGATCAATCACCTCATGGAGCCTCTCTAGAGTCCGGGAGCATGATGATCGCGGAGAAGGGACCATAACTCGGAGCTTATGAAGTGAAGGAACAGACTACAAAGTTTGTAATCTGTCACGATCCGAAATTGGCACGCAACGGCCCTTAAACTACGCAACGTCTACGGGCGTCACAAAATTTAAGTAAGCCGAAAACCCAGCAATCTAAACCATCAAAAGTAGTAAGTGATAATAGAAGTTTTAAAACATTTGAAATCTCAACCCAAATTCTTTAAAAGCCCAACTTTATTTTCTTGAAAATTTTGGCAGCACCTCCTTTGTAAAAACTAACCCCAAAAATGGGTACAACATAAACATAAGTAAAGCATCCCCAACGGGAGCAAATCCACGCCAAACGGCGGAATACAACCACCACAACAGATATACGACGCTGTAGTGAAGAAATAAAAGACGATAGAAGTAAAACTGCATAAAAGACCTCCAAGTCACAAAATAATATACAACATCGTCCTCACATTAAGTCTCTAAGCCATACAAGATAATGGCAGATAGAGAGTACAGGATACAACGAGTATACAATAAACATGAACAGATAACCACAAACCCACTTAAAGCGAAACTGCACACTGTGAGCCGAAGCGGTATCCGCAGCAAAAGATACTATGATAGATGATAATAGCCCTGTCTCTGACTACTGTGAGGAACAACCTGCAAAACACTGTGGCACAACGGGGGTGAGTTGCCAACTCGTGAATAGTAAATAATATATGCAGGTAATCGCAAGTATGCACGTACATAGCGAATCTAATATATGCAACTAATAGCAATAAAATTCATATGAATGCAACAGTTATGAAGGTATACTAGCAGGTACAACTAATACATGAAGTAATAATATGACAATCTATATGCAACAATCATATAAGATACCCTATCAGGTACTACTAATACATGAAGTGATGATATGACAATGTATATATGCAACAGTCATGAAAGGTACTCTAGGAGGTACAACTAATACATGAAGCAATGCATATAAAATAAGGTATGTAAATGCAACAGTCATGGAAGGTACTCTATCAGGTACAACTAATACATGAAGCAGTGCATAAACAATAAATGTGGAGTATGGAATGAAACATGTCATTTCCATGGAAACCTGACATCGTGGTAGGACCAAAGTCCATCAAGACAATCCAAATCAAAATTTCCTCAAATCAGCCCCTAAATTGGCTCTCATTATGTAAGTCTCACGAACCCTGAATATACAATATCAAGTAAATCTCATATATCCTGAATGTACAAAATTAGCAATTTCATATATATCCTGTATCCAATCTCAAATGAATCTCCTATATCCCAAATCCAATATCAAGAGAATCTCATATATCTTAAGTATATTTGCATGAATAATTATGATGAAGTATATGAATTTATATGTATACATATATATTAGCGTCTCATTCAACTAATATATATATATATGAATATATAACAGCGTTTCATTCCACTGTTATATATACTTAGGAGTAAAAATATCATGTAAACCTGTGCCAAGCATCGACACATAAAGGCTGATCTATCAGGTGCTGTCACCACGACTGGCACCCTGATAGGTACGTATCATACGCTATACCGAAAGCTCGAGTGCCAAGCTCTGACCCTCACCTCTCGACATATCCATACGTACATGACTCCCGTCGATATCCCCACGATAACCGCCGAGTCACAGGTACTGTCATCGGTAGGTATGGTTCCCCTGTCAGGCTCAATCGGCAAGGTCCTTCAATCGCCTTTCCCCGGGGTACCTCCGGGCCCCACCATGTACCCTCATACGGCCCACGACGCTCCTCGCATGGGGTATATATATCAGAACCGAAAAAACTTATGGTGGCTGCTGAAATATCATATCAAGAGAAACCGGGTTTTTCAAATAATGTATAATTTCATGAAACTACCACGGTCCTCAAATCCAGAAAACATCATGAAAAATCCATATCTCAATGCGAAAATCTAAGAATATAATATATGCAACATAAAACTGCAATCCAAGCATATAAAGGAAAAGCTGCTATTTAACTGCAACAAGTTAATATAATATATCATGCGGTTCATAATTTCTCAAAATCTATATAACATCAAATAAAGGTAAACATGTAGCTATAGCCAAATATATGTGTAAACATAAAGGTATAGCAAGGTATATGTATCTACCTATCAGTAATGATGTAATATACCCTCCGGGTATAGGTGAAGTATGTATGCAAGGTATACATATAGCTATATCATTATGTGTGTATGTACCTATCGCTAATGGTACAACACCCTATAGGTATACAGGTAACTAGCATGTAAGCATGTCAAGGCATATGTGTAAGCATGTAGGTTTACAGGTATGCTACATGTTATATGCATAAAGAAATATGAATCAATGTCTTAATGTCCCTAACCAAACAATATCATATACGTATGTATGTTATGCGTGTCATGGAAATTATTGATGGTGTGTATGGCATACAGTCAGTGCTCGTGCAACATGAGCCGTCAATAATAGTGCAGTGTCCTAAGGGTACTAGTCCAAGCACAACAAGTAACTAAGCAATAAGGTGTATGCGCAACTCTATATATGAAATAGAATATGCGACAAATCAAGTCATCTCTAGCCCAGACGCTTAACGCCATGGGGGCGATTCCCCTGTAGATCTTAAATCCACTCATCAATGCTCCTGGCTATGTGAAGCCTACCACCTGTTTTCCTTTCGTCACAGCGTTCGAAGTCCCCGCCTGCAAACCTAAAACATAACACGACAAAGCAAGTATATATTAGCAATAGACCCAAAATACGTACCAACTACGTTTGACCGACGCACCAACTCCAAACATACTCTCGAGTGTCCGTTTAGCGGCTAACGTTCGTAGCGACACTACGAAACGAACTCAAGTGCAAAAGCTACACAAAGTCACGAACGACATCGGCACGACCCTAGCTAGGAACGCAAAGCGATACAATTACCAAGCTTAGACCCTGATCGTACCGATCGCGCATTCACAACACAATAATAACCGTGGAATCAATATAATTAACGTCGCAACGTCAAAAGAAAGCCACGCTTAAAATTTACCGAAACCTAGTAAGCAATATATATCATTTTAGCACAAAACTACAACTTTTTACCAAAACTAGAATTTACAAACATCACTAATTAGCAAGATTAAACCATTTAACCCTTTACTAGAATTTTAGATTTCACTCAAATAGGATTAGTAAAATTTTAGTTTGCTAATTAGCTTAATTAACCGATTAGGAAAATATCATTTAACAAATTAGCAACTTGGTTAAGTTTTCATAATCTTCAAATAACAATTAACCATTTCATCAAGTTAAATCCTAACTTGAACTTTATTAAAATTATCATGAATGAATTAAACATGAAATTAAAGCTATAATTAAACAATTAAATAGCTAGCTTATGATTTAAACATAACAATTAAGGATTATGGTTAGGGTTTTATACCTCACAAAAGATCAAAATCAAGCAACTAGAAATCCAAAGTTAGCCTCCAAAAATCCTAATTTGATGAAGATCCAAGCTTGATTGAAGAAAAAGAATGATGGGTTTTGATTATATTTGAGTTTGGATGAATAAATTTGGATTTTTCATGAATTTTTCAAGCTTTAAAATGAAGAAATGTGGTGAAGAAGGAGATGGGGCAGCAAGGGGAAGGGAAGGGCCGGCCAAGGGAAGAATGGGGAGGAATTTTGGTGAATTGTGTGGAATTTTCTAGCTAAAAACACTAATTAATGCTAATAAATGCAAATGCCACATTTTCTTTTCTTTTCTTTTCTTTAAAAATTCAATAAAACCACAAATATCTAGATATTTTTGGTGAGAAGGTTAAAAATATAATCTAGTGATTAACTTAGCATAAAACCATATTAGTAGTAATTAACCCAAGCCAAAAAGTAATTACCACTAATAAAGTGCACAAATAAAGTATTAAAATAATATTTTAATTAGGGAAAAATTTAATGTGAACCAAAACTTCCCATTGACCCCCAAAGTCCGCGTACTAGCTTCATTCTAGCTAAACTAGGTGCCGACAAGTCTATACAGAAGTTTG